>CM053793.1:341268441-342468441 GCA_028749045.1 Cupressus sempervirens | reverse complement strand
GAGGAAGAATGATATTTTAGAGCTACAGTGAATAGTGTCCCCTATACTAAATGATATTACAAGGTGAAGGAGTGAGCTAATGATGCAAAACAAGTGCGTAGGGAGTTAATGCAGAGAGTGAAGGAGGATAGGTTGTGGGTATAAGGAACAAAGTGCAAGGAGAGGAAAATAATGGAAATTTTGTAGGTTGAAATCAAGTTTAAAGGAATCCAAGGATAATTGTAAAGGTTGAATGGATAGTGAAGGATGGAAGTGAAACTTAAAGGAATAGCTTAAACATCACACACTAAGTTTATTTCCTAAAATAAAAGTGTTAAATAGTCAAAGTTGACTTTTTTTCTCAAGCTTAATTCTTCCCTTAGTGTGTGACATTTAAGGATGGCCAAAGTTTAAAGGTTGAAATCAATAAAAAAGAATGCAATCAAGATAGAGATATGAATGGTATAACATGAAACTTATGATAGTATTAGTAGATAAAGAGTAGAATCAATTGTAATCTGAAAATTAAAAGGTTAAAACCTAGATACAAGATAGATTAGATCAAAAAATGTAAGAAAATGAAAGAGAGAATTTGTAAAGAAAACTTATTTGAATAAAGTTATAGCTCTTTGGTGGCAAGTCATCCAAAAAGGATTAGTATTAGAAAAAAAACTTATCAATTTAAATAAAATAAATTGCATCACAAAAATTGTCAAAAATGAAGCTCAAGCTTCTCTCCTCTTTACAAGAAGTCTCCAATATGGTAATCTTCACAGACACTCAAACAAGGATTATGAATCTCTGATACCATGTAATAAAATAATTAAAATGGAATCTAATGAAATAATCCAAGAGAGTTAGATATGAATGAGATTACCATAACCCAAAGAGAGCTTTCCAAGGATCAACGAAACTGTAGACAAGGAGATTTTGAAAGGGGAGAGAAAAAACCCCTTTTGAATTATATGAATGAGTTAAATGCCTAAAGGAGAGAGGGAGGGAGGGAGAGAGAGAGAGAGAGAGAGAGAGAGAGAGAGAGAGAGAGAGAGAGAGAGAGAGAGAGAGAGAGAGATTCATTACAAGAACTACATAGTGATTGTGTGTAGTGTAAAAACTGAGCGAGGAGCATCTCTTATCTAGAGATGAGAAGAGGAGTTATTTTAGTAGCTCCCATGTGAATGATTGCCACATTCATAAGTGTGTGCATAACAAGTATCATAATCTTCTTAAGGAGGAATAAACTATTTTCCTTAATAAAGGAATTACAAAAAAGAGTTGTCCTTACACATGGACAAGAGGACAAGAAAATGACATGTCCTCGCATGTGGACTAGAGGACAAACAAACTAAAGGATACCTTGGTTTATCCCAAATCAAATAAAAACAAACCACGAAAAGATTAATAATTCTAATAGAATTATAGTAGGATAAGTGAAACGAACACTATTATATGAAGGTTGTGTTATCCCCTACTACTAAATGTAATAAGTAATGCTATGAATATATGTAAAAGAATCATATCAGTTATTATATTTTCATTGATGTCAAAGTCTTAGTTGGATAGATATTATGCTAACTCAGTAGAGTGTCATATCATTTGTTTGATGAAGAGGATTTCAACAAAATATGATGAAGATAGAATTAATGAGTATGATATTCAATGGGTACTTGAATGAGATGGTCAATGATAATATAATATTGGCTTGATTGTTTTACAACCTTATATTGTTGCAATGTATTGAAGTACACAAGCTTAACAAAGTAAGAAGGTTAATAAAGGAAGAATGTATTCACTGAGTGACTTTAGTATTGTCTGATTCATTGGAAAAGTAAGAAGGAAATTCAGTTTTGTTCGAGTGAGTTCAGTGATAACTAAGTTATATATTACTCAAGTAAGTGTTATGTTTACCAAGTAACAAAGAGATGAACAAGTGTGGAGAATTGGAATCTAAGGCTGACTTTTGAAAGTTCTAGATGATCTAGGGCACAAATCAAATCTTGTTACAAGATCAATGATAGAGAAAATTCAAAGGATTTGATGATGGAGATTGAAGAACGATAAAGATGTGCAAGAAGTTCTATGAAGGTTATATTTTTTGGGTGTTTAGATTCATTGTACAAAGTTTTGAGTCTATAAATTTTGTATCAATCTAAGATTGACGAGTGTGATTAATCAAAAATAGATGGAAGAATATGGAAGCTTGAATATTATTACTATTTAAGGAGATGTTCAAGATAGTTTTAGGTTGTTGATTTGGTTGTTGATCATATTGTTGTTTTTGTTATATGTTAGAGAGGAGAACAAAGTGAAAACTATTAAGGAAGGTGAAAGAAGATAGTTGAGCCTAGTGAATTGAGCAGAGGAAGGAGAAATGGAAGGTGTAAATCAGCCAGTCAAAAGTACATGGTGAAATGAGATTAGAGTGAGAGATCAAAAAAGGACAAGAAAGGAATAGAGATCTAAACAAGAAAAGGTAGTTTGTATTCTTAATAGATCATTTCTACTATTATCTTCAACCACTGTAGTAGAAAATATTAGAAGTACCAAGTGGACTGAACAAGTCTATGAAATCCTATATGGTAACATCTATTAGTGGTGTTTGTAAGTCCTTCAAATTAGGCCACTCTTTAGTCAGGAACAAGGACTAATAATATCTAGATGATCTTTTCATGAAATCCTCTAACAAGGTCACATTAACAATGTTTATGTAACCTTTGATAAGGTTGGCTCCTAGTAGAGCTCACTTTAGAAAAGTGAAAAAAATTGGTTATAGGTTCCACCTAGTTTTTTCCTTCACAAGTTTTCCACGTTGAAATCATGGTGTTAAATTTGTAAATGTTATTTTTGTTTCAAGTTGTTTACATGTTTTATAGTTTACTACAACTCAGTAACAACTAAGTAATCATTGGGTAATAACTAGAAAATTTACTTAAACTTGGTAATGAAAAGAATGGTAAGTTAACAGTCTGGTATAAAGTTAAATTGAAAGAAGTAAATGATGAGTTAATTAATGATATCACAAAGTGTTTATTACTGAAAATTTTTATGAAGTTTTTTTGGTACTTAAATAGTTTGAAGGAACTATATGATAATTGGATATAATTGATTCACCCCTCCCACCTCTCAATTATCTAATAGGCTATGAAGTTGGCAAAGAAGTAAAAATAACACTCACAAGAAATCAAGGTATAGGAATACTACTAATAGGATTAGATACCTGAATAGAAGTACTCGCAATAGGAACAACATAAGTAGAAATGCTTCTAAATAGGTGCAAGAAAAAGAAAAATGGGCTCAAGAGTAGAAATAGGTAGATTCATCCTTACTTCAGAAGGAACTTGATTCAAAGGCTTACTTTGAGTATAGAAAAGGTGAGTAAGACCACACAATAGATTAAAACCACATTCATTATTACATATCACTTTCTTAAGAGCATCAAAAGAAGAAATAGTTTTAGTATTGTGATTTTATTATGATGGTGGGAAATGTGAGTCAAGGATAAAATCCTAAGTTCATCACATAAGCTACACATACATATAAATATAGAGGGAGGAGATCAAGGAAAATAGTTCTTTCTTTCCCAATTCTAGAGAAGTATGTCTATAAAAATTAGTGTTAACCAAATAAGCAAGGAGCACTAATGTAAACTAGGTCTAGGAAGAATAGGGGAAAGGTCTCCAATTCCTTGAAAACCCTATATGAATGAAAGAAGCTAGAGATAAAAATATGAATATATGTGTTGATTAGACAAAGAGGGTAAAGAAAACACCTTAAAAGTATATTTTATGCTTATTTTTATAGTCGGAATGGATGGAAATTGTTAGATTCGGGCCTAAAACTATGCAGCAAGAAAAATGTAGAAATCTTTCAGTGATCCATCAAGGGTGAATTAGATCTTCAAGGGAAAAATAATGAATCATCACGGGTGTAGTGTGCCCCTAATTGATTGTGTATGATGTCAATTCTAATTTCACAATTTTGAAGAAAGCCAAAAAGGGTATTAAAATATACAACCTATTCATTGATTTGATATCCACAGTCTACAATAAAAAGGGCTTTTTTTTAATGGGGTGTTTGCCTTGGTCAAACCCCAATTTGGGAATTAACGTTGAATTGAAATTATTGAGATAGCATGAATGTAAAGTAAATGCATGAATTCACCTTACAATAGTTGGATATCTTATATAGAATGGAATGTAATTACTTAACCAATTGATTTTGACCAAGAATATGAAGATGAATGGATATATAATATGCAAGAAAGGATCTTGAGTGGATTAAAAAAGATTTGAAGATAAAATCCTTCAATTTCCTAAATGCTTGAACCCTTGATCTTCAATGAAGGAATGCTTGAATGAATGCTTGAAAGCTTGAATGAAAGAGTTCTTGAACACTTGAGAGCTTTAGTGCTTGTAGATATGAATCATGGATGAGAAATGGACTAAATGGAAGGATTTATATAGAGCTTAGAATTGACCAACTCCCACATGCTGAACTACATAGGAATTAACACCCCAAATGCATTCAAACAGAAGACCTAGAGAGGAGAACCAAAGTAGGTCCCAATCAAGGGTCCATTGTACCACTGACAACAAGGTCTTGAAACCTCTAAGATCCCTCTGGGATCCCAAAACAAGTCTAGGATCTCCAGAATTAGGTGTAGAGTCTAATATATAGTTTTTATATTGCAAGGAGTATATTCTAAGTAGATAGATATTGAAGGGAAGGGAGGACCTAGGAGGAATAGATCCTATGTCAAGCTTAACACTATGAAAATGGAATCTTTAAAGAGGATCTACTAGGTTTTACCCCAATTCCACCTAGGAAGAATAACGGAAAAGAAAAAAAGCAATGAAAGACACAAGTAGATTGATGATCTCACATTAAATAGGTGCTAAACCTTCATTAAATTGGAGTGCATCCAATTTAAGATTGTATAGCATCATACCTTATAGTAGTAGTGCAATCTTTATCTTCAAGACATGCATATGATGATATATAAAACTTTGAATTATTTTTAGATGCATACTTTTTTAATTTAAGAGTCAATAAACTTGAAACTTCTTCACAGTTTCGCAACACTTCTTCATTAGTCTCATGTTCTTGGCTGAAAACATGAGTTAAATAATGTGAAAAATATTCAATAGTGGTATCATTAATAGAATATTTGGAAAAACTAGTGACTTCATTGTAGTACACTTCTTCTTCACTACATAAGAATAATAATTTTTGAAATATAATTAAATGCATGCTCATCACTTGAAGTATTTTTCCTATAGTTGTTATACTCATCTTCTTCTGCCTACATTCTATCATAAGAAAAAAAATTAGTCACATATACATGCTATTCATATTGTGATTCCTCTTCTTCATAGTTACAAGACATGTTATCACAAATAGATTCATCACATTCATAACATTTTTTTACATTTCCACTATCATTATTATTAGATTTAATGTGATGAACATATTCAAGAAAAGAACTCTCAATCCTTTTCATTGATTCTTCAATATGCTCAACCTTTTCTATTCTCAAATATGTACACCAAATAACTAAATTAAACCTAAAAGTACTTAGAAATATAACGTAACCCATGATGATTCTTGGGGTCTCAAATAAACGAGAAGTTCCATAAGTTCTACTTTAAATTTCTTGTAAAATAGAACCTCATCTTGACCCTTTGCACTTCCCACTCTCATTATTATGAAATAAATGATTTGTTCATGAAGTTCTTTTCTTGACATGGAAATATCTTTATAAATACTTTCATGAATTGGTAGGTTCTTCTCAGATCTAAGATCTAATTCCATTTTAATATTTATACATCTTTTTGTAGTGTTGAAACCATGAAAGAGAGGCAATCATTTTTATACAATTTGAATTTCATGAAAATAAATATACACCTAATAGATTACTTTATGTGTTGTGCATCTTATTTTATCTTCCAAGGTGAGAGAACTTGTTTCTTTATAAATGTGTAGTCACTTCTATTCAAGAATGTTGAAATATACCCAAAGATTCTGAACAAGGATGTTTCTCTAACAATGTTATTCATCAAAACCTTTTAAATATTTACAACAAAGACTGATGTAGTAAATTTTTAGAAATGGTTAGAGATAAGAGTCGCAACCCAATATAAAATTGGGAAGGAATTCTCAATTTGCACTTGCAGTGATATTACAAGACTCACTTCCTGACATGAAACAAAATAAAATGACATAGAATTTCTCACAAAAACTCACAATATTTCACTCAAAATGAAAGGTTCAAATTGTGAGGCCTCACCCCGAACCTTCGTAGCCTTAGTTGTTACTCTATTATTTTGATACCCACAATTTGAGATGTCGAGACATTATTAGATACTTGAACATATTATATTATTTTATGTTGTGTGATGTTATTTTCAGATATTTGATGTTTGTTATTTAATGTTTTATGTATATGTATGTTGATGAAATAAGTAAATGTAGGATTGATACTTTGATTTAAGAGATTTTAAATGGTTAAGAATTAAGTAGGATGAAAGAAACCCTGATTGATGTATGTTTCAATTTATGTGAATTTTTGATACGTGTATATATATATATATATATATATATGTACATGTGATTTTATGGGACTACTGATGTGTGCAATGAGTGTGCAGATATTTTAGCCGAGAAAACTAACTGAGGAATAGAATTGATCTCTATGTGCTAATTTTGGAAACCTTGTTGTTCGTAATTCAATTATTTTAATTATGAGATGTATGTATGTATCTTCTGTGTTCAGTGAATGTCAGTGTTCGTAACTATGTTCTTTTAGTGTCGCTTGACACTCGTAAATTGTGTATGTTCTTCAGTGTGTTGTTTAGGGTTAGTTGTGTAACCTTTGAACCCAAGTTGATTTAAGTTAGCGTCAATTTTCTATTTTCTTCTTAATCGAGGTTAGTCATCCCTTAATTTGGATTAGTGCTTAATCTGCATTATTAGAGTTGTTAGATGGTCCTATTTTATTCCTAGCTTTTGTTTGGCACTAAACCTTTTTCCTAAGGTTTAAAATATGAAATTAGTATACCCAAAGGGTATGGGTATGGGTTAGGGGTCTTTTCCAACCCCTAAGCCCCTTTTTTTGACTTTTGAGGTCACTCAAAAAGTCTCATTTTTCCTTTGTGCGAAAATTGACTATGACTATCATGAGTTACCTCACCTCCATTTAGTGTTTAACCCTAGTGTGGGTTGAGTTAGGAGCTTCTAGATTTGTAAGTGGGTGGGAGAAGTTATTGATCCCTTTGGTGGTTGAGTTTGAGGCTTATTTAGAGGCCCTTCTTGGACTAGTGGGGTTTGTTACCCAATCTCTACATTTAGAGAGGAGTCTTGGAAGATTGGAGCAAGGAAGGGAAAAGCTCTACTCAAACTTGTTCATTGCCATTACCTCTTTGTGAAGGTAGGAATTCTCATCTCCCTTGTTCAGATTTTCATGTTTGTTTCATGCTTATGCTACCTTGTTGTTGTTTGAATGCTTGTATGTTGTGGGTATGTTGGGATGTTTTGAAAATGATGTTATTTTGAATGATTTCCTTTCATGTTTATGTTTGAATTTTGAGATGTTCTTGCATGGGTGTTTTGGCATTACTCACCCTTGGAGAGGGCAAAAGTGGCCAATTTCGGGAAAGGGCATTTTAGTTGGACTCCAATAGTGTAGAGTCTCTTCTCAGGACGAGAAGAGGGAGAGAGGGTAGGGTGTTATGGGCCCCTACCTGTCAGCACAAACCACGTATGAGTTTTGGCATGTAAGAATGGAAGAACGAAAGTTCTTGATTTATATCCCCGATTGGGCACCTAGTTTGGTGTTGTGTCTGACATCTCCTATTGGAAAAATCCAGCTTTCCCTAGTTTTGATTCATTCTGAATCCTATTGTGAAAGCGTTGTATGAATATGCATGTTTTATTTGTTCTTGGTCATGCTTGTGGTCACCTGATCAAATTATGTTCCCTCCTCGGTTTGTAGAAATGTGTTGCAAAAATTGTCATGAATCCCTTGATGAGGGTCATGAAAAAAATTCAATTTAAGTGTTGTAATTTAGGATTGAAATCCTATGTAATTTGTATTTTAAACTTTGTTGTAAATGGAAACGAAGCCGAGTTTTCTTCCTGGTTCTTTCTCGGCTGAGCCTTTGAATCAGGTTTGCTAATAAAATGGTGATTGAGTATTATTGCTTCTCATAAGATTTAGTCATAATTTTCAGTTATATGGATGCACATCAAAAAAAAAAAAATGAGATAAGAGGATGACACTTAATTATGCAAATTTTGAGCTTAATTATGTTAAGGAAAGAAAAATGGATATGGTTGATATTTCTATTTGATATCTTGTTTTATTGGAGATAAAATAAATGTTGCATTATTGTGTTAGAAAACTATTGAGCTCTAAGTTATAAACCCATTTAAAAAATATATATCCCCCTTGTTATAAAAAAACAAATAGCTTGAAAATAAATATAAATTCCATGCTTAGAAAATAAAAGAAATGACCTTTAAAAAAAATTAAGGCTATTAAACATCCATGTAAAAATAAATAAATATGTTGTCTTGGAAAATTTCTTACTTAGACAATTGGTAACTTCAAAAAAAAATAAAATTGATCAACCAAGAGTCAAAATACTCTCTGTAATTTGTATGGGGAGAAGAAATTAATTTTTGTCTTACAACAAAGCATCTAGATATTCTTTTAAGATTCTTTAAAGTATAATTAATATTAAATGTTTAAAAAAAAGAATAATATAATTTTTAATACTTATAGCAAATATCTTGAAACTATTGAAAGAAAATATATTTATAAAAAAATAAAATAAGGTATTTGATTATAGACCTACCTAATAAACTTTTCCCACTTATTACCACCTTGATTAAAATCCCTCTTCATGCGACTTAAATTCCTCTATGGCCTATCATGTTTTACCCCTCATATGTACTTGTTTGATGCATAATGATGTTTGGTTGAAAAAGTTGATGGGGGCGCAGGGGGGGTGTAATATTTATGACTTGTTTTTGTCTTGGGATTAAATCCCATTCTCTTCCCTTGCCTGTGCATTTGTTGGGCCAGTCCACTTGATTAGACCTTGGGCCACGTGCTCTACCCATTCCCTTTTGAAATTTGCGATTGGAAAAGTGCACCATGCTTTGTCTTGGTCGCTATTGCATTGGAGGGGTCGATCAGGTTGTAGTCTTTGTCAACGTATGGGAAGGAACCTCGGGCACAGAGCCCCAAGTTTGGCAAGGTAAAGCACATTAGTTTGTAAGGAAGTGGGACATGGGTTTAGGGTAGCTATTTGGTTAGGATTGTTATTTTATTGTTAAAAGTTTGAATTAAGTTTTGTCTTAGATTTAAGTGAGGATTAAATTAAGTTTAGATTGGTTTTAGTTTATTTGATGTTAGTTTAATTTATTAAAGTTTTTAAGTTTGTTATTAATTATGTTAGGATTAGTTTTAGTATAGTTTGTATCTTTTAAAGTTTTTAGGTGTAGTTTAGTTTGTTTTTAATAGTATTAGTATTAGTTTATAAGTATGATGTTAGTGGTTAGTTAGTTTAGTTTTAAATTAATTTAGTTGTTTTATTATTTTAGAAAGTTTTAAATTAATGATTAGTTAATATTAGTTAGTTAGTTTGGGATTTTATTTTTTATCTTTATTTATATATTTAATTATTATAATCTTTTTAAATAGTAAGTTTTGATACATTTTTCATATGTTAGTTTAAATATAAATTAAAACGGTTTATTTCATTAGTATTTGATTTTAGATAAGACTCGTTGTTAGATAATATTTATTTAGTTGGTTAGTTTTAATATTAGATTTATTAATATTATTAGAGTAATATGTAGAAAATGGCTTGTTTGATTTATTAGTCAAAAAGTTATAAGTTATTATTATTATTGGATGTAAATTTAATTTAGTCAAATGAAATTTTAAATAGAAATTGTTATATAAAAAGAAGAACGATGTTAACATTATATTGTTTATTTGGAGTAGTGTATAATTTATTTAATTTAAATGTTTTTTTTTTCTTAGTAGTTGATATGTTATAAGTTAATGTAATATCATAATTTTATCAATATAAATCTAATAACGAAAGTTTTAAAATCTTAACGATGTAATCATCCTCTAGATTTTTTAACTTAAAATGTATTGTAGTGAACCTTCACTTCTCTTGCAAGAGATCAGATTAAAACTTAGAGCATTTTAATTATTATTTAAAAAAAAAAAATTGTGTGTCTTTGCCCTCGTATTTTGGGCATGACACAAATCACCTCTATGAAATTCAATAGACAACTTAATAGGCTATAAAAAATCTTAAACATATATAGATGCTACACAATTTCTCAATAATAGTTTTAGCATCTCTAAATGTGGCTTCTCTTATTCAATTCTCTAGTAGAGTCGCAATTTTGTCAGATCCTCAATAAAATGCTAGGTGTATTACCAACACCTTCATATTAATTTTTAGGAGCAATCCAACTCCAATGTTCAAATCCTAGGAAGGGTTGGACCAAGTAACAAGGATAAGTTCTTCTACACTTTAGGCTTTGCAAGATCTAGGTAGGTGGACCTTGGATTCACACAATACAATGAGTGTTAAACATATTCTTGAATTCACTAAAATAGATTATCATTAATCACCCATTGAAATCATATCTTCAATGACCCTGACATGTAGAACTTCCTACCTCTACCAAAAAGAAAGGAAAATATAATTATTGTTTTTAAGTTGTGGCAAGAACCATGGATAAAAAAAAAATCAAATGAAAGCTCCTAGTTGTGACTAGTGCATCATCCTCTTTTGGCAATGGAGTCATGAAACATAACACACATGCATAATAATTTTTCAAGAAATAGCATTAGGTCTAAGAAATGTTTCCTTTCAACATTCTTTACCAACATTCATCTTCCATCCTTCTTATCACAATTCATGGAGCAACCCTATCAATATATATTCTCTATTAATCATTTAATTGATTCCTTGAATCAAGGAACAAACATGGGAAGCCTGTATCTTGTAACAAGACACCAAATAAAGTAAAACCTTGATTTATTCACTTGAAACTTTACAAAATATTACAATGGATATGTCTAAAATAGAATTTGTTATTCATAAAATTCATGCTATCTTTTGCCCACAAATAAAATATAATTTAAAGACATAAAAACATAAAATGGAATTCAACATAGATCCATTATTTTCTCAAAGGAAACTATACAAATCTTCTAGAAATGGTGGAATCACAGACATGGAAACTTGTCCAAAAATTTGGAACTAGCTCTTGAGAATGAGAAAGAAAGAGAAGAAATCAAAGAGAGAAGAATCATGGATTTGGTCTCCAAGTTCCAAATTTCTTCTTAAATCTTCTTCCATCTACTATAAAACTACTTCCTCCTTCATCTCCCTTCAACTAAAAATTAAATCCCCATTATTGCAATTGAAAATAAACAAAAAATATCTCCAAAAGATGAAGAATTAGTCGCTAAAAGGATTTCTTATCTTCCTCTAAAGTCTCTACTGAATTCCCCACCAAAATGATGCAACAAAAAAAAATGTTTCTAGTAGAAACCTCCCCAATTTTAGAGAAACCCAGATGATAGTTTTTTGACAAAGTGCCCCTAATTGTCATTAGAAAGCCATGAAAATATGCATTTGTAACAACATTTTAACTCCTTTTAGAAACTATCCCTAATGTTAAAAATAACACTAAACCTTCATATTATCTTATTCATTTTAAACATCTGACATGTATTTTCTATTTCACAATACAAAATGCTCTCATTAATATCTTTTACCTTTTACTATATAGTCTTAACTATATAATAAAAGAATCTCCTCTCTTAAAGTTGCATAGGGCTATTAAAATTCTATGCATAGACTTTTAGCTTTGTCTATGTACATGCCTCTAAAATAAAAAAATGAGTATATCATTTTCTATTAGTTTAAAATCAACTAATAAAAACCCTCCTTCAAACCTTCTATTTGATTGGTACACCCTTTCTTTCAAACGGATCCCACCCCCTTTATCCATGTGTGCCCTTTAATTTTTAACTCTTTGCTTAAATTTTATTTCCTCAAAAACCTACACATCAATGTCCATGAGGAGATATTAAATTTTCTTTCTACTTATGTGGGATCCACCATTTATTTTAATGCAAGCACCTTAATACTCAAACTAAGCACTCAATATGGGGATATTTTATCAATTTTTTATGGAAACTTTAAAATTTTACCTTCCCTCCAATTTTTGGTCAAACTACACATGTTGACGAAAATTTGGAATGCTCCATTGATTGACCCATACAGTTGTATGAAACATAATCATTGATTGGATCCCCCTACCTTGACATGTGGCGTGATCATACCACTTTGCATTGGTTTTGCATGACCCTCTTTTTCCTTGTGCATATGTGACCATCTGCCATGTGTCAACCTTGCTAGATCATCTTCCCCCAAGACCCTCTTTCCATGTCACATAATTTTTCATATTTGCATTCATTTTCATGGACAAGGATAACTTTAAGAAACCCCCTCCATGAAAAATTTATAAAATGTTGGTGAATCCATCATTTTTTTGGAGGAAAATTTTTATTTTCCCTTGGTGAATTTTTTTTTTCAACATACCAAAACTTTAATTTTATCGGCTATTTTTTTCCAATCTAGAAAAATTTCGTAAAATAGAGGTAATTAATTCATTGTTTTGAGTGAAGTACATAAGCTATGAAGATATTGTTTCCTCTCGAGTGGAAAGAATAAATAATTTATGAGGCAATGTTTTCCCATTTGATGGAAAAAATACATAATGTATGAGGAAATTTTTCCCCTTAGTTTGAAAGGGTACATAATTAATGAGGAGATTTGGTTTCTTTTAATGCAAAAAAAATGTAATGCATTGGTGAATGTTGTACAACTTGTTTTCAAAGTATGTGAAACATGACAATTAATTCTATATGAATGGTGAAAGTTTTATTTTGTGTTGAATGCCTAGAATGAAACCTCAATCTAATTTTAATTTTTGTAATGCTGAAAAGTATCCACTATCCTCATTGCCACCTCCACTTGGCACTTTCAGTGTAAGTTGACATTAATTAGATATCTCATCATTATGAGTTACATTATATCTTCCATCCACTTTGCATGCTTCACTTTTGCTTTAGTACTGAAAAAAATATATAAACTATAATCCTGCATATGTGTGAAAGATTTCCAAAGATTTTCTACTAATAGAATTTAACTTTAAGGACTAAGGGATATAGAAGGTTAAATGAATATCATGGAAATCAACCTTATTAAGTTATTAGTAGGCTCTTTTCTTCATCATTTATCAATTTGTTTTTCAAAGTAACTAGGGTAGTGTTTGGTGGTGCAAATTGTTCAGTTTAGGTAAATTTTCTACAATAGACACTCCAATAAGATTGAGGTGTAAATTTGAAGAGCCACAAAAGGTATTTGTACACCCTTTTTCTGATGAAAACCTAAATAAAAATTTCAATGTTGTTGGGACTTTAGTGTTTGAGGTCGTGAAAATGGTGTTGGGTTGTGAGTTTCTAGAGAATGAAAATAGGTACCATGTTAGTGGAAATATTACATCCCAATTTCTAGCCTCTCTCCTTGATCTTAGAGTAGAAAAGGTGTACATGCTTATATTGCTTAGGTAGATGTTCAAAGAAGTATATATGGGTGATGGCGTTGGTGTCATCATGCATGTGGAATTAGGGGTGGGCATCCCTTAGGCTGGACAATTATTTAAGCTTTTACAACCTAGCCAGAATGTGGCAATGTAGCCTTTTCAGCTAGACCTTACTATTGGTCAGTTGAGATGCCAGAGGAAATGAGTGTACCATGGAAGAGACCTTTTAAGAAAATGGATTTATTTGGATGTTGAGATAGCGAAGGGCCCTACATAGAACACATATCTTGATGAATTTATAGATTTAATCCTTATGCGACAAATCCACATTGATGATGGGCACCACCACTAGGGTTTCCTTGGGTTGGCAACCCCTAACCATCATATTTTTTGGTTTGTTTTTGTTTTAAAAAATTACAAGAAAAATATGAATCATTCCTTGTGAAAATTGTAATGTTAGAATATATAGTCCACCAATATAACTAATAGGAGGGTGAATCAATTATCCAACTAATATCACAATTATCAACCTTATTAATATAAACTATAACCATATGAAAAATATAATCAGAAACCATAACAAAATATTCATGCACAATAACACCATATATATGTTAACTAGGGAAACCCTTGATCAGAGGGAAAACCTTGGTGGGGATGGTACCCAGAAGATGATGTACTAATATAAATATTTCTTATTAGAGAATGGACCATGTTAGTAGTCTATAACAACATTCAGTACATATCAGTTCCTATTAGGAGATTCCATCCATGTTAGGAGTTGTGCCAACCCTACTAGGAGTTGTAAAAGATAGCTAGACCCATTGCCCAAATAGCTTCATGGGCAAGACCAATGAACCCACTGTTTAAATGATCTCTGTATTATTCCTTGTAGAATAATAGAAATGAATAGTACTTTTGCTTCCTCTTTTTGTCCTATCAACCAGACCTCTTCTCCTTTTGATCTTGTAATCCAATCACAAATCTCTCATGCAATAATTCCTTCAATCACTTACTTGCATTCAGTAAACACTCTACTCCTTTTCACACTTTTCACTCAATAAAAGATTGCAATATCCATGCATATCTTACAAACAACGAAAACATCTTTCCTTTATACCATATCTTCAAAATAATTCCTTGAGTTAGCCTTGCGCCTTTCCCAATTAATTATAATAAGTTAATTAATTAATTTACAATTATCATAGCATTTTTAGTTCACAGTCTATACAACTTCTCAAACATGTGAAACTAGGGCTTACGCATCCACTGGCATCATCACCAAATTGTCATCAGTCATTGATTGACCGTGCATCAACAAATTATATCAAGTTGTCAAAAGACATAATGCAAACATCAAAAACCACTTCTCAGGTACTATGTCTCTATACTTTTATATGTAAATTATGCATATCTTATGTACATCTTTGACTCAGGTACTGTGCATTAAACCTTAACATTAGGACACTATATCAAACATGTACATGAACACATATCACCAAAAAATCAAAACATTGTTTGTACAACTATGGTCTTTGTCTACTACTTTGTTAGTCTTCATAGACTTAATGCTATGTTGACATCAATGACAAATAGAGTCATGAATGCAACATGTCAATACTCTCTAATACTTAGGATACTCCACTAATGTAGTAACATCAACATTCATGCTAACAATATTCCCCTTTGGCATTGATGGCAACATAGATGAAAAACATCTAAGTTCCAAGAATACCAAATAGTACTCTATTGTTGTTACTGGTGCTCTCATCTTTTTAAATCTTCTTCATCAATCAAAACTGAAAACCTCTGGAACACTACTTTGTTCTTCTTCTTTTTTAGGATAAAAAATAGTTGTTTATACTAAACAACTTGAAATACATCAGAATTCCCCATGTTACATATCTCCCCCATAGAGATATTCCTCCTTCTTTACATGAATCTTTCTAAATATCCCTAATAAATTAGAGATTTCTTATGCACTCTTCTCCCCATGCATACTTAGGAGATGTTTTTTATACATATTATCCCTCCTTAACATTAATGACAATGGCCTCATTATGTCAATTTACTGCTAAAAGTCTTCAACCAAGTGGAGTGTCCAAAGAAATTGTTCAAGACCAAAGACCAAGAGTCCTCAATGACTTAGCTCATCACAGATACTCCCCCCATATAGGAAGCGTTAGTATTAAGTCTAGTCTAACAATAGTGCTCTATACCACTAGACTGATGCAATCTCTACATCATCTACTTAGAAGTAGGCAGGGGCATAACCCCAAACATACCTCTCAAGTACTCAAATGTATCTTTAGGTAAGGGCTTCATAAAGATATCTGTAATTTGATCTTTAGTACTCACTTATTCAATCTAATCTCTTTTTTTGTTTCCTTCTCTCTCAAGATATGATAATGCAATACAGTATTCTTAGACATGCTTACTATACTTGTATTATCATAGTATATAATAACAGGTTATGCAAACTTAATCCTCATATCCTTCAACATATGTTTCATCCACATTACTTGATTACAATTCCTTGTTGTTGTACCAACATATGCTACCTCAGTCATACTTTATGAAATACAATCTTGTTTCTTGCTCAACCAAGAAATCAATCTTCCTCCAAGGAAAAATTCTCCACCACTAGTGTTATTTCTATCATCCATATTGTTTGCCCAATCTACATCAGTATATGCATATAGAGTGAAATCACTCAATCTATCATACCAAATTCCATAATCAGGTATTCCTTTCAAATATTTGAATATCCTCTTTACTATTGCATAATGATACTCCTTAGGATCATCTTGAAATATAGCTACAATCCTGACCACATTTTCTATATTTGGTCTAGTTTGAGTTAAATATTATAAACCTCCAATCATGGATCTATACTTTTTTTGCAAATGTAGGTGTCTCATCTTTGCTAGATAACTTGTGACCAGTTATCATAGGTGTACCAAAAATCTTGCAACTTTCCAATCCAAATCTCTTCAACAAGTCTTTCAAGTACTTAGCTTGTGGAATTAAAATATCATCACTATTCTGTACAATTTGCACTCCTAGGAAAAACTTTATTTCTCCTATCATGCTCATCTCAAACTCATTCTTCATCTCTGTAGAAAACTTGCTTCATCATTACCTCCAAAAATTATATCATTAAAAAATATTACTATCATTAGAAAACCATTCTCAATTTATTTTAAATACAAGTTACTATCTGTCGTACCTTTAGAAAATCCAAGTTTTGTCAAATAATTGTCCAACCTTGGACACTAGTTTATAGGTTCTTGCTTTAGTCCATATAGATATTTATTTATTCTTCATACCATATATTTTTCTTCTATTAGAGAAACAACTTTAGGCTTCTCAATATATACCTCTTCTTCAAGTTCTCCATTCAAGAAAGTTGATTTAACATCCATCTGATATTCTTTGAACTTCTTAGTCACTACATAAGCCAAGAACATTCTTACTACTTCCATTCTAGCTATAGGGGCATAAGTCTCCTCATTGTCTATGCCTTCTTTTTGTGAGTAACCTTTGCATACAAGTCTGGCCTTCTTTCTCACAACTTCACCTTGTTCAATCATCTTATTTTTGAATACCCATTTGATTCCTATCACATTCTTGTCTTTAGATCTAGGAACCAACTCCATGGTTCATTCTTCATAATATGATCTAGTTCTTCCTTCATTGCTTGAATCCAATGATCATCTTTACATGCTTCATCTACACTTTTAGGTTCAACTTGAGAAATCAAACATATCTCTTCATTAACTCTATTTATTTTCATCACACATTTGTCTTTACTTGCAATTATATGCTCAGGAGAGTGATTATTTGTCATATTTTTGTTAGAGGTAGGAGTTGACATCTCAACTCTTATTTCATCTCTAGGTTTTGATCTTTGTTCTTCAATTTGATTTCCATTCTACAAATCATTTTTCATCTCAATGATAACTTCTACATTTTCATGGTTAACCTTTGGATCAATAATAGTTACCAAAGTTATTTATTCTATTACTTCATCTTCTTTTAACCAATTCAAGCTCATCATCATAATCAATCAAGAATCTTTCGATACTTTATTTAAATTCTTCATCTTAATCAAAAAGTGAAATCTTTCTAGATTTTCTTACTCTTAGGACATCTAGATGAAAAATGACCAAACTCTTTAAATTTCCAACAAAGAAAATTTATACCTTCTGGCTCTCTTTTTATAAGTGGATCAATACCTTCTCTGATCTTCTTGACTTCTTCTGATATAGATCAATCTTTAATTGTGATTCTAGTCTTTTGTATACAACAAAAGGATTATGGATCTAGAAACTCAATGTTTTGTTCTTTACACAAATATGATAACTCACCAAGAATCTTAATCTCTTGGGTGTCAAAATTTCCTCTATCTGACTTAGGACTATCTTTTCTAAAATGACTTGCCACTAATCTCCCAAATTTTTTCAGTTTTCTCTTCAAGGACCTAAGGCTCTGATACTAATTTTTATAATATATATTCCACCAATATAAATGACAATGGGGGGTGAATCAATTATCCAACTAATATCACAATTATCAACCTTACTAAATGTTAACCATATGAGCAATATAATTAAAAACCACAACAAGATACTCATGCACAATAACACCAAATATGTTAACTAGGCAAACCCTTGATTAGAGGGAAAACCCCAGTGGGGATGGTACCCACAAGATGATATACTAATTTAAATATTCCTTGTTAAAGGATCGACCCTATTGAGAGTCTATAACAACATTCAATACATATTAATCCATATTAGGATAGTTTGAATCCCTATTAGGAGATTCCAGCCCTATTAGGAGTTGTGTCAACCCTATTAGGAGTGGTGGAAGATAGTTGGACCCATTGCCCAAACAAATTCAAGTGAAAGACCAATAAACCCACTGTCCAAATGATGTTTATTTTATTCCTTGCAGAATAATAAAACTGAATAGGACTATTCCTTCCTCTTTATATTCTATGAACTAGACCTCTGCTCCTTCTAATCTTGTAATCAAATCACAAATCTTGCATCTAATAATCGCTTGGATCACTTACTCACATTCAGTAATCACGTTTCTCTTTTTTTCACTTTGCACTCAATGCAACAATCACAATATCCATGCACATCTTACAAAAGAGGAAAACATCTTTCCTTTATACCATATCTTCAAAATAATTCCTTAAGTCAACCTTAAGGCTTTCCCAATTAATTATAATAAGATAATTAATTAATTTATAGTTACAATATCGTCTCATAGTATATACAACTTCTCATACATGTGACAATAGGGCTTGTGCATCCCCTAACATCATCATCAGACTATCATTAGTGACTAGCTAGTCATGCATCAATAGATTATATCATTGTCAAAAGATATAATAAAAATATTAGAAATCACTTCTCAAGTACTCTATCTCTATATTTCTCTCTGTAAATCAAGCATATCTTTCATACATCTTTGACTCATGTACTATACATTGAACCTTAACATCATGATTCTGTATCGAATATGTCCAGGAACGTGCATCACCAGATAATCAAAACATTGTCCATACAGCTAAGATCAATGTTTGCTACTCTATCACTCTTCACAAACTTATTTTTATGCTGACGTCAATGACAAACATAGTCATGAATGCAACATGTCAATACTCTCTAATGCTTAGGATACTCACCCAATGTCATATCATCAGCATTCATGCTAACATGTAATCACCATTTGTATACAAATGAAAATAAGTAGTTTCATTTCAAGTTTTTTTAATGGATTATGGACTTCCAAACTCCTTGGAAGATTTGGAAATGTATTTTTAAATTTAAATATGATTAATCTTTCATCTTGAAAATTTGTACATTTGTAAAGAAGTCAATCCCTTTTAAAAAATTGATATTATTCTCTACAAAGAAGACACATGTTGAGTTTACTTAAACAAAAAATTGCATTATTATTATTGTTAATAAATAATAATGCAAACATCAATTAATGTTTTCACTTATGAAGTTCAATGCCATAAATAGTGGCATTCATTACCACCTATTCAATTTAAAAAATAAAAGGCTCAAATTATATATTAGACAAAATTTTAGAGGATTCATTTTTTTAGTTTTCCAGCAAGGAAGACATTTGTTCACTATCCACACATGTGTCCATGGTTTTTTTAGATAGTTTGACATCATGTATCTCTTCTTAAGGTTGTTTTTCTTTTCAATGGGTTGTATTTACTCTTCCTTCTCACACAATCCTACAATATATGCCTTCTTTATTTATTTCATGTTAAGGCCATTAATTTTTAGAAGATTTTCTCAGTGAATAAATTGTATGCCTTTATGAAATTTATAGTGATATGTTGGAAAGAATCCCTTCACCTATTTGCCTTGATGGTTGGCTTTCTAGGCTCCACTCTTGTTAAATGGATACTCTAATCAAGCTATCTTTCCCCCCCATATCATGGCTTTTGACGGACCTATCAAAATAGATTGCATTATGCAAATTGTCAAAGTTAAGAACAAGGTCATTTGGAGGGTTGTCCTATGACGCTTAGGGATCTAATTTGTTAATAGTCCTAATAGTTTTCAGTCTAGCCCAGATATTGTATCCATGTTCATTACAATTGCTTGCTATTTTTATGTAGAACATGATCTCATAGTCACCTTATGTAGGGAATTGTTTCAAGATGTTATGCTTGGTGACTTGGACACCATCCTCCAAAATATTAGGGTTGATGTTAACATCCCATTAGTAGAGAATTATAGCATGCTTTATGTTTGTGGGAAACCCATTTTCATGTACCCAATGATCTTTATAGAGAATTCAGTTGATTTTTGAGTAGAAAGTGATTTCTATAAGAGGAACATGTGTTTCCTCTTATATTTCTGCTCAATCCTTGAGCCCTTATAGGAAGATTGATTGGAGTGGTACTTCATAGAGAAGGATATCTAGCAAGGAAAAACCCTCTAGAAATGGAAGTTTGCAAGTTGGGAAACATTATTGAGAACTAAGAGATTGAAATATATCTCATCCTACATCAATTGAATGAAGCAAGAGATGATCTAAAGAAATCATTGAGAAGAAGGAAGGAAATTTCTATTGAGGAGAATAACACAAAATACCAAGAGATGGACACTACTAAGTAATTTGTAAATGGAAACTCCAATTAACATGATGCAATAGTTACATATCTAATGTAAAAGAATAGAATCCTAGCTGAAGAGATTAGAAATCTTAAGATAGATCCAGAATCACAAGCCATATTACCATGTGAGGTAACTGAACAAAAAAGGAAAGCTATGGAAGAAAAAGTCATGGTTGAAGATGATAGAAGATTTTTGACCAATAGACTAGAAAAGAAATCATTAGAGGTAACTAGGATTACTAACATGTAATTAGAAACTTTGGGTCAAATGATGATGCAAACCATGAACTAAATGCCAAGGACATTGTGATAACAACACTAAAGCTGCAGAATGAACAACTGAGCAATGACCTGAGAAGGGAAAAGAAGTTTGTTGAAAGTTTCAATAAACAAAATGAAGATATCAAGTACTTTGAACAATTAATGAGATATTAGATAGATCTAACAATGATACATCTAGACTAGGATACACAAGTACTGAAGAAGGAGAATCATCCAAAAGTGTTGAAGAAAGAAGTAACAAAGGTAAGAACTCAAAACTTTCTTGTCATAATTGTGGTAAGAAAGGACATACTACTAATGTGTGCAAAAGAAAGACTACAAATTAGAATGTTAAGTAGAAGAGAATGGGTCACTACCATAAGTGCAATAAACAAGTCCATCAGGCACATGAATGTAGAACCAAGACAATGCACATTCAAAGATTTGAAGGATATTATTATAACTATCAGAAGTATGGACATGGAGATTTTGAGTGTAGATCCAAACCCATGTGGTCATTAAATAAGAAAACAAAGGTAAAGAAAAATGGAAACTTCTATAACTAGGATTATAGTACAAGGTATAGTTGTCACTACTTCACTACTTTCAAGAGTATGGACATGTTCCTGAGTACTATATTAGAACAAACTTCAGAAGTGACTACAAAAGGTGGTTGATTTAACCACATGTTTTAGTTGTTTGAAGACTTGTCACATCAGCTGATATTGTCCAATAGGGTCGAAGGCACAAAGTTGTGAGTTCAAAAAAGGAAAAGGAAAGGTAGATATTGAAAATTTCAAAAATGAGATGAACAAGACATGGAAGAGAAAGGAGGATTGTAGCACATCAAGTGCAGATGGGATCACTTCACCCAATGGGTCAGGTGATCACACCTCATCAAACTAAGAAATCAAGAGGTATGTAGTACTAATATTTAAAAGCTATACGATACATTAGTTCCAAAGGGTTTAATTCTAAAAAGATTACTTATGCATGAATAAAGATGCAATGTGTTATTAGAAATCAAGGAAAAATCTTTAAAGTTTTGTCATCTTTTTCATGTTATTGCCAAGCATGAAAATTTTCTTATGATTTCCAAGTAAAATGTTAGTGGATGTTGAGCTAACAAAATTTTTTAGTTGAGGCTGAGCTCATAATAGTTTCCAAGTGAATGGAAAGGCATGTGGATGCTGAGTGAGCTAGAAATTAGTTGATGTTGAGCTTACAATTATGTAAGTACTTAGCACTGATTGTAGTGTTTTAAGGGCTATTTGATCAATTTCTACTCATTTAGCATCATTTGAATTCGAGAAATAATATGAAGAGCTAAAGGCAATCTGGAGAATTTCATCTAATTATTTGTAGGAGATTTGAATAGCTATTTCACACCATTTCATTAGGATTTGTAAGGTATTTATTATGTGCCAAGATATGCAGTTTCAAATTTTTCAAACCCTAGATATATGTAATAGCATCTAGTTCTTCTAAAGTGAAAGGTGTAGAAGGAAAAGAGGTTTTAAATGTTTAGTTAATTAGCAATGAGATCAAACAACCTATTTTCAAATATATTCGAGACATAGAATATAAACAATATCCCTTATGTGCATTATCTATGATACCACCGCAAGTCTTGATGATTCAAGATGTCAGGAATTGTTATACTTGTAAGATTGGAAGTATAGCTAACATGGAAATTAGAGAAGAGTATGAGAGATTATGTAAAAATGGAGTATTGAAGGAAGAATACAATATTGTTGAGAAGAAATGGTTAACTCGTGCCCTAGATTTATTGAATGTCTTCAAAACTAAGTGGATCAATATTGTCATAAGAAGAATTCATGATATCTCAGTATGGTTGGAGAATGGGTTGGTTAAAATCACAAAGAAAATTTTTCATAAGGTAATAGGATATCCAACCCTAGATTGGCCAAAGACTATGAGAAGTCAGTCAAAGGAAGTCATTGAAAAGAACACAAGAACTATATGTAACAAAAGGGGTATGACCATTGATACAATCATAGATCCCCTGATAGCTTTTGTAGTGAGGGTAATAGCACATAAGTTTTATCAGTCAACTAGATTAAATAGTGTGCCTTACATTGAAGTGGATATGGGATACAAAATTGTGAAGAAAGATCATACTTATGATCTTGTCGAGTTGTAGTTACAAATATTTATTAAAATTTGGAAGCAATAAGGAAAACAAAGAGTGCTCAGTAAAAATTTGGATCTATTCTGGTATGTATTTTCTTCTATGCATAGAATACATTTCCTATATTGCAATAAAGATAAGAAATTCATTGAACAATTAGGCAATAACTTTGAGTTGGTAATGACTAGTTATTTTGAAGATTTCAAACAATCTATGAAGAAGAGATTAAGGATACTTGTCTCATTAGTGGAGAAACATTATGATGATGTTTTCTTCCTAGTTGATGCTGATCACATGTATGTACAAGTAGTAATTCCTAGAGTGAGATGGATGAGGCCATTAGGTTATGAGATAAACATTGAGAGGCCTTTGTAGCAATCACAACATTACTTAAAGAAGAAGTAGAGGCTTTGGTAACTTTGAATTGATCGAATCAAAGATCACTATGGAGTTGAAGACTGCTTCTATGATCAGGAAGAAGAACAAATTGGTGAAGAAACTAAAAGAAAATTTTGGTGGAGCCAAGGAAGAGGAAGAAGAAGAAGACACACAGGCTCAAGCACCATTGGCTATAACACAAGGTTAGGGAGAGGATCAGCAAGTGGAGGAAATAAAAATTGTAGAAGGTGCCAAGGAAGAAGAAGCTAAGGAAGCACCTATTCCTATTGACAAGAAGAAATGAAAGGCAAAGACACCTGTAGTGACAAAAATAAAAAAGGTTGCAAAACTAAGTCAACCCAAACTAACAACACCTACCACAAGGACTAGTACAAGAGTCGCTACACAAAAGGATAAAGAGGTGGCCAACTCTAAAGAGAAGGAAGGTGGAGCACATAAAAGACCAAGAATAAAGTATGTTTCTTAGGATGAATCTAATGAGGATAATATTTAATCTAATGACAACAACCAATTCCAAGTGGTGAGTCACAATCCCCCCTCAAACCTAGATAATTTATGTGAGAACATTAGAAACAATGTTGATTTGGTAGGTTTCTGTCATAATGAATTTGATAACCTTGGAAAGATTGAGAAGAATCAAGTAGAGGAGGAAATATATGCCATGATAGATACCTTTAATAAAGCTCCTCTAGAAACTGCCAACTTCATACCTAAGAGTTTATATGATAGAGCTGAGTAGAAATGACATTAGTTTTGAACACAAAAATAAAAATTATGGAGACATCCCTTGCCCATTTTATGCCAGAAATCAACAAGGTTGAAATGTCAAAAGCCATAAAGAAATATATTGTGAGATTTGTACCTAAGTATAGGGCATTTAGCATATTATAGAACAACATAAAGGATGTTGTTCATAAGTCCAAACAAATGTGGAAGATTACATATGGACTAGCCACAACCAAAGATGATGAACAAGAACCTATTGAGGTAGAAGATGATGACGAGAATAAAAATGAAGAAGGCATAGTTGAGGGAGGCACTAATATGAATATTGATGATTGCGCAATAGCTAAGGAAGAACAACAACTAGAATAGAGCATACAAGATACACAAATTTTGAGTGTCATCCCTCTACAGATGATAAGTGTAAGTACTAAAAATTTCAAAGTAAAGGATGTTTCTAATCCTACTGATCAAAACATCAATCCCCTAATAGAGGAATATTTGAAAAGGATACTTGTCCAATCTACACTATAGGACAAATTATGTGACAACCCTATATTGGTAAGTGTAGATAAAATTTAGAAGTCATAGTCTATGACTATAGGAGAGGAAGTTAAAACACAAGAAACACCTATAATAACTCCTCAAGTCACAAGTTTACAACCTTTTCAACCCTTAGTTGTATATCAAAGGAAGGAGACAATAGGTACTAGCACTGTCAGTACACCCATGGAAGGTATTCTAGTTTTAGATAATGTACAAGAACCTAAATAAGACAAGGTTGAGATAGTTAGAGAATATAAGGTGGAAACACCAGTTAATGATGGGACACCAAGTCAAAATGGTGAGGGAGATGTACCTACACCTCTAGCAAAAGAACAAGGTGCAAGTGAAGTCCAAGAGGTGGAAAAGGACAAGCCTGAAGAGATAAATTTGATACCCAAGTTGAAGGAGCTGGTAGAAATTCAAGCACTAGTGACATTACCAAAATCAGGAACTCCTTCCAGTCAAACTCTTTAGAGGTTGAGCATAGATGCAACACCTTTGCAATTCTCAGTGTCAAGTCCTAGCTCATCAAAGGCAAAAGAGGTAATTACATATGGAGATGTTAACCTAGATGAAGAAATTGTATTGCCTAAGTTTGATTATACAACAATAATAATTGACAACATGGGTATACTACAAAAAACCCTAGCATGGAAGAAACATCAAGAACTACTTAGAAGGGAGCATAGGCAGAAGCAATCATTGATTGAGATCAAATAAATTTTCTTAGATGCATATAGTCTACCTACTCTAGATGAAAAAGAGTGTATCATTGAACAATTGACCAACATAGTGAAAAGATCAAGTGGCACAGACCTAGATACTAATGCCAAATTATTAGAGTGGTCTGAGAAGTTTCAAAATAAAGTGAATGAGAAATATCTAGTGATATTGCACTAACACAAGTTGCATTGGCAACTAAGATAAAAAGTGTGAAGAAGGTATTAGAGAACATTTTCTCTTTGTACACCAAATTGTGTAATCCTACACTCTTCACACAGGAGATTAGGAATCACAACCTGAGCTTGGAAAGTCAAATACAATCATCAAGAGCCAAATTCCAATGATTCTAGTTCAAAGTGAGAAACACTTTAGGACCCTTTTGCAATCCCAAAGTCAATTAGCAGCACTACAAGTAGATGAAGCCAAGGGATAAATTGATCAACATCTAGTCTACATTGATCCTCACATGGAGATTTTACACAAGGAGCTAGGCTATGTAGAAGCACTTCTTAAGAAAGACCCCAATCTTTCTACATTAGATGGCTTAGTACACCTTGTTGCCATGTTGGCCATCCAAATTAAGTCTTTGGAGGTAGCATGTGATAATTAGGATGCAACTCTTAAGATTATTGTTGATGTCCATAAATATTTTTTGGACAAATATACTATTAATGTATAACCCATTAACATTAGTGTCAGAAAGAGTGAGTAAGAGCTAAGGGGAAGTAAGAATGGGGGAGTAAGAGAAAGCAAGTAGAAAATAGAAGAAAGAGTATAGTAGAGGAAAACCTACTTAGCAAGAGAAAGATTTTGATATTGAATAAAATACATAATAGATCAAATAACTTAGGGGGAGTTATAAGATTTTTAGGTATAAGTCATGTTGCAAAATTTTGATATTTTGACATTTTGTATAGAAGCCAAATAGTCATTCATGTTATGCTCGTAAGAATAAGAGTATTAATGTATGACCAAGTGTTTTTGATACTTATGTCAAAGGGGGAGAATATTAATATGAGAATGGTTTTGACAAATGAGTGTCTATACACTTAATTCATTTACTTAGTTCAAGCTGAACAAGCAACATATGCCAAGGACAACATGTAAATTAGTGCATGTTGAGTAAATAGTGAGTGTCGAGTCACTCAAGTGCCAAGGAAATAGTATGTGCTGAGTGATTTAGAAGCTGAGCAAGTAGTGCATTCTGAGTCTTTTAGATGTCTAGCAACAACATTGAAGACATAGCATGTGCCAAGCACCAGGGACTTCATATGCCAAGTAGCACAGTTTTGTCATAGTTGTTTGTATTGGCACCAACTACTATGTAAACCATTTTTTAGTCAACTTAAGGATTGGATTATGATAGTTTGGTGATAAGGATGAACATTAAGTTGGAATCCCTATGTATTACATGCACCCAATTAGGTAAAGGGAAGGTTTAAGTGGCAATATGGATGAATCATATCCACCGATTCATACCTAACCCTAAGTCACCTAGGTCTTATTAAGGAGGTCAAACCCTAAACTTCTAATGTGTGTGGAAGGGAATGAATGAATGATCAAGGAGAGTTTTACAAGTGTAAACTAGGACATTTTTGGTGACAAAGGCATTATGATCTGAATTGAATTGTAGAAATATGTAAAGGAGAATAGAGGAAGGAAACAGTGAACAACATAGAGACATCTGATCAAGAAGGATCAAGTACATAGGAGAATAGAGGTGATCTATCATCAAGCATCAGAGTGATAATTGCAAGATCATTACTAAGACATTTTAACAAGTGAATCAGTTAATCTCTTAACAAAGTAATCCTAACATGTTGTATTGAAATCCTCTAACAAGGTTCTTACATAATTATGAGTTGAAGTCCTTTAATTAGGCACACTTCTAATAGGGTGTTGAAATCCTTTAGTAGGGTGAGACCTAACAGTCTTTGTAAGCCTTTAATAGGGAAGACCTTTTACAGGGTAGATCATGTTTCATGATAAAAAATTGTAACCTTAATTGGATACACTTTATTACTACAGTAGTGAAGATTTTTGGGTGTCATCCCCACCCTAGTTTTACCTTCTCATTGGAGGGTTTTTGGGTAATCATGTCTTGTGTCATATATGGTGAATGTTTACTTATTTACATACTTTAGATGTATATGCTTTACATGGTATTTCAGTTTACTTATTGAATATATCAGATGGATGTTAAATATTTTTATGGATCAAATTTTAAAGAACTGATTCATCCACCCCCCCACCCCTCAGAGTTTACCTTTCCTATTGTAATTCCAACAATTAGATATTTTCTCATTCACTTTATTTTGAAACTTCTTCTTAGACCTCTCTAATAATTTGGCATTAGTATCACATTTGTGACACTTACTGTTTCCACTATGTTAGTCAATTTTTTAATGATAGGCTTTGTTTCATCTAGAGTAGGTGGACTAAATGTATGTAAGAAAATTTCTTTGATCTCAATCAAATATTTTTTCTACCTATGCTCCCTTCTGAGCAGTTCTTGTTGTTTCTTCCTTGCTAGGGCTTCTTATAGTATACCCATCTACTCAATTATTATTGTTGCATAATCAAACTTAGGCAATATAATTTTTTCATCTAGGCTAACATCTCCATATGTAATTACCTCTTCTTCCTTCAATGAGCTGGACTCAGCACTGAAAATTTCAAAGGTATTGCATCTGTGCTCAGCCCCTAAAGAGTTTAGCTGGAAGGAGTTTCTAATTTTGGTAATGTCACCAGTGCCTGAATTGCTACTAGCTCCTTTGGCTTAGGTTTCAAATCCATCTCTTCAAGCTTGTCCTTTTCTACCTCTTTGATTTTAGTTGCACCTTAAAGTTGTGCTAGAGGTTTAGGTACATCTACTTGACCTATTTGACTTGGTGTCCCATCATTGACTGGTGTTTCCACACTTATCTTCTCCAAATGTCTAAACCTTGGCTTTTTTAGGTTCTTAAAATTTTTTTGAGGCTAGAGTGTTTTCCATGGGAGTACTAATAGTTCCACCTACTATCTCCTTCTTTTGATATACAACTAAGTTTGGTGAAGGTTATACACTTGTGACTTGAGGAGTGATTGTAGGTGTTTCTTGTGTTTTCACTTCCTTCGTTGTAGTCATAGACTATGACTTCTAAATTTCATCAACACTTACCAATACAGGGTTATCACATAATTTGGCCCATAGTGTGGATTGGACAAGTATCCTTTCCAAATCTTCCTCTGTTACGAGATTGATGTTCTGATTAGTAGGATTAGAAACATCCTTCACTATGATAGTTTTAGTACTTACATTTATCACTTGTGGAGGGATGGCACTTGACATTTCTGTATCTTGTACACTATATTTTATTTACTACTCAACCTCATTTGTTGCTTGATCATCAATATTCATATCATTTCCTCCCTTATCTATGCCTTCTTCATTTTTATCCTCTTCATCATCTTCTACCTCAATAGGTTTGTATCCATCATTTTTGGCTGTGGCTAGTCCATATGTAATCTTCCATATTTAATTAGACTTATGAACAACATCCTCCATGTTATTCTATAATATGTTAAATGCCCTATACTTAGGTACAAGTCTCATAGCATATTTCTTTATGGCTTTAGAAATTTCTACCTTACTAAGTTCTGGTATAACTTGAGCGAGGGTTGTCTCCCTAATTTTCTTCTCTGTGTCTAAACAATAGTGCCATTTCTGCTCAACTCTATCATATAGACTTTTAGGTATGGAGTTGGAAATTTCTAGAGGATCCTTCATAAAAGTAGCCATCATGGCATATATTTCCTCCTCTACCTAATTCTTCTCAATCTTTCCAAGGTTATCAAATTCAATGTGAGAGAAACTTGATAAATTAGCATTATTTGTAATGTTCTCACATAAATTATCTAGGTCTAAGGAGGGACTCTGACTCAACACTTGAAATTGGTTGTTGTCATCAAATTCAGTCTTCTCCTCATTAGATTTAGGCTGAGAAATATACTTTCTTCTTGTTCTTTTTTGTTCATCACCTTCCTTCTCTTTAGGCTTGGCTACCTCTTTAGCCTTCTATGTAGTGACTCTTGTGCTAGCCCTTGTGGTAGGTTTTGTTGGTTTGGGCTGACTAGGCTTTGCAACCTTCTTTGGTTTTGTCACTAGTGGTGTCTTTTCTTTTCTTTTCTTCTTGTTGGTAGGAATAGGTTCTTCCTCAACACCCTCTACAATTTCTATTTCCTCCTCTTGTTGATCCTCTCCCTGACCTTGTGTTAGTGCTACTAGTACATGAGCCTATGTGTCTTCTTCATCATCATCTTCTTCTTATTCCTCTTCCTTGACTCCTTCACCAAATTTTTATTTTAGTTTCTTCACCAATTTGTTCTTCTTCCTTATCACAGAACCAGTCTTCAACTCCATAGTGATTTTTGATCTGGCCAATTCCTAGTTTTCAAATGCTTTGGCTTCTTTTTCCACTTCTTCTACAAGTAATATTGTGATTGCTATGGAGGCCTCATCAATGTTTATCTCATAACCTAATGGCCCTAGCCATCTCATTCTAGGAATTTTTGCTTGAACATATGTCTGATCGATATCAACTAAGAAGAAAACGTCATGATAATTTTTCTCCACTAGTGAGACTGGTATCCTTAATCTCTTCTTCATAGATTGTTTGAAATCTTCAAAATAACTAGTCATTGTTGATGCAAAGTTATTACCTAATTGTTCAATGAATTCTCCTATCTATATTGCAACTGATCTATTTGTCTTCCATGCAACCTTACTAATTGTAGGAAATCTATTCTACACATAGAAGAAAATACATACTAGAATAGACCCAAATTTGCACTGAGCACTCTTTGTTTTCCTTATTGCTCCCAAATTTTCAATCAATTGTTGCAATTGCAACTCGACAAGATCATAAGTATTATCTTTCTTCAAAATTTTATAGCCCATATCCATACAATGTAAGGTACACTATTTGATATGCTTAACTGATAAAAATTATGTTATATTACCCTTACTACAAAAGCTATCAGGGGATCTATGATTGTGTCAATGGTCATTCCCCTTTTGTTTTATATAGCTCCTATATTCTTTTCAACGGCTTCCTTTGATTTACTTCTCATAGTCTTTGGCTGATCTAGGGTTGGATACCTTGTTACCCTATGAAGAATTTTCTTTGTAATTTTATCCGGCCCATTCTCTAACCATATTGAATTGTCATGAATTCTGCTTAAGACAATCTTAATCCACTCAGTTTTGAAGACATTTGGAAAATATAGGGCATGAGTTAACCCTTTCTTCTCAACAACATTGTATTCTTCCTTTAATATTCCATTTTCACATAATCTTCCATATTCTTTTCTAATTTCCATGTCACAAGTATAATAATTCTTGACATCTTGAATCATCAAGACTTGTGGTGGTATCATAGACAACGCACTGGAGGGATCCTGTTTATATGTTATATCTAGAAGAGCCTTGAAAATGGGTTGTTTTATCTTATTTCTTATTAACTAAACATTTAAAACCTGTTTTCCCTCCACACCTTTCACTTTAGAAGAACTAGATGCCATCACATATATCTAGGGTTTGCAAAATTTGAAACTATGTAGCTCGGCATATGGTAAATACCTTACAAATCCTGATGAAATGGTGTAGAAAAACCATTCAAATCTCCTGCAAACACTTAGTTGAAATTATCTAGATCACCTTTAGCTCTTTGTCTTCTTTCTCAAATTCAAATGATGTTAAATGAGTAGAAATTGATCAAATAGCCTTTAAAACACTGCAATTAATGTTAAGTGCTTAAATAGTTATAAGCTCAGCATCAACTAATTTCTGGCTCACTCAACATCCACATGTCTTTCCATTCACTGAGAAACCATTACAAGCCTCAACTAAGCAATTTTGTTATCTCAGCATCCACTATTAGTTTACTCAGCAACCATAAGAAACTTTTCATGCTCGAATGTAACATGAAAAAGCTAACAAAACTTTAAAGATTTTTCCTTGATTTCTAATAACACTTTGCATATTTATAGAATTATATCCTTGGAACTGATATATGGTATAACTTTTAAATATTAGTCCCACATACCTCTTAATTTCTTAGTTTGATGAGGTGTGATCAACTGACCCATTGGGTGAGGTGATCCCATCTACACCTGATGTGTTGCAATCCTCCTTTCTCTTCCATGTCTTGTTCATATCATCTCTAACATTTTCAATATCTACCTTTCCTTTTCCTTTGATAAACTCAAAACTTGGTGCCTCTGACCTTGTTAGACAATTTCGGTGGATGTGTCCAATCTTCAAATAGCTAAAACATGTAGTTTGACTCAACCACCTTTTGTAGTTACTTTTGAAGTGTATTCTAATACATTTCTTAGGAACATGTCCATACTTTTGATAGTAGTGACAACTATGCCTTGTATTATAATATCAATTATAAAAGTTGCCCTTATTCTTTACCTTTGTTTTCTTGTTTGATGACCACATGGGTTTTGATCTACACTCAAAAGCTCTACATCCATACTTCTAATAGTTATAACAATATCCTTCAAATATTTGAGTGTGTATTGTCTTGGTTTTGTATTCATGTGCCTAATGGCCTTGTTTGTTGCACTTATGGCAGTGAGCCATGCTCTTTTTCTTAACATTCTGATTTGTAGTCTTACTCCTCCACACATTAGCACTATTTCTTTTCTTACCACAATTATGACAAGTAGGTTTTGAGTTCTTACCTTTGTTACTTCTTTCTATAGAACTTTTGGATGATTATCATTCTTTAGTACTTTTTTATTGTAGTCTATCATTGTCAGATCTAGGAGATCTCACCAATTGTTCAAAGTACTTGATAGCATCATTTGGTTTATTGAAACTTATAACAAAATCCTTTTCCCTTTTAAGGTCAATGCTCAACTATTCATTCTCTAGCTTTAGTGTTGTTATCTCAACGTCATTGGCATTCAGTTCATGGTTTTCATTCATCATTTGACCCAATTTTTTGAATTACATGTTAGAAATCTTAGTTACCTCTAATGATTTCTCTTCCAATCTGCTATTCAAAACTCTCTTTTTTATCTTCAACCATGACCTTGTCTTCCATAGCTTTCTTTTTCTATTTAGTCAACTCACATAGTAATATGGCTTTTGATTCTTGCTCTATCTGAAGATTTATAATCTCTTCAAATGGAGTTCTATTATTTTCCATTAGATCTATAACTACTACATCATATTCATTGGAGTTTCCATTTGCAAATAGCTTAGGAGTGTCCATCTCTTGGTATTTTGTGTCATTCTCCTCAATAGAAATTTCCTTCCTTCTTCTCAATGATTTCTATAGATCATCTCTTTCTTCATTCAACTGATGTAGAATGAGATGTATTTCAATCTCCTAGTTCTCAATAATCTTTCCCAACTTGTAGATTTCCATTTCCAAGATCTTTCCTCAAAGCTGCAAAGCTTCACTTTTAGAGAACCATCCTCTAATAATAGAAAAGGTAAACTCCAAGAGAGGGGGGGGGTTGTGAATCAGTGCTTTAAACTTTGACCCATAAAAATATTCACCACACATCCATCTCATATATTCAATAAGTACACTAAAATACCATGTAAAGAATATACATCTAAAGTATGTAAATAAGTAAACATTCACACATATATGACACAAGATGTGATTACCCAATGTGAGGCCTCACCTGATCCATCATAGTGTAGATGACATATTTATACTATGATACTTCTGATTTGATGTTTTGATACACTTTTGAGACTATAGGGTTATGCTATTTTAAATATCCATTTTTTTATGATCTACACTTTTTTCTACACATTAGGACTGAAATGATATATTTAATGACGTTAGTCATGTTCTAGTCTTTTGCAATTGCTCTGATGGAAACTGAATTATAGAAATGCTTGTAATGTGAAATTGTAATTAGAGTTAAAGGATATATTGTGATAGGCTCTAGGACTTAATTCACATGCCTAGGGACTCAATAGTCATGGATTCAATATTTCATCACTGTGATAGTAAACATATTATGAAGTTATTTAAAATATTAATTTGATAATGTTAAGTAGAGTTTAATATTGATGAGAAAATTTTGACATTTTAATGTTTTGAATATTTTATGTCAAAATGGTTTAAAAAAATTATTTAATTTGGAAATGATGAAGTATGAAACCCTAATGTTTGAATGTGATAATTTATTGTACATATTTACATATTGCTTACATGATTTTCTTGACTAGTGATGCTCAATTTTAGTGTGTAGAATTTTAACCATGGGGTTCAATGGGGAACCAAGGCTCAAACCCATGTGAACATGACATGGTCGAGGTTGGATCTATGGAAGGATTCAAACCCCGTTGTAATGTGTTTTATTTCATAATGTGAATGGTATGGTTCAATGTATGTATTATTGGAGACAAGTCACTTTAAATGTAATATGTTGTGTTTGTATCACTTGACACTTGTTTTATCCACGTGGAAATGACTTGGCATTTAGGGTTTTGGAAAAGTAACCTAACCTAAAAATAACCCTAGCATAGTATCCAAGTTAACCTCACATTGAAATATGTTAGGATAAGTCCCTATTCATATTAAGTTCGAATTCCAACTTTCCATTAACTTTTGGGATTAAAAAGTGGTCCTAGGGGGCTACCTTGGTGAAAAATAAGTGTCCAAATGATAGTAGTATGGTTTGGGGGTCTAAATTTAACCTTTAGTAGGCCTAGATGACTTTGGGAACCCTCCAAACAAGTCACTTTCAAAGCAATTTGAAATTATGAGTGTCACATGACTCCTTCCACAACCTTTTGAGTTGTTCAGGGCTACATTTTTAGAAAGAGACAATGGTGTAAGTAAAGGAAGTTTATGTATGACCATTTTTTTAAGATAGTGAGGGTTTTGGGGATCCTTTTTAGAGGATTTGGGAATAAAATTAGGGGGTGTCTACCCACTATTTAATTTTAGAGACTCTTAGGGTTTTGGAGTTGGAAGGGAGCTCTTCTACAACCTTTCATTTCCATTTTGCTAAGAAATTCAAGGTTAGTGTTTCTTGTCATGTAGTTAATTTCTTCCATTTTCAAGTTGAATCTCAGTATTGCATTCATGAGGATGTAAGTAGTGAGAATGCCTTTGTAAGAAAAATGTGTGGTATCATCTTGTAGCATGTTGTTTTGTGTTGTGATGAGTATGAAGTTTGGATTTTCATTGTTTTTTGCTTTTTATTTTTCATGATTTTGTGCATGAGTGTTGTTATGGGTGTGAGGACTTCACTCACCTATTGGGAAGGGAAGAGAAGTCTAGGGTGAAGGGGCTGGTTGGGCTTGTAAATATATTGAGAACCTTGGAGTATGGGCTCCATTGTATGCCATAATCATTCATATCTTACTGGGGGTGATAAGGTAAGTATGATGTATAAAGGAAGTTTATGGAGAATGAGCTCCAAGAGAGCTACAGTTGATGGTAGTGTGTTTGGAGGATGATTGTGAAAGCTCTAAAAGTGCATGGGATTTTTGTTTGGTGAAAGCCTTGAAAGGGCATGAAATTTTTTAATGCATATATTATTTGATATGGCAAGTCTCCATTTGAAAATCACACCTTCACCCTATGTTCATGATTCCATTGGTGAACCATTGTGAACTATCTTTGGGATGGAAGTTTTCAAGTGTTGTAATGTGATGTATATGCATTGTGATATTGGAATGAAACCCAGATTGAGCCTTGTTCCCTAAGATTAGGGGTGGTCTCTTTGGAGGCCTATGGTTGGGAGAAGAGTACCCATGGTCCTTGTTGTTTTTTTGTGATGAATTTGTAGATTTGTGTTCAAGGGAGCAATAGAAAGGGCTTGGAAAAATTATTTTTTGGTTTTTGTATGAAGGAGAAAACTGGTCATTATGCATTATACATGTAATGGAGGATCTCTCTCTATCTTTCTCTTTTATTGTAATGTATGATTGCATGTTAGTAATATGGGAAATTTGAAAGATGTAACTATATCAGTGTTTAGTTATATACATGTATAAGTAATTAATGAAGAGCTAAATATCATTGGTGATATAGTTGGATTGAGGAAAGAGCTAAATTCATTTAGATAGTGTTGATGCTCTATGTTCTTAGGAATTATTAGACTTTAGTTGTATCATGTTCATTATTGAATCATACATAAAAAATGCATTTAAAGGATGATTGTACACGTAAAGACCTCAATAACAAATTTAGTTCAGAGAGTAATTTTCTTGAGTTTTCAACACATGTATAAAGCTCATTGATGTTATAATGGACCTGGTTCAGTATCAGGAATTAAATTGATGAAGTATAGCAAAAAAATTTTATGAACAAACTATTAAGTTGCAAGGTTCTATTCCTATTTTTCTAATAGTTTTATCATTTAAAATGTTGTTATCAACATCAAATTTGTTACCAAACTCAAAGGAAGTATCAAATAGCATCATAGTAATGCCATCAAGAACCTTACAAAAAAATAGTTGAATAAAGAAAATAATTCAAGGAGATACTAGAGTTTTAAAAAAAACTAAGGAAATACTATATACAACTATAGTATAGACTAGGAGAGAGCATTTCACTCTCTAAAATTTGTTTGAGAACTGGGAAAAATGTCCCACTCCCAAAATATAGAAAAATAAAATAATCTATAGGTACACCTCCCATGATTCCCTTCTAAAATAATAATTAATTATGCCCTAACATTTCCTTAGAGTCAGAACAACAAGAAAATTTGTAAGTTCAAAAAAAAAAGACAACCTCATGTCCCATCGCTATTCCAATTCCATACGTATGCCTATTAGAAAATAAATAAATAAAAGCCTAACCTATGACCTAAAATCATCAATGGAGGAAGCCACATTCAAGTCAAAAACAAGGAAACTTTTTTTAAAAAAGGAGCACCTATATTAAGTGGAAGGAAAGGATGGTGGCCCCCACAGTTCCTATGTGCTCCACAATATGCCTTATGCATTGGCTCCTGGGCTGAAAAACCCTCTACCATAAAATGAGCCTTTGACCTCGTATCACATGCCATTAATGGTCAATGAAATTTTCGTAGTTGCCACCCTAGATCTATCTTTAGTGGGCATGAGGGTGTACGAAATGTATGGAGAGAGAGAGAGGAGTCATGTGACTCCAACCACTCCCTCTTTCTTTCTCTTGAGATGCCTCAAACAGGCCACCAACCTTCTCCTAAGATTCCTCAAACACACCACCCATCCCTCTCCTTCTAATGCACATGTGCCAATATTAAATGAGTTATATTTTTTGGTTGGAATTACAAAGCATGCAAAGTTGATAGGATGTAGGGGAGATGACTCGGTACTTGAATAGGTATCAATAGTTGTGAATCCCATTAAGATAATCTGAGCCAACTACTGTATCAATATAGCCTACTAATTGTACAATAAGACACTAATTTTTTTGTTTGAAATTTACCAACGTTTACTTCAAACTAAATAACTTCAAAATGTTCATGGCTAGATCATTGATTTACTATATCTAATACCACTTGTGGAAAAAAACATTCATTCCATGATTTATATAAAACCCATTTAAATGTTATTTTGCATAAGTCAAACTACTATGTGCACAATATCAAGATACATGCAATAAATGTTATATTTAAATTGACACAAAATCTACAAAATAGTTGTCCAAACCTATGCACAAGATGTCAACTCATGCCTTGATGTCTAATTGATGACTAGACTATTGTTGTTCAACTACCAACACATATAGAAATGTACATGAATCAACTTTCTTTAACAACTCATCTCATCTCTGACGATATCTCATCCCAACTCTGACAAAAACTGAAACCATTTCTGACATATTCTGAACCATCATGTTGGAATTAGAGTCTTTGATAAACATAGCTGGAGAAGTTTGCAAGCAAAGCTGGAGTATTTTATAAGCAAAGTTGGAGTAGATGCAATAACTTGGAGTACCTGCAACCGTAATGATGGATTTTTTTGAGCTCCCTAATCCATTCAAATCAAACAATTAATGTAGCATAATTCAAAGTCCAATCCATTTAAATCAAACAATTAATGCAACATAATTCAAAATCTATTCTTGAAAACCATAGAATTAAATGTAAGCCAATCAAATTACAGAGTTTGAAAGCCATGGATCAACCATTTCCAATAGTCTTAGAAAAAGGCTAGATTTTGTAAGCCATGATCAACCATTTTCAAATTTCAAATTCTAATTAGTGGGAGGGAAAAATTTCTAGGTATTAATATGACATGCAGTGAAATAGTTCTTTTACAAATGTGTTTGCATTCTTTATTATTGCATTGAACTTTATTTTACAAATGTGTTTGCATTCTCTATGACTACATTGAACTTAGTTTCTTAGGATATCAGAGGGCCAAATAGCATCAGTTTCTCACAATATCAGAGGGCCTAGTAGCATCAGTTTGTCACTATTAGAGGGCCCAGTAGCATCCAACCATCAAGTTATTTTAAATCTGCTATTATTTTTAGGTATGATGTTATAATCCAATCATATAGTCTTTGCTAATCTTCTTTTCATATATTGTATGATGTTCTTCTTATCATATAGTGTATGCTGATCTTCTTTTCATATTGTGTACAATGTTCTTCTTTACATATAGTGTATGATGTTCTTCTTTTCATATAGTGTATGTTATTACAGTCAACTATTAAATAACAACTTACAACATTTCAAAAAAATAATAGCATACTTCACTATTTCTGTTATATTTCTACTATAGAATAGTATGTTGTTATTTATAGATTTGAATCTACAAAATAAATACATACAACATTTTAAAAAATAGTAGCATACTATAGAAATCTGTACAGTCCATCATAAGATGTTTGGATCATAGTATTATAACAACATACTATAGAAATCTGTACAGTCCATCATAAGATGTTTGCATCATAGTATTATAACAGCATACTATAGAAATCTGTACAATCCATCATAAAATATTTTCATCATAGTATGATGTTATTATTTTCAAATGTTGTAGTAAGTTCAAATGTAAAAATAACAATGAATTATAATAGAAATATCAAAGTCATTTTTAAGTATGTTGTTATTCTTTTCAAATGTTGTAGTAGCTAAGCATACACTATCACATTACTATTCTAATGTATGTTGTTTTGTTTAGGCATTATGGCAGTAGGGAAGAGAAGAAGCAAAAAAACTACTTGAAAAGTTACAACTCATTATCCATGAGGTGTTAAATTACATGTTATTGAGTCTAATGATGGAGATAGTTCAGCCAAGCCAACTCCTGATAACACAATTCCTAACTCTAAAAGTCAAAAGAATAAGAAAAGGTTGCAAGGAAAGCAATGGACAGAAGAAGATATGGAACATTCAATTGAAGATGTTGAAGATAATTATTTTTCAATGAGAGGAGTAGCTAAGAAGTGGGGAATCCCTATTAGTAGCTTATCTTATTGGTTAGCAGGAATCACAATAACAAAAATCAAGGGACCCTCGATGATTCTTTCCTTGGAAGAAGAGCTAGAAGTTGTTGAGTGGTGTAAGGATTTAGCTCAACTTGGTCATGGACTGGAGGTGATTCAGCTGAAGTCAAATGTGGCTCACATTTTCCAAACAAGGCCCAATCCATTCAAAAATGGATTACCTGGCAGATCTTGATGGGTTGGATTTCATAAATGCCATCCAGATTTGACTATAAGGATTGTAGAGGGTCTAGATAGGGATAGAGTAGTGATTCTATGACCATGTATTGTGGCAGATTTTTATAATAATTTTTCAACATTATATGATACTAAGCATTTTGAACCAACACACATTTGCAACTGTGATGAAACAAGAGTGCAAACAGGTAGAAACTGTGGGATGAAAGTGATTGCAAAGTTGGGAAGTCAAAGTGTGCCTCAAATCTTATCTAAAAGTAGAGAATGGATTACAGTACTATGTTGCATCAATGTTGTAGGTAGCAGAATACCAGGGTTTTATCTTTTTAAAGAAAACAAAAGACTTTAAAATTACATTGCTAATTGTGAAGCTAGAGCTTGTATGGTAGCACAAGAACATGCTTGGATGATAAAAGAATTATTCTTAAATTGGCTCCATCATTTTGCTAGATCTGTTCCTGGTGGTGCTTCACCCAAGAATAGGTATCTCCTTATTTTTTATGGACATGGAAGCCATGTTTCCTTTTCTACAATCCAAGAGGCAAGATCATTAGGCATTGATCTTCTTACATTGCCTGCTCACACTAGTCATCAACTACAACCTTTTGATGTAAGTGTATTTTCTCCATTCAAGTCATATTTCAAATGTGAGAGGTCAAAATGGATGTCTAAACATCCACACATTGAAATAAGGAGAATGGAATTAGTAGAACTAGCAAGAAAAGCTTTCAAACTTACCCTTGTACCTGATAATATTACAACCAACTTTCGACGGACTGGAATTTGGCTATTGAATATTGATGCTCTTCGTAATGACATGAAGCCAAGTGATGCATTCAATGTGGAAGATGAAAGTGTTGTTGAAGGAATTGCAAGCATTTTAAGGCTAGCTGGTTATGATGATGATGATGTCATTGAAGATTGTGTGGCACAAATGGAAAAATAGCAACAAGATGCTTCATTTGAAAGCCAATATCCACCAATAGATGTTGTGCCCATTAAAGATTATGGGGCACAAATGGGAAAACAACAAGAAGATTCTTCATTTGAAAGCCAAAATCCACCAATAGATGTTGTACCATCAACTCAATTTGAAACTGGCATGCATGATGATATGATTTTGCCAACACAATTTGATCCACCTGATTGGGTTAAAGAAGGAGCAAAAGAATTGGGAGTGTAGATTGACTTTCAAAATGAAGACATTTCATTATCCATTCCTTCTTTGCCTTCAATGTGAAGAGAAGAGGTGGTTCATTACTATGCTAAAGAAAAAATTTTGGAAACTACAGATCATAATGAGAATGAAGTTGGATGCACCGAAGATGAAGGTGGACTAGGTGAACATACTCTAGATGAATTGAATGGATCTCTAGTGTTGGAGATAGAAGATGAACAAATTTTATGCAGTCAGGGGTCATTAAGAAGTTTTTTGAAGCTACCAATTGAAAGGGTCACAAAGAGATCTATGCCATCTGATAATGCTACTCTTAGATTGGGAAAAAAATCTCAAATACTTACATCTAATGAGTACATAATGCTATAGGAGCAACAAGAAGCAAGGAAAGTTAAACTTCAAGAGCTGAAAGAAAGGAAGAAGCAAAAGTTGGAGGAAAAGAAAACACTACAAACTGAGCTGAGAAAAAGGAAAGATGAGCAAAAACTTGAAAGAAAGACAATAAAACAATAGAAAAAAGAGAAAAAGTTGTAGCAACAAAAAGAGAGGGAGTTGAAGAAGAAAGAAAAGGTAAATTGTAGAAAAGGTAGGCCAGAAAAAGTGAAAGACAACAGAGGAATTGAAAATATATCCCCTATGGAACTTGATTACAACATCAATATTTCAAAACCAAATGCACATAGAGCAGGCCACAATAGTACTCCAACAACCCCCTTACCTAAGCATCATCAAATTTTGTGGGACATGTACAACATTCTATCCCCTACCTATGTTGCCCTCCATAACATCCAATCTATTGCTAGCCAAAGCCCCCCTCATTCTCCAATCAAGCAATTCCCAATTGGTAGATTGTTAGATGAAAATATGTTTGAGCGTATGACTCCCATCACCCTACAAGTTGATTCAACTAGTCCAAAAAATCCTACGATAGATAGTACCGAGGGGGAACTTGAACCCTTCCCTGGCTTTATGGTAAATTAATGATCCTATAGAAATATTTATATGGAGTACCTCTATATTCACAAGCTAGTCATTTTGTTATAGCAGAAGAACTTCTATTTTCATAAGCTAGTCATTTTGTTGTATACTACAGACTGGTCCTCTTTTAGAATGGCAGTCCAATCTTATTTTCCAGAGACAAGTTTGGCATTTTTTAATGTTCTATTGACTAGTCCTTATCTCCTACCTCCTCTACTATTTCCAACTATGTAATTTCTTTTATCATGCTTATGTTCCAACTACTAGAAGCTAAAAAATGTTGTATTGTAGCACAACAGAAAAAATGTGTTACAACTTACACAGCTTAATAGCAAACAACTTAATCACAAAATGCATGTTGTTTGAGCTACCTTGATAAAGGAGCCATATTTGATTTCCAGATTCTAAAATGTAATTTTTTGTGCTTTTGGAGATCTAGACTGGGCTATTGACTTGATTGAAATCAGATGCATGATATGCAATATGCTATTCCTACCTAATGATACTAAAGAACATTTGTTATATGTTGTTTTAAAATTTTATGATATCATGAATGTGTCATAACATCAAACTCAAAATTTTCATTCATATTATACCATGAATGTGGCATAACTATGTTAATTGTTCAATGTATTATAAATCATCCAATGTTTCTTAATTGAACTTCAATTAGTGTAGTAGCCTAATTTATATTTTTACTTAGTACTGGTTGGGATGTTAGAATGATGCATTATTTAATTTCCTTTATCAATAAAAAAATGTGGTTTTCCTCTAATCTGATATCATGAAACTGTAATCAAAGTATAAAGGGGCATTTGACAATAGGGATCAAACTTTCAGTAAAATTAGGGGTGAGTGGAGCCAGTTATAAATTGCAAACAATAAGTTTAAATAAAATTCTCCCAACAAAACTACATACGCCAGATTATTAAGAATATGAAGGAAACATACACAATACAATGGTGGAAAGAACCAATGGATGTAGTATAAGGTTCGATTGGTCTTTTATTCAATTAAAAAAATAGGTTACTGAATACAATACCCAATAGATTTTAACTAAATACAATACTATTTCACTAAATACAATATCATCAATCAGTTAACTAAATTTTGCAACATGATAATATCCTGTTCCTAATTGGGGAAAAAAAATGCAACATGATAATAGAGATTTCTACAATTATATGCTACTTTGTAATGTTCCCCAACATGAGTGGTGGCTGTGGATTTTTTGAGGAACCTATTTGTGTAAAAAGCCAATAGTAAACATTGCATTGGAAGTAAGGAAGGGTGACAACCAGCGACTATCTTCAGGATAATGATTCCTCCATTACAGAGAGGATAAAAATTCCTCAAGGAGACGTACTCATAAAGTTCGATTATATAAACATAATCATAGAATAAATTGGGGGCAAGGGTTTATAAAATTCCAAAAATGCATGAAAAAAGATTATTTACAAAATGTACAACCCTTCTGAGTTGTTCCCTTTCAATGCCTGATATAAGCTTTTAAACACTGTAGACCCAAAAAATCACAGGAATACATAACCAAATAATTCTTGGTCACATAGATCCAAAAAATCATAGGAATACATCGAATCTCACACATCGAAGCATGGAACAACAATTTGATTAATGAAAAGACAAAACCCCTTTAGATCTGGAATCAAAGAATAAAAACTTAGGGTTATGACAGGGGTTAAATTTGAAATATAAACTAACAAATCCATGAAATGATGCAAAAATAAAAAATATTATGACCACCCATAATTGTAGAAATGAACGGCTGGGTCATTTGCCCAGTAAGGTTTGATAAAGACCTTACCTGCTGGAAATATGCCAAATCCCTAAAAGTTTTGTGTGTCCATAGACACATTTGTAGAAATCTTTGTATCCTCTATTTTGCATTTGACTATGAAGCTTCCCTACCCAAATATAGAGTAAGGCAAAAATCATGAAAAAATATAGGAAATCTATAGAAAGCAGTAAGTTATAACAATGAATTGCCACTATAAATTGGTGCACCTACCCTTAATGTGCCATAGTAGGGTCCGAACCGTATTGCAGTAGATTTTATGAACAATATACCCAATTTTCTAAAGGCTCAAGCATTTACTATATAGACCCATAAACACCTCTGTGTCTTCTACAATGGATTTGTAGAGCCATTTTCGTGTCTTCTCACATGGATTTGCGAAGAGAATATCATGTCTACTCCCCTCGACGTCCATCTTTGCTAATCCTATGAGATGTTAACAACACTAGTGGTGATAGACATTCCATACAAAGTCAAAAACAAAATGCAAGAAAACTATAAAAACCCTCTTACCATAGAAACAAAGCACAGAAGAAAATGCAAGGTTTGGTTTTTTGTGACAATTAAATCACCTGAAACCTATCCAGTGAAGTACCTGCATGCACCTCAAAATAGCCACATTCACAACAAACTACATTCGATAAAGATGTAGAAAGATCTAGCATTAGATGTAGAAAGATGTAGAAAGATGTAGGTTAAATGTTATAAAATAGAATTAGGGTTAGGTTATAAGAGCTTTAATAATACATTTTTTAATAATAATTATTAGTTCTTGAAAAAACTTTTATATGCTCATTTTGGTTATTTAATTATTATATAATAATTAAATATAGCTCAAAATCATTTATGTATAAATATTATAGTATGCAACTAATAAAGTCAAAATGTTTATATAAGGTCATATATATGGTCAATTAACATGTTGGAATGTTCAACTTATGGGACATTGATAATCAAAGATATGGGGTGGTAATTAACTATGAATGGTAGGGGGTCCATAAAATGGTGAATTGAACACTTCATACAATATCGAGTTAAATGGACATCAATTTTGATAGTCATGACTCAAGACCTTAGTTTTAAACACTTAACTACTTGTAGAAGATGATGTAAAAAAATTAATCTTTTTTTTTTCATTTCGACATATTTTGAACTCTTCAAAGTTAGGGTGCATGACTTCTGGGTCCTCTCCCCTAGGTTAAAACAAGGAGATACTATGTGGATTCAATATGGGAAGGCCACCCATATGTTTGGAGATAGAGAAAGATAGCTAGGATTAGGAATATTTTCTTTGTAATTGTTTTTTATGGTGGAAGCACCTAGGCCATATAGGAAAGCCATAGAAATGGACTAGGGGCATACTAAAGGGGGTTAGGTGTAGAAAATACTTGGGGTTAAGAGGTTATAATTAGAGATTATAATGTATTGGAATTTAATGATTATTAAGGGATATAGGGATGTAGGGTCTTGTTATTATTAGCAAAAGTTAGTTAAGGAGAATTAGTATAAGTCTTAGTAAGATAAATAATTTAAGTAATATTACAAACGGTTGTTAGTAATTAGAATTAGTAAGTATGGTTAGGTATGGAGTTAGGAGAATTGGTCCTTGGTATTTATCAGGTATTTTGGATAGGATACCTATTTAGATAGGCATGAGTGGGTTAGTAGGGTGTTAATAATAGTTTATGTTATTATGTGGTAATGAATTGAATAATGATAAGATGTTTATATATAATACATTTTTCTATGTTAGTTGTATGAAAAGATATATCGATATTTATCATATTTGACAAAGTACATTAAATACAAATATAATATAATTATATGCACCTAAACTTTATATAAAAAATTCACCTAACAAATCTTAATCAAAACACTTAATATATAAGTTATAATAAAGCATGAACACTATTGTTATAATAAATGATTCATATTATATAATTGAGTTAGTGCTTTGAATTATCCTTTAGATATATTAGATGTCCCTCAACTTATGTGCTTAGTAATTAGTTGTCACTTATACTATGAAACTATTTTGAATCTTAAGATGCATTGGTAATAATATATACATATGAATTACATAATGTGATCTGATTAAATGTCACTCTGAATAATGATATAGGTAGAACCTTAATTGTTAGAAATAAAATAAGATGTAATATTTTAATGAAAATGTTATTAAGGACTAAGAGGAGAATTGCCCAGGATATTAGTGGTGAATAACTTGTATTGGACATTGAAATATGGCAATACATAAGTGAGCTAGTCAGTGTACAATATGTTCGGGGATCTAACCATGACCCAAATCAAAGTGCAAAATATATAACTTCAGTAAGTGCACAAGTTAATGTAACCCTACCTTGGATGCAGAATTCAATTTCATGCCTACTCGAATGCCTTAATATGATAACTAGTAAGCCTTGTATATGCTAACATCAAGGGCTTAGAGGAGTTGATTTCCTTTTCACCTAATTTTGATGTTGTATCATTAATACTACTGCGTTAATATTTGATGATGATTTTAGATGAACGTCCAACCAACCTAGCAAGGATCACTTTGATTATCAATGTAATGTATGTTGTATACCTATAAAAATTACTGTTAGGTATACCAGACCCTTGGAAAAAATTTTATAAATAAAATAAAATTGTTAGTTGTGTTTTGCCCTAAAATTTGGGCATGACACCCAAAAATCCTCCAATGAGAAGGTAAAATTGAGGTTGGGATGACACCCACAAATCTTCACTAGTGCAATAATAAAGTGTATCCAATAAAGGTTATAATGTTTGATCATCAAACATGATCTACCCTATGAAAGGTTTGCCCAGTTAAATGCTTACAAAGACTATTAAGTCTCACCCTGTTAAAGGATTTCAACACCCTCTTAGAAGTGTGCCTAATTAAAGGACTTCAACTCATAATTAAGAAAGTACCTTGTTAGGGGATTTCAATATAGCCTATTGGGACTATTCTATCAAGAGATTTAATTGATTCACCAATTAGAATGTCTCAGCAATGATCTTGCAATTAGCACTCTGATGCTTGATGATAGATCACCTCTATTCTACTATGTAGTTGATCCTTCTTGATCAAATGTCTCTCTATTGTTCACTATTTCCTTCCTTTTTTCTCCTTTAACTGATTCTACAATTCAATTTAGATCATAATGCATTGGTCACCATTAGGAGTTTAGGGTTTGTCCTCATTAAGAAGACCTAGGTGAATTAGGGTTAGGTATGAATCAATAGCTATGATTCATCCATATTTTCATTAAAACCTTCCCTTTACCTGATTGGGTGCATGTAATACATAAGTATTCCAACTTAAGATTCACCCTTATCACCAAAATATCATAATTCAATCCTTAAGTCAAATCAAAAATGATTTACATAGTAGTTTGTGCCAATAAAAATAACTATGACAAAACTATATTACTTGGCATCTAATGTCCCTTGTGCTCATCGCATACTATGACTTCAATGCTGTTACTCGACATCTGAAGGACTTGCCATGCATTTCTTACTTAGCTCCTAAATCACTCAGCAAATACTATTTTCTCAACACTTGAGTGACTTGGCACTCACTATTTACTTGGCATGAACTAATTTACATGTTGTGCTTGGCATATGTTACTTGTTTGACATGAACTAAGTAAATGACTTAAGTGCATAGACACTCACTTGTCAAAACCATTCAAAGATTAATAGAGGAACAAGTGCTTCCTCTTATATTTCTGCTCAATCCTTGAGCCCTTATAGGAATATTGACTAGAGTGGTACTACCTTTAGGAGGCCTTTAGAGTGTACTAGTGACCATCTTGTACTTTTTGTTTTAACTTAATCTATAGAGCTCATTAAAAATCAAGCTCTAAAACTCTCATTACATTTTGTTTTATTTAACTTTAATACTAATTCTTATTTAAATACTAACATTATCTTTACTCTATTAGCATAGAAAATAACTATGTTAACTATCGATGGTTTTATTGGATTTTTTTTGAGTCGTTGCCAAGTAGAATGATGGTAGAACATTTGGTTATTTAAGGGCATTTATATAAGTCAAATTTAGGTTAAATCCCTAAATTCTATTTACTCCTATGAAAAATATAGCTAATGTTCAAGTTTATTATACTCTAACCCTATTTGATGTTATTTTGGCATGGTAGTTTATCTTTTTTGTGGCGAGTGGATTGAAGGCAGATAGAGGGTTACCATCAAGGTGTCACTTCAACATTCCATTGGGTCTCTTTTAAAAGTAAAACTCATTTGTAAATAATATTTAAGGAACCCTTCTTATTCTCATGAAATTCACTATAATAGGGGGTATACCCCCTAATATTTATTGTAAAAGAGGGGATGCCCTCTTCAAGTCCTATTTAAAGAAAATGTATGTATAGAGGACTTCAGTCTTAGGCTATACTGGGTATTTTCGTTACCCCCTTCTTCCCTCCCTAATGCCTACACTTTGAATGAGATTTTATGTAAATATTTTGATATTAATAAAATGGGAATTTGACATTTTCTATGAGTATTTCTTGTAAATGTTTTACCTCTTATGGGAATTCAATGGGCATTGATTGTTAGATCACCAATGATCAATGGTGTCTGGTGGATTTTGGACTGAAAAGGTACTAAACTTCATCTTTTCCATAAACTACCCTAAAATCTTGACATGTGTTAAAATATTAAAATATAAAAAATATAACTTACTTTTCATTGTGGCCCACCTTTTGTATCAATTACTTTTGGAGAAGGAAGGTAGAATGAGGCCAAACATTACCAAATGCTCCTATAATGATGACATGTTGACTGTTAGATGTGTCATTGCATCAATTAGTCTTAGACCATGGCCTTACATCGACCATTAGGTCACAAATTGTCAATGATGTGAGGTGTAGTTTTGGCTGAAAGGGAAACACGTGCCACCTTTTACAACAACAACCCCATAACAATGATATGTGTCTGCTCTATCACATCACTATGAGTTGTGTTTTCAATCAATGACTATGAGTATGAGCTTTAGCTCTTAACTATTATATGTACAATAAAGAATGTGTGTATTAATAGAAATAAATACCCAATATGTGGCACTTACCAATCATTCAATGTAATGTCCCCAATATTATTAAATAATAATATTTTTTTATGTGGCCTAGAATCAATGTTTTTAATATCTCAAGCCCACTCACTAATACATTTGGTACCAAATTGCAACGGCAGTGCCATTGTAGTTTTTTCGTCACAACCTTGTCATTGTCACAATTGTGATGGTAGACCATCGCAATTGCGACGACGACAAGCTTGTGACAAAAAAACTACAATGGTACTGCCATTGCAATTTGGTACCAAATGTATTAGTGACTCTTTATTTTTGTACTTGTCAACGTATTGCTATTTTTTAATCCTTTGGGAAGTTTCCCCAAAGCCATTTATAAGGCCTTCTTGTAGATTGTTTTAGGCATGCAATTGGGATTATTTTCTATGTACCAAAATTTCATGTTGGAGATCTCTATTGTTTGCCATTTTGGAAGTGAAAGACCTTCCCTATTTGATTTGTCTGATTTAGGTGGGATTCAACCCTCACCTTATTTCACTACCTATAACACTTTGTTTAGATCTGGAAATTTAGAATACCATCAAATTGCAAATATCCATTATGTTGGTTTGATCTACTCTTTTGTCCTATGTATTTCCAATTGTTATTTATCTTCATTAAATCTTGCTATTTTTTTACACAATTTGTTAGTCTGCAAAGTTCTTTATCCATCACCTACAAATTCTAACCAACTATCTCTAGTCCCCATTATGCATTGTATGACCTCCCATTCAAGAAATTCTCTTCACTCTTCCACACATCTTCCTCCACAATCCCTACCTTCTTGTTTCCTTCATCCACTCTCCATTCAGCCCTTCTATCAATCAACCCCTGTACAAAAATTCTATACGGCCATTCTTGGCACCTTCCTCATCCTTCATACAAACACATAGCCCCATTGTATGGTGAACTAGGCTTACCATGCAGCCCTCTCTTTCTGCCATATAGCCTCCTCTATATGGCCATTGTACCATCCACCATGTACGGCCTATCTTCCATATGAAATTCACCTATATCATGGCATACAAACTTGTTTGTCCTTGGTGTATGATCATCTGCCATATATATATTATCACTCTTTCCAGTCATCTAGCCACCATACGGCTTTCAATTAGGTCTCGTACACCCATACCCTCACACTATACTACTTCCTAGAATCACAAAAAAATATTGTTAGAGTCAATGCATGCGTTGGAACATTATAGTGGTATCAAAGCCGGTGATCTTGCCAACATGTCAATGATATTGGATGCCACCAAGATCCCGATCAGTAAGAAGAATGGGTGAATCAAGTGCTGAAATGATGCAACTTCTAAGGGAGCTGACAAGTGGACAACAACAACTCAATGAAACCCTTTTAAATGGACAACAACAACTTAGTGAGACCTTGGAGAAGTAGTAGAATCAAAGTGGTGAGACCTTCTAACTTTTGGCTCAAGGAAGGTCAAATGGAGGACACAATGGGCATGGTGACAATTCTTTCAATGAAAGGCTTCACACAGAGCGATCCCATACATGACCAATGATGCCAAAATTTCCCCAATGGTTGGAACAACCTAGGGAATAAGATCCTCGATGTACTAGTGCAACAATCATACAGAGAGGATTGTTGCACTAGTACGTCGAGGAGGAAACATTGCTCTAGCAGGCACTCTGAGGTGTACTATTTTTTGGGTACGAGGAACTCTCTAAGGACAACAGGTCATAGTCATGATGGACAGTGGGGCCACACTTATTTTCCTTAACTCATCACTAGTGAAATGAAGAGGTTCAACTACGGAGACACATGTGGTATTCCAAGTCAAGGTAGCAGGAGGAAACCTCCTATCATGTACCCATTTGGTCCCACAACTTAGCATTACCATGGGAAACCATACAGTGACTGAAGATTCATTTGTAGTAGATCTGGATGACATGTAAGTCATTCTTGGCATCTAGTGGATGGAAACTTTGGACAAGTACACACAAAGCTTCAAAAAAATGGAGTTTTCATTTGAAGTGGATGGAAAGAAGGTGGTCCTTAAGGGAATGTCAAATGGAGGGCCAAAGGAAATCTCATCACAATTGATGGAAGCCATTCTTCAACATGATGACATTATTTGGGCAGCACAATATTTGATATCAAAAAAACTAATTTAAGGACAACAGACTAACTACCAGGATAATGAGCTTCACAGAGTGTTGGATAAGCATAGTACGGTCTTCATCAACATCCCCTCGGGCATCCCTCCACATAGAGGATTTGAACACACCATTAAGTTGGAGGGAGGAGCCAAACCCATCATCATTATGCCCTACCACCATCCTAAAAGGTTTAAGGATGAGATAGAAAAATGATCCAACAACTCCTAGAGAAAGGATGGATTGGGTCTACTTCTAGTCCCTTTGCATCATCAGTAGTTTTGGTTAAGAAGAAGGATAAAATCCTCTAAATGTGTGTGGACTATCATGCACTAAATAAGGAAACCATTAAAAATAGGTACCCCATTCCCAGGATCGACGAACTATTGGATGAGTTACATGGTGCACTATATTTTTCAAAAATAGATCTTCATTTGAGATATCATCAGATGGGCATGAACAATAAAGATATGCAGAAGATGGCCTTCCATTGCCACTACTGACATTATGAATTCCTAGTTATACCATTTGGTCTAACCAATGCTCCAGCTACTTTATAGTCATGCATGAACCACATCTTCAACAAGCAACTACAAAAGTACCTATTGATGTTTTTTAAAGGACATACTTATTTATAGTAAGACATGGGTGGAACATTTGAGGCATTTGGATGAAGTACTAAAAATTATGGAGACACAATCACTATTTGCCAAGAGGTCTAAATATGAGTTTGGAATGACATAGATATTGTGTCTAGGGCATATAATTAGTGCTCAAGGGGTTTAGGTACACCAAGAAAATATTCAAGCTATCTTGGATTGGGTACCTCCCATGACTCTCTCTGGTCTACATGGATTCCTTGGATTGTATAGTTACTATAGAAGGTTCATGAAGGGGTTCTCATAACTTAGTGCACCACTAACAGATCTGACAAAAAAGGGATCTTTTCATTGGGATATGAAGGCACAACACACCTTTGACAAGTTGAAGGAAGTTATGAGTTGATGCCTAGTGCTGGCACTACCTGATTTCAATCTGCCCTTCATCTTGGAGTGTGATGCTTTAGGAGAAGCTATTGGGGTAGTGTTGATGCAAAATTGTCACCCTGTTGCATTCAAGAGTCAAAAAATCTCAAAAGTAGAATGATTTTACTCCATCTATGATAAAGAGATTCTCACAATCATGCATGCACTAACAAAGTTTTGGCAGTATCTTATTGGGGAAAAATTTGTGGTGTGGACAAATAACAATAGCCTAAGATATTTTTTAGAGTAGAAAGATTTAAATGAATAACAACAAAAGTGGGTGAGAAAAATCCAAGATTTTGACTTTGATATTGAGTATGTGAAGGGAAAATAGAATGTAGTAGCTAATGCTCCATCAAGGAGGCCTACAATATGTTCATTGTCTAAAATTTCAGCAGATTGGAAGGAACACCTATTGGTTGAATACTCCAAGAACTTATTTTCTTTCCAGTTGATGGATGGTCAAGTACAAGATGATAGGTATAAGGTGGTTGATGATATTATCTACTACAAGGGTCAGATTTATCTGGTACCCAAGTCCAAAATGAAGGAAGGAATTTTGAAGGAGATCCATGATTCACCGTTGGCTAGACACCTAGGATACTTGAAAACCTACAGGAAAATCTGAGAGCATTTTACACAAAAGGGCCTCAAGAATGATGTCTTATAGTATGTATAGGAATGCTCTGCCTATCAACAAAACAAATCTAAGAACACCCTACCTATGGGACTTCTCCAACCATTGCCAATCCTTGATCAAAAGTGGGAAAGCATTTTAATAGATTTCATCATTGGGCTACCCAAAGCTTAGGGGAAGGATTGTATTTTTGTCATGGTTGATCATTTGACCAAGTATGCCCATTTATTTTCCATTTCCATCAGGTACCAAGCATCACAATTGATCAAGTTGTTCTTTCATGAAGTTTTCCATCTACATGGTCTTCCATGAAATATAGTAAGTGATAGAGATTGTCATTTCCTTAGCATCTTTTGGATGGAGTTACTTATCCTTAGCATCTTTTGGATGGAGTTACTTAGGCTAGTGGGAATAGAGTTGTCACCAAGTACAAGCTACCATCCATGGTTAGATGGACAGACAAAGATTTTGAACAAATTTTTGGAGGGCTATTTGAGGAATTATGTTTCAGTGCAGCAGAAGGCATGGGTGTGTTGGTTGCATCTGGGTGAATATTTTTACAACAGTACCTATCACATGTCAATAGGCATGCCACCCTTCAAATAATTGTATGTCTATGAACCTTCATCATTCATGGATTTGGCATTGGGAGACAGTCATGTGTTGAGTGCTAAATATTGGCTATAGTAGAGTTTAGATATCTTGAGATCTCACAAGGAAAATCTACAAAGGGCACAAAATCAACAGAAGATATTTGTAGACTGACATCGAATTGAGAGAAGTTTTGAGGTGGGTGATCTGGTATACCTTTGACTTTAACCATATAAACAATCCTCCCTAAAGTCATCCAGTAAGGACAAACTAAAATCATGTTTCTATGGACCCTATAGAGTGGTTCAAAAGGTAGGAGAAGTAGTCTATGAATTGGAGCTTCCTGAAGGGAGTCGAATCCACAATGTTTTTCATGTGTCATCACTAAACAAGGCTATTGGACAACATGTCACAATGTCAAAGGAATTGCCTCCCATTGATGAAGAAGGGAAATTAATTTTAGAATTAGCAAAGATCATAGTTCTCCATGAGAAGAAGCTCAGGTCTCATACCATTAAGGATTTTTTGGTGTGATGGAAGGATCTTCCTGACGAGGATGCCACTTGGGAAGGTGAGCAAATTCTAAAGTATCCAAGTTTGCAATTTCTTGAGGGCAAGAAAATTTTGGGCACGAAGGACTATAATGTATTAAATAATAATATTTTTTTATGTGGCCAAGAATCAATGTTTTAAATATCCCAGGCCCACTCTTTGTTTTTTTACTTTTTGAATTATTTCTATTTTGTAATCCTTCAAAAAGTTTCCCAAAAGCCCTTTATAAGGCCTTCTTGTAGGTTGTTTTAGGCATGAAATTGAGATTATTTTCTATGTACTATGAATTTCTATTGGAGTTCTCTATCATTCGCCATTTCGGAAGTGAAAGACCTTCCCTATTTGATTTTTCTGGTTTCAGTGGGATTCAACCCTCACCCTATTTCATTTCTTGTAACACTTCACTTGGATTTGTTAAGTTGGAGCAGCATCAAATTGTTAATATCCATTATGTTGGTTTGATCTACTCTTTTCTCCTGTGTATTTCCAATTGTTATTTATCTGCATTAAATCTTACTATTTGTTTACACAATCTGTTAGTATGCAAAGTTCTCTATCCATCACCTACGAATTCTAACCATCTATCTCTAGTCCCCATCATACACTGTGTGGCCTCCCATTTAGGTAATGCTCTTCACTCTTCCACACATCTTCCTCCACACTCTATACCTTCTTGTTTCCTCCCTCCACTCTTCATTCAACCCTTTTGTCAGTCAACACCCATACGGCCATTTTGTGTAGCCATTCTTGGCACCTTCCTCACCCTCCATATAGATACATAGCTCCACTATACAGTCAAATAGTCTTACCATACAACCCTCTCTTCCTATTGTATGGCCTCCTCTATATAGCCATTGTGTCATCCACCATGTACAACCTATCTTTTGTATGAACTTCACCTACATCATGCCATATGGACATATCCATCCTTTGTGTATGGTCATCTACCATCTCCATATTATCACTTCATCCAGTCATCTAGCCACTAGTATATGCATACCCTTATACTCTACTGCTCCCCAAAATCATAGAAAGAGATTGTTAGAGATGTTGCATGGGTCAGAACATTACATTAATTTTTAAAATTTATATCTTTTTGTAAAGTTTTTTTTAGTTGTGTTTTCATTAATCAATAATAGTTTTGTAGTTCTAAACTTGTATGTAGAAACAATATTTCAAAATTGTAGAACAACTTCTTGGTTGAGAATGCAACACAATCTTTTGGATCTTTCACCACTTTCAGTATTTTAGTTCTCTTCTCAAATTTATTTTCTAGGTAAGATCCTAAGGATTAAATAGTTTACAAATAATTGTACTATAAGTGTACATTGTAGAATTTATGGTTTAATTTTGAATCATGCATGTAACTTTGTAAGCCTAAATCATTAGTAGTGAGTAGTTACTGGTTAAATTCTAGAATTCTAGCTAACTTTCAAATTAAATTATAGAATAACTTTCAATTTATAAATGAAAAAAGGAGTTAGGGTTTAATTATAATCATCCCTAAAAACTATATTTTGTGATTGTGAATAGCTATTCAAATTTTGCAACTAGAACACATCATAATGATGAAAAGAAACATGAAGAGTACAATGTAGAAATAGTGGAAACAAAAAGATTTGACACTCTTCTTAAAACACAAGGTTTCACTCATGGATTTAATGATATTTATGATCCTATTATATATGGGAAAAATATAATGGAAATTATATTTCACTTGAAAATAGGTGGAAAAATCCAAAAAAGGATGAAAAGTATTCTAAGGATAATGCCAGTGTAGGGACCATAACTTATAAACTAGAAATGTGGTCTGCCAAAATAGCCCATTTGGTGTTTCCTCTAGTATTCCCTTGTCCAAAACTTGTCATGATATATGTTGAAAAATATGATGAAAATAGAAAGGCAATTGTTAATAAAAATAATCAAGACATAATTTTGTCCACAACAGAGACTGAATTTGCTAATCTATTGGTAGTAACATAGTTAGCACAAAACTCAAACATGCACATTGACTTGGAAATCTTATCAGATTCATATGAGAGTTTACCAAAAAATAGAACATATTCCTATGTCAGAGGACTAATATTATCCCTATCTAATGTTCAAAGTGATCATAAGCATCCTTATAAATTTAATATTTGTTTGCAATGGGTTCAGGATACTATATCCTTACTATCATTTCATTTGGGGTTGGAAAGTAATGATCAAGTGGGTGTCATCATTCTAGAAATGATTTATAGTATGCATTATTAAGGAGTACATGTTTGATATAATTTTATTAGGAACATTGTTCATAGCACGCAATAGAAATTGTTATTGATTAAAAGTGGTTGCTAGAAGATGTTTAGAGTCACAACCTACTTGTTATATCTTATGTTATAAAAGTGTAATCAAATATTTCAAAGTAACTAGCTCAAGCTTAATGTTCAAGATCAAGTATACCAATGGTCACCTATTATAAGGATGAGCGATAGCAGAGGGAACTAAAAGGATTTTTTTGCCTTCTTCTTGGCACCTGTGTGTCATATAATCATAGACATTTCAATGCATAGATTTCCTGAGTCTTGTAGAAATTGCATTCAACTAGGAAGTCAAATACAATTGGTTGATTGGTATTTCATGGAGGGCTATACTATGTTAAGGTTTTATGGTTCAATGGTAGAAGCCTTCAAACTTCCAATACATGTAACATAGAGGGTTTTTGCATTGGAATATGTACAATAGATGGAGAGCACAGTTGTACTATTTCATGGTTAGCAAAAGAAAATCCATGTTTTCTCCTTTCCTTTCTCATTTGGAAGGTTCACATTTGACACATCATCATTCCAAGTGGCACACAAATTTTTAACAATGTTTAATTTTAATGTTGATGCTTACTAATAGTCTGATCCAATAAACATAATTGGCTCAAATCTTCTATAGTATGGATACTATCCAGCCAACTATGCATATGAGAGTATCCCATTAATTGAAATATTTAGAAAAATGAACTCTTAGGAAGCCATTACAATAGAAAAGGATAAATTCATTACTGAAAGCAATATTTCAGCTTAGGAATTGTTAGCACAAACTAGAGAATTGCACAGCTAGAAAAGAAAATTGGAGTCCATCACATTCTACAAATTTTATGAGAAAGTGGATAACCTAAGTAAAAGGCTTATTCCAAGAGAATAGAGGCTTACTATGACCTTCAAGGTTGGACTAAAACAAAAATTAGAGAATTTTGGACAATGAGGAAGAATCTCGATGAGCCAAAGATCTCTATAGAGTTTGATTCTTTGGACAAGGATAAAATATTTAGCCGATTATGGGATGAAAAAAATATGAAAGAACTAAAACCACTACTTGGGGATGAGTATGAATATGATAAAAATGAGACTTCTATGGATCCCCAAGCTACTCCAAGTACAAGTATAGTCTCACTCTCTTCTTCATTTTTTTGTACTTAATACAAAGAGAAAGTAAATTTAGGACAGAGTGGCTGACTTGATACAAAAGATGGGTTATTTAGGTGATGGTAGGGTGGGACCAAGTGATGAAGGGAATTAGTTTCCAACTCAAACATTAGCTCCACCAAAATGTGGTGTTTATCTAGTAAGTTGGGTTGAATCATCACTATTAGGTTTCTCCATAAGTGATAGTGTCAATCCTGATTTTCCTAGATTTGTCTCACCTTTAATTTAAACTCCACCTACTACTACCCTTATTTCTAGTGGTTTAAAAAGGACATCACAAGTGGATATGGGTCAAATTAAACTAGGTAGTGAGAAGATGAAAAAGTTTATGCCAATGGTTATCATTATCAATCCAATGCTAAGATCGACAATCACCACTAATACAATTCTTTTAGGACAAAACCCTTAGAACAGTTGAGAAACTCCACTAACTAGTGATAGTGAGATAAGATTAGGAATGGATCATAGTGAAATAATTAGAACATTAGGAATAAGTGGAGAAAACTACATTAGTGAAAGTGTTGTTTCTCCTTTCAAATGCCATTTTATGTTTGCAAGCCCATATTTTAGTTTCAATATTTTTCTACAAATTTACAATAGGCCAAAATTAGCAATAGACAAAATAGAAAGGTGTTAAAGAAGGAAGAAATTATTGTAGCTCATGATGGATAACCTACATCTACTAGGATATTTCCATCTTATGACCCAAATAAATAATTGATGGAGTTTACATTTGGTGTGCCCCCACAGATAGATAATAATACACCAAAGAGTTAGATAGATCCATCACAATTACATGTTAGCACCCTATCAATGGATTTATCCAAAGTACAAAAATGTGGACAAAGTCAGTGTGGCCAAAAAGATGAACAATTTGGTATGTGCTTCATTTTTCAAGTTGTAGAAGACTATTGAAAAGTTAAAAATAGACCTTGGAAACCAAAAGGAGTAGGAGAAAGTAGCGGCTAACAAAAACAGAGAATTAGAGAAACTAATAGAAGATGATTCCTTCAAAGAAGTAATTCAAAAAACAAAAAAAGGAGGAAGAACTAGAAATTATGAAGATACAATTGGAAGAAAGCAAGTAAAATGAAAAAACTGGTGATGTAAACATGTAGGCAGTAGAAAAACTAAAAATGTGAGGGAACAATTAGAAGAAATAAACAAATGACTTGAGAAAGAAAAATATTCCATTTTAATATTGTTCAAATAGGTGGAGTCTACGGCAAAGATAAACAATAAATTAAGGATTTGGAGAATGAGAGGGAAAAAGAAAACCAATGGGAAGACATAGCACAAGAAATAAGGAAACAAGGTGAAAATGATTTGTCAAAAGTATAAGTTGAGCTAAATGGGGTAGATAAAACAATTAGAAACTATGAAAATAGCTTGAATCAATCAATGGACTAAATGAAAACACAGTAAAGGAAATAGAAGAAACCATTTGTGGGGGGGGGGGGGGGGGGAATTAAAGAAAATGGTGATAAGTTGTGTGATTGGTTTGAATTGTATCATGGTTTTTATGTCATTTATCAAAAGATCAAAGAGCATGTTCAAAGGAGAAAAGATATTTTTGAGAAGGAGAGCACTGCAAGAAATATTTTTAAAAAAATCAACACAAATAGTGGAAATTATTTTATAAGCAAGGGAATTCATGACCACATTACTACAACACTACAAGAAAGCTATATCATTCAAAACTATCAGAATATGAGGGAAACAAGTATATATTTCATGTCACTTCAAATAAATCTCACCAAGATCAATGATAAAACAAACAAAATGAAGGGTCTTCATTTTCCAAATCAATCTACAACTGCAAATTCAACACAATTTGTTGGAAGGGAAGCTTATCTAAAAGAGTTGGAGGACAGATTGAGGTCTAAAGTAGTCAAGTTTCCATGGGACACAACTCCTCAAGGAATTTTAGGTTTCATCAAATAATTGAAATTATGAGGGCACTATTGGATGCTTTATTTCATTCAAATATATCTTGCAAATATGAAATTCTGACAAAGTTGCAGGTCATTTACCATAACATAACAAGCATCCAACTTCTAGTAGAAGAAAAATGGGACATCCTAAAAAAGTTGGAAGAATCATCTTATAGTTGATTGATCATATTATGTGAAAATACTTTTAATCATTGATTCATTTTTGTAGTATTGTACTGTCTAACTTATTTCTATTTGTAATGGTTAGATAGGAGTTTCAAGTTTTTACTTTGTTTCTTGAATGGGATAAATGTAGAAAAATGTAGATGGTAACATGTTGAAAAGGACTCTCAAAGGAAAAAGAGACTTTGATACCAAATTTGATGTCACTCTTCCCATTAGGAAAATTGACCAAAAGCTATTGTTACTCCCTTCTTACTATAAAAGGGAATTCAAGGTCATTTTTTATTGCTAAGGGCTATAAGTTATGACTATGTAAAATGAACTCATTGAACTATATCAATAATCATATGTCTATAATATATATAAGGTAATGACAATCAATATGAATTTTATTATATGAATTTTAATTTGCTAATGCTATATTTTCAAAAAATTAATGAAACACTACATGCATTGTACCATATCAAGTTAACAATGTACGATAATGAAACTCTTCTTTTTGACTCTTCACATGAGGCAAACAGAAATAGTGAATCAATGACTATTGACTTGTCACCTGAATTGTACTACCACCACAACTATTTAGAATTGACTATTACAAATAGAAATTACAATCATATGATTCATGTGTACCATTATAAGAATTGTATCATACAAATTGCTTTAATTTCAAAAAATTAGTGAAAATCTCAAACAATACATTTGAGAATGAATATTAATTATAAAAGAATATTTACATTCAATGTCATCAAGTTATCAAGTTGCAACCACAATGCTTAATAATCATTCACAATTGATATGCATGATTAGTGAAAAAAAGAGTGTAGTAATAAGTTTAATTACTAATAAATACATATGGCTTGCTACTATTAATTGCTAAATCAAATCAGGTTGTCACGTCCTTGACATATTCAGGTTTAGAATCTTCAAATTCCTCTCAATCAACTAACTAATAGTTTCCTTCATTATCATCATAATTTCCTTCATTATTCCATGTGTTATCTACACTCTAAGTCTTCAAAAGAAGCTCATTAGTGGCACTACCAGTCTATCCACTTCAACTACCACTACCAACACCAATACATGAGTTAGTACTAGTGAAATTTTTCTTGGCACTACCAATCCAACTTTAAGTATAAATCTTGCCCAACCCTCTTCTTTCACATTTCTTCCTCCATATTTTGACTACCTTGTTGTAAGGAAAAGTGTGGACATCATACCTAGAATTGGTCATCTTCAATAAAGTATCAAAATTATTATCTAATTTGTTTCTTATATTTGACTTTATGCACCCCAAAGCATTGAAAAATCTATCATCCTCCACCAAATCCAATATTATGGTGAGACATAACTTAGTAAGATTGAAATATTCAGATATTGAATCTCTCAACATTTCACTCTAACCTAGATAGTTCCAAATTCTTGTTACTAATCCCTATTTGTGGTGTTATTCATAGATTTATATTGTTCCCTCATTGTGAGTGAAAAATGGATTGATTGATCTCTCAAATGAGTTTCATATAGAATTCCATTTCTAGTTACTCCATTGATTATAGTTTTGCAAAATTGCATTACCAGAGTTAGTAGCCTATGTCGAGAATCACTCTGAGAGTTAAGACTCCAATATTGAGGAAAAAAATCATGGATTCAAGTAATTTATTTGGATGGAATCTCATTCTAATTTTTTATTAAATATCATAGGAAATTACTTTTGGAAAAGAAATTACAGACTTAGCAATCTTGGTGAAATCTTTGTTTGTAATACATGTCACTCACCTCCCAGGCCTCTTTGCTAGTCGCTCCTTCTTTGTCTCCAATCTTCCATTGTAGTGCATTATTATGTTAATTCAAATTACACTGGCACATAATTCACCATCTACAATGATATATAGATAGTTATCAGGACTATCCAAGTCTATGATTTTCTACCACTTATCAAATTTTTTATCAGATAATGTTCTGTTGGATTGATAGAGATTATTGAGGGTCAAGCATGGTCTTTTATGCATGTTATAATATTCTACAATAAACATTGCCCTTTGTTGTGTCATTTTCATTATATCCTTCATCTCCTCTAGAATGGTTAGAAGAGCTTCTAAAGTTAAGAGCATCTCTACATCTATTAACATTGAATGAAGGACTAGATAGTTTAGGTTTTCAACTTGTCCTTATTGGAGTCAATGAGTCCAAGGAATGATGGATACTCTGAAAAGAGATGATGGGTTGATCTATCCAAAGAGATCAATCTTGTATCACTATCCTCAACAATCATGTTCCCATCAATTAGTCCATTGGAAAATACTTTTAACTTCCTTGAATCATTTGGGACTTTGAAAGAAATATTGGTAGACCTCCTTGATTAAAGTTTCAACTTTCTCTACTTGAGTAGTTCAGCTCACAACTCCTAAAGCTAGATTCATTCTATGGGCCATGCATTAAATGCCAATAATGTATGGTGCATAATAACTTTTTATCTTTTCACAAAGACCATTTGAATTACCTTGCATTACTGAAGCTCTATTAGCTCCAATGGAGAACAACTTTTTGGAAATCATTATATTATCTAGACCTCCATATTAAAATAGATTTTTCTTGAACAACTCATATATATTTTATGAATTTTCACTTCACTCCATTCCAGAAAAAAATAGTAGTACAATATGGCAGACAAGATTATGTACAATATAAACATACAAACATATCCAAGAAGTATTATCAACTGTTGTAACTTCATCTAATGACACTGCAATAAAAGTTGACACTTTTATTTTTTCCTTTATGTCTTATTTTTCAACCTCAATAATATAACTTGCCCATTCCCATTTATTGTTCAATGACCAATGATTATTGGGATAGTTATGAACTTTCAAAAAATGCAATGATATACTCGTTGATGTGTAGTCTATCATAGGACACCCTCTTTTCAAAATATAAAAGATAACATTTACTGAACAACTTTTCCCATTCATTCACTTTCCAATAATCTTCCAAGATAAGATTCAATAGAACCTTTAACTTCGTTTGGCTTCATCTATATTTTCTTCTACTAATTATATATTTGGCATTTTTAACATATTGCCACTTATCCACCATTTTCCAAACCACCACTAGTTTTTCAACTCCATCTATCTTTTTTCTTTTGTAAACTTTACCAATATTCTTTTCTATGGTTCAAGTTTTAACTTTAACCTATTTTCCTTCTTATTTATCATAGAGAAAATATTGCATCTACATTCTACTAGAGGTTCATCCTTAATCAAATTAGCCACTTGTTCTATGAATAGATACTTTGAGGCTCAATCTAATTGAAAAATCATTGACAGATCCCAAGTACATTCTTTTTTGAAATTGCTTTTTCTTTTCCCCTTTTTATGTAGCATAATCATCTAAATTTGTGACATTCTCACCTAGCTCCATGTCCATTATATCATTGTGACTAGTCTAGGTATCTTCATGTACTTGTAAATCATCTTCAAGCTCATCATCATCCAAAATATCAGGCTTTCAAACATTTTCAATATGTGTTGTGGGTTGTGAATCTTGTAACTATGGTTGATGTTGTGATGATGTGTCTTCTTCAGTAAACTATGATGATGAAACTTTTTTATGTTCACCACCAAAGTATGATTATAAGGTTCTCCTTTTTGCATGCCTATCTTGGCTTTCCCCACATTCAAGGGTCATACCTTCTTCTTGTTTGAAATCTTCAACCAAATAAAGGCTTCCAAAAAAGATTGAACGTACTGGTGAGGAAGGAAGGACACAGACTATAGTGTACACTATAAGCTACAACTAATAATAAATAATTCAATTCATTGGTCATATGAAATCAAATATAATTATAAAATAATGTTTGACATCTCCCAGATATTGCCCACTATGTTACTAATTTTTCTTGACTCCCCACTCAATAAGAATAGACTAAAAATTGTAGAATTTTGATTAATCAATCAAATTTTAGAGATCACAACCACACAAATTGTGTACACTTAAGCTAGTTATGAATGTGTTTATAACACTCCTAAGCTCCTTGGACCTTTCTTTGGAAAATTTGGTAGGAATCTTATATGTTGTATAAAATATTTGGTGAAGCCCATGTAATCATGAAATGTCTTATATAATTTTTAAGGTGACTATTGTACATCCAATCAATTTCTATGATTAAAAGAGGATACAAAATGATCGGAATTAAAAATACGTGTTTTGGAAAATGACAAGAAAATTAGCTACCTCTTCCAAAATTTAGTTATGATTCCAAGGGAAAATTAATTGTGTCTAGCAAGACACGCTTGAAATTGTGGAAACTCTATTAGACTTAAGCATGTCCTAAAAATAGAATCTATTGTTGATCGTGCTAGGGTGCCACCCAATAATGTATAAACAAATCAACGATCGACCCAAGTGGTGGATCCAATAAGTAGAGAAATTTGATGACATGGCCAACCCTGTATGCGGTTTCTATTTTTCAAATCCATGTTCATCAACTAGTACAATTCACTAATTAGCAAATATTCACCACTAATCAAAATGTTTCTCATGGGGTTTTCTTTTGGATGTGTGGTTTCACTATACTAACATGTTTCCACCTTGATCCTATCACCACCTCTAATTTCATTTATATGTGGAGGCTTTTGATTCATCTATCTAATCCCACCTCATTGCCAGGTCGTCTATTTATTTATTAATATATCCTCTATGTTAGTGTTAACCCAACCCTACAAGCCCTACATGGTTGATCCTCCTCTTGTCATATGGCATTTAAGCTTGGACACTTCAATTCTTTGCATTGGTATATAAAAATAGTAAAAAAAATATTAGTACAACTAATGTGGAATATACCATTATCCTTGTTTTGAAAACATAAACCTACAATGGTGTCCAAATCAAAATGTATTCAATTAATTAGCAAACTAGCACATTTTACTAACACCCTTGTGTATAAATGGACATGCATCTCAATATTGAACCCTCTACAATTTTCAAGGCAATGTCCCAACTTGTATTTAGCATCTGCAAACATGAAAATGATGATCTTCAATAGTGCCCATTATACATGCTTAAAAATACAATCTCCCTAGCATGATATGCAAGCCTCAATAACTTTGGTCCCTTTTCATTTATCTTCATATTGATCTTCCCCCATTTGATGTGGTAGTCTCCTTAGAGAGCATGAAAATCCCCATTCAAACTCATCGTGGCCCTCTTCCATAGTTTCACTCTATTCAATTGTAATTTGGCCCTGCGTGATTGGCCCCTTCAACAAACTACTTCCCAAACTCAAGGAATCTCTCAGATTTGGATGCCAACCCCTGTGACAACAAACACTTCCCATGTACTTTCTTCTAATAGTGCCACATATGATTTGATCCACTACCAAAATGGGCTCCCAATGTGTTCAAGGTGGGCCCAATCTTCCCTTATTTCATTAGCCACAACAACATTCAACATTTGTAATTTGAAACACTAACTCCCACCTTGCAATATGTCTCCTACAAGTGGCATTGCTTACTTGCTACTAGCAAGAGTCCATCTATGTTCTCCCTAGGATGGTGGCCCAGTAAAATGTCTTTCCATTATATTTTTTCTCATTTTTAAGGTTTCCCCCTACATTTAAAATTTTTTAAGTTCTCTTTTTCTCTTGCATCTTCCACTAATAATAGAGGAACAATGCTCCAAACTTATTTGTTAATAGGTACATAGTGTCCATGCCATAAAATGGTAAAACTCTCTTCGTATTAATTTCCTTCTCTTTGGAAGCCAAGGAAGCTTCAAAATGCCCTGCCAAGAGATCTTTGGAACACACAAATAAAAGATTCACTAATTTTTTTTTTGTTAAGATAAGTTACTTAACAACAACATAAAGTAACCAAGTGCAAGAATGAAACATCTAAACAAGGTGATAAGAATAGGGAAAATGGCTAAAATCACATATTCACCTACACCAATTAAAGTATTACAAATACTTCTAAAGATTCCCAATCACTAAACCATAACTTACAATACAAGAGATGTCTTTTTAAACCCAAAGTAAAAGTTTCTATCATGATTAAACATACAATTCCATTTCTAACTAACCATAACATAATCAAGAAATATAATCAAAGACTATCAAAAGTCATGAAAAAGATGAGGGTGCAAAGTTAAAAACACTCATTTACTAGACACCATGTTGAAAGATAAATGCTAAATCCTAAAATTTGGCTAAGTTTGAAATCTTGAAGCCTTGAAATTTGGAAAATTCTAAAATCCTAGAGCCTTGAAATTTTCTAGAATTCTTATCTTATCCCTTAGAGGTCTGGAACCTATCTTAAATTAATCATTATATATATATATATATATATACATATATATACATATATATATATATATATACATACATATATATACATACATATATATATACATACACACACACACACACACACACACACATATATATATGTGTGTGTGTGTGTATATATATATATATGTATATATGTATATATATATATGTATATATATATATGTATATATATATATGTATATATATATGTATATATGTATATATGTATATATGTATATATGTATATATATATATGTATATATATATATGCATATACATATATATATATATATACATATATACATATATATATACATACATACATATATATATATATATATCCTTAAATGATATATTTTATATAACATATAGCTGATTTACTTTCAAATGGGAAGATGTACAACCCAAAATGGTACTCAAAATTATAATTCACATCCTCTTGAAATGTGTGCAAACCCTCACTATTTATCATGTGAGAAAAACAACATCAATTCTTGCATGAGATAGGATGAGATATCGTGCAAGAATTCTCCATGAACCAAGCAAGACTCCACACCAGGCTCACAAGATAATTCCCTCTACCACGTGAGTAAGTACACACTTGTGCGAGACTTTACACTACCAAGTGAGAAAGTACACATTCATGCGAGACTTTGTGGTACCACACAAGAAAGTAGAAACTTGTGAAAGACTCTCAGCAAGATCACAACACAAGGAGAAAAGCACTAAAATATGAAACATCCACATCCGAGAGTATTGGATCCATGTAAATTGGGTAATGATCACTCAAGTGCATAAAATTAGATCTAAGAACTTGAATAAAGCTAAAATACACATTGCAATAACATACATACATATAATCAATGTCCTTAAATATCACAATGAAAGGAATGATCAAGCATGAGATGCAACTAAACTATAACAACCATGCTCATTTACTCCCTACCATAATTGAATCATAAGATCCTAAGGATCCTAACCATACCCCCAAGCATGAAATCTCAACTTGCCAACAAGATCATTGGAGTTTTCTTATGAGGTCTTTCTTAACAATAATTCATCAATAACATCACATGAACAAGTACATCTAACATGCCAATCTACCAATAGCATTGCTAATCCATAGAAGTGGTAAGGAACATCATCTAAGTAATAAAATCTAAAAACATGATAAAGAATGCATCAAGTAAACATACTAACAATCATCTAAAACATGATATCAAATGCATCCAAAGTAAAGCATAAATTACAAGAGAACATACTCTGGATACACTGAAGTACCAAGTTAATATCTAGCACCAGACTCAAACTGGAAGTAGACCATCTCCATACATTGATCCCCAACAATGGTATAGGTAGCTATGCCTCCCAACCACATGGTACCCATAGTCCCACACCTGCTATACTAATGGAGATAATGACCTACCACATTAGCAAAGATGATCACCCATGGCTAACACACATTCCAATCAACTATGAACCAACATCTATATGCTCATGAAGACAACGCAATAAATTAGGTCACTAGTCTGATACTCTATAAGATAACTATATAGGGACTCTATCAGAGTGTAGATTGCTTGGCATCAAAAAGCCAAAGCTAAATGTTGTCTGGGATCATCTACCTTAGGAGGCCAGTCTATGCCCTCCAACATCTTCCACATAAGACTGCAGAATGTGAAGATACCACACACCCTCATACTGATACATCAGAGAATGTTCAGGTGTGTCTTTATATTAATTAAGTTCTATTATGCATTAGTTAATTTTTTTATCACTTATTTAAACATCTTCATGATATCTTGTCCACCCCAATCTAGGGTATCAAGAGAAGCCACTCCACATGTGTACCCTATATATCCATGCTCATCACACAATTTTTTGAAATATAGATGGAGTAACTAAGAAGGGGGGGAATTAGTTACCACAAAAAAATTTCCACATATCCCTTAGATGTCAACAAAACTACTTATTTTTGTCACTCGGTAAACATAGTGAAAATGTTGTAACTCGATAAATGTAGAATATATTACTTTTATTAGATCTTAAGACATTAATAATTGATCTTGCAAGCATAAGAGAAATAACATGAACACAAGAGACACTAGATTTAATGTAGAAACCCAATATGGGAAAAACCACCAATGTAACTAGTTACTGATTTTCACTCTTCTGAAGTGAGCCGTATTAGGAGCCAACCTGGTTAAAGGTTGCAAAACACACTATTAGGTGTGACCTTGTTAGAGGATTTAATTACCCTATTAGGAGTGGCCTTGAAAGAGGTATTAAAATAATTCAATGGAACTATCACCTTGTTAGAGGATTTACAACTGGCTATTAAACCAACTCTATTAAGAGATTTTGGATCACTGCTACAATGGTAAGAAAGTAACAATGAAATGACATGTTTGAGATGCAACTAAATTGCTGAATCCAAATCTCTATTCTATTCACAAAGGCTTGATCTTTCTTGATCGAATATTACTTTGCTACTCCACAAAGATATCTAACCATCCTTCAAATTCTCTCACACACTTTCCTTTTCAATCAATACACTTGCATACTTGCACACCCACTTGAATCTCCTCTTGACCTTACATATATACCATCCTGATTATCAAGTTGGCTCAATTATAACTTACAATAACCAATAATTATTACCCCAATCAGCTAGAATCAATACTTGAAATAATTAAACTTCATATCCCAAATCAACAAAATCCTTCATTAGCTAACCCTTCTCGATAAACACTAGTCCTAACATGATTTCTTGTGTTAGCCAATAAATGCTTGGTTAACACTATGAAATTGCAAAATCTTTTGGCAACTGAGTGAACTTGGTGAACATTAACTCTAACCATCTTTCCTTTGTTAACCATGACAAGTCGGTTAACACTACTTTCTACCATAATCTTCTTCAACGCTCGAGTGAGCTCGGTAGACATTGTCTTCATAGATTAATCTTTGAAATGCTTGGTAGACAAGAGAAATTATCTTGGTGACAAAGTGAGCTTGGTAAGCATAGACTGACAACTGATATGACATTTTTGTAACATCAAAGACAACACACACTTAGATAATTGTATCAAAAAATCTCCCTCTTTGGCATTGATGGCAACACAACATGTCATAGCACAATGAAATTTGAAAACAAGATTTTCTCTAATAAAAGGTTTCTCCCTTTGAGATTTTTACCAAAAGCTTTTTCATCTTTCATGCAGTAATCTCCCTCTATGAAGGAATTACATAGCTTCTTTCTTCAAAATTTTTTTAGTAAGATATGATATGATAGTAAACTCTCCCTCTTTGACAACACATGCCAAAGGCAACACATACCAAATGAGTATCAATGTACCTTGAGTACTAATTCATATGCAATGTTCTCTTAATTATGTAGCATCAACTAACTAATCTTCAACTTAGTTCCTATTGATGCATCACTAAAGCTTTACTTAGTGAGCTTCAGATAGGGGAATGACCTCTAACTTACCTCTTAGATACAAGAATACATCCTTAGATAATGGTTTGGTAAATATGTCTGCAATTTGTTCTTTTGTATGGACATATTCCAATATAATTTCTTTTTACTACACCAATTCTTTGACAAAATGATATTTTATAGCAGTATGCTTGGTTTTGGAATGCATCATTGGATTCTTAGATATGTTAATTGCAGTTTTATTATCACAAAACATGACATTTAGTTCTTTGATCTCAACCTTCATGCCTTCCAACAACTATTTACACCAAACAATATTTGAATAATTTACTGCTACTACAACATATTCTACTTTTGTTGAGGATTGGGATGTGCAATTTTTCTTTTTGCTTGTCCAAGATACCAACCTTTTTCCAAGAAAGAATGCTCCACCACTTGTACTCTTTCTGTCATCCAGCTTTCTAGCCCAATTAGCATCAGTAAACACTTTTAGGTCTATATTTCCTCCAAGTTTATACCATAGACCATAGTCTTCAGTACCTTTCAAATATTTCAAGATTATTTTGATTGCCATCATATGATTTTCTTTGGGTTTAGCTGAGAATCTTGCTACTATACCAACTGCGAGAGCAATGTTAGGTCTTGTACGAACTACATACTGTAATTTTCCAATCATTGATCTATATAAGGTTTGATCTACCTCTTTTGAATCATCATCTTTGGTAAGCTTTGATCTAGTACACATGGGGGTTCCAACTAGTTTTGAATCTTCCATACCAAACTTCTTGAGTATCTCCTTGATATACTTAGACTGAGTGATGTGGATATCATTCTTGCTTTGTTGTATCCATAAACTAACAAAGAATTTAATCTCACCAAACATAGACATTTCAAACTCTTTGTTCATTTCTTTGAAAATTCTTTTTATAGATCATCATTCCCTATAAATAAAGTATCATCCACAAATATTTTTGCCAATACAATCTTGTTATCTAATCCTTCCTTGATGTACAAACTACTATTATCATTAGTTCTCTGGAAACCAATCTATATAAGGTAGTTGTGCAACCTTTCATACCATGCTCTAGGATCTTGTTTTAGACCATACAATTCTTTGTTTAATTTGCAAACCATTTCCCTTCTATCTAGATCAACAAAACCTTATGGTTGTTCAATGTAGACTTCTTCATCAAGAATAGCATTGAGAAATGTAGATTTAACATTCATCTGATATACCTTAAATACTTTGTGTGTTGCATATGCAAGTAAGATCCTAACACCTTCCAATCTTGCAATAGGAGAAAAAGTCTCACCATAATCAATGCCTTCTTCTTGAGAGTAGCCTTTACATACCAATCTAGCTTTGTTTCTTGATACCTTACCATCTTTATTCAACTTATTCCTAAATACCCACTTTGTTCCAATCACATTTTTATCTTTAGGCCTAAGTAAAGAGTCCAGGTTTTGTTCTTCTCTATTTTCTCTATTTCTTCATTCATAGCCTCAATCCAACTTTCATTTTCCAATGCATCTTTAACATTTCTAGGTTCAAAGTCAGCAAGTAGACATGTACCTTTTAGCTTATTTCTTGTCATAGTACCTTCTGATTTATCTCCAATAATATGGTCAGGTGAATGATGCCTCCTGACATACTTGGCTAATACAGTTTCTTTACCTTTTGAGTGAATTCTATTGCCTTCATTTTAAATTTCAACTTCTAGCTATGGTTGTTCTGTTTATAGCTCAAGTCCTTCAAACTCGATAGGGGTTGGCTTGATAGCTTCAGATTGTGACTCGGGTCCTTGTGACTTAGTTTGAACTTCTTCCAACTCGGTGACTGAGGAAGACTCGGGAGTAGAAGTCTCCTTATTAATAGATGTGTCTGGCAACATATTAGGTTTGATGTAAAGAAATATCCTATAATCTTATAGTTCATTCATTCTTTCTTCCTCAGTCCTTTCTGCAAACTCATCAATTCTCACATGTGCACTTTCTAAGATTTTATGAGTAGACAAATCCAAACACCTATATACCTTACTTTTGCAAAAATATCCTAAGAATGTACTTTCATCACCTTTTACATCAAACTTGTCTTTTCTAGATTCTTTCAAGATATAATATTTACTTCCAAATACTTTCAAGTAACTTACATTGGGTTTTTAGCCATACCATAATTCATAGGGAGTTTTATATGAGTCTTTCTTCGACTGTACTCAATTTAAGGTATGAATTGTAGTGTTAATAGCTTCCTTCTAGTATTTGATAGAAATGTTCTTTTCAATCATCAAAGTTCTTGCACAATCCATGATGGATCTGTTTCTCCTTTCAGTTGTTCCATTCTACTTGGGAGTTCAAGGAGATGATACCTATCTTTTGATTCCTCTTTCAATGCAAAATTTATTGAATTCATTGGAGATGAATTCATCACCTCTGTTTGATCTTAAGAATTTCATTCTTTTCCCTATTTCTTTCTCTACTCTTGCCAAATACCATTTGAATTTCTCAAATGCTTCTGACTTTTCTCTAAAATACATAACAGTCATCATTCTTGAATAGTCATCAACAAAAAGAATAAAGAAATTTTCTCTAGTATAGCTTTCTATTCCAATAGGTCCACACAAATTAGTATGCACAATTTCCAATATATCCTCAGACTGATAGTTTTTTCTTTTAAAACTAGTCTTTCCCATTTTTCTAATCTAACAATTCTTACATAAACCAACATCTAGTTTCTTCAAACTAGGAATGCCTCTTACTTTCCTGAATTTTCTTATCTTCACCATGTTATCAAAATTCACATGACATAACCTTCTGTGCCATAACTAGCTTTCTTCAACTTGAGCAATAAAACATGAGCTCAATCACCAAGATCCAAATAAAATAGGTTACATTTTGTTTGTTTTCTTGATCCAATCAATTTTCCTTTGTCATCCAACAATCTTGCCTTGCCATACATGAATTCCACCTTGAATCCAATGTTGATTAGCTATGCCACACTCAGTAGATTATGTTTTAGTCCTTCAACCCAATAGGCATTGTCACATACAAGTTCTTTGGTTAATGAGATTCGACCTCTCCCTTTTATGCAACAAGGTTCATTGTTTCCAAACCTTACACTACCACTATCATAGTCTTCAAAGTGTTCAAACTTTGTTTTGTCACCAGTCATATGATGTGAACATCTACTATCTATGATCCATGTATTATTTTGCTCACATGAGAGATAAGTATCATCTTATCTTCTTCATCATCTTATTCATCTTTCTCAGCAATGTAAACTATCTCATCTTCACTATTATCAGAATCCTTAGCCATAAAACAAGTTTTCTTACCTTTTTCCTTGAATGATTTATGACCTTTGAAATCCTTCTTGCCACTATACTTGTGACTCTTATTTTCATCCTTATCTTTGTTTGGGCACTTGGTAGCAATATGACCAACCTTTTCACATGAAAAATATATTAAGGGAACTTTACCTTTATATTTTTCTCTGCCTCTAGAATATTTCCTTGCAAGTAGAGCTTCAACAACTTCAAGATCACTACCAAAACTTTCCTCTAATTCTTCTTCACTTTTTGACTAAATGTCCTTTATTTTTTTACCTTTCTCCTTAAGTGAAATCTTGGCCTCAAACACAGATTAAATATTCTTGAAAGCTAGAACATAATTGTCATAGTTGTCTAACTCAAATGATGTCAATCTTCCCACTAAGGTATCCAAAGTTATCTTATGATTTGTCTCACATCTCCTTTCTTGAATAGTAGATACTCTAATTTCTTAGATAGGAAGCAATATTCTAAGTACTTTACTTACAATAGTTTCTTCCTTGATTTTTCCTCTAGATGCTTTGATTGCACTGACACTGGCTTTAATTCTTTCCACATATTTGGCAACATTTTCATCTTCTCTCATTCTTATATGATCAAACTATCCTCTAAGGCTTTCAACTTAGGCTCTTATTACATTTTCATCACCACCATAGATGTCCTTTAGCTTATTCCACATTTTAAAAGTAGTTTTGTAGTCCTTGATATCACCAAATTCCTCATAGCTAAGAGTAGATGCAATATCTATCATCGTGGTGTTATGGTTCTTTTTCTCAACAATATCTCCAATAGATAATGTACCAATAGGAGTTGTGTATTCTGCATCAAAATATTTTGATCTTGAATCACCAATGGAAGCTAGATGAAGTCTCATAAGTCTCTACCATGCTGAAAAGTTTTCTCTGTTAAGCTTTGGAATTTCTCTCTTGTAAGACATCTTAATCTTTAGCTTAGGTCCTTAAAACCTTTCTTGCAAGCTCCAAAAGCTTCGATACTAATTGTTGGAAATATATATGGATTAACTGAGATAGGGGGGGTGAATAAGTTACCACAAAAACATTTCCACAAATCCCTTAGATGTCAACAAAACTACTTATTGTTGTCACTCAATAAACATACTAAAAATGTTGTAACTCAGTAAGTGTAGAGTTTATTACTTTTATAAGATCTTAAGACATTAATAAATGATCTTGCAAGCATAAGAGAAATAACATGAACACAAGAGACACAAAATTTAATGTGGAAACTCAATATGGGAAAAACCACCAATGTAACTAGCTATTGATTTTCACTCTTCTGAAGTGAGCCCTATTAGGAGCCAATGTGGTTAAAGGTTACAAAACAAATTGTTAGTCATGACCTTGTTAGAGGATTTATTCACCCTGTTACGAGTGGCCTTGCAAGAGGTCTCAAAACAATTCAATGGAACTATCACCTTGTTTTAGGATTTACAACTGGTTGTTAAACCAACTCTATTAAGAGATTTTGGATCACTGCTACAATAGTAAGAAAGTAATTATGAAATGACTTGTTTGAGATGCAATTGAATTACTAAATCCAGATCTCTATTCTATAAATAAAGGCTTGATCCTTCTCGATTGAATATTAAATTGCTGCTCCGCAAGGATATCTAACCATCCTTCAAATTTTCTCACACACTTTTCAATCAATACACTTGCATACTCACATACACACTTGAATCTCCTCTTGACCTTACATATATACCATCTTGATTATCAATTTGGCTCAATTATAACTTACAATGACCAATAATTATTACCACAGTCGATTGGAATCAATACTTGAAATAATTAAACTTCATATACCAAATCAACTAAATCCTTCATTGGCCGACTTTTCTCAGTAAACACTAGTCTTGACATGATTTCCTGTGTTAACAACAAGACACTTGGTTAACACTGCAAACTTGCAAAATAATTTGGCAACCAAGTGAACTTAGTGAACACTAACTCTAACCATCTTTCCTTTGTTAACCATGAGAACTCAATTAACACTACTTTCTACCATAATCTTCTTCGATGCCCGAGTGAGCTCGGTAGACATTTTCTTCATAGAGTAATCTCCAAGACTGCTTGGTAGAAAAGACAAATTGTCTGGCTAGCCAAGTGAGCTCAGTAAGCATAGACTGACAACTTATATGACATTTTTGTAACATCAAAGACAACAGCCAATTAGACAATTGTATCCAACAACAATGAGTGTCCAAATGCATACCCACCCTACATCAAAGATTGTTCTACACTAAGACCATCAAACATAATGAAGAAATATAATCAAATAACAATCAAATATTCATGCAAGTTCCAAACCCTACTCTCAAATGCACAATCTCTCAACTAGCCTATATCTGTGAGGTCATGTCTCACACGAACCTATCAAATGTACAACCAACTACATGAAATAATCAATTAAATCTAATGCAAGGGTTAGATATGAGAAATGCAATAAAAGGAACAAGAAAAATAATCTCCCTAAATTAGTCTACACCTAGGAATATGGACTCAACATGAATCCCAAAGAGGAAACAAAACATCCAATATCATGAACTTAGGCCTAAATCCAAGAGCATGGATTATACATGAATCTTAATGATGCAAGTAAAACTATGGTTAGATGGAAACCTAATATAGAGTCTAGATCCATGACCAAAAAATGCCAAGAAATACCTAAGAAAACTAGGCACATAAAATGAGGTAGTGTAAAATTGCTCAAAAATCAATGTTGTCAAAAATTGACAAAACCATAACTCATTATCCAAAAGTTTTCCAAACTCCCAAAGATCAAATAAAAATTGAATTCCAAGCTCATATGCAAAAATTACTAGAATAATGACACAAAACTTCAAACTAAAACCCCTAAAAACACTAAAATGTTCATACTAACCCAACCAGATAGAACTAGCATACAAAAATGGAGGGAAACACTAGTTGTCAACCTCAAATCAAATTATTATTAAAAATGGGAACTAAAATGAAGCCAAAACAATTAAATGGGAAAGCCCTACCTTGCAACCAAGTGGGAAAAATGGGAAAAGCCATAGTAAAATAAATAGGTCATCAAATTAGACAAAACCATTAGGGAAGTGGAGCAATTATGCCATGATCTAATGAGCTACTCCATGCTCAAATCTACCAAATAGATTGATCACTACGAGAAAATGAAGGAACCTCTCCAAGAAGGCTTTGGAGAAATTCTTGATTTATCCAAACATGAAAATAGAAAAAGTTAGTATATAAACTCCCTTTTCACATAATATAAGAACTTTATCAAGTGACTTATGCAATAGATTATTAATTCACTTAATAATCTATTTGTTCCTTTTTTCCAAATTAAATAAGGTAATTCAAATTGAATTAGAATTCATCTAGACCAAATTAGTTATAAAAATAAAATAAATAAAATCCCTCTAAGCCATTAAAAATCATTTAATTAAATAAATTCCATGACCACTGTGGATTCCTAAATGCACAAACACACTGATGGTTCTAGACACATATGCATAACAAATGCAGATTTACCAATTACTAAAGGGTTAAAATTATAATAGTGATACATCACCCATACAAGGATGCTATTGGCTCAACATGAAATGTTTGATTACCAACTCCATGTGCCAATTCCAAGGATATAATTCATGCACAATAAACAAACACAATCAAGCATAGATGCACAATAATAATAGTCGAAGCAACATTTATGCAAAATCAAGTAATTAAAGCATCTAATTAAATTCATTTAAATAACCCATTTGCATAAACTACTAAAATGAATAAGGTAAATGTATGTAGTGTTAACCTCATAATGGTTCTTGACACTTGAGTGCCAATACACTTAACCACTTTCTATATTGGAGCCGAGTACACCATGTATGTTGAGCCACAACATGAGCTGAGTCAGGAAAGACTTCAGGTGCCAAGTGATCTTCATGTGTTGAGTAATCTTCAGGTGCCGAGTGAAGATCAGGTGCCAAGTAAAGTTCAAGTGCCAAATGACTTTAGGTGTTGAGTACGATACAAGTGCCGAGTGATATTCAAGTGCCCAGTCACAGATGATGCCGAGCAATAAAGAAATGCAATAGTTGTCGAGTAAACCAATTTGTTATTATTGTCGAGCATCTGGAATCAGCAAGTGTTGAGTAACATATAATGTACATATGAGTTTGTAACTTCATTGATTCATATGTAAACCATTTTCATGGCTGACATGTGATGAATCTTGAAGGATTAAATGATAAGATCGAATGCAATCTACATGCAGCCAATAAGAAAAATTGAGAAGGCATGCAGCCAATAAGACAAGTGTAAGGAATGAGTGGAAAGCAAAGATTCAATATGGATCATAGATCCATACCTAACCCTAAGTCTTCAAATATCTTTATAAGGAAGATGAAATCTCATTAAAAAAAGAAGTGGATGGACAAGGGTGTGTAAGGAAAACTATTTTTAGAAGTGAGGATTATCAGATCACAAAAGGATCAAGATCAGAGAAAGCAGATCAAGTGCCTGTATTTAGCAATCGGGGGATTGTAAGCTATCAGGTTTATTGTACCTAATACTCTCTAGCAATTGTATTAGAATGAAAACCCTATGGTGATAGGTTAACTTAACAACTATTTTGTAGAATCCTTTAAATAGGTGATTAAATCCTTTAACAGGGTGACACTTCATGTAAAGTGTTTGAAATCCTTTAACCAGGTCACTATTGATACAGTGTAAATCCTTTAACAGGGTAGGCCTTTAACAGGGTAGACCATTAGAAGTGGTTAAACATTATTACTGCAGTAAATTTTGTGGGTATCATCCCCACCCCAGTTTTACCTTCTTATTTCTGGAGGGTTTATGGGTTACCAAATCTTAAGTGTTATGTGATGATGCATTTTTTTTCTTAGGATTGTTTAGTATTTATATGCATGCATGTTCATTTTCAAAAATATGTTATTAAAGTTTTGAAATAGTTAAAAGGATAGCTCTTCTGATTCACCCCCCCTCTCAGAAGCATTCTTTCCAATAAGATAATCCAACAATTGGTATCAGAGCCCAGTTTCTCTCAAAGAGAAGCCTAACAGCTTGGAGGAAAAGATCATTGAAAACCAAGTGATAGATGTGCATCTTGCTCTAAAAAAGGTAGAGGAAGCAAGAGTGGAATTAAGAAAATCTTTAAAAAGAAGAAAGGAGATAGCCATAGCTGAAAATGACATACACTACAAGGAGATTGATACCACACAAGTGTTTGCCAATGGAGACACTAAAGAATTTGATACAACAATAACAGAACTGGTGGAGAAAAATAAAGCGCAAGAAAATGAGATAAGATCTCTCAAGATGGAATGTGAATCACAAGCCATAATGTTATGTGAAATCACTAAACAAAAGAAAAGAGCAGTTCAGGACAGAGTCATGATAGAAGATGACAAAAGGAATCTTGCAAACAGATTGGAAGAAAAGAATACTAAATTAACAAGGATTTCAAACATGTAGATGGATACACTTGCTCAAATGATGAACCTTCATCATGAACTTAGTATGAAAGACATTGAGATCTCTACTTTGAGGATATAGAATGAAAAACTATAGAATGAATTGAATAGAGAAAAAGAGGTAGTCGAGAATCTCAACAAATCAAGTGAAGCCATCAAGTATTTTGAACAATTGCTGAAATCCCCAAGATCTGCCCATGATGCATCAGGACTTGGATACAATAGCACTGAAGTTGGAGAATCATCAAACAGTGTTGAGAAAAAGGATGACACAGGTAAGAATTCAAAACCCACTTGTCATTACTATAATAAAAGGGGCCATACTATTAATGTTTGTAGGAGTAGGAGATTCAATCAGCCAAATACACCTAAGAGCAACAGTTACTGTAACGACTGCAACATGCAAGGACATATGACACAATATTGTAGATCCAAAGTTACAAGGACACAAAAATTTGATGGACATAGAGCATTTGAATGCAGATCAAAGCATATGTGGACATCAAATCAACCAGCAAAATCAAAAGGAAATAAAAGTCACTATCATTGGGATTACAACACCAGGAATAGCTATCATTAATTTTAGGAATATGGACATATACTACAGAACTGCATAAGAACACATTTCAAAGGGAACTATAAAAGATGGTTGAATCAAACCACATGTTTTAGTTGTCTAAAAATTGGCCATACCAGCAGAAACTATCCTACAAGCTCAAAGGCACCCAAGACTGAAGAAAATAAGGGCAAAGAAAAGATTGATGTCGAAAAGATAAGGGGGCAAATGAATAAGACTTGGAAAGAGAAAGATGAATGCAACACATCAAGTGGAGGGATCACTTCACCCAATGGGTCAAATGATCACACTTCATCAAACTAAGCATGAGAAGTATATGGGACTAATATACAAAGTTATATCATGCATCAATCCCAAGACAAAGAAGCATTGAAAAGTATAAATCTATATGAGACAAGATGTCAAGACAAAATCTAAATGATGTTGCCAAGTTGTCTTTGGATGCCAAGTTAAACTCCAACACATGTCGAGTTTCTAATAGCAATCGAGTTGATAACTGATGCCGAGTAAAGTGGAAATGTAGTACAAGCCAAGTAATGTTAAAATCCTTCAGAAGCTGAGTTGGTAGTTGAGCATTTAATGCGACAAAAATAGGGTATATTATCATGATTCCAATCAGTTTTCCTCATTGTGATCAAGAAGCAAAGAAGAGAAAGAGAGCAAAGCAACTTCATAGCAGAGAATCTAACATTTCAAGTAGATTGTAGCATCTCTCAACACGTTTTCATCGATCTTGAGGTATTTTTCATTTGTGTCGAGCTACGCAGTTTCATATTTCATAAAAAGGAAACCCTAGTTTGCATAAATGGCGTCAAGTTCCAAGAAAACTGAGGACAAATAGTAATTTGAAGCTTAGTTAGTCTTCAATGAGGTCAAGCAACCTGATTTTCATCCCATTCCTAAAGTTGCATACAAAAATGACCCAGCCGGAGCTCTCTCCCAAATACCCCCAAAAGTTGTAATGGTTCAAGATGTAAGAAGATGCTACAATTGTAAGATAGGAGCCCTAGGAGAAATGGAGATAAGGAAAGCCTATGAGAAATTGTGCATAGATGGAGTCTTAAAAGATGAATTCAAAATTGTTGAAAGAAAGGGTTTGACCTGAGTTTTGAGCTTTCCCACCATGTTCAAGACAGAATGGGTTAAACTTGTATTAAGCAAAATTCATGGTGGAAGTTTGTGGTTAGAAGATAATCTCATCAAATTAACCAAAGAAATCATACATAGGGTAACTAGGTATCCTACCCTAGATCAGTTCAAAACCTTGAGAAGTGAATCGAAGGAGGTTATTGAAAAGAACACTAATGCTCAGTGGAATAAGAGAGGAATGAAAATTCACACCATTCAGGATCCTCTAGTTGAGTTTGTTGTTAGATTCATTGCCCATAAGTTCTATCAATCCAATAGACTCAACAGTGTGCCATGTATTGCAGTAGATGTAGGTTACAAATTGGTGAAGAAGGATCATACTTATGATCTTGTAGAACTGCAACTACAACAGATTACTGAAAACCTTGCTGCCATAAGAAGGACAAAGGGTGCTCAATGCAAATTTGGAGCAATTCTAGTTTGTATATTCTTTTATGTTCAAAATGAGTTTCCCTCTTTCGGAAAAGTTACATGGAGGAATGATAGAACTATCATTGCCCAAATCAATGAATAGATAGAACAGATGGGAGAAAAATTTGATACCCTGATGACAAGTTATTTTGAAGATTTCAAGAAATCCATGAAGCAAAGGGTGAGAATACCAATTTCTTTAGTAGAAAAACATGTTAATGATATATGCTTCTTAGTTGATATTGACTTCACCTACATTCAAGCAACAATTCCAAGAGTGAGATGGCTAAGGCCATTTGGATATGAAATTAATGTTGATGAGGCATCTGTAGCAATAACTGCATTATTGGCAGAAGAGATAGATAAAAGTGCTCCACATTTTGGCACTTATGATGTGGTAAGATCAAAAATAAATATGGAACTAAAGACTGCTTCCACATTAAAGAAGAAAGACAAATTGTTAAAGAAGATTAAGAAGAAATTTGGTGAAGGAATTGAGGCTGAAGCAGAAGAAGAAGAAGATGACAATGATGATGATGAAGATGAACAAGAACAAGGCCCAATGGAATTAACTCAAGGCCTAGGTGAAGAAAAGGAGAAAGGTGTAGAGGAAGAAGAAGCCAAGGAAGCACCAACTGAAGCTGAGTCAAAGAAAAGAAAGGCAACAGAACAGCCTCTAGCTCAGCAAAAATTGAAGAAATCTACCATGTCATCACCTCAAAAGCCTACAACACAAGCTGCAACAAGGGCCTCCACTCAAAAGGCTAAAGAGGAAGCTACAAAGAAGAAACCAATCAAGGAAACATAGGAAGAGCTGAGGAAAAGAAGAAGATATGTGGCTCAACCTGATACAGATGAAGAAGATCAATCTGAAAAGGTAAGCCATTCTTCAGTTGATACTTTATGTAAAAATATTGGAAATGGTGATTTAAGTAACTTAAATAAAGTTGATTTCAACAAGTTTACTAAAGAAGAATAGAATAGGATAGAGGAAATAGTTTATGGAATGATGGCACAGTTCAAGTACACTCCACTTGAACTAGATGGATGATTGCCAAATGAACTGTCTAAAATTGTAGAAGACAAATGGTATTTTTGTTTGAAAATGGAGAAGGAGATGAGGGAGTCAACCCTAGCAAGCGTATTGCCTAATTTAACTAAGGAACAAATAAAGAAAGTAGTCAAAAGGCATAATACTAGGTTTACACCGAAGTACAAGGCATTCTTCATTCTCCAAAACAAGATAGAAGAAATTTTTCAAAGAACAATGAAATCATGGAAAAACTTGTACAAAAAGATTGAAGATTTTCTTGAAGAAGAATACAAGGAAGAAGCTACTACTCCACCAGAAGAGAGAAGAAAAAGGAGAGAAGAGAAGATAGTAGTAGAGAAAGAAGAAGAAGAAAAGAAAGAAGAAGAAGAAAAGAAAGAAGAAGAAGAGAAGAAGGAAGAAGAAAAGAAAGATAGAGAGGAGGAAGAGACACAAAAACAAGATGTAGCAGCAATAGCTAAGCAAGAGCAGCAACTAGACTAGAGTGTGCAAGACACACAATTGCTACCCTCTAGCCCTCCTCATGTACCCATGACACCTATAGAAACTTTAACTATAAAAGATGTTCCTGAAACTTCTGGTCAGAACATCAATCCATTAACTGTAGAAGATCTCAAAAGAATCCTTGACCAATCTACACAACAAGCAATATTATGTGCAGATCCAATATTGGTCAGTATGGATGAGCTACAAAAAATAGTAGAAACACAGTTAGAGATAAGGTGAATCCACAAGAACTACCTTCCATAATCTCTATAGCTACTAGTGGTCAACCTTAAATGCCAACAGTTATTTCAATAGGCATAGTTGACACCACAGTACAGAAGTTGAGTGCAGCCATAGAAAAAGGAATAGAACAAATAGGATAGACTATTACATTTGATCCTACAGCACAAACACAAGGTGCACTTCCTAAGAATACTATAATTGATGAAGGTAGTAGGCAGCAGGAGGAGAAAACTAAAGAAACCCCTAAAGAGCAGGAGGCAATACAAACATTGATAAATTTTCCTACCTTGAGAACTCCTTCACAATAGCCATTGCAAATATCTACACCAGGATCTAGTACTACAAAATTTGCAAGGGTACTTCACTATGGAGACGCTGAATTAGATGAGGAGATAGTCATACTAGGATATGACTCAAAAACAATAACCATTGATCAAATCAATGAGGTGCAGGAAGCGCTGAATAGGAGAAAGAGACAAGAGATACTCAGGAAGGAGCATAAACAAAAGAAAACACTACATGAGATTAAGGACATCTTCATGGATGCCTTTAGTTTTCAGTCACTAGATGAGTCAAAGCATATCACAGAGCAATTATCAAATATTGTTGACTAGGTGACAAATGAAGACCAAGAAACAAATGCAAAACTTATGGAATGGTCTGAAAGAAAATTTTAAGGAAAAGTGAATGAGAAAATATCTAGTGAAATAACAATTTCACAGGTTGAATTGGCAAAGTTAATAGACAAAGTGAAAAAGGTACTTGAGAATATATTCTCATTGTACAAAAAGTTGTGTGACTTTTCATACTTCACATAGGAGATAAGCCAAAAGATACTGAGCTTGGAGAAAAATTTAAACATTTCAAACACATAGCTACAAAATGATCCAGCTCAAAATGAGAAGCATTTTGCTCAATCACTTCACACTCAGAAAGAAATAGCTATATTAACAGTAGATGAGCCCAATATCAAGGCAAAATTGATACAACTTCAGTCCTCCATTACCCCACATTTGGAAATACTCCATAAGGAACAAGTCTATGCAGAAACTGTTCTCAAGAAAGACCCTAATCTTTATACTTTAGATAGACTTATTCATCTTGTTGTAGAGACTGCCATCTAGCACAAGTCACTGGAAATTTCTTTGAACAATTGGGATGCAGCTCTCAGGATAATTATGGAGGTAAATAGCACATTTTTGGTGAAATATGGTCTTAACCCTTAAAAAATTTTGACAGAAGTGTCAAAAAGGGGGAGATAAGAATAAAAGGGGGAGATATTAACTAAGTGGGAGATACTATAAGATGCATATGAAGATGAGACAATGGGGGAAACAAACAAAACCAAGGAGAGCATGATATACAGATAATGGCACAACCAACTCAGGGGGAGTTACAATAATTTTGAGGTATATATTGTAAGTTACACAAAATTTGATTAATGTTTTTTTTAAACCTCTATATATACCAAGCAGATCGGTTAATGTACTCATAAGGACAGTTAAGTGTTTTTGTCACTCATTTCAAAGGGGGAGATTATTAACCTCATAATGGTTTTTGACACTTGAGTGCCAATACACTTAACCACTTTCTATATTGGAGCCGAGTACACCATGTATGCTGAGCCACAACATGAGCTGAGTCAGGAAAGACTTTAGATGCCGAGTGATCTTCATGTGTCGAGTAGTCTTTAGGTGTTGAATGAAGATCAAGTGTCGAGTAAAGTTCAAGTGTCAAATGACTTTAGGTGCCAAGCATGATACAAGTGCTGAGTGATATTCAAGTGTCGAGTCACAGATGATGCTGAGCAATACAGAAATGCAATAGGTTCTAAGTAAGCCAGTTTGTTATTAGTGTCAAGCATCTAGAATCAGCAAGTGTCGAGTAACACAAAATGTACATATGAGTTTGTAACTTCATTGATTCATATGTAAACCATTTTCATGGCTGACATGTGATGAATCTCAAAGGATTAAATGATAAGATTGAATGCAATCTACATGCAACCAATAAGAAAAATGGAGAAGGCATGCAGCCAATAAGACAAGTGCAAGGAATGAGCGGAAAGCAAACATTCAATATGGATCGTAGATCCATACCTAACCCTAAGTTTTCGAATGTCTTTATATGGAAGATGAAATCTCATTAAAAAAAGAAGCGGATGGACAAGGGTGTGTAAGGAAAACTATTTTCAGAAGTGAGGATTATCAGATCACAAAAGGATCAAGATCAAAGAAAGTAGATCAAGTGCCTGTATTTAGCAATCGGGGGATTGTAAGCTATCAGGTTTATTGTACCTAATACTCTCGAGCAATTGTATTAGAATGAAAACCCTATGGTGATAGGTTAACTTAACAACTATTTTGTAGAATCCTTTAAATAGGTGATTAAATCCTTTAACAGGGTGACACTTCATGTAAAGTGTTTGAAATCCTTTAACCAGGTCACTATTGATACAGTGTAAATCCTTTAACAGGGCAGGCCTTTAACAGGGCAGACCATTAGAAGTGGTTAAACATTATTACTGCAGTAAATTTTGTGGGTATCATCCCCACCCCAGTTTTACCTTCTTATTTCTAGAGGGTTTATGGGTTACCAAATCTTAAGTGTTATGTGGTGATGCATATTTTTTTCTTAGGATTTCTTTTTATTTATATGCATGCATGTTCATTTTCAAAAATATGTTATTAAGGTTTTGAAATAGTTAAAAGGATAGCTCTTCTGATTCACCCCCCTCTAAGAAGCATTCTTTCCAATAAGATAATCCAACATGTAGCACATAATTTCATGAATATAATATGGATAGATCACTTTCTTAATTATTTAAGCATTTAATAATGGAAGTAATAATAATTACCCAACAACATAAATGACACTATAAATATATAAGTAAACATGGTCAAATACATGAGTAAACACTGCTACAAGAAGTTAGTCAAGTGTAGCAAGATAATAATACACAATGCAATCTTTGCAGACACTCAGGATAATCATGGAACACCATCATGATACCATATCAAACCAAGAAACCACTAGAAAAAACCTAAGTGAAGCCATGTAATACATCATAAACACATGAATCAAGTATAAACATAATCAAACCAACTGATACAATAACATAAATCTAATCACCCCAAGGGTATAGAACACTTATGGGTCCCAATCATGATCACTCACAAAGAAAGATCATCAAGGTCGCATCCTTCAGGATGACAACAAAAATCAAATGGGAGAGGAATTACAAGCTCTATCCAAAATAGGAACCCAAAATGGGGAAAGACCCCAACACTTGAAATGCCAAATCAAGTGCAACTAAGAATTATTTTCTATAATTTTAGTGCATTCACAGTAGAGAAGCACCAAATTCATCTTATTTATCCCAATTCTTCAATCTATGATCCCCTTTTATCTTCACCCAACTTCCCTCTCAAGCAATTTAATTTTTCCATGACACATAATAGTGTCTTCATTTGAAAAAAAATACTGAAAAGATAAGTGTAATATGCCAAATAGTTTAAAGGCTCCTTAGTTGGCCATAAGAAAATATCAAAATACATTCTGATCTTGTATTAACTAACCCACATATTCTTTGATGCACAAGGACCCAATCCTCAAAATGACAACCCTTGACATTGTCTTGATAAGAAATTACTAAACTATCAAGTTTTTCACTTATATTTGATTTACAATCAAGACATGTCAAATGCAATGAAGTGCATTCAATTTTAGCTTCAAAACCTCTTTATATCGATACATTATGACATGAAACTTGGGGTGCCCCTATTTATTAGCATTAAGTGTATGTGAGTGAAAATTGAGATTTTGAAATTTAATTAGGCATATCTTGCAAGCACCTTATTGAGCTGTCATTTTGCGTGATGCTTTATGGCAAGAATCATTTCAAACTCCTCTCTTGAAAAGCTAATCTAGGATCAACTCCAAGGTTCTAGGCAATCTTGTGACCTACTGGGATACACTCAATAGAAGATAAATGTGAGTGTTCACAAGAAGGCCTTTTCTAGTTCGACCAATTTTGGATAAGATATTGAATCTACTTGCTATCTCAAAAAGTTACCACAACAAAAGAAATATATTTTTGTATTTTTTGTTTATAATAAATGCAATTTTAACTATGCAACTATATGAATTCCTAAATGAACCAAGTATTTGTAAAGAAAATAATGAAGATATATTAACAAGAAGTTTAACCAAATGACTTGAAAATTAAATCCCTAACGAACATAAGCCACAAAAATAACATGTCTGTGAATTATGACTTTGAAAAGATCAATAGGTAACCAACAAAAATAAGAGCAGCACTTCCCTAATTCCATTGATGTAATCATTGATGGGAATTTAGTAACCGTAAGATGTTTCACTTTTCATCAAGATTGCAAGGCCATGGAAAGTGCACTCATTCAAGACAAAAAGCTATGTTTGAACAGTAGGTGATCTCTTGTCTAACTAAGTACGTCACCAGAATTTGTAAACATGTGGAAAACACCAAAACTAAAATATCATTCAATCAAAATAACACAACAAAACCATTAGCTCCATTACATTCCATGAATATACATCCACAAAATATAACACACTCTAGCAAGAATAACTACACTCAAAATGAGAGCACCAATAGCATACATTATTGTTAGAGTAATATTTTGTTTTATTACTACTTAAATCATTTTCATTTAATTAGTTAAGTTATTACTCTTTAATGCTTAAGCTTTCTCCTAGGTGCATTAATTATTAATTATTACATTAATAATTAATTTACAACCTAGCTTTCTTAGGCTTTATGGTTTCATTCCCCTTTAAGGTTGAACACTTGTATTTTTTTTCAAATTTTATCTTGGAATAAATTTTGCTCTCACTCTATTGAGATTATCCAAGCTCTACTTTTTCCTTCTCTAGTCTCTCTTCAACACAAGTTATTTGCATGTAGGTGTTCTTAGTGATCTTTGAAGTTGGTCTTCAAAAGTTCTACATGGTATTAGAGCTTCCCTACTACTACCTAGTTTGGAGATCTTAAAGCCATGATTCAAAAATAGAATCTCCAACTTTTTTGAGGTTTTTTTTTCAATCGGAAGGAGGCACATTTTTTCAATGCACTTTGGGCAAAAAGGATGCCGTCATCATGCTCAGAAGGCTTGGTATAGTTGAAATTCATATAAAATTTTTGAATTTTAGCTACCATAGCCTCTAAAAAAATTTAGACTCCCAGGGGCAGTATAGACACAAAAATTGAGACAAAATCAAAAAAAATTAAAAAAACACTTTTCGGGCTACTCTGCTTGGCGGCCACTAGGGCACCACCCCACATCCACTAGAGCACTGCCTACGCTTGGCCTACAATCCACTATGGTCAACACATCACTAGCGGATGGCCCACACTTAGCCACCATCGACAAGCTGCCCTCTAGCCACCTCCACCAACATAGCTCCACTCAACAACTATCGATGGCATCCAACTGCCACCTGACCTACTAACGCAACAACCCAACCCACTGATGTGCCTTCCCAGCTAGATAACATCACTTTCCCAATAGCCACATCAACTTACCAACTACTAACATCATATTCCAACCATTGGGATCTTGCACCTACTAATGTCATTTTCCAGTGACCAAATTTATTTTTGGTGACTAGGTTTTTTTCTAGCAGATGGGCAATTGATTGCCATATGGCTGCCAAATTTTTCCCATGCCTGTAATTTTCTAAAGAGCTTTTTTTGGAGGAGCACTTCATTTTTTGGCCATAACTTGATGTAATGACCCCTTTTAAAACTTTTTGACCTAATGTTAAAATTTAGTATAAGTTAGGAATTCATTTAGATTAAAAATGCCTTGGATCCTTAATTATTCAACATTTGAGGAGTTGAGTATTATCATTTTATTATTTTAATCTATTTAGTAAGTTTCATTCTATAGTGCCAAGCAATCTTCTTTATCCTAGTTATGACTGTCTAGAGATGGTAGATTAACGGTGCAAAGGGCACGTGAAACAAGCTACAAACAGCTCCCTGGAGGATACCGTCAGGTGCTCGAATTTACTCAGCCTCTCCCTCCACCCACTCCCTATCTAAAGATGTCATAGCTCAGATGAGAGCAAGCTTCCTAAACTATAGTTGAAAATACATTTAATAATAAATTATAAGGCTATATAATGTAACAATATCTTTTATTATCATAATTCTTTCCATATTATTAGTACATGAAATATTGATCATTTTGTATGCATATATATATATATATATATATATATATATATATATATATATATATATATATATATATATATATATATATATTCACTCACCTATAGCATGTATCGATATTTCCAACATCACTTTAATTTTTTACTCATATGAATTGCTTATATAATTCATTAACCATTTCATAACTATATTGAATTGAATCAATTAAACAATTAACATAATTCATAGTGTAGAGTCATCATTAATGGAATTCCAAATGTACTCCAATACCAATACCTTTGTCTACGAATTAATATCAAACTATATGAAAATGCATTAATCCAGAGTAGAATGAAAGTTGATGGTAATCACACCTATTGCACCCGGCATTTGCCCTTATGCAGGGTAACGTTAGCACTACTTTACTCTTATAGTTGTACTCCTAGAATGTAGAAGTTATTAGAGCTATGACACAGAGATGGACAGTCCTTTAGCACCAGATGATAGCTTGAATATGTGTGCAGATCTTAACATAAATTTAGAGTTAGCTCTCCCTTATCATTTGGATTCCCTATTCTTTCTCCCTTTTTCAACATCACTAATCTTTCCTCTTATATGATTAATCAAAAATGTTGTGTTTCTTGGAAGAGACACGTTCCATGCTCCTTAACTCTTGTCTGATTATCATAACAATTATTGGTTCCTTATTAGCTTGATAGTTATCGTACTTGTGTCTATATATGATCAATGGTTATACTTGTAGTTAGTATACTTGCTAATTGTTTCCCCATTGTCATCGTATAGTTATTGCCATATCCTTTACTTAAAATAATGTACATTAATCAAAGACTCCAATATGACTTTGATATTCAATTTGTCTTGATAATACTGACGATGACAAGTATTATTCTCAACTTCATTGTCTTTTCTCTATATTAAATGATATAGATCAATAATCATAGCTTCACCATATTGTATGATTCTAAAATGGATTGATTGTCCATCAATAATATCTACCATAACTATGTTGTCAAATTGATTTTATTGTATTTTAATTGATCATTAAAGGTATCATCTTGTTATTATTATTAAACATTATAATTAAGGTCTCAAATAGGGGATATGATAGTTCTTGTGATCATTATGCTTTTCCTCCCCAAAATTTGAATGCCCTCTCTCAATGTTATTTTATTATATATATACTCTTATATTTATTTTTAAAATTCACATCTTTTCACAAATAAATACTATTGATTATATTATATTACTAACATAATAATATATATTAATAATATGAATTATATTTTTCATTAATATATTATTAATATTTATATTGATAATATTGCATAATACATTACCTTATTATCTTAGTACCATATTGTTATTATATCAATGATATATTATTATTTATTCTTTAATAATATTAATAATATATCAATATTTCTTTTAATATATTATAACATTAAGAAATAATATATTATTCTTAATATTTATTCATCATGGAATTATTATAGTCATTTACTCTAATAATTTAATATATTTATATATTTAAAATAATTTACTTATAATACCATAATTAGGGGGACACGACACTTGAGCATATAGAGGCCTCTTTTTTATCTGAATGAAGCACTAGAAAGTTGGTTCTAAGCCAAAGATGATGATATAGGTTTCATTTTGTTATGAGGCCATTTGGGCTCCTATTTTTGGTGTTGAAATAGAGGCTTTAGTTTCCTCCCTCTTTGCATCTGACATCCAATTTTTTTTCAATTTTTGTGCTTTCAGTAGTTGTTTCTTTGGTTTACAAGGGATATATTTATGCATTGTGGGGGGTGCATTTTATTTTCTATAATTTACTTTTGAATTGACCCTTCTACTTTTGTCTTCTTCTCTCAATGGAGGACTCTTTATTTCCTACCTTACACCTCACAACTACCATACTTGGAAAGGATAGATGACCAAATTTATTATGGCAAAGGGGTTATGGTCATGCCTCGATGTGGGTTAGCCACTTCTATAGAGGCCTTATGAGGTTCTTATGCAGTGCAATAAGATGGATGAGGCAATGGGTCTCATTGCAATGAATATTTTAGATGGGTTATTATTTCACCTAGATGGTTTGACTACACCCAAGACTATGTGGGACAAGTTTGCCACCTTTTTTGGCACAATGAATCAGTTTAGGGTTCTACAGATAGATGCAAAGTTCACCTCCTTGGTTTTTGAATCATTCACTAGCATTGAGGACTTCTTGATGAAATTCAAGTCATGTTGATCTATTTTACATATTGTTGGAAAGACAAAGTTAGTTGATGAGTGTATCATTCCAATACTCTCAAAGTTTCAAGGTCCTTATCAAATTTTCACTTCTACCTTATACTCCACTATGGATGCTCTAGGTTCATGACATATTATGACCTCTTTTGAGACATTCTATGATAGGTTAACTCATGAGTAGTCCAAGGTCACTCAAATGGATTCAATTACAAGTTCACAATCATAGGAATTGCTTGACAAGTCACCTCAGGATACACAAAAGCTGAAACCAAAGTAGATATCTCATTCCTCTTCTCAGCACTCTACTTGCCCATCATCTTCTTCTAAGAAGGAGAAAAAGAAGACTAAGACTCCTACCTATTCCTATTGTTAGAAGGGACCTCATGATGAGTCACATTGTTTTTAGAAGAGATTTGATGGCTATGAGAAACATGTTATAGATTTGCAAGCTCTTCTTCAGAAGAAAATTGTTTCCTCTCCATCCTCTTCTACCTCACAAGGGTCTACCTTTTAGCCTTCTTCCATCTCTTCATCATCTACACTAGATTTTGGATAGGATCATGCATTACAAGCATCCATTTCATCCCCTTCCTAGGTTCCTTGGATACTAGATTCAGGTGCTTCTCACCATATGGCATCTTCTCAAGGGGTCTTCTCCACTATTGAGGCTTCTCTCATTCCTCATATTCTCATGGGGAATAACACTACCCTAGCAATGTATGGGAAAGGTTTAGTTGGCATTCAGGGTGGCACATTCAATGATGTAGCATATGTTCCATCTTTGTTTGCAAACCTTCTCTCAATTTATCATTACATGCAGTGGATCAAGGAAGACAATTGAGTTCACTGCAAATTCAATCTTCATTTGGCATAGTGCAATAGGAGGCTTTATTTATATAATGATAGTAGATCATACCACCCATCTCTAAACCTTCTTGTACTTTGGTCCACCATCTCCATTTTTGGATCACAACTCTTCTCTTTCATGAGAGCATCATGTGGTGTAGTTAGGACATTTGAACCTTTGTATTGTTCCTGAGATCATCATTTTGACTACTAGACCTCATCTAGTTGAGGTCTTTTCTCTTTAGAAAGATTCTTCTTTGGATCTGCCTAACCCTCTAACTCCATTCATCAAGCCTCCATGTGTCGTTGTTGAGGATTCTACAAAGGATATTCATCTCCTCTTTCGTGGTAGTGTCAACACACCTTCATTGGGAATTCCATTTCAAAATCCTCATGTTTTCTCCTTTGAGCATCAGTTAGGCATTCCAGTCATTCAGGGGTTTCCTTGTTTCTTCAACATTGGAGTTCCATTGGTTTACTCATTTCTATAGGGGCTCCATCATCTTAGGGGTCTTCAGTGTATCTTCTCTCTCTCATTAGGGATTGGTTTTACTTATGGTTTTGAGAGAGTCTATTGAGCCTTTTTTTTTTATTGTTTTTTCATCTCTTTTTGGAGAGTATATTTTCCCACTAGGTTTTTTCCTTTATCTCTAGTTTATAGAGATTTCCTTGTATTGGGTACCTAATCAGTCCTTGTTGCTGAGACCCATTTCTTCCTTTCATAGTTGTGCTAGGTTAGCTTTTCCCCTTTACTTAGCTTAAGGGGGGATTTTAGAGTAATATTTTGTTTTCTTACTATTTAAATCATTTTGATTTAATTAATTAAGTTATTACTCTTTAGTTCTTAAGCTTTCTCTTAGGTGCATTAATAATTAATCCTTATATTAATTATTAATATGCAACCTAGCTTTCTTAGGCTTTAGGGTTTTTTTTTACCTTTAAGGTTGAGCACTTGTATTTTCTTTTTCATTTTATCTTGGAATACATTTTTCTCTCACTCTGTTGAGATTTTCCAAGCTCTGCTTTTTCCTTCTCTAGTTTCTCTTCATCATAGGTTATTTGTATGCAGGTGTTCTTAGCGATCTATGAAGTTGGTTTTCACAACTTCTACTAAGTACATCAGCAAAATTTGTAAACATCTGGCAAACACTAGAACTAAAATATCGCTCAATCAAATTATCACAACAAAACCATTGCCTCCATTACACTCCATGAATATACATCCACAAAATATAACACACTTTGGCAAGAATAGCTACACTTAGAATGAGAGCACCAATAGCATACATTATTGCATCAAAATAATGGCCTAAATACATATTTAATTACTCAATTTATAGTAAATCATCTCCTCAATTTGTGTTAACAGTGAGAGATTCCTTCAAGCAAATATATGCTTAAAACTAATAAAACAAATCTAAATATATACAAATTGACTCTCTAAGAGGTGCTAAGTAGGACTCCACCCTTGTTTATATCATTTAATGGGTGCATGAACCTTCATATGTCTTTAAAAAAACAAAAATTGATAAGAAGAAGGAAGCAGTCAGATGATATAGGAGTCTCTAGAGATGCCAAAAATAGAAGCTCTACCTTTTTTGGATGTTTATAGGAGTTAAACTATTGTTAGAATGCGTTTCTAATACATGGAAAGCTCTAAATTTAGAACTAACAGTTAATTTTTGGTACACCTCTAACTTCAAAAACTCCTGATGTGCCTTTGGAGAGTGCACCTTTTGAGAGGTGCACATTGCACACCTTTGGAGAAGTGTAGCTTAGTGACAAGTCCAAAAAATCCAAAATTTTCCAAGTGTTAAAACTAAAATTCTAGCTTTTGGGTTTTCTTCCCCTTTATACTAGAGCTATGTTTGGATGTTTTCTCTTGAACTTCTCTATGATCTTCATCACTTGGGTTGCATCTAGAAAATCCAAAGCATCATACTTATCCTTTACTATCTTCCTATAATTTCCCACTTCTATGCAAGTCTTTGCAAAATCTTCCAACTTTACATCCAATTCTAGTAATGTATCATATGTCTTGAATGCTTGTCTAATGTCTTCATTAGTTAAAGCTTCTTAAAATATCTTCTAAAACTATTCGACAACTATTTGCATAGATAAGAGTTTATCCCTTGACTCATCTTCAAAAATGTCAAGGCAAGCATCGTTATAATACTTCTCAGCTTCCAAAATCTACTCTTGGATTTTATTCTTGAGCTTATGAATATCCACATGTAATGTATCCATTACTTTATTACCAATGGAAATCTTCTCAATCCAATCACCTATCTTATCCGATTCATCCGCTACATGTACATCCATGATCATATTGATACCTCTATCCCTTTATTGACTATAATTCTTGAAAGTCTTTACCCTAGGTATGTACCTCATCCATCAATTCAAAATCCTAGTTTAGAATAGAAACTAGCCTATCTACATTATTTTGAATTGGTGCAACAATTTAAGGTTTCCTTGTATTATTTGTATGCCTTTTTCCTCAAAAATTTCCTGCCATAGCTGTAATGCCTTCAAAAATGGATCCAATTGTATAACTTTCTTCTCCTTCATGTCAAGTGCGACACCTAGAGTCACCTCAGGATTATCAAGGTCCAAAGGACCAACCTCTTCATGCAAATAGCCTCTTAGAAGCTCATTCTATTTTTTGACCCTGAGATTCAGACTCATCTTTTCCAAATGGATAAATACTTTTCTAATTCTTGTAGTGACCATCAATTTAGCCATATCCACTATAAACTTTCCTAGCAAGACTTCTTTAATTTGATAATCTTTCAAAGTCAGATCTTCAGTGTATGCATGTAGAGGAAAGATGTCAATATGAGAAAAATAAGTCTTGATTTCAGTTCTTCATGATAAAGGCCAATGTACATGCATCACCCTTAGGTAATGTAGCTTTCTTGAGGGCTTCTACTAATTCTTTCATTCCCTCATCCTCACTACAATACAATTTCCTTTTATGCCTAACCATCACCTCTTTATTCAACCATTTTGAAGTAGTTTCCATTAGAGACATATACTTATATGAAGAAGGGTTTTATTCTACTAGACCCTTGCCCTTATTGCTCCTCTTTGGAGTCCTTTCTTTCTATGAGGAATCTACATTAGGCATTCCTATGTCTATTGAGTCCATAGTCCTTGCCTCCATATCTTGAGAATTTTTTTCAAGTTCTTCATATTTTTTCCCCTCTTCTGATACTTCATCGGTAGGTCTTTATTATGGCTCCTCTTCCTACACTACTTTTACTTTCTCTTCATTAATAGGAGGGAGAGGAGTGGCTAAACCTTTATCCAAGAATGATAAATCTTGACCTAGTGATGGTGAGGTGCTTAGAGGTCCTTGTGAAGAAGGTGGTAATTAACTCCAATCTTCTCATAAAGGCTGATTTGTTTTTGTATACCTTATCTTGTCACCTATGAGTTTAGTACCTACAAGCATGAAGTCAAAATTTGACATTTTAAATACATTAGTCCCTTGATCCTCTTGTTCATCAATCACTATTTTAGTTCATTGTCTAAGGTTGTAACTTGAATAGGTCATGTAGGAATAGATGGCAACATTATGATTGAGCTCCTTCTTTGTTCTACCACAATAGCCCTAGCTATATGAGACCTATGACTCAAGGGAAGGTTATCCTATTCATATTCTTCATCCTCTTCATCTTCTTCTAGAATAGTTTCTGGGACTAAAGGAATAGGAATAACCTTTCTTTGCACTTTCTATCTTCTAGTCCTTTTGATTGTATTTTTAGCCTTTTTTCTCTTAGGAGATGATGGAGAGGCTTCTTCCTCTTGAACCTACAGGGACACCTCTTGTGCTTCCACTTCAAGTCACTTTTCATGTTTCAATGGTGGTACTTGTGGATTATCTTGAGCTTGAGTGGCTTCTTGGGCTTGAGTCCCTTCAACTTTGGACTCAACTCACTGAGAAGAAACTCTTTTCATTTTATTCTTTCCTTTCTGTGCTTTGAAGTATCCAACTTCCCTGTCATGCTAATACACCATTTCTAGCCTTATTAGAGATTGGATTATGAATGTTGGTACTATAACATTCACCCATCTTCCCTTTACTAGGTGGGTTGTGGCTTACAAGACTACTGTTTTAGGATCTGGGTCCAACTTGAATGGATTTTTAATCCATTCCATGGTTAGCTACATGATGTGCCTTTCCCTATGATTGATATCTGCATTTTTTTCTCTATCAATTTCTACATTAATTATTGGTTGATCATATACCTTATCTTGATTATACAGGGGATCTAAGATCTCTATAGTGTCTTGTTGAATAACCTTCAATGGGACCTTTGTTTTTAGGGCACTACCTGCAAAATAAAGTGTCATCCTATAATAAAACCTTATCCAGCTATCTTAGTCATCTACTATGTTCATCCAATGATCGTCTATGGCATCATCATGTTTAAATTGTTTTCCTACCAAGTATTAAACTCTACCAATATTATAAAAACATGAACAAGGGGATTTATAATCCTCCAAAGGATTTTGATCCCATTCTGACTCAAAAGTCATGATATCATGCTTCTGCTTGAAACTAAATGGACCTATGGTGATGGGCCACACCAAGGTCTTCTTATGTTGTTTCCTTACTCTATCATATGTAGATGATAGTTGTCATGTAATCTCTAGCAAAATGAGTCTATCGTGCATGGATACCTAGGGAGCTTCTAAGGATTTATAGTTGTACCCGTACCCTTAAGTAGGTGAATTTCTTGAATTGGAAGTAGTAGGAACCTATTTATGTGATTCTTACTACTACCTCTACTGAAATCCTTTTTGCATAATCACCTTTAATGAATCGTATGATTGCAAAAATGAAAGCATCATTCACTATCTTGTATTCTTTACTCTGATTTGGCAGTTTCTTCTTTACTAGCTAGGGGTATACCACATAAGGCTAGGCATCAACATATTGCATGCTTCCCCTCTTAAACAACCTTGGGTAGTATGTAGTCCTTACTACTAACAAATATACCAACTATGAAGTCATACAAAATCTGGGGTTAGTTTTAACTACCACTAGTTGTTCATCTAGATTCTCACTAAGTATTGTGGCCCAATCAGTTGGCATCTTCACCATTTTGATGATATTGAGGAAATATACCATCCAAATGTTTGAGTTCCCTACTTTTGGTAGACCCATAGTCTTTCTCAAAAGCATAATGGAATATCTGATATCATCCTTCATATACCCTCTATTCATGTCAACTTTTCCATCTTTTCTTCCCATAGGTGTCCTATCAATCAAAGATGATGATTGAATAATCTCTATAGCTTCTTGATCATGATCCATGTACCAACTTTCTACTTGATGATAATTCAATCTAATTTACTAAACTACCCTTGGAAGATGGAATACTTTCTCAATGTTGTTTGTTCTCATGTCTAGGATGATCTATCATGTTATGTTTTTTACCACTCTCTCTTCTGATACATAATTCTTTGCTAAGGCCATCATCAATTATGAAGATTGTACTGATATAGATTGTGAAGCCACATTTAACAATCCTAATCTAATAAGTGTAGAAATCATTGGGGACCTCTCATTTGGCTTGTTATAGAGTACTAAGAACACATTCTAGTCAATATGACCTAACTCAATGTCTCGAATCTTTGAATGTGCATCCCAAAAGTGTGATTTTGGTTGGACACCTTGAAACTTAAATGCCACCTATTTTGGAGTAATCTTTTCTATGAGTGAGGACAAGGAGGAAGCCATTTTATCTAAACAAAATAGAAATAAATTAGTCTAGAAGGTGGAAAATACAATCCTAAACAAACCCTAATCACTAGAAAATGTGACCCAAAACCCTAAAACTCATTACAACACCTAAAAACCTTAATTTAGCCTTTGATATATAGTTTTGGTTCACCTTGAGGGCTCACTAGGTGCACCTTTTGCATTTAGCAATATTTAATATAAAGGGTGTGCACCTAAGCACCTTATGGGGTGTGCATGTATGCACCTTAACTCTACATATTTAGTTTTTCAAGCTAAATGGTGTGTATGTGCGTACCTTAGGAAGGTGCACACCTATGAACCATTTGTTAAATGCCTAAGTTGAGGTTTTGTAAGGTGCATATATGCACACCTTGGATAGGTGCACATATACACACCTTATGCTTAGATGTTAGGTGTTTTTTTAATAAAAAAATTGATTAAAGGTGTGTTGTTGTGCACCTTGGATAGGTCTGCAACTGTGCACCTTCTAACCTAGGTATTTCTCTATGTGTGTATGTGGAGGACCTTGGAGATGGCACTCCTTGGAGGGTGCATAGGTGTGCCAGTAGATTACTTGGTGTGCACTTCTAAGAAGAAGTGCTCCACAGTCTACACTAGCATGACTAACGCACTACATAATAAACAACAACAGATAAAATATAGCTAAAGCATAATCTCATACATCAACACAACCATAAAACATATTACAATTATTAAGGTCTCATGATGTTGAATCACATTTAAGTTTAATTAATACTAAAACCAATATATAACAAATTCATATTATAGAATAACAACAAGTACAAATTCCATTTAAACAATATACAATTATAGGATGCCACTAGATGATAAACTGAATGCACAATTATCCACTATACAAGTCATAGGGTATGACAGACTGAAATAATATACATCATGAAATAGATTACATCATCTTGTAAGATCTATGAAATAAAATCAAATACACTTGGAGTTCTCCTCCTGGGTGCCACCTCCACTAGTAGCACCACTACTTGAAAACCCCATCAAGTGATGTCTCAATTTGACAACACTTTGTCAACATACCAATCGTTAATGTCACTATTTGATACCACATCACCCTTTTTTAGCCACTGACATCATCATCGCCAGCCCATGCTAACGTCATTTCCTGACCAAGTGATGTCATCTTTTTGGCTACTAATGTTATCAATCTAGTAGCCTTTTTTTTTCGACAACTTGTAGTTGACAGCCGTGTGGCCGTAAAATTTTTTCCCGGGTCTATAATTTTCCAAAGAGCTCTTTTTTGGACCTGCAATTAGTTTTTTGTCCATAACTTGAGCATACAGAGGTATTTTTCCAATCTGAAAGAAGCAATTGAAAGCTAGTTTACAAATGGAGACAATGGTGTTAGTTTTGTTTCATTCTAAGTTCATTTTAGCTTCCAATTTTGGCATTGAAATAGAGGATTTTATTTCCCTCTTCTTTGTATCCAAAATCTAGGTTCTTTTCTCATTTTTTATGCTTTCTATAGTTGTTTTCTTTGGTTTTTGAGGCATATCATTATCTGTTGGGGTGGGGGGGGATGGGTTTATTTTCTTTTCTATAATTTAATTCAGAATAAGACCCTTCTACTTCTATCTTCTTCTCTCAATGTTGGATCCTTTTGTGACCCGGCTCATGCCACACAACTATCACACCTAGAAAGCACACAACTATCACACCTAAAAAGCACAAATGACTAGGCTTCTCATGTCACAAGGTCTATGGTCATGTCTGGATGAGAACCAACCTATTTTGTAGTGCCCTTTTGAGGTTCTTCAACATAGAAACAAAATGGATGAGGCCATGGGATTCATTGCACTGAACATCTTAGATAGTCTACTATTTCACTTGGATGGTTTGACCACTCCTTGGCTATTTGGACCAAGTTCTACAACCTATTTGGCATAGTGAATGAGTTTCAGGCATTACAACTTGATGTAGGGTTGACTTCTTTGTCACCAGCCAACTTCCCCACCATTTAAGACCTCTTGATGAAGTTTAAATCTCTATGTACAATTTTGCAAGGATGTGGTAAAAACAAAATAGATGATGAGTGTATTTTTTTTATACTCTCAAAGTTGCAAGGATAGTATCAAATTTTTTATTCCACTTTCTACTCCACTATGGATGCCTTGGGTAATAGACATCAGATGCCTTCTTTTGAGACATTTTGTGATCAGTTGACATGGGAATAGGATAAGATCCAATAGGTGGATGCCTCTAGCTCTTCCAGCCAAGCATTGGTTTCTTAGACTTCTTAGGGGAAACCAAAATAGAAAGCCAAACCAAAGAAAGATACACCAAAAATTGATGCCAAACCTCCAACTAACCCTTCCAAGGGTAAATCTACTTAGAAGTCTACTGAGTCTACCTCCAAGCCTAAGAAGCAATCAACTAAGACTTGTAGTTTTTGTGGAAAGGATGGACATCCTATTTATAGGTGTTGGAAACATTTGGAGGCTTTAGAGGAAGCCATGCAGGAGCATCACATTTCAGCTCCTAAGTCTACATCCCCCCTATAGGGAAAGGTCACACTCTTACTGCACAAGCTATGACTTCTAGGCCTACTTAGATTCTTAATTTTGGTGCCTCTCACCATATGAAAAACACTTATTAGTTGGTCACCTCACTTGCTCCTTGTGCTACTTCATAGATTGCTATTGGAAACTCATCACATATTTCAATCGTGGGTTCTAGTTTTGTTGCATTAGCTGGGGGTTCTTTTCAGGATGTAGTTTTTGTCCCTAACATATTGATGAACCTATTGTCCATTTATTAGATTTTCCACTCTGGCTCTAGTAAGATAGTTGAGTTCTCATCACATAATTTGGTTATTTAGGACTTACTTGATTCTAAGATGATAGTGGCTACTAGGAGTTTTAACTCTACATCTCACCTCTACAACTTTGATGGATTTGAGTCCTCTCATGATATAGGTTCCTATCTTGTAGCACATGTAGATTTATTAAGCAGACTTTGGCATGTGCATTTTGGCCATGTTAATTACAAATATCTTCAGTAGATGAGCACACAGACACTTGTTCTTGGGTTTCCCTAGATTTCTTGCATAGATGGTGTTTGTCAGGGTTGTGCACTTGGCAAACAATATAGGGATCCTTTTCCACATGGATGAGCCACTCATGCTTTGGCACCATTGGATTTGATTCATAGTGACCTCATGTCATTTCCCACTCCTTTTTCAAGTGCCAAATATGTGCTTACTTTCATTGATGACTTCTCTAGATGTATGTGGGTGTACTTTTTAAAGTACAAGTCTGATTTCTTCGATTCATTTTAAGTCTTTAAGACATTTGTTGAGAAGCAGTCTGGTCTTTCTATTTAGCAGATACACACAGATAATGGGGGGAGTATGTGAACCAATATTTCAAGGATTTTTTCTCTGAACATGGTCTTCAACATCAGTTTTCAATGCCCTACACCCTCAGCAGAATGGTGTGGGTGAACAAAAAAATAGAACCTTTCGAGAGATGGCTAATTATATGATTCAGTCCAGGTCCATGGATTCATGTTTTTGGGTAGAGGTAGTCAATTGTGCCAACTATATTTAGAATCAGATGCCTCACAAGGTAGTTCAAAATATGACTCCTAAGGAGGCTTGGTCTCAAGTCAAGCCTGATGTATATTCATTCTGAGTATTAGGTAGTGAAGCATGGGCATTTATACCAGATGCTCAAAGGAGATCCATGGAGTGGAAGAGCTGACACCTCATTTTTGTTGGCTAATACAAGGATGTTAAGGCCTACAAGTTGTTTGATCCTAATTCTAGAGAAGTCCTCTTTCGATAGGATGTCTAGTTTGATGAGTGCCTTCTTGAAATAGATACCCTATCTCCAAATTAGTCTACTTCACTTACCACTACTCCCTCATCCTTTCCACTATGTTTTCTAGATGATGAGGATGATGATCATGGTGATCCTCATCTACCTCTACCATAGGATCCTCCCTAGATGCCTAAATGGGCTCAAGCTATAGTTGCTTCTATAGGATCTCTAGCTGGAGACCCTACCACTTCCCATCCCACCCGTTCACATACTACAGGTTCTAGTCTTCTCAACCATGCCATTTTTGATGATCCTCAGACATTTATAGCAGCAATAGGACATCTTGAGTGGGATAGTACAATAGAGGAGTATTCTTCTTTGATGAAGAATCATACTTGGGTTCTTTGTTCTCTTCCTATGGGAAGAAAGTGTGATGCAAATGGTTGTATCATACTAAGTTTTCTGATGATGGTTCGATCGATAAGCACAAGGCCAGTCTTTTTGTGAAGGGGTTTTCATGGTTGAGGGTATTGATTACACTAAGACATTTTCTCCTATCACCAAGATGAATTCTATTCACCTTGTTTTATCCTTCATAGCTTCTCAGGGATCGCCCATTTTTCAAATGGATGTGAAGAGTGCATTCTTACACAATGATCTTACTAAGGAGATTTACATGGAGCAGCCTCAGGGATTTTTGCAAGATTCCTCCTTGGTTTGTATACTTTGATGCTCATTGTATGGTCTCAAATAGGCCCCTCAGGCTTGGTGTGAGAAGATAGACTCTTTTCTACTTTCCATAGGCTTCACTCACTGCCATTCCAATCCTATAGTCTACATTTAGCGTCTTGAGGCTGAGGTTTTGATCCTTTTGCTATATGTAGATGATCTTCTTCTCACAGGTAGCTCATCCTCTATGATTATGGCTATCCAAAGAGCATTGATGGACTAGTTTGAGATGACTAATTTGGGTCTCCTACACTAATTTCTTGGTCTCCAGATTGTTCAGTCCTCTACTGGAATTTTTGTTTATTAGTAGAAGTATGCTCTTGACATGCTTGATTGCAAGCCTGCTCCAACACCTTTTCAGTCAGGTGTCACCTTGTTTACCTCCTGCCCTTCACCTTCAATGGATCCTACATTGTACTGGTAGTTGGTTGGTAGCTTGTCATACCTAACACACACTCGTCCTGATCTCTCCTTGGTAGTGGGTCTTGTCTCTCAGTTCTCACATGAGCCTCATGAGAGTCATTGGAAAGTTGCCAAACATATTTTGAGATACATTCAGGGCACAATGATGTATTGCATTCATTACACATTAGGGACTCCTCGCATTTTTGGCTACATTGACTCAGATTGGGCCAGTGATGTTGATGATCGAAAGTCTACTTTGAGCTTTGTTTTTTATCTTGGCTTCGGTCCTATCACATGGTCATGCAAGAAGTAGCATGCTCAGGCACTTTCATCTATAGATACTAAGTATCAAGCAGTGGTACATGTTAGTTAGGAGATTTTATGGCTTTGACAGTTGATGATTTAGTTTGGTTTTCCTCCTGATCATCCCACTATTCTGTGGTGCGATAATCAGAGTGCTATTCATATTTTCCACAACCCAATGGAGCATCAATGCACTAAACACATTGAGATTTATATGCATTTTATTTGTCATCTAATCTAGAATGGCGTTCTCTCTTTGGAGTACATTTCCACTAATGCACAAGTTTTTGACATCTTTACCAAGTCATTTGCATCGCCTCACTATCTTTTTTTATGATCTATGCTCTGGGTTTTAGAAGCTATCCTTGGGGTTTCTTCATGAGGACTTCCTTTCTTCATGTTTTTTCAGCATGTTTGTTTTATCTCTTTTGTGAGAGGGGTTTTTCCCACTAGTTTTTCTCCTTTGTCTCTGGTTTAAAGGGATTTCCTTGTTTTGGGTACCTGATTAGGCATTGTTGCCGAGACCCATTTTCCTACTTTCATAGCTTTGCTAGGTTAGCTTCCTCCTACGCTTCACTTAAGGGGGGTGTTAGAGTAATTATTTGTTATGCTTATTAATTAGATCATCTTGATTTAGTTAATTAAGTTGTTTATTACTCTAGTTACTTAAGCTTACTCTTAGGTGCATATAATTAATATTTTATATTAATTATAATGCACAAACCTAGTTTTCTTTCCCTTTAGGGTTTTATTCACCTTCAAGGTTGAACCTTTATACTTTTTGTTTTCATAACTTGGAATACAATTATTCTCTCACACCATTGAGATTTTCCAAGCTCTGCTTTTTTGTTTTCTAGTTTCTCTTCAATGCAGGTTATTTGCATGCAGGTGTTCTTGGTGACCTGTGAAGTTGGTTTTCTCAACTTCTACAGATTGGACAATCAAAGCCCCAAATTTAAGGGAGAACTCTTTATCAAAGATTGAGAGTTCATTTTGCGATACTTGGGGTTTTGGAGGAGCAATTTTTGACAGGAATGTTTTCATAAAAAGGGGGTTATTTGCATGCTCCATGCAATTGTCATTTTAACATCAGATCTAAGTAGGATCTCATTGTTTATTTGTATAGTAGTTTTTTGTTCTTCAAACTTATGTCTTCTCTATGAATGTTATTTGGGTTGTAACCCTTGTATGTGAATTTGTGTTCTTTGATTTAGAAATATCTGTATATGTTTTGAAAATTTGAAAACCTCGTATTGAAATTATCATTCTTCATTTCTCGATAATATCAGTGAATGAATTTAGTTTTTAAAACCCTTGTTCGATGGATTTGAAGGGTTGTTTTGAATTGTTAAATCAAGTTGTGGGTTTTGAAAAGAAAATCAACTTTTTTATTTTATTTTGGTTGTTTGATCCTTGTTTCTATAGTAGGGTTATATTGAAGAATTTATCATTTGTGTGTGTGTGTGTGTGTGTGTGTGTGTGTGTGTGTGTAATTGCATAGTAATTTGTAATTACATTATCAAATATAAAAAAGAGGAATACAAATTTTACTGTGGGTGTGGGCTTGAAATTCAGATGTTTCAATAATATTATAGTTTTAAAAATAAATAAATAATGAAATCAAATATTTTTTAGGGAGGCAGACCACCACACCCCACCTCCCCTCCTTTCTTTTTCCCCTCCATGTCAGGGACAAGGTTTGTTGCGATGCACGCAACACAATCTATTGTGGCAAACCACTGCGATAGTTTATTTATCCAGATTGATGGGCTTTTAATACGTTAATATAGTTTTTTTGTCTTTTTTCAATATAAATTTAAATTTATTAAAAGTTGTATATTAATAAATATATTTTTTTATAGTTTGTAACATATTCAAATTTATTAAATTGTAAATAATTGAATAAATATTTTTTTTAGTTGTTGTTAATTAATTTAATTAATATGATTTGTTAATTATATTATAATGATTGTTAATTATTATTTTATTAATAAGATTGGTAATTTTTTATTAATAGATGATTATGATCATTAATAGTTTAATGATTTTTTATTGAATTTTAATAATATTTGATTAAAGATTTTTATTAATTTATTATTGAAATATATGAGTACAAGTTTATTGCAACTTGTAAATTGGGAAAAATGGTTACCTTTAGTAAACTTGGGTTTTGATTAGTGATTCAATTTTATATGAAAATGATTTTTACTATTAGGGGAAATTGATTAAATCTTTCAATAATTCGAGACCCTTAGTAGTTTTGATACTTTGGTAATGAAACTAGAACCCTAGTTGTAAACAAAAAACTTTATCAATCTGTCATGTTTGAAAAGACAAAAACTATAATGTGTATGTCTACTGAACTCTTAAATTTTGATAAACAATTAAACTATAAAATTTATGTTTAAACAACTTGTTATGTTTTTTTTAGTGTTGAGACTTGTGTGGACTCGAGAATATTATCAAATCTATGACTTGAAATGAAATGAAAATGTAAACCTTGTATTATAAATTGAAAACCCTATCTACTATAATATTTGGAAATAAAAATGAGAACTTGAAAACCTATAAGTGAAAAAATTAAACCTTGGCGATTTTGAAACCTTATGAATTATAAGAATGACTTTTGTATGTACTCTTTATGATGTGTGGTTTATTGATGTTGGGTTTCGGGGTTGATTTAGCTTTGACCAATCAAGATGTTTACCACATTCTTGGGAGTTTTGTTCTGTGATGTCATGATGATGTTTTGATCATGATCTTTTATACCTGATCATGGTGATGTGTCATGTATGTGTTGTGATGAGTTTGATTAGATGTTTTGATATGCTTTCTAATTTCTTGTGTAGAACTTGTTAGAGTAAATAATTATTTATTTATTCTATTTACTTAAGCTTCCTTAGGATAATGCATTTATTTAATATTTAGTAGTTAATGCATGTAGTGATGAGTTGTTGACAACATAGGAGTTTGTTCCCTTCTAGCATGTTCCACATTTTTGTGGAAGAGTTCTTAGTTGTCAACCTTATCTTCTACCTCTTTCCAGCTTGTTCTACAAGCTTCTATGAGGCCTTTATAAGCGGTCTCTCTCTCATTGTATTTTCACAACTCACATCACATTATCATTGTAAATACAATTTCATTGTTTTGCATATTTTCTCTCCCATGTCCGTTTAGGGTTTTTCCAAGCTCCACCTCTTCCTTCTTAGTTCCCCTTCGATAGGTTATTTTTCATGTAGGTGATCTTGGCGACTACGAAGTTAGATTTCATCAACTCCTACATGGTATCAGAGCCTCCTTGCTGCTACTTCGTTAAAGGATTTTTGAAGCGGCAATTCGGAGACACAAACCCTAGTTTATTTGTGCATTTTTTTTCAATCTAGGGGAAGAGCATTTTTCAGAGCACATTAGGCCCAAACGAATGCTGTCATTGGATTCAAAAGGCATTTTTCAGCTAGAAACCATATAAAATTTGTTGATTTTGGAGACAAGGCTCCAAGAGGCAAAAAAAAATTAGTTGGAGGGCTTTTCCATACGGATCATATGGACACGCAGTCAAAAAAATAAAAAATTATAATTCAGGCCACACCATCATGGCACTACCCAATGGTCACTACGGAGCTACCCACAATCCACCAGTGCCCCATCAATGTTGGTCATGCCACCCTTTTTGCACCCAGCCTCCTCTACGGCTTGCATAACACCATTTATGATAGCACCTACAAACTATGTCACTTCTGAGGCTGCTTAACTCACTCCCTGCCATCTACTTCTACCATCTCGAACGAGTTGCATTTCCAGTCTATGGCTCTGATAACACAATGACACATGGAAGTTTTTGCCTGCGTGGTAGTTTATTTTGAGCTCAGTCAAAAACTATGGGGGTGACACGTGGCACGGGTGCCACACAGCACTTTTCCATGTGGACCCTGTCACGTCAGCCTCTGCCATGTGGACCTACCATGTGGCATGCCATGTGGCCTCTTTTTTTGCTACAATGACCATTTAGCTATCAATTTTAAGCTCATTGTTTGATGGCATCAACATGATGTTAGCACTACATCATCCACCTCTTACACATCTCCAAGGTCATTTTTGGACCTACTTGTGGTTTTTTAGCCATAACTAGAGCATATGGAGGTATTTTTCTGATTCGAAAGAAGTGCCAGAAAGCTAGTTTTGAGACAGAGACATTGGTGTAGGTATTTTTAGGTTCTGATGCAATTTTTTTACTCATTTTTTTAGTTGAAGTCCAAAGTTCTATTTTTGACTCTGGCATGCATATCTTTTGCGTCCCTTGTCAGTTTTTTGAAAACATTATATTTTTGGAAAGTTGGTTTTTTCATCTCTTCAAAAATGTAGTCTTTTTCCTTTGATTCTAGCCCATGTTATTTCTATCATGTTTTTGGCATTTTTTCTCTATGGTGGATATCTTGGGTGTTTTAGGTCTGAGGATCATTTTCTTGGCATGGTTTCTTTTGTTTTGAGCTATCATATCTTTTGTGTCAACTTCTTTCCTATTTTGATCATTGTAGACATCATTTGTAAGCTCTTTTGTATATGCACTAAGATAAAGTGCCACTTTTACATTTCAGGTTCATGAATATTGTTTTTGAGATAGTTGTACATGCACTATTTTTATAAAGCACCATGGGGGGGATGGTTGTTTGCTATTTTAGGCCTTCTCCCTTTGTCAAGTGAGTGTCCCTTCCATGACATTAGCCCCATGTAATGTCAGTGTGAATGTGTCTTTATAGGTGTTTGTACCTCTTCCTCTCTCGTCATTCTTGGTTCGTTTGTAGGAGATTTTTGGCCCACCTTCTCAGATGGCTATCATCTCACCCCATCTACATTAAGGAGGGGTTATGATATTATTCTAATACATCTATGGTTCAATGGTTCGATAGTGTCAGCTATGTATTCATTGATTGATCCTATATATGAGGTGATTGCAGTGGCTAGCTACATATGCATTTCAGTGAGATGGATCATCTACCATATAGACACGCTCGATTCGTGCCTTCTTCTTCCATGGAGGTTCTTCAGATCAACAATTTCTTCTGATGGCAGATTTGTGGCTTCTTCATGCTTCAGTAATGCTCTTCATGATCACTCTGTGTTCCTATTTTAGGGGACGTTCCCCTAGTTGGAGGCTTCTTCAGTTCTTCACTAGTTTCTTACCTCTTTTTGGGTGAGGGTTTTTCCCACATGGTTTTCTCTCTTTCCCCATTTACGGAGATTGCATCTCTTTGCATTGTACATGAGTACCTAACATGGCTTTATTGCTAGGACCCATTCTGCATTTTCATCTTAGTTTTGGGAGCTTAAGGCATTCCCCTAAGTTGCACTTAAGGGGGGGGTGTTAGAGTAAATAATTAATTAATTATTAAATATTTATTCTATTTACTTAAGCTTACTTAGGTTAATGTATTTCTTTAATATTTAGTAGTTAATGCATGTAGTGATGAGTTGTTGACAACACGGGAGTTTTTTCCCTTCTAGCATGTTCCACCTTTTTGTGGAAGAGTGCTTAGTTGTCAACCTTATCTTCTACCTCTTTCCAGCTTGTTCTACAAGCTTCAATGAGGCCTTTATAAGTGGTCTCTCTCTCATTGTATTTTCACAACTCACATCCCATTATCATTGTAAATACAATTTCATTGTTTTGCATATTTTCTTTCTCATGTCCATTTAGGGTTTTTCCAAGCTCCACCTCTTCCTTCTTGGTTTCCCTTTGACAAGTTATTTTGCATGTAGGTGATTTTGGCAACTACGGAGTTGGATTTCATCAGCTCCTATAGAACTAAGGTGAATGATGTATTTTTCTTGATATAACATTCGAGTCTTCAATTAGTTATCCTTGATTGATTCCTAGTTTCTTGTATAGGACTAAGGTGATTAAATGATTTGTTTATTTGGTGATGTAATGTTATGACATGGACTTGGTTTATGTGTATTTTTCTTTTGGATCAGTCCTATTGGGAAGATCGTATTGGTAGAATTTGTGATTATGATCAGTAATATTTCAGTACTTTCTAGTTGCTTGTTTAAGAACTAATGTGTGGTTTATAGTCATTTGAGATCTTTTTCTTTTACTAAGCTTAGGGTGGGTTTTTGTATGTCATGTTGGAAAGTGGCTTGCAATGGAGGCCAAGGCCCTAAAGAGGTTGATGGGTAACCTATTTTAGGTTATTTTAATAAATGATAACATTTTATTAAATGGGTTTAAAATGATTTAATAAGATATTGGTACCACAGAAAGTCACTAGGGGGTGGGAGTATTAAAAGACTACCAGGGTAACCTTAGAGCTGACTTGTTAGTATGCCTTGTCTGTATGAAAGGATACTGATGCTACATAGAGATATTAGAGGGCCAGATTATTAAAATATTGTTGGGTAACCATAGAGTTCGGCTCATGAGATGACACTTTCCCACTTATTTCCTATGTGTTTGTGTTGCCTCTAGGATTAGTCGATACTTGTGTATTGGTACCCTTTGAGATAGTTTTCTTTCAGGTGATTCCTTGAACCTAGATGTTGATTTTGACTTTTGAGTTTGTTATCCTATTTGGGACTTAATTTTATCTCCTCATCATGGTGGGAGAGGGCCATTTAGGTTCCACAAGGTCTGGTGGTAGTGCATTTTCTTATACCATGGAGATCCAACCATCAGATGTCATTGTTGGATGTGTTTGTGTAGATGTTCTCTATTCTAACATTCCTTTTTATCTGATCTTGTATTTTTATGATGGATGGTTATACTCTGAGTGTATTTTATTTGATTTCATAGATCTTACAAGATGGTGTAATATATTTTATGATGTATATTATTTTAGCCTTTTATGCCCTATGACCTATAGAATGGATGATTGTGCATTCTGTTTATTGTCAAGTGGCATCTTGTAATTGTATATTATTTAAATAAATTTGTACTTGCAGTTATTCTTTAATGTGGATGTGTTATATATTGGTTTTAGTATTAATTAAACTTAAATGTGATTCAATGTCATGGAACGTTAAGGATTGTAATATGTTTTATGGTATGTGTTTATGTGAATGTTAATGCTTCTGCTATATTATTGTATGTTGTTGTTTACATTATTATATATTTAAAAAAAAGGTTTGACAAACTTAGTGAAACTTTAGGTTAATTTCTTTTGGGTTTCCTAGTAGGGTGTTACAGTCTTAATATATTCAAATGGTCTCTCATAGACCTTATAGACTCCAAAATACAAATTGAATCCCTAACTTTACCATTAGGCTCACCTATTAGCCCTTTAGGGCATATTTTCCAACCTTGAAAATATTTAAATACATTGATACCTTTTGGTCCAAAATACACTCAGATTACTCTAATGGTCATGATAACTGCCATACCACTATTGCACTTTTATGTTGCATTGGGATGCATGTCACATTTGTACTCCTGACTTTGTGTTCGGTTGAGTAATTTTATACCTGTTGTTATGGTTTCTTTTGGACCTATGCTTTTGTTTTGTGGACACTAAGATTCGTGTAGAATCCATACTCTCATATTGAGGCTGGTTGAGTGAGTTCATGATGTTTGGTCTTGTTGCATCATTGGGATTCGTGTAGAATCCATACTCCTAGATTGAGACAGGTAGAGTGACTTCAAGATGTATGGTTTTATTTGGCTTTGGGATTTGTGTAGAATCCATCATCCCATGTTGCTTTCAGTTGAGTGTTATCTTTCGCATTGTTTTCTCATCCTATCCTTATGTTTTGATCTTCATGATGGTGGTGCACCACACATGAGTATGTGCACATACATTTATCAAGTGACTTGCAAGGCCCGATCTTCTGTGGTACTTTCAAAAGTTATGATCATTAGGGTTGGGATGGGAGTATGCATGCCCATGGACACTTTTCATAGGATGAGCATGGGTAGGGTAGGGTAGCATATGGAGGGGGCTTCTATCCTGCAACCTGGTGATCATTATGCCCCTACTTAGTAGCTTATTGAGTGTCTAACCAGGACCTATACTCCTTACATTGTCTTAGGTTCTTGGTTATAGCCATCATATTGTCTGCCATGAGTGTTAGCCATGGATGTTGTTTTGTGTGTTTGTGGCTGGTTCATTTTCTCCATCAGCACGGTGAGTTTGGACCTATAGGTGCCATGTGGTTGGGAGGCATAGCTACCTTCACCACTACTAGGGACCGGTGTAAAGAGATGATCTCTTATCCTAGCGCGACTGTTGCTAGATGTTTTCACTTGATGCTTCGGGCTCCAGAGTATGCTTTCTTGTGATTTGTGCTTTCATTGGAATGCTTGGATATCATGTTTAGATGATGTTAGCTTATTTGACACATTTCCATATTATGGTGTTTATCATATGACTAGATGATGTGAATTGTTGTATGGGATTATCTATTGCTTATTGGTTTAGCATGTTAGGTTTCCTTATTATGTTGATTAGCATGTGATAAGTGGTGTTATCTACCTTGTAGGACTATCTAATGCTTTAGTACTAGCATGTTAGATTTCCTTGTGTTTATTTTGGTAGCATGTTTAGTAGTGATGTCCCTATTACAATAGTACCGATGATTTGATCAGTGGCTTGGGATGTTATGCACGGGGGATGGCTAGGGCCCATGATGGCCTTATGATGCCATTGATAGGTGGGAGGAACCACGTACTTAGTTTGGTTGTTCAATTATTATGATGTTGCTTATGTACACTACAATGTTGCTTTTAGTATGTTCTATTATTTCTATGGTTTAGATGGATAGATGTTCCTCTTTATTGTTCCTTGGCATATTTTTTATTATGCTCTCGAGTGTTCGCTCCTCGATCTATGTGGATCCGGTACTCCCTAGTGTGGAGGTTTTGAACCCAATTTTTCTCCTTTTTCCCCTTTTGTGTGTTCCTTAAGTGTTTTTTTGTTTCTATGGGCAACATTTTATCAGCATGGTGCAACACAAAAATGTATCGCACACCCATTGAAACTCAGTTGTGCGTCCCATGATTCTATCGCACGCCCATTGGAGAAATATCATGCGATACTGGAAAGTATCACACCTCCTTGTGAGAAATTTTGTATGGCACCCTTAAAGTGTCACACACCTTTGGGAGAAGTATCGCCCAGTCCCTAAAAGTGTCGTCCTCCTCCTTTAGAAATGTCATTCGATACTTTTCTATGTTGTATTAAAGTATCATCTGGTTTTTGTAAAAACCTATGCAGGCAGGTAGCAGGCACTTTTTGGTCTGGTTCAATCTTTTCTTGAGTTGATTTGGATACCCTCTTTGGTGTTCTTCAACCCTATGGTGTTGCTTTTTTATTTATGTTGTGTGTGTTTCTGTAGTCTATCTCTTGGGGTTTAAAATATATTGTTTAAGTATAAGTTTGTTATACTTAAGATATATTTTAATAAATGTGACGAATCTTTTGAGATAGGTTTCAAAACTCTCAGAGATAAGATAAAGATTTTAGGAAATTTCAAGGCTTCAGAAATCCAGACTTAGCCAATTTTTAAGGCTTCAAGATTTTAGAATTAGCCAAATTTCAAGATTTTGCATCCTACCTCAGCTTGGTGTTTTGTTGATGAGTGGTCATTTTTTTGAGCCCTCATCTTGTGCATGGTTGTTGTTGGCTTTTGTTTGTGTGTGTCAATTTGGTAGTGGCATTCGGAGATTCGTTAGTTGTCAAGATTGTGGTAAAGTCTTCTATTGCGATCTTTGTGATCCATGTATGATGTTGTCATGTGCATTCATACTTATAAAAAAAAATCTTGGCTTGTATTAAATCCTTGTTCCAAGGATCTCTGGGTAAGGCATTACAGTATGTATTTACTTCCATTTAGATTGTGTTGTGTGTCTTGTGTATATTTTTTCTTCCTTTAGATCTAGTTCATACCTCAAGTATAGATTCCCTTTTTGTGATATTTTTCTTTCTTTTCTTTGTGTATGAGATTTATTACCTTAAGCCCTACTTATAGAATCCATGTTAGGAGACTTTTTAGACTCATGGCCTCTTTTGATTTAGAATCTTCTTCCCCCTCTTTATAGACCTTTATGAAGATTTGATTTCCCATGATCCAAATCCTTCTATGAAGCATAAATCTTCCCATTCATCTCATAATGAAGAAGAGTCTTTAATATTTCCTCCTATCCAAGTCCATAATATTGCTACTAATATTGAAAAGATGATAAATTTTCTTATTCAAGAGAATCATAATACCAATACTACTACTCTTGATGCTATTAAAGAAATTGTCTATAATGATGATAATGTGTCGATATTTTGTGTAGTATTACTCACCTTGTCAATTCACATGTTAAGTATCCTCTTACACAAATTGTATCTAAATTAGGTATGGTTCCATTTTTTACTAGGGTTAAACCTTCCTTTCCTACTTCTATTATTATATCTAGCATTCTTACTTATGTTCAACCTATTGTGACTATAGCTATTCAACCATCAAATACTACTAGTATTACTCTTATTATTCCTTCTCTTCCTGTGAGTGTTCCATATTATTAATTTCCTACCTCATAGCCTTAATATAATAGTGTTCTTTTCACTTATCCTAGTCCTCGTACTACCATAGTTACAAGTGTTGCACTTTTAGTACTTCTATTCCTTCTAACTCATACACTTTTCTTAGTATATCAAATATTCAAATGGAAACTATTTCTTCTAATGATTCCACCATAATTAGTCTCATTCAAATTTTTACTCCTATAATACATTCATTTTTTTATTAGCAGAAAAAATTTAGTTAGTCAAAGAAGAGGTTATTGGTCAATAAATGTTGTTACCAATTCATAGGATATACACTGAGTCATAAAAACTAAAAGCTTAATATGAGATAGTTATAATAAAGTAGTTATTCTAAGGAAACTCAAGTGCAAAAATATCTTCCTACACTAATCCCTTAAGGAAAGTATTATGCATTTTCCTATTAAATCCTTACAATTTCAGATTTGATATTATGTAAATAATAATATTGCAATCAACCATGAATATAGAAAATAGATAGAGAAAGGAAATACATAAACACAAAGATATGCCAATGGGGAAAAACCTTTTAGTAGAATAACCCCACCCCTCCAAAACCTGCACAATGTGTTATCTTCAACACAAAGGTTACAACACACTTGCAATGCAAGTTCTTTCAGGACACAGAAGACTGATTCAATAGCAACCAACAATACACTTTTCACACTCTCCTATTTGCAACCCTTAAAATGATTATATCATGTGTTTTTTATTTTAGGGAAACTTCCAAGGAGTCAACTATATTAAGGTTTTACCATTCTTTAGAAAAGTAGGAACGCAAAAAAAAAAAAAAAAATTGGGGTGATTCCCCAAACCCCATGCGCTAGATGGAGACTTGAGTGTATAGTACTCAATGATCAATTTCCACATGTCTTCATGTCTTCACCCATCATCAAATCTTCCAAAGATAGATCTTACACATCATAAAAATCCATCATAACCATTTTTTCCATGATCTCTTTACACACAATTCAAGATGCTAACACATGCAAGTGGAGTGACACATCAACATGCCAACTAGACATGTACACTCACACTTAATCACATTATTTTCAAAAAATAAATTGACAAAACAAATAATAAGAAAAGGAATTATCCAAGGTTGAGACACCTTATTCCTAATAGTTACATGTACACTAAGCACAAACTTAACTAAGCCAAAAAATCTTAAGCAAGTCAAAAGGACACTGGGCGATAAAACACCTACTGAGAATGAATAAATTATTTACCTAGCTACAAATGGAGCACATAAAAGTTTGGAACAATATAGAATTATATGTTTTTTGATTCCACTAAGAAGGAAACTATGTTTTCATAGATCGTGGAAAGTATTTGGCAAGATTTATTAGGAAAATAAATATAAGTATTTATGATTCCTAGGAAGAATATAAACCCATGAAATGTAAGAATGTCAATGCTATGGAAAGGATGATTCTAGATCATTGATTTCAAACTCTAGCATATTCCAAAAGATTACTATATAACGAGCTATAAGGATGTGTTTAAAAGTTGTTGATGTATATTTTTTGTTTCTATGTTATGATGAGGAGGCGATATGCTAGAAGAATAAATAGTTAAATCTACAAAAAAGAATAACACTAAGAAGCATAAGTAAGGATTAGAAATATCAGTCACAAAGGATGATCAAGTATTGAGAAGAAGAAAGGTCTCTGAATAGAAAAGTAAGTTCCATTCATACCGATCAAGTTAATTTTTATTTTCTAATCATTGTAGTAAGCAAAATCCTTTAATCGGGTAGACTTAGGTGTCTTATTTTTAAATATCTTAATTGAGTGGTCACTTTTTATTTTTATTCAAAATCCTTGAGAAAGGTAGCTCTAAACACATCTTATTGTAATACTCTTGACAAAATAAGTCACAAGAAGTGACAAATATTGACCAGCCCTAACAAGAAAACCTCTTACTATAGTAGTGATGGACTTGTGGGTGTCATCCCCACCATAGTTCTCCCTCTAACCAAGGGTTTCTATGTGAAAAAATATTTCTTTTATTTGTTTTGATTTTATGGTTTAATTTTACATGCATATGTTGAAGTAGACTAGTTATATTTTTTTCATTTCAAGTATTGAAGTTACGAATGTGCATGTCTATCGAGTGGATAAACTACAAAGGGGAAATCAAAATTTTTTGAGTATAAATTTTTAAGGATGCTTAGCCACCCCCCCTCTAGCATCCTACATTTCCTAAATATTCCAACACTGACTATTTCTTCCTTGCAGAAAAAACTTGCTTCCTTAACTCAACTCAAATTCAATGTGCCTACATGTGACATGGGTAGTCCTTTGTCCTTAGACATTACTTACGTTTTTCCCCTCAATAAGCCAATATTCCTTTCCTTGTACTTATAATGGTAAGGGGATGACATGACTAATCTTAAAACTTTCCAAGTCCTATTTAGTGATTATACCCATGATCATAGGATTTTAGTTAAGTTGTTTCCCTGCACTTTTGTGGCAAGGCCTTGCAATGTTATTTTTCATTTCCACCTTATTTCATTAATTATTTTTATAAAATTTCTCATGCCTTTATCCAACAATTTAAAAATAACATCGATTCTCAAGTGTCCTTGACATATTTAATATATTGTAAACAAGGTCCTACGGAGAAAGTGATTGATTTTATTAGTAGATTTAAGCATTTGCATACTTAGATTTCTTATCTAGTACTTGATATTGATATTCAAAATATTTTTAGTAATGATTTCTAAAAATATGTTAGAGATAATATTTTTCTTACTAAATTTACCTATTTTTCACAAATTTTGTGCAACACTTTATTTTTTGCAAAGTTTGTGCAACACTTCATCATTATCAATTACAAGTGAGTTAGTTTGGGAGAACCACTCCAATGATTCAGGTACTAATTGAAAAGAGTGATGTTGTGCCTAAAAATTAAAATTTTAAAAAAATTAATAACTATGTCAAGATAAATAAAGAAATGAATACAATAGATGAAGATGAATTTGTTGCATCCAAAAATGACATTGCTTCTTCCTCAATTTTTCAGATGAATCGCAAGTTTACTCCCCTTTCTAAGTATTTTAAATCTATTATGGAAATTTTAGTAACTAATAATATTATTACCCTTCCTCTTGTTAGACCTCTTCTTTCTTCTACAATATCCAATCTATACTTTGATTCAAAAACCTTTTTTCAATATCATCTTCACCCTGGCCATGATTCTAATAAGTCTTTTACCTTGAAACATAAGATTCTAGACTTAATTGATTTTAATGCTTTGTCTATTGATAATCATGATACTAGTAACAAATATATGGTACCTCCTAATCAAACCCTTCAAATATACACTAATCGTTTACCTCAACACACTACCAATATGATTTCTCAACCTTCTTCTTCTTGTAATACACACATTATTTATGACTACCATATGGAAGAAGATGACCATATTGACAATAGTATGGAGCATGCACCTCAACATCTACCTTAACCTAAATCTTAACCTCAAACTCAAAATCAAATTCAATATAGACCTCAACCTTATCTTAAGCATTATTGAGATCTTACTATTAAATTTGATGATTTTGAAACTATTAATGCTCTTGATGGTCCTCTTTAGATTGCTTCTAGGGTCTCTAAGTTACCTTCTTATTTTTATCTTATTGATCCTACTTCTATATTTAATGTCACCCCTAAAGAATATTTTTCAAAAACATTTTTACTATGACTTTTATGATTCAATTAACACTTGGATATAGACTTGTAATGGTTTCCTTTATAGACCTCATGGTTCCATTTCTTTTTTTGTTGAAATTTGTGGTAAAGTGATGGATACTACCTTTATTGTAATTCCTACTTCTGATAAATTCCAATTGAAGTTTGGTTTACATTGGTTGACTTCCATGAAATTCATTGCTTCTCCTATCCATAAATGAACCAAGTTCCCTCATGATGGTGAGATTAGGATGATCAATCATGATATTTACCATCCTTCTAGGCTTAATGATTGGGCTTCACTTGAATTATTTTGGTCTTCTTTTCCTACTTGACCTCCTACTCTTCCTAGTTTCATTTTTCAGTCGTATCAATCTTATAAACATAGAAATATTGTTAAGTATGCACAAGGATCTTACTCATGGTTATTTTCCTACACCTCTTTATTTAGATTCTTGACTTTATGATAGGATACCACATCCTGTACCAAATGCTCTATCTAGTGTGGTTCCTCCTCCTCCTGCACCTCAACCTATTATGGTCCCTTTTGTTCTCCTATCACAAGGTAAAAGGTAACCTATGTCTATTTATCCTTCTATTCAATCAATTCATAGCAAGACCAAACACAACTGACATACCCATGATCATTGAAAGAAGCATCAAGACAAAGATAAAGAGTGTTTGCATGCTTCTCATTCTTCATTCCATTCTTTTTACTAGCCTATGTGTATGCAGGAAGTTATTAATAACCATAAAAGATGAGATAGATAAACATGATATTCATATTTGAGATTTTATAGTTATTAATCTTGATAAAGAATATATCTAGATGATGTTGTTGATATTAATGATGGTGAATATGAGAGTATTGATCTTGATAATTATTTGGCTAACATGCTTTCAAACCAAATCTCAATTACATCTAGTCTTAAAAATAGTGACTCTCAAGAGGGTCTAAGTGAAGTTGATGAAAGATCAACCCCACAACTCCCAAGAATTACCTACATGCAAACACCTATCATAGAAAGAGAGAAGCATAAGCTATGAAGGTTGCAATTCATAGATCCATTGAGGATACATTTTTGATGAGAAAAAAAAAAATCGATATTAACTAATTAAATAATTATAAAGAGGTCAATCCTTAAAAAGGAGGTCAAAACCCTAAAAGGTAAAACATAGGTTGCATAATAATATTTAATAAAATAATTAATTATGAGATGCCTAAAGTAGAGCTTAAGTAAAATAGAGTTAATTAGAAAATGTCTAATTACTCTAACACTCCCCCTTAAGATAAACTTAGGGAGTAGCTAAAAATGTAGAAACTACTACTAAAAGTAGATTTGGGTCCCGAAAAAGAAGGCCTAATGAGGTACTCAAACACAACCAAATCTCTATAAAGAGGATAAATAGTGAAAGCCACATGGGAAAAACCCTACTCCAAGAAGAGATGCAAAAATCATAAAAGAACTAGTGAAGCACTGAAGAAGCCTCTAAACTAGAGAATGTCTTAGAAGATAGGAACAAAAGGATGATCATGTAGAACACCACTAAAGAATTTGGAAGTTTTAAAGATTGGTCAAAAACTAACTACTAATCTGAAGAATATCCATTGAAATACAACCTTACTAGGTAGAGAAGACACTTCTTGAACCAGGTGAGGAAAAAAATTGAACTCGAAGATAAGGATGGAATAAAATGCCAAAGTCTAAAGAGTTGATCAATCAAACATGGAAGGTTGCATATAAATAAAGAACAAAAAAAGAGAGTCTATATGGTAAATGATCCATCTCATTGAAATGCATAGGTACCTAGCCACTACTATTGGAAATGAGAATAGAGTAACTGAGAGGGGGAGGGGGTGAATCAGTTACTACAAAAACTTTCACAGTCCCTAAGATGTCTGAAGATACCCTTGATCTAATTAATATAAAATGCTAAAACTTGGTAATGCAGAAAATGACAAATATTAAGAACTGATATGTTATCATGCACAAAGAAATTCAGCAATTAAGAACACAAGAGACACTAGATTTAATGTGGAAACCCAATATGGGAAAAACCACCAATGTAACTAGATACTATTTTTCACTCTTCTGAAGTGAGCCCTGCTAGGAGCCAACCCTGTTAAAGGTTACAAAAACACACTGTTAGGTGTGACCCTATTAAAGGATTTAATCACCCTGTTAGGAGTGACCTTGCTAGAGGTCTTTAGTACAATTCAATTGAACTGTCACCTTGTTAGAGGATTTATTGAATGGCTGTTAAACCAACTCTGTTAAGAGATTTTGAATTCACTATTACAATGGTTAGAAAGCAACAATAAAGTGACCTGATATAATGTACAACTTATCTTTGCTGATTACAGATCTCTATTGTGCTTGGTTGGATCCTTACTGATCAAATGCATCTTTACAGCTCCTTCAACACATCTGATCCTTCATCAGACTTCGCTCAACATTCACCTTTTCATTTCATACTATAATTCGCATTCATAACTTCTTTCACAATCACACACTCTTTTTAATTCATAACTTGAATGACCATATATACCTTTCAGATTATCTTAGTTGACTCGAATTACTGACCAAACAAACAATTACAACAGTCAGCTACAAGTAACTAATTTGTAAATCCCTATACTGGCTAACCCTGCATGGTGAATATTGTTCAGAACATAATTCCTTTGTTAACCGACTGAGCTCGATTAATACAGCAAACTTTGTGACAATCCTTCAATCATTGGGAGAACTCGGTAAGTACTAAGTTTCCTGAGATAACTGAGTCATCTCGGTGGAAACTACACTTTGGAGACTGAGTGAAGCTCAGTTAACACTGACTTCTCCATGATTCCTTTGATGACCGAGTGAGCTAAGTGGAAACTACCCTTTGGAGACTGAGTGAAGCTCGGTTAACACTGACTTCCACATTTCCTTCATTGATCGAGTGAGCTCGGTGATCACTATCTTTCACCTTTCCTTTGTTGATCGAGTTAGTTCGGTTAACACTATCTTCCACATTTCCTTCGATGACTGAGTGAGCTTGGTTGGCACTATAGATTGCATTGAAGACTCTCTGAGCTCGGTGAACTTGAGACTAATGACTGATATGACATTTTTGTGACATCAAGGACAACATTATCCAACAATCTCCCTCTTTGGCATTGATGGCAACACAACATGTCATAACAGAATGAAATTTTGAAAACAAGTCCAACAAGATAACAAACTTCTCCCTCTTTCAATAATCTCCCTCTGTTAAGGGACTTTATAGAAAACTTTTTCAAATCTCACAAATTTCAGAAGGATATGACAGTAAATCTCTCCCTCTTTGACAACACATGCCAAAGACAACAGAAGTTAAGTGAATTGTAATGTACCTTTAGTATTGATTCATATGCAATGATTTCTGATTAAACTGCATCAACAAATAGATCTTCAATCGTGTATGCGTTGATGCATCACTAGAACTTATTTTTAGTGGACTTCAAATAGGGGAATGACCCCTAACTTACCTCTGAGATACAAAAAATGCATCCTTAGGTAAAGGCTTTGTGAATATGTGAGCAATTTGTTCCTTTGTATGGACATATTCCAATTTGATCTCCTTGTCTTGCACTAATTCTCTGATGAAATGATAATTTATTGCAATATACTTGGTCTTGGAATGCATCACTGGATTCTTAGATATGTTGATTGCACTAGTATTGTCACAGAACATGACAACTAGTTCTTTGATTTCCATCTTCATTCCTTGCAATAACTGCTTAAACCAAACAATATTTGAACAGTTTACTGCTGCAGCAACATACTCTGCCTCTGCTATAGATTGGGATGTACAATTCTGCTTTTTGCTTGTCCAAGAAACTAATCTTTTTCCAAGAAAGAATGCTCCTCCACTTGTTCTTTTTCTGTCATCTAGGTTTCTTGCCCAATCAGCATCAGTAAATACTTTCAAATCCAAATTACCTCCAAATTTGTACCATAAGCCATAATCTTCAGTTCCTTTCAAATATCTCATTATTCTTTTGATTGCCATCAGGTGAGTTTCTCTTGGCTTTGCTGAAAATCTTGCAACAATACCAACTGCAAGGGCAATATCTAACCTGGTATGAACTACGTATTGCAACTTTCCAATCATAGATCTATATATTGTTTGATCTACCTCTTTGGATTCATCATCTTTGGTAAGTTTCAATCCAGTACACATAGGAGTTCCAACAGGTTTACAGTCCTCCATACCAAACTTTTTCAATATCTCCTTGATGTATTTTGATTGAGTGATGTAGATGCCATTCTTATTTTGTTGAATTTGAAGACCAGCAAAGAATTTTATTTCACCAAACATAGACATTTCAAATTCCTTGTTCATTTGTTCTAAAAATTCTTTGCAAAGATCATCATGCCCTGTGAAAATAGTATCATCTACAAATATTTCTGCCAAGACAATCTTATTATCTGGTCCTTCCTTTATATACAAGCTACTATTATCATTAGTTCCTTGAAAACCAATCTGAATAAGATAGTTATGCAATCTTTCATACCATGCTCTAGGGGCTTGTTTCAGACCATAAAGTGCCTTGTGTAATTTGCAGACCATGTTCCTTTTATCTGGATCAACAAAACCTTCAAGTTGTTCAATGTAAACCTCTTCATCTAGTATTCCATTGAGGAATGCTGACTTGACATCCATCTGATAAACTTTGAATCCTTTGTGAGTAGCATATGCAAGTAAAGTTCTGACTCCTTCCAATCTTGCAATAGGAGCAAAGGTTTCTCCATAATCTATGCCTTCTTCTTGAGAGTATCCTTTGCATACCAATCTAGCTTTGTTTCTGGATACCTTACCATCTTCAGTTAACTTGTTTCTGAATACCCACTTGGCTCCAATTACATTCTTATTTTAGGCCTGGGTACAAGAGTCCATGTCTTGTTCTTCTCTATCTATGCTATTTCCTCATTCATTGCCTCAATCCAACTATCATTTGCAAATGCATCTTTAATGCTTCTAGGTTCAAAATCAGCAAGTAAACAAGTATTTTTTAGCATGCTTCTTGTCAAGGTTCCTTCAGATTTGTCTCCAATGATCTGATCTGATGCATGATGTATTCTGACATATTTAGCTAATATAGGTTCTTTGTCTCTTGAATGATTTTCCTTGATTTCTCCTTGTGCTTCAATTTCATCTTCAGGCTGTTCTAGTTTGGTAAGAATTGGCTTGAGTGCTTCAGACTTGATAGGCACTAGCTTGGTAATGTCTGAGTGTTGTTGTGGCTCGGTTTGAACTTTTTGCAACTCGGTTACTGATGACTCGAGAGTTGAGGATTCTTGAGTGAATGGTATGCTTGGTATAGTATCTGGTTCAATGTAAACAAATCTTCTGTAATCTTCAAGTACCTTTTTGCTTTCTTCTTCAAATTTGTCTACAAACTCATCAACTTTCACATGTGCACTTTCTATGACTTAATGAGTGGATAGATTTAAACATCTATATGCTTTGCTTTTGCAAGAATATCCTAAAAATATTCCTTCATCACCTTTTACATCAAATTTTCCTTTTCTAGATTCTTTCAAAATATAACATTTGCTTCCAAATACTTTTAGATAACGTGCATTGGGTTTTTAGCCATACCATAATTCATAGGGAGTTTTGAATGAGTCCTTCTTCAACTGTACTCAGTTTAAGGTATGAACTGCAGTGTTGATGGCTTCCTTCCAGTATTTGATAGCAATGTTCTTTTCTATCATCAGGGTTCTTGCACAATCCATGATGGATCTATTTCTTCTTTCAGCTATTCCATTTTGTTCAGGAGTTCCTAGTGCTGAGACTTGTCTTTTAATACCATTTTCAATGTAGAAGTTGTTGAATTCATGTAAGATGAATTCACCACCTCTGTCTAACCTTAAGCATTTTAGTCTTTTTCCTGTTTCTTTTTTTACTCTTGCCAAATACCATTTGAATTTCTCAAATGCTTCTGATTTATTCCTCAGATACATGACAGTCATCATTCTTGAGTAGTCATCAACAAAAAGAATGAAAAACTTTTCTCCGGTATAGCTTTCTATTCCAATGGGTTCACATAGATCAGTATGCACAATTTCTAATATATCTTCAGACAGATAGTTCTTACTTTTAAAAATAGTCTTTCCCATTTTACCAATCTGACAATTCTTGCATAGACCAACCTCAGGTTTCTTAATGTTAGGAATGCCTCTCACTTTCTTGAATTTTCTTATTTTTACCAGATTATCAAAATTGACATGACACAACCTTTTATGCCATAACCAACTTTCTTCAATTTGAGCAATAAAACATGAGCATTCACCAAGTTGTAGATAAAACAAGTTACTTTTAGTTTGGGTACCAAATCCTATCAGCTTTCCTTACTTATTTAACAGTCCTGCCTTTCCATGCATGAATTCCACCTTAAATCCAGTATTGAGTAATTGTGCCACACTTAGAAAATTATGCTTAAGACCTTCAACCCAATAGGCATTATTACATACAAGTTCTTTGGTTAGACAGATTCTTCCTCTTCCTTTTATGAAATGAGGTTCATTATTACCAAACCTTACACTGCCACCATCATAGTCTTCAAACTGATCAAACTTAGTTTTATCACCAGTCATATGATGTGAGAAACCACTGTCTATAATCCATGTATCATTCTTACTTATATGAGAAACAAGTGCCATTTTATCTTCCTCATCACTGTTAGAATCATCTTTAATGGCAATATAAACAATTTCATCCTCACTATTATCAGAATCTTTAGAATTTTCAGCCATGAAGCATGATTTCTTACCTTTTTTCTTGGATGATTTGAAGTCTTTCTTGCCATTCCATTTGTAATCGTTCTTTTCATCATTGTTTTGCTTGTTTGGACACCTTGCTGCAATATGACCAATTTCTTCACAAGAAAAGCAGATTAGAGGAACTTCACCTTTGTATTTTCCTCTGCCTCTAAAATATTTCCTTGGTAGTAGAGCTTCAATCACTTTGAGGTCACTATCTGAACTTTGGCTTGATTCATTTTCACTTTCTGACTAAGATTCCTTCTCCTTTTTGTTTTTCTCCTTGAGTGAGAGCTTGGCTTGAAATGCTGATTCAATGTTCTTGGAGGCTAGAACATAGTTGTCAAAGTTATCTAGTTCAAATGAAGTTAGTCTTCCAACTATGGCTTCAAGATTTATCTGATGATTTTCTTCACATCTTCTTTCCTAAATTGCAAAAACTCTAATTGCATAAATGGGAAGCAAGGTTTTGAGAACTTTTCTTATAACTGTTTCTCCTTTGATATCACCTCCAGATGCTCTGATTGCACTTACACATGCTTTAACTCTTTCAACATACTTTGCAATTTTTTCATCCTCTCTCATCCTCATTTGATCAAATTGTCCTCTTAGACTTTTTACTTTTTCTCTTCTCACATTATCATCTCCTCCATAGATCTCTTTTAGCTTGTTCCACATCTCAAAGGCAGTTTTGCAGTCCTTAATGTCATCAAATTCTTCATAACTAAGAGCAGATGATATGTCTATCATCATATTGTTGTGAGTCTTCTTTTCGGCAATGTCATTGACAGACAATGTGCCAGGAGGTTCTTCATATTTTTCTTTAAGGTATTTTAGTCCAGTATCACCAACAGTAGCCAGATGAAGTCTCATCAATCCTTGCCATGTGAAGAAGTTATCTCTGTTGAGTTTTGGAATTTCTCTTTTGTAAGACATCTTGATCTTTCTCTTAGATCCTTGAAATCTCTTCTTCCAAGCACCAAAAGCTCTAATACCAATTGTTGGAAATGAGAATAGAGTAACTGAGAGGGGGAGGGGGTGAATTAGTTACTACAAAAACTTTCACAGTCCCTAAGATGTCTAAATATACCCTTGATCTGATTAATATAAAATGCTGAAACTTGATAATGCAGCAAATGACAAATATTAAGAACTGATATGTTATCATGCATAAATAAATTCAGCAATTAAGAACACAAGAGACACCAGATTTAACATGGAAACCCAATATGGGAAAAACCACCAATGTAACTAGATACTGTTTTTCACTCTTCTGAAGTGAGCCCTGTTAGGAGCCAACCTTGTTAAAGGTTACAAAAACACACTATTAGGTGTGACCCTATTAAAGGATTTAATCACCCTGTTAGGAGTGGCCTTGCTAGAGGTCTTTAAAAAAATTCAATTGAGCTGTCACCTTGTTAGAGGATTTATTGAATGGCTGTTAAACCAACTCTGTTAAGAGATTTTGAATTCACTGTTACAATGGTTAGAAAGCAACAATGAAGTGACTTGATATAATGTACAACTTATCTTTTTTGATTACAGATCTCTGTTGTGCTTGGCTAGATCCTTACTGATCAAATGCATCTTTACAGCTCCTTCAACACATCTAATCCTTCATCAGACTTCGCTCAACATTCACCTTTTCATTTCATACTATAATTCGCATTCATAACTTCTTTCACAATCACACACTCTTTTTAATTCATAACTTGAATGACCATATATACCTTTCAGATTATCTTAGTCGGCTCGAATTACTGACCAAACAAACAATTACAACAGTCAACTAGAAGTAATTAATTTGTAAATCCCTATACTGGCCGACCCTGCATGGTGAATATTGTTCAGAAAATAATTCTTGTGTTAACTAACTGAGCTCAATTAATACAGTGAACTTCGTGACAATCATTCAATCACCGGGAGAACTCGGTAAGTACTAAGTTTCCTAAGATAACCGAGTGAACTCGGTGGAAACTATGCTTTGGAGACTGAGTGAAGCTCGGTTAACACTAAATTCTCCATGATTCCTTTGATGACCGAGTAAGCTCGGTAGAAACTACCCTTTGGAGACCAAGTGAAGCTTGGTTAACACTAACTTCCACATTTCCTTCATTGACCAAGTGAGCTCGATGATCACTGCCTTTCACCTTTCCTTTGTTGACCGAGTTAGCTCGATTAACATTGTCTTCCACATTTCCTTGGATGACCGAGTGAGCTCACTTGGCACTGTAGATTGCATTGTAGACTATCTGAGCTCAGTGAACTTGAGACTAATGACTGAAATGACATTTTTGTGACATCAAGGACAACATTATCCAACAACTACATCCACCTAGTATATAGGAACAAACACTAAATACATAGCTCACTCCATCAAACCAAAGAAGTGTAAGAACCAACAAAAGAACCCCCTAATGAAGATAAGGGTGAGGTGTTAACCAAATGGAAAAGTGAGACAAAAGAATTGCATGTCAAATAACCATGATATAGATGCACAAAATAATATATATGTGAGTATTGAGGTGATCAATCTCAAAAACATCATGATGCTAATGTCACAGAATGGAAACTTACTGGACAAAGAAAGATTATGCACAAAGGAAAAATGTCAACCCCCATGAAACTTTAATCAAATTACTGCATGTACAATAAGCAATAATATATAATGAATCCCAAGAATATAGAATCTGCATGAGTTTCCTTAGATGACATTACTCACATCAGAAGGAAAAATAATGAAAAACAACTAATATATATATATATATAGAAGGAATATGGTACTTTATCTCGGTGCATTTCTAAAAATTCATATAATAGATGTCTACAAAGACCAAAAGATACATAAGGATGATACAATAGATAGTAAATTCATGATGAATAATCTAAACAAACAAAATTGATCCCCAGACCTAAGACAACCAAGATATCCACCAAAATGCCAAAAACCAAAAAACTAAATAGAATGTGCCTGGAGAAAAAAAAAATGGAAAATTAACTAGAAACACTAGAAAGATCATTGAAGGACCTTTCTAATGATATAAATAATTCCCAATTCAAAGACCAGATGCTCAAGATATGTCACTCAGAGTGCAAAATAGGAAAAAAGTGAATAGGAAAAAATGTTTGCACAAAATAAAAGTAACCAAGTGTCAACAAAGACTACCACATTACAGTGTAAAAAACTCTCTCAAAAATCCATCAAAAAATTTGAAAAATCATTTTTAAAGCTCCATCAAACTACTAAACAAAGAGAACTAGTTTTTTAAAAATTGGAAATTGTAGGGTCAAATGTCCATGTGGTGGCAAAAAACAAGGCCACTCAAAAGGACATGGGCTTGTATAGGAAAGAATGTTGTCGAGAATTATGGAAATGATGTAGGTTACATGAAGACAAGGCCTCCATGGATCATGGGTGTAGAACCCAATGTTAGACCAATTCAAGTACAAGTCTAGTGCTCATTCCAAAATTCCATGTCCACCATAAAAAAGGTGGGCCTTGAGCTAAGGTACAGTCAACATATTATTTTAAAATATAGCTTTTTTGACCCATGTGAGAGGGCACATTGCTAGAAAAAAAGATACATAAACCAAAAAATGGCCCTGCCAAAGACCATGGCCTGAGAAAGATCTATGTAGGAGAATTTGGAAGAAATAACTCCAAAAGAAACATTAGTTCATGTAGATAATTTGTTGAGATCTGATTCAAAATATCATTGCTAAAAGAGATTATTGAAAGAGGGAGATTGTTGAAGAAGACTATGTGTTTCAATCATTATTTTTTTACTGATGTCAAACCTTCTATTTGCTGGTAAGACAATTGCTTATAAGATTCAATTACTATCGCTTAGTTGATTGATGAAGAGGATTTGATCAATAAGAAGTAAAAATAGCACCTAGAGGAAAGGTTGAGTTATGATTATGTAATGAAGTACAAGGATTAGTTAGGACAGTAATGACACAATTTATTGATAATCTACTTAAGGTTACAAGTGTTGGTTACACTTAGAAATTTTAGAAGAACAAGTTACACAAATTTTTTCTGCGACGCTTGGCTGAGTGGATAATGGGTGCCAAGAAAAGTCAGTGCAAGTTGAGAAAAAAGTCAGTTGGATCAAAGTAAAAGAAAATTCTAGTAGATTCCAAGAAAAATAGTTGATGCTGAGTAAAGTTTAGTTGATGTCGAGCATCAATAAACCTTAATTGATGCCAAGTGATTTCACAATTGATGTTGAGAAATGTAGTATGTGCTTCAAGGGTTTTGCTTCATCAAGTGACCTAAGAGAAGAGTCTGTAATGGCATGTTAATCAATAAGGCTTAAGGAGATTAATTCTTGAAGGTGAATAAGCTATCAGAGCTGCAAAGTATGAAAGCCAAGCAGAATTGAGGACTGAATAGAGATCTACAATCTATAAGAGAAGTTGTAAGTTGTATCAGATCAAAACTATACTATTACTCTCTAACAATTGTATCAGTCTAGGGTAAATCCTTGTGATTACGGTTGACCTAACAGTCATTTATAAATCCTTTATCTAGGTGGCATTCCATGTGAATGGCCTAAAGTCCTCTAATAAGGCTCACTCCTAATAGGGTGATTGAAATCCTTTAATAGGGTCACATTTAATAGTGTGTATTGTAACCTTTGATAGGGTTGGCCTTTCATAGGACATGACTTCAGAAGAGTGAAAAGGAGTAGCTTGTTACTGGTAGTTTTTCCAAGTTGGGTTTCCATGTAAATCATTATGCCAAGTGTGTTGATGAATCTATTATATTTCATGCTTTACATTTCTAAAAGTTGATTTGACATTAACCTATAAGTTTTAGTGATTGCATAATCTTATGGATGCATGCATGGATATGAATGTTTATGGGTTCACTAAGCTATGAAAAGTTTTATTTATACATCTAGACCTTGGATAACTTATTCACCCTCACCCCCCCCCCCCCCCCCCCCCCCCCACCAATTATTCTAAAATATTCCAACATAAACTTCCAAAATAGGTGTCATAGGATTAAGACATTGTGCCCATGCCAAAAAATAGCATCTCCTCTAATCAAAAATGCCCCCCAAAACAAATTCACACTGATAAAAATCATAAATTACCAAAACACCAATCATTAAAAAAATGGTACTTTATTGCATGCATAGGGCGGGTCCACAGGGGCTAAAGGAGGGGACATTGCTCCTATTAATCTTACATGCAGAAAAAGGCATACCCTCCAAAATATTTCCCAAATCTTCTCAATCAATCCACAATTAATGCTCATGGTCCAAGGATAGACAAATCTACTAGCTCAGTCACCAAAATTGGTAGGAGAGCCAAAGAAACTCTAGACACCTTCCACAAATAAGAGTACATTCACCAAACATGTGTAAGACCCCTTTTTCCAAAATCAAGTCACCCTCCTTGTAAAAATTTAGCCCAAGGAAAATAGTGTCGGTGCAAAAAAGGAGCCACATACTCCAAAAAAAATGCAAACACCAAGGTGTGCTAGGCATTGACCTATAGAGAATAACAAGGCCTGCAAATCTTGGAACTATGAGAGCATGGTGTTTAAGAGGGAAAATTGTATCCCACTTAATTCATATAAATCAATGCCTCCTCTAACCCAGTACCATGCGCATGGATAAATACCAAAAGTTCCATAGTAAGCAAAAAAATTATTACTCCTTATATTTTTTTTGAAAAATAAAAAATAACCATCATTGTTGATTTGTGTGTTGAGGTCATACGACCTGGTGCAAAAAAAATTAGCCACATAAACAACTTTGTCCAAAATGAACAAATTTGGTATGGAAATGGTGGGTTTTTGGATGGTCTGAATACAATAGTGATGTCTGTTTGGGATCAAAATGACTAGAAATAAAGGTCCCCCTAGATCCAATACAAAAAAAAAAACCTCTAAAAGATGAGATCTGAAAACTAATGCCATAACTGTCAAGAATAGAAAAAGGGCATGAATATATAGAGCTCTAATACCATGTTGAAGTTGATGAAATATCAACTCTATATCTCCCAAGAATCACATGGATGCAAACACCTATCATAGAAAGGGAGAACCAAAAGCTATTGAGGCTAGAATTCATAGATCCATTGAGGAGACATTCTTGACGAGAAAAAAGAAAAAATGATATTAATAAAAAGTGAATTAATTAATCAATTAATTACAAAGAGAATAATCCTTATAAAGGATATCAATACCCTAAAATGTAAAACCTAGGTTGCATAATAATAATTAATAAAAATTAATTATTAGATAGCTAAAGTTTTTTTTTTAAATTCAGTAAGAGGCTGAAGCCAAGGTTAATTATTTTTTGTGATTAATTATTTCAATTATTAATTAATCTTAGGTTTGAATATTAATTAATCTTAGATTTGAACCCATGACCTCCCAATTAAGAGGCTCACAATTTACCATTATGTTATAGGCTCTTGCCTATTAGATACCTAAAGTTTACCTTAAGTAAAATATAGTTAATTAGAAAATATCTAATTATTCTAACAGGTTGTTTCTTTGAACTAGCTATCAATTTCTTGTTTTTTTTAATGATACTCCTTTTGCAAGTTTCTCACCTTCCCTAAATGATACAAATTGAGATTGGGGAGGAGGGAATTAATGTGCTTGAGTGGTTTTGTTATAATGGTACATTTGGTGTGTTTAGTTATTGTGATGTGCTTCCCTCATATTTTGATTGCTATATATTTGTTTATATTTCTTTAAATGATCATTTTTGTGCTTTTGTCACAAGGTGATAAAGGAACTAAATTATCGTATCATTATTCTATATGTTGTTGTATGTTGTTTTGTACATGTGTCAGTGTTCATAAATGTGTCATTATATTTGTTTTCTTGGATTTATGACATGGTAGCACCAAATTTTTTTGTCTCCATGGTCACAATCCAAAAAGACTCTTCTTCATAATTCTTATGTGTCTCTCTTCCATTAGGTTGTATTTCTACTTCCTCTAGGGAATGATAACATTTTATATGCATAATATACATATATTATCTTATGATCATACTAACCCCAAAGTTAGTAGATCCCTTTTTTCTCGGAGGAATTTCATAGTGGAAATGTCTCTAAGTAGATGTATGTATACTCTCTTAAAGTCATTTATCATGCTAAATTTTTAGCAATGACTTTAAAATGGGGGCATATGCTCTTCTCACTTTTTTCGGGCACACACACTTACTTGAAAGACTGGACATACACTTGTCAATCCATTTATGGATTATGAACAATCTAAATATTGGATTCTGCATGAAAACCTTGGATCCCCTAAGGATATGACTATCCTTAGGATTGGGTCTCCTTTTTTTACTTCTGCACATTCAATATGCTAAATCCCATACATGGATAACACATTCAAAAATTCAATATGTGAAATCTCGTACATGGGTAACACATTCAAAAATTCAATATACTAAATCTTATACATGGGTATCACATTCAAAATTTAAACATGTTAAGTCCCATACATAGGTAAAGCATTTTTAACTTCCCTTTTGTGTGGTTCACAGTGGGATGTACACTTCTCATTGGGCAAGCTAATCACACTTTTCTTTGCTTCCTTTTTTAGTGATTTCTCTCTTATTATGATCTTGGATTTAGAAAAGACTCAATCCATTGGGGTATTGATAGATTCTTTGTCTCCTTGATTGTGATAAGACTGTCTCATGCCTTATGCTCTACTTTACCAATATTTTGGGTTGATTCCATATTCTTTCTAAAGTGGGGGATAAATTTGTATCATAATAAAATTAATGTACTATATGTTTAGGACATTGTTTATCCCCTTTTATAAGTATTTTTGGATCAGAACTAAATTCCTCAATCAAGTTAATAGATGTGTATCTTTGTTTTACCTTTTCGAGCCCCAATTCTCCACTTTCCCATATTTATATTCACTTTCATCAAGACCTTTGAAGATTTCACTAAGTCATGTCCTTCTAGGATAGGGATGGTGTTGGTCTTGTCCCAACATAAGGATGAGGTAGGCCTATCCTAGTAAACAAAGCTATCTTTGGGTCTATCTCTGAGGAGACAAACTTCTTGGATCTTCGACCCTAGTCTTGGAAAATTAAAAATACTTTCTTGGGTCAGTTTTCTCACATGTACACTCAAGATTTTTTATAAAAGGAGTAATTCCCTCTTCATTTTTTAAATCCATAATCTACATCAAGAACCAAGATCCATAATTGATAGTGTACTTTCATCCAAGCATTCAAGCCATCTTCAATAGCATTCAAGGAGATCCTTTTGTAACCCATTCGAGAGGAGATCCCTTTCATTCAAGGTACTTCCAAGGAGTTTCAAAGGAGTTTATTTAGGGGCTTCATTATCAATCTTCCATTCTCATTCCATGACCTTTTAAAATCTAGCTTCCTCCATTTGTGATAGTGGCACTTGCCATCAAAAAAGGGTTTCAACATTCATCCTTCTTCTACATTCACTTTGATTCAAGAGAAAATTCACATCCATCTTGACCTAATCAAATTGATAAATTGAGTTTTTTGCATTTGATTGAGAAATTATACTCTTTTAAGGTGAGTTTGTTCATTTACTTTACATTTCCAACTTTGCAATTAGCATTTCAATTTCAATTTTAATGTTAATTACTAAAGTGGGTTTTGAACAAGGAAACTCCCCCATCAATAATTTAAAAAAAAAAACCCTTTTTCTAGTAGGTTATGGGTTTTGAAAAGAACATCAGAACACAAACTCTAATACCCATTTCATTGAATATTAGAGATTAGAAATTAGTTTCACAATCAGGCATAGAAGGATCAGGACACATTTATTCCTCATAATAAAAAGCCATATTTGGCCCAAAAATTCATCTTTGTCATGGATTTGAATGATTTATAGGTTTTGTAGATCTTGAAATTTTAGTTTAGAACCATGTCTATTTGCTACCAGAATACAAAAACCAAAATCTTAGATCCAATCTTTCATTCTTCTTTCAAGGTTAGTATTTTATTTTCTTTACTCATTTTAGTAAATTTACTTTTGATATCTTATGGCCTTTAATTGCAAATCACAACTTATTTCTACTTCCTTTCTTTCATTTTCTACATTTAGGGTCTTAAGGATATTGCAATCTTTCTCTAATGATATAACCATTAGATATTTGTTTAAATTGGCACTCCTTCATCATTTGGATTTCATTAATCTACTTATATCTAATAATCTTAGAGTTGGAATTGAAATAATTGTCTCCTTAAATTCCTTGAGGTATAAGATTACAAATCTCCACATGAAATGTGAAGTAATTGAGAGATTTTTCATTATTTCACATTTCACCTTATACACCCTTAAGAATATCTAACCCTTCCTCCTTGCCACTATCATTTTTTTTGTAATTTTATCTAGACTCTCTCTCTCTCTCTCTCTCTCTCTCTCTCTCTCTCTCTCTCTCTCTCTCTCTCTCTCTCTCTCTCTCTCTCACACACACACACACACACACACGGATCTCTCTAACTCCATTTCTTTAGTCTTTTTCTAGTTATTTCATCTATTCCCTCTTAATACTCTCTTAAGAATTATTTGTTTAATTATGTGCAACCAAAGGTCAAGAAATAGATGAGAATATTAATGTAGCTCAAAGGTTCAAGAGAAAATTTAATCATAAAAGCATGTATCATTTCACTAAAATGGATGTGGAAATTTTGAAATACTATGTTCAACAACCTACACATACAAGGAAGAGGGCATTCAATAAAAATTAAGGAAATAATTTATCAATTTGAGAATCTTAACACATTCCAATAAGATTAATTATTATCAATTTCACTTCTTAATTATGAGTTAAAAGAGCTATTAGAATTATTAGGTGTAGATGCAACTTTTAAAAAGAATAAATCATCTCATATACAAAAAGATATTGTATAAAGTGTTAAGGATGATTTGCATTCCATTGGGAAAACAACTAGATCTAAAAATAAGTCCATAAAATGAGAAAAGTGATATTGACATCTATTTTAAATAAAAACATGTCCCAAAAAAGAAAAATATCTTCACTTTCATTTGATACCATGTATAGTAGAAATATAATATCACACTATCTAGAAGAAGAATCAATTTGGATGATACTAATTTGGAAGTAAATTGGACACTAATGTGCAGAGCTCTCTTTTGTGATAGGATTAAGGAAATAAAGAGGAACTTGATCAAAATTTTCAATTGATCATACTCATCCTTAATCAAATAGAAGATATGTTGAAAAAACATAGGACTAGGCCTAAGGACTATTCTCTACACACAAAACATTAATTAGACACGACAAAACAAAAATTTTATCTCTCATTTTTGTAATTCAAATCTGGACATAAATATTGGACAAAAAATAGTTGAAACAACAAGGCCATATTATCTAAAGATAAACAAATATTTTGAAATTTTTTGTTGTTGATATCATATTGCATTTGATCTCTACTATCAAGTGTTTCTAAAGGTGATAGAAGAAAGTAATGGTTTTTAAAATGCCCTTGTTAAATTGACATGCCAATTTATAGAATCAATCTTATGTGACAATCAAATGATCAGCAAAAGGTTGCATAGATTGCATCAAAGGATCTTGTGAAACATATAATAATTTGGTTGAATTTCCTTTAAGAGATGGAGATACTAGTATGAAAAGGATGGTAAAATGTAAGAGTTACAAGTGAATAAAATCAGAAATAAAATTGGGAAAGAATCAACAAGGTTAGTATATGTAGAAGAGGAAATACATGTTGGAGCATTTATGAAGAATTTTTGTAAATTGATTCAACCGTATATATGTCATAAAAAAAATTCTAAGTGGCATGTAGAACAACTCCAAACACTAAAATAAACTTTTGCACATGGAAAAATTTTATTGGTAGTTGATTTTATTTTATTTTTTCTTTTGTTTCTTAAAAATAGCTCCAAGAAAAATAGTATTTTATAGACATGACATTATTATGGTTCAAATGTCTTATTGGCATTGCATGAAAGGGAGGCAAAAGTTAACAAAGAATGAAACAAGTGATGGAATTATGTTTCACATAGGTTTATGGTGTATCAATGTTTAATTTATTAAAATTGAAATTCATTGTTTGAAATATTATTTCTTGGTTGTGTAGGTTTATTTGTGCAAGGAATATAATCAAAGAAAATAAAAATAGTCAAACATGGGATTCGGTTTAATGATTATAAAACTAACAACAAGGTATATCAGTATAGTCACCTTGTAGTCTCTACCATCTTATCTCTTCATTTATTCACAAGATCTTACATTCATAAGTAGAGACTTGATACTAATGATCATGAGAGCATATTACATGTTATCCAAGAAAGATCCAAACCACTTTATGTGGCCTATAAATAATGCATATATGTTTTCAAATTTTGTGAAGTTTGGTTGAATAATTTGACATAAATATAAACTTATCTTAAAAGCTTAGATTCATAATTAAAGGGAGTTATTTTTATTTGTATATTGTATTGTGATCATTTCTTTGTTATTTAGTTAGGATATGTCTTAAATGGATAATTCATTTTTCTATAGTTAGGAAATTTCTTAAGGGGGTGATTCAATGTTGTTTAGTTAGGACATGTCTTAACGCACTGGTGTAAAATCTAAAATGTGATTCATATACATGCAAGATATTGTATTCTGATAATTTCATTGGTGTTCAGTTAGAGCATATATTAAGGGGATTATTTTTTTATTTTTTGTTAGGACATGTCTTAAGGGAGTTATTTAAAATCTAAAATTTGATTCATACTTATGTCATACATTGTATCATGATAATTCAATTGTTGCTTAGTTAGACATGTCCTAAGAAAAGTATTCATTGTTGTTTAGTTGGGACATGTCTTTAGGGGACGATTTAAAATCTAAAACATTATTCATGTACATGCAAGATATTTTATTGTGATAATTTCATTTTTCTAGTGAGGACATGTCTTGAGGGGATTATTCATGTTGTGTAATTAGGACATATCTTAAGGCAATGATTTGAAATCTAAAATAGAATTCATGTACATGCAAGATAATGTATAGTGATAATTTCATTGTTGTTTAGTTAAGATATGTCTTAAGAGGATAATTCATTATTTTGTAGTCAGTACTTATCTTAAAGCGATGATTTAAAATCTAAACTATGATTCATGTACATGCAAGATATTGTTTTTTGCTACTTTCATTATTGCTTAGTTAGGACATGTCTTAAGTGGATGGTTCATTATTACTTAGTTAGGATATTTCTTAAGGGAATCATTTAAAATCTAAAATATGGTTCATGTACATGCAAAATGTTGTATTGTGATCATTTCATTATTGTCTACTTAGGACATTTTTTAAGGAGATCATTCATTTTTTCAATCAAGATGTGTCTTAAGGGGATGACTTAAAATCTAGAATATGATTCACGCACATGCAAGATATTGTATTGTGGTAATTATATTTTTATTTAGTTAGGATAAGTATTAAGGGGATTATTCATCATTGTTTAGTTAGTACATGCCTTAAAGGGGTGAATCACTATTTTTTGCTTAGGACATGTCTTAAGGGGATGATCCATTACTTTCCTAATTATAACCTATTACCCCTTAGGACATATTAGGACTCTAATGTATTTAGGGATGACATGAGTATTGGAATTATTTAGAATAACTAAGAGGGAGGGTGAATTAGTTATCCAATTTCTAGATGTACAAATAAAAAAATTCATAGCTTAGTGAACCCATATCCATAAAACATATTCATCATGCATGCATCCATTAGGTCATACAATCACTTAAACTTTGTATAAATATAAACATGACACATAATAGATTCAATAACACATTTGACACAATTATTTTATGAGAAAACCCACTTTGACAAAGCCACCAATAACATGCTACTCAATATCACTCTTCTAATGTCATGTCTTGTGAAAGGCTAACCTTGTTAAAGGTTACAATGCACACTGTTAAATGTGACCTGGTTAGAGGGTTTCAATCACCCCGTTAGGAGTGAGCCTTATTAGAGGACTTTAGGTCATTCACTTGGAGTCTCACCTAGTTTAATGATTTACAAATGAGTGTTAGGTCAACCTAAATTCAAAGGATTTACCCTAGGCTAGTACAATGATTAAAAATTGACAATAAGGCTTAATCTGATAACAACTTACAACTCACTTGCAGATCATAGATCTCTATTTTAGTCATCCATTCTGCTTGGATTTCACACAATTTATCTCTAATAGATTGTTCACCCTTCAAGCATCCATACCCTTAAGCCTTCTTGCTTTTCTTGCCAATAGTAGTCTCTTTTTCTCTGTTTTTGAATGAATCAATACCCTAAACTCCTTGTCTTCCTTAGGTTCTTGTACATGACAACCTTTTCTTCTAACCAGCCATCTCTATAAATAGAAAATTAAGATATTTTGTTGGTCATCCTCTATTATCCATTTTAGGGTTAGGTAGGATTAGGTAGGATTCAATGAATATACCCATCTTTTCATTTTAGTCTCTTCTCAAAACTTCTCCTTAAATCCTCTTTGAATTCACCTCAAAATGGTTTACCATGAATTTTGTACCACCAAATCATCATAGCTATCTTCCACATACTTCACAAAACTCAAGAAAACAAAATAGTAGGCACAAATTTTTCAAATCCATGATTTAACATGAATACTGGCACTCAACATCAATATGTTGTCCCTTGGCTTACATACTATTCTTCCACTCAGCATTAACTAGATAACTTGGCAAACACTAAAGTTTACTAGTGCTTGACATCAAGTAAACTTTACTTGTCTTATACTATATCACTAAGTATACACTAAACTTTGACTTTTCTCAACTTCAACTAATATTTTGCTCGGCTTTCACTAACTTTTATTGGCACCTACTATCCACTTAGTCAAGTTTCGTAGACTCAATTCTTCTTACTTGTTCTTCTAGATTTTTTTAGTATATCCAACCTTTGCAACCTTAAGTAGATAATTAATGCACTATATCATCATTATCTTAACTGATCTTTGTGTACTCCTTTTTCATACCATAACTCAACCTTTCCTCTAGGTGCTTTTGTTATCTCATTTGATCAAAACCTCTTCTTCAATCAAACAAATGATAGTACTCAAATCAACTAAACAATTGTCTCACCAGCAAGTACCAACTCTAACATCAGTGAAAAAACAATGATTGAAACACATTCTCATACTTGTATCAAATTTTTTTCAACAATCATCCTCTTTGGCATTGATGAGAAACTAGTACAACCAATCAATACTACCAAAAAGAAAATAATTCATTGTATTGAAATCTCTCCCTCTATCAGCAACTTTCATCTTCTGTAAAGGTTACAAAATTCTATTCTAATTAATGAACAATCAACTCATCCTTATGACTCCCTCTTGATCACTTATTATATCTCCCTTTAGCACTATCTTCCTCTCATTAGGTAGATGTACATCTTTTTAACCATCTCTCTCTCTCTCTCTCTCTCTCTCTCTCTCTCTCTATCTCTCTCTCTCTCTCTCTCTCTCTCTCTCTCTCTCTCTCTCTCTCTCTCTCTCTCTCTCTAGTAATCATCAGGTACACTATCTCCCTCTAAGTGGATATTATGTGTTTCTTTCTTTCTTTCTTTCTCCCTTTCTTTTTCTTTCTCCCTCTTTGACAACAATGCCAAAGACTTGTCATCTTAACATGAAGATATGAAAATTTTCAATTTCTCCCTTTGTCACATAGCTTGTGACTGATTTGTAGCTCCAACTCTTTGATTACTTTAGGCAACTCCTAAAGTAAGATCCATTGTATCAATGTGTAACATATGCCAATCATCTCAATTGATCTAGGGAACTTCTCATGCTTCTTAGATAGCCTTGGATAGGGGTATCACCCCTAGTTTTCCTCTTAGATACTCATGAGTATCCTTACGTGATACTTTTGTGAAGATATCAGCTATTTTCTCTTTTGTGTTCACACATTCCATCTTCACCTCTTTATCTTGAACTAACTCTCTCAAGTAATGATACTTGATTGAAATGTGCTTAGTTTTTGCATGCATCATACGATTCTTTGATACATTTATATCACTTTTATTATCACAATAAAGTATCATAGGTTCAATGATTTCCTCCTTCATCCCTTTAAGTAGTTGTTTGATCCATACAATGTACAATTTACTACAGCAGCAACATATTCAACTTCAACAATAGATTGAGATATGAAGTTTTATTTCTTGCTATTCCTTGTAACCAACCTTTTTTGTAAGAAAATGCTCCTCCACTAGTGCTCTTTTTGTCATCAATATTTCAAGCCCAATCAGCATCAGTGTAGGCTCTCAACTCAAACTTCTCATTTTTATTATAGAATAGACCATAGTCTTTTGTTCCTTTTAGATATCTCATTATTCTCTTAATAGCCATTAAATGATTCTCCCAAGGATTATTAGAGAATCTTGTAACTATCCCAACAGATAATGCAATATCAGGTTTGCTATGTGCTACATATTGCAATTTTCCAATTATAGACTTGTACAATGTTTGATTTACCTTAGTTGAATCATCATTCTTTGACAATTTGTGTCCTATTACCATAGGTGTGCTTACTGGCTTGGAATCTTTCAATCCAAAAGTTTTCAGTGTCTTATTTACATATTTTGACTGAGTGATGTATATACCATATTTCATCTGATGTACTTACAAATGCACAAAAATTTGATCTCTCCAAACATATACATCTCAAATTATTTCTTCATTTTATTTGTAAAAGTTTTTCATAAAGTATCCTGACCTCCAAATATGATATAATCAAAAAAAAATTTAGATAATAAAATACCTTTTCCTTTTTTTGTCTTCAAGTATAGATTATTGTTATCATCAGTCCTCTCAAATCCAATCTCTTCACAAGATAATTGTGAAGCCTTTCATACCATGCTCTTGGTGATTTCTTCAAACCATATAAAGCTTTGTGTAGTCTACATAAAAAAAATTTGTTGTTAGCATCAACTAATCCTTCTAGTTGTTTTATATAGATGTCTTCTTCCAATATGCCATTCAAGAGTGCAGACTTAACATCCATTTGATAAACTTTGAAACCTTTATATGCAGAGTAAGCAAGCAGAGTTTGTAGTCCTTCCAATCTTGCAACAAGAGTGAATGTTTCTCCATAGTCTATCTCTTCTTCTTGTGCATACCCCTTGCAAACTAATCTTTCTTTATTCCTTGTGACTTTACCATTTTCATCTAACTTACCATTTCTAAAATCTTTAAAAATATAACACTTACTTCCAAATACCTTAAAATATTTTACATTGGGTGAGTATCCATACCATAGTTCAAAAGGTGTTGAATGAGTACCTTTCTTGGTTTGCACACAGTTCAAGGTATAGACATATGTACTTACAACCTCTCTCCAGTATTTTAAATCAACATTTTTCTCTATCATGAGTTTCCAAGCACAGTTTATTATAGATATGTTCCTCCTTTCAGCAATTCCATTTTGTGGAGGGGTCCTAGGGGAAGATGTTTGTCTTTTGATTCCTCTATCATTACAAAACATCTCAAACTCATTTGATATAAATTCTCCTCATCTGTTAGATCTCAAACATTTCATTCTTTTTCCTGTTTTCTTCTCAACTCTTGCTAAGTACCACTTCAATATTTGGAAAGCATCAAATTTCTATTTTAGAAACATAAATGTCATCACCCTAGAATAATCATCAACAAATAGCATAATATACTTATCATCTTTGTAGTTTTCCACATCTATTGGTCCACACAAGTCAGTATGAATAATCTCTAAAATCCCTTTAGAGATGTGAGTCTTACTCCTAAAACTAGACTTTGTCATTTTGCCTAACTGACATTGTTTGCAAACTATATTGTCAGGTTTCTTCAACTTAGGCAAACATATGACTCTTCTCATGGTACTAATATTAAAAAAGTCATCAAAATTAACATTACATAACCTCTTGTGGCATAACCACACATCACCAAATTATACAACTAGATAAGTAGCATCATCCATATCAAGGTAGAACATATTACCTCTAGTCTGATCACCTTTTCCCATTAGTTTTCCATTAGTCTCATATATCTTAGCAATCTTGTTTTCAAACTCAACCTTTCAACTAGAACTATTTAGTTGATACACACTCAACAAATTATAATTAATTCCTTCAACATAATAAGAATTGTCACATAATATTTTTTTTGTGAGTTTTATAGAACTTTTCCTTTTATCAGACAGGGTACATCATTACCAAACCTTACACTATTTCCATGATAATAATTAAAAGTAATGAACTTACTTTTATCTCCAGTCATATGATGTGAACACCCACTATCAATGATCCATCTATCATCCTAGTTCACACAAGACACCAGTGCTTTTGCCTCATCCTAATCAAAATCATCCTTCATTGCAATATACACCACTTCATCATCATGATCATCAGATCCATCTTTGGTTTCCATTTTTGTAATGTAACAAGACTTCTTGCCTTTGTCTTTGTAATCTTTGATGTCTTCATATCTTCTACTTTTTTACTTATCTCCACCTTTTTAGTTCTTCTTCTCTAGACATCTAGCAACAATATGACCAACCTCATTGCAATTAAAACACATGATAGATAACTTACCTTTGAATTTTTCTTTACCTCTATGAGATCTCCTTGCTAGTAGTGCTTCGAGTTGTTCTACATCCTCCTCATTTCTATCACTATCACTGGAAACATATTTTACCTTTTTCTTCTTCTTATCATTAGGTTCCTTCAGTGATAGATTAGCTTTGAAATCAGATTCTACATTTTTAGATTTGGTGTTGTCAAAATTGGATAGCTCAAAAGGAGTGAGCCTACCTACCAAACCTTCAAATTTTAGATTAGAACTTGGTATATATCTCAGCTCTTGTATTGCAGAAACTCTAATAGCATAGATGAGAAGCAGTGTTCTTAAAACTTTTCTTAATATAGTCTCATCATCTATCTTACCAGTAGATCCTCTTATAGCATTAACAACATCTTTTATCCTAGAGAAATATTGAGCAATATTCTCACCTTCTTGAATTCTCATATCATCAAACTTACCTCTATGAATTTCATATTTGGCTCTTATAACATTTGTGTCACCTCAATAGATGGTATGAAGAGCATCCCACATTTTCTTTGCACTATCACAACCCTTGATGTCATTGAACTCTACATAACTTAGGGTAGAGGCAATCTCCAACATTGCTTAGTTGTGTTCTTTCTTCTTTTTTAGGTCTTTAGAAATTAGGTGTAGTGCCTCTCCCATTTGACTTTTGTAAGTCATCCTGATGGATGCAACCTTGATGATCTTTTGTTGTGATGGGATCATGATTGTGACCCTAAGTGGTCTACACCGTTGAGGTGTTTGGGTTTATGTTTCTGTATCAGTTGCTTTGATTATGCTTTTTATTGATCTTTGAGATTATGATGTGATTTTTGGTTCTCTGAGGTTTGTGCCAGCGGTTACTAGGATCGATGTGGTATCATGAGGTTGTTTCGTGATTACCTTGAGATGTGTGCAGAGATTGCACTATGTTCTTTTACCATGCTACATTGGACTAGGTTCCTATAGCAGTGGTTAGTCATGTTTATGACTATGTTTGCTTATGTGTTTTAAGTGCCTTATTAAATGCGTAAGTAATTACAATGGATTGTTCTTGTTGGATTATTTGGTTATGTGTTGTGGACATTTACCTTGTTATATTTTTTATTAGAGAGATATTTGTTACTCATGTTATGTTTATATTTGAGAGGACCTGAGGGTCAGATGTTACATCTTGATTCTAGTATCATTGATTTTAGTCTACTATGTTGTTCAGTTAATCATATTGCATGATGGTGCCATTTTGAGATGACAGCGTGTTTTATGATGATATCTAGTTATCTAGTATTTGGACATACCTCTGATTTTGTTATGTGATGGATTTAATGCTATGGTTATTTACTTCATTCCTGTGTTGTTATGCATTATGTGAATATGAGTGATGTAAATAGATTATTTTAATATAATTAAATAAATGGTTAAATTAGGTTATTTAATGCATTTATCGCTTTGGCTATGTTATCATATGCAATTGCACTTGATCGTGTTGTTTAGTGTGCAAGATTATATCCCTAGCAGTGGCACATGGAGTTAGTGATTCAGCCTTTCATATTTTACCAATGTCATCCTTGTATGGTCAACCTATCCTTTATTAAAATGTTTAATTTAAACCTTTCAGTGATTATTAAATCCAAACTCATGGCATTATGTGATTAGACCAATAAACGTGTCTGTGCATTTAGAGGTTCGCATTGTCACGAAATTTGTTTAAGGTGATTTTTTTGTTTTTTTGAGTTTTCGGGCTTTTTATTTGATTTATTTTAATTTCTAGCAGCTTTTCCATAGATGAATTCCTATTTATAGGAATAGCCTATTTTCGTTTGGGTCGATTCAGGGTTTAACTAGATTGGCTAGTTAAATGCCCTAATCGATTATTCACCCGAAAAGCGAATAAGTATCCATAGAGGAATTTAATTCCTCACTTCTCACTTTCAAATTGGAAATTTGGAGAGTAAAACCCAAAATCCTCTTCATGAGGATTTACTATTTTGTTCGTTGTGGGAGCTACAGGCATGGGATCGTCACGAGGTTGGGCTCGTTGGATCCAGCTCGAGGAAACCTTGGATTGCTGCAATTTTCAGCTACTTCTGCGAGATATTTATTTTATGGTTTAGATTCTCGTCTTTCCCTTTTGGCTATGAGGTAGGGCTTTCCTGTTTTATTGTTTCTACTTCTATTTTTGGTAGCCTTTTGTTTGGAGGCTAAGAACAAGTGTTCCCCTTCGTTTCTATATGCTACTTCTACCCGATTGGGCGGGTATGAACATTTCTCTTTTTTTGGGATGAGAGTTTGAAATTTTACGCCATTATGCTGGCCATTTTTGCATACGGTGTCTGATTCCATTTATTTTTGGATTTTTGGGGTTTTTGAACCCAAAGGCCAAATGGGTTTTAATTTTGAAGTTCTCCAAATTTTTGGGGTTTTTACCTCATTTTGTGTGCAACCCTATTTTTTGAGTTTTCTTGGCACATTGTGCGTCGTGGACCTTGATGATCCATTTGGATATCAATCATACCACTTTTGCAATATTGATGTTGCATCTGTACTCCCGACGTTGTGTTCAGTTGAGTGATTTTATACCTGTTATGGTTTCGTTTAGACCTTTTGCTTTTGTTTCGTGAATGCTAAGATTCGTGTAGAATCCATACTCTTGGATTAAGGCCGGTTGAGTGAGTTCATGATGTTTGGTCTTGTTACATCATTGGGATTTGTGTAGAATCCATACTCTCAAATTGAGGTCGATTGAGTGATTTCATGATGTATGATTTTATTAGCTTTGGGGTTCGTGTAGAATTCATCCTCTTGAGTTTCTTTCAGTTGGGTGTTTTGTTTTGCATTGTGTTCTCATTCCTGTCCTTGTGTTATGATCTTTGTGATGGTGGTGCGCCACACACGAGTATGTGCGCGTACATTTGTTGGGTGATTTGTGAGGCCTGATCTTCTGTGAATTTGCCAAAATTTATGATCATTGGGGTTGGGATGGGATTATGCATGCCCATGGGCACTTGTTGTAGGATGAGCATGGGTAGGGTAGGGTAGCATCTGGAGGGGGCTTCTATCTTGCAGCTCGGCGTTCATGGCACCGAAGGTTGATGGAGGATAAGAAGTTTTAAGCAAGTGATAACTAAATAAAATGTGTGATTGTTAATAAAACTTAAGATAAGTAAAATGTGTGAGCACCCGATTAAGTTTGAGGACACAATGTGTGAGCACCCGTTTAAGTTTGAGGACACACGATCTGAGCTTGAAATTTTTGATGCCAAGTGACTCTCCAGGATGTCAGCCCCTACTTAGCAGCCTTTTGAGTGTCTGACCGGGACCTGGACTTCTTGCATTGTCTTAGGTTCTTGGTTGCAGCCATCATACTGTCTAATGTGAGTGTTAGCCTTGGATGTTATTTTGTGTGTTTTCGGTTGGATTATTATCTCCATCAGCACGGTGGGTGTGGACCTATGGGTGCCATGTGGTTAGGAGGTGTAGCTACCTTCACTACTGCTAGGGATCAGTGTACAGAGATGATCTTTTGTCCTAGTGTGACCATTGTTGGATGTCTTCACTTGGTACTTCAGGTTTTGGAGTATGCTTTCTTATGATTTATGCTTTCATTGGGATGCTTGTATATCATGTTTAGATGATGTTATTTTATTTGGTGCATTTCTTTATTATGATGTTTAGCATATGTTTAGATGATGTGATTTGCTTTAGTAGTATATCTATTGCTTACTAATGTTTAGCATGTGATAGGTGATGTTATCTACTGTAGGATTATCTTATGCATTATCACTAGCATGTTAGATTTTCTTATGCTATTATTGTTGCATATTTTTAGTAGTGATGTCCCTATTACAACAGTACCGACGATCTGGTCGATGGCTTGGAATGATATGCGTAGGGGATGGCTAGGATCCATAATGGTCTTATGATGCTATTGACGGTTGGGAGGAACCACGTACTTAGTTTGATTGTTCAACTCTCTGCGACGTTTATTTCAGTGTGTTCCTTGCTACTGTAGTTGAGATGGATAGATGTTCTTCTTTCTGTGTTGTTCTTGCACTTGAGTGTTCATTCCTTGATTTACGTGGATCCGGTACTCCCTGGTGTGGAGGTTCTTTGCTCCATTTTGGTCCTTTTTGCTTCTAGGAGTGTTTTCATGTTTCTATGGGCGACATTTGTTCAGCATGGTGTGACACTTTGAAAAGTATCGCACACCCATGCAAAATATGTCATATGACATTGTAAAGTATCGCACGCCTTCTTGAGAAATGTCGTACGACACTAGAAGAGTGTCGCACACCTTCTTGAGAAATGTCATATGATGCTGAAGATTCTCAGAGATAAGTTATGGATTCTAGGAAATTTTAGGGCTTCAAAAATCCAGACCTAGCCAATTTTTAGGGCTTCAGGATTTCAGGCTTAGCCAAATTTCAGGATTCTGCATTTTACCCAGCTTGGTGTTTTTTTGATGAGTGGTCATTTCTTGTGCCCTCATCTTGTTGTGGTGGTTGTTGGCTTTTGTTTGGGTGTGTCAGTTGGGTAGTGGCATTCGGAGATTCATTGGTTGTTGGGATTATGTTGAAGTCTTCTGTTGTGATCTTTTTGATCCCTGTATGATGTTGTCTTGTGCATTCATACTTGTAAAAAAAAAAAAAATCTTGGCTTGATTTGAATCCTTGTTTCCAAGGATCTCCGGGCAGGGCATTACATTAGGGCTCCAATAGGATTTACATGCTCAATAATGATGGTAGATAGTTCATGATCTCCAAGACCTCCAAGATGTAGCTTCATTAGACATTTCCATGTAGTAAATTTATCTCTATTAAGCTTGGGTACTCCTCTTTTTGATATCTTGATCTTTTTCTTCTAGTACCTTCAAACTAGTCCTCTTAAGCAGATGGCTCTGACACCAATTGTTGGAATTCTATAGAATAATTGAGATGGAGGGTGAATTGGTTATCTAAGGTCCAGATGTACAAATAAAATATTTCATATCTTAGTGAACCCATATCCATAAAACATATTCATCATGCTTGCATCCATTAGATCACACAATCACTTAAACTTTGTAGGTTACTATCAAATTAACTTTGCAAAAATGTAAACATGAAACATAATAGATTCAATACCACATTTGACATAATGATTTTACCTGGAAACCCAATTTGTGAAGAAACACTAGTAACATGCTACTCATTCTCGCTATTCTAAAGTGATGCCCTGTGAAAGGCCAACCCTGTTAAAGGTTACAATGTACACTATTAAATGTGACCTGGTTAGAGCATTTCAATCACCCTAGTAGGAGTGATCCCTATCAGAGGACTTTAGATCATTTACTTGGAATTTTACCTAGTTAAAGGATTTACAAATGACTATTAGGTCAACCTTAATCCAAAGGATTTACCCTAGACCGATACAATGATTAGAAAGTAAGAGTAAGGCTTGATCTGATAACAACTTAAAACTCACTTGTAGATTATAGATGTTTTTTTTTTAGTCCTCCATTCTACTTGTCTTTCACACACTTCATTTTTGATAGCTTATTCAACCTTCAAGCATCCATACTCTTAAGCCTTCTTACTTTTCTTGCTAATAGAAGTCTCTTATGTTGGGTCTCTGAATGAAGCAATACCCTAGACTCCTTTTCTTCCTTAGGTTCTAGTACATGACAACTTTTCCTTCAGACTAGCCATCTCTATAAATAGAAAATTAAGATATTTTGTTGTTCATCCTCTATCATCCATTTTAGGTTTAGGTAGGATTAGGTTGGATTCAATTAATCTACCCATCTTTTCATTAGTCCCTTCTAGAAACTTCTCCTCCAATCCTCTTTGAATTCACCTCAAAATGGTTTACCATGAATTTTGTAACACCAACTCATCATAGTTATCTTCCACATGCTTCACAAAATTCAAGAAAAAAAAATAGTCAGCTCAAATTTTTCAAATCAAAAATTTAACATGAATATTGGCACTCGGCATCAATATGTTGTCCCTCAACTTCCATTATGTCCTTCCACTCAATATTAACTAGATAACTTAGCAAACACTAAAGTCTATTGATGCTCAACATCAACTAAACTTTACTCGGCTTACACTGTATCACTCGACATACAGTGAACTTTGACTTTTCTTGGTTCCAACTAATTTTTTGCTTGGCTTGCACTAACATTTTTTGTCATGTACTATCCACTTAGTCAAGCTTGGAAGACTCAATTCTTCTTACTTATTCTTCTAGACTTTGTCAATTTATCAAACCTTTGAAACCTTAAGTAGATAATCAATGCACTATATCATTACTCTCTTAACTAATCTTTGTACTCCTTTTTCATACCATAACTCAACCTTTCCTCTAGGTGCTTTTGTTATTTGATCAAAACCTCCTCTTCAATCAAACAAATGATAGTACTCAAATCTACTAAACAATTGTCTCACTAGCAAGTAGTAGGTTTAATATCAATGACAAAACAATAATTGAAACATATTCTCATACTTGTATCAATCTATTTTCAACACTAAGGTATTCTAAGGGGTCCTTATAGGTTCTAATATGTGCTAATGGGTGATAAATGTTATAAGGACACATTAGGACCCATTAAGTCTCCTTATGATACAATGAAAAAACTTAAGACCTTAATGTGTTCTAAGGGGGGCTAAGGTATTCTAAGGGATCTTTGTGGGCCCTAATGTATTGAATAGGTCTCTGTGTTTCCTAAAGGGTGTTAATGGGTGATACATGTTCCTAGTACATATTAGGACCCTTTAAGTCTCCTTATAATACATTACAAAAACCAAAGACCCTAATGCCTCCTAATAATTCCTTGTTAGGTAGTGGTTGTTGTTACACAAAAGAATAGCATGTTAATGCATGATACAACCACTAAACTTATAGAAGATACATGAGGCTACTAAGACATGTCATGAATCCCCATGAGCAACATTGACACGCTTCCAACAATCTCCCTCCAAATATTACTCGTTGTGGCCCACGTGGATTCAAATGTGTGACCAATCTTTGATGCCACTTGTTAGAAGTAATGGTTTTTATTATTGCAAAAGGTCAACCTATTAATTACCAATGCAAAACCTATAATTATAGAGGTCACAAGAGTCACTTAAATCATGTTAAAAATTCCCACAAGGTACACAGGCACACAATCAATATACCTAGGGTGTTCTAAGGGTCCTTATAGGTCCTCATGTGTCGTAATAGGTCAAAACATGTTGTAAGAGGTGATAAATGTTACTAGGACACATTAGGACCCCTTATGATACATTACAAAGACTAAAGTCCCTAACATGTCCTAAGGGGGGGACCTAAGGTGTTCTCAAGGGCCCTTATAGTTCCTAAGTTTCCTAAGGAATACTAATGGGTCCTAAATGTTTGTAGGACACATTAAGACCCATTAAGACCTCTTTATGATATTGTTTTCAATTAGAATTGCACCTTTGGCAAGATGAAATATCTAGCTATCTTGTTGAAGCATAGAAACTCTCTCGGGTAGTGGGTTATCCTAAAATGAGAGATGAATATCTAGCAGCTAGGTCGATTCCTATATAGTGATCACCTAAAAACTTAATTATATGTGGGAAAAGGGATGATGAGTGAATGCAAATAATAAATACTAAACCTAAATGAGGCAATACACCAATGATTTGTATGTAACTTCAATTTAAGAAACACGAATTACCCAAGATACTAATAATTCACAATACCCAAACAATCATGCAATTACAAAAGTATTTCTATGCAAGGACCCAAAATCTTTTTCTTGGGAAAGAAAACCTAGGCTTTACAAATTTTTTGCGAAAAAGAATAAGGACACAAACAAAGACTTGCAATTACAAGTATCAAGATTCTAACATGCAATAACGAATATAGCTTGAATGAAGGATGAACACAACATAAAAGAAAAGAACCTACAATATTAGAAACAAGAATCAATGAGAAGGAACCATTGAATTTTCCACTAGTACATTTTGACTCATTTTTTGATGAAAATTGGTCAAATTTTTGACTTGTGTTGATCAAATTTTTGACCAAATACTTTGTTTCTATTTGTGTCATCAAAATTTTGACCAAGTCTTGTAGGTGTTGGAATTGCGACAATGAATTTGGTCAAAAATGGTCTCCCTTTTTAATAAGACCATTGGTGGAAATTTCAACCAAGTTCAATGAAAATTTCAACCAAAGCATCGACCAGGATGCCAAACCCATGATGACATCCTAGTCAATGCTTGGGTCAAAATTTCCACCAAATCTTGGTTAAAATTTTGACCAATGTTGGCCCTTGATTGACCAGGATGCCAAACTCATACTGTAAATTTTGACAAATCTTTGGTGGAAATTTTGACCAACATGTTTTGTTTAAAAAAATTATTGGAAGATAAATATCCAAAGCAATCATTGATAGTAGCCTGGCCAGTGATTAGTTTGGATATTTATCTTCAAGTCTTTGGTGGGTCTACCACCACCTTGAGATGAGATTTTACATACCTATATTGATGGCACTACAAGTGGCTACATATGGATGAGGTTCTCATTTGTTAGGGTGTCTTATTCCCCACATCTAGACCATGGAGAGGGAGAGAATATATGTTATTTCTTAATTAAATGAATCTAACTACAAGAGAATTGCATTTCCTCAAGTAGTCATTTCTTGAGGAGATGTAACCTTAGACTCACAAGCAACCTTAACACATCATAAAGTCATTCACTTTATTCCTCTGAAATAGTACATAGTAGACAGTTGTAGTAACAACTTAGTGAATAAAAAATCAAGGAAAAATATAAGTATATCACATGTGCATTGGTTAATCCAGTAACTGTTGGCAAAAATAGACTTTATTCTTAGTCTGAGAGAGTGGGCTTAGTTATATCTTAAATTATGCTAGGTAGACACGTCACATCTCCCTAACATTGAGGGTGACTTATTGCTTCATGAAACTAAAAGACCTCAACTAACTAATAGGTGTCTCAATCATGTTTGAACTCTTAGTTAGCAAATAAGAATACATGAACATGAAAGAATCACTACACAAGTTAATGAAACATGATATTATCATCCCACAAAATCCTCCAGATACTATGGGTTTTAATTCTATCCAAGAAAGAGTCAAAAAAAAAAAATTCTAGCAATTGCATTTGATCTATGTCCTCTAACTTCTTCCACACATGTTGCAAGGGCCCTCTTAAAAAATAAGCATCCATTCATGTTATATCATTAATAACAATATGATAGTATAATAACAATGGACAACCATAATGAAGCTATATGGTTTCGACCAAGAAGTGACCAAAAGCATGGTGGGGTCCTAGAAGGATGGCAGGGTGAAGGTGAACGGGGTCACTTCTAGATAATTAAGGAGGTGATTGCGACTATCACCGAAATCCCCAATGAGTGTTTTAAATTCTTCAGGGATAAGAAGCTCTTGGCCAATGTGGTAAGGGACTTTGTGGAGAGTGAGAAGGAACTAAAGGCACTAAGAAAGATTGGCACCTACTATGTCCCTGACTTCATGAAGAAGTAGTGGAGGTATGTTCTGAGAGCTGTTATCAAATACATCACGTTGGACCCTATGTTTGATAGAGCTCACACCCACCACTTTTTTATATTGAATCATTTTCAACATAATGCAAATATTTCCTTTCCATATTATTTGTTAACCTCATTGAGCAAGGCGATGGACAGCTTCAAAAAGAAGTCCACTGCAAACCTAGCTCTACATGAGGGGTTGTTGCTACTTATCCATGAGCACTTTAAGGCTCAGACTATAAGCATCACTCCCCCTCAAGTAAAGAAGGTGAAGTCTAATAGCTCTAGTTACTCCTCTAACTTAGATGAAATTCAGAGCCTCAGCTCTGAGGAAGGAGGGATCTCTTCTTCAGGGAAATTAGCGACTCACCAAGCTAAAAAATTGCCCTCCCCCATAACACCTAGCAGAAAAAGCCTTAGGGATCTTGGGCAGAAGCCTCCTAAGAAGGATGAGGAGGTAGTTAGTGATGATGAGGAGGAGCCAGAGTCTGAGGAGGTGGTTAAGGAGATGCAGGAGGAAATTAAGGATGAAAGTGGAAGGAAGAAATGCAAGAGGGAGAGTTTGGAGGATGTGTGCTCATAGTTTGAGGAGGCATCTATGCTGCCCCTATCTCCTGTCCACCTCAATGCCCAACTTGAGGAAAAGAAAGAGGAGAATTCAAGGTATGTAGAATGGGAAGTGCAGGTTGTTGATAGGAGGAAAGCTTGGATAAAATTTAATGTCAAGACTTCGAAGATGGGCATCTTCAGGGAGGCCATGAATCCCCAAATCCTCATGGAAAATTAAGAGGAATAGCGGCTGGAAGAACTCATTGACCTAGCGATAGTGGCTATTTTGGACAGAGCCAGGGAGACAGGGATGAACCTCTTCAATAATGCTCGTAACAGTATGATTGACAAGTATAGATCAATCAAATGGCTTTTCCATGAGTTGGAGGAGGTCAAAGAATAGGTGAGAGATATTGAGGCAACAAGGAAAGGGATGGATGCTAACAGGAGGATGGACTTGGCTGATAGGCTCAGTCTGGCAGAGAGAAGGATTGACAACCTAGAGAACTACAATCACAACCTTGTGAATCACATGTTCTCTTTTTTAAGCTCCATTAACAACAACATCATCTCTCTTATGGGATGGATCAAAGACAGAGAAATGCAGGATGATGAGGAAGGAAAAGACAGGGAAGAAGCCAAAAGGGAAGACAACTTTGCAAAGGACAACACCATTCCTAATCAAGACCAAGGGGACCAAAGGGTGCAATAGTTGGAAGTGGAGGAGAACCAACTGGCCTTCGAGGCTGCTCAAGTTATGCAATAGCTAGAGTGAAAGAGCGAGGAATAACTCTCGCCTACTCTTTTGTTTTTCCTTGTCTTTTGGCTTTTGGTTTGGCTTTAGACCGTGGTTTTACTTGTCTTTTTTCCTGGTCTTTTCTGAGAACTCTACTGTTTGGCTGGGCTTTTTGCTTATTATTAGCCTCTAAACTTTTACTTTTTGGCTGGTCTTTCACGCTTATTATTAGCCTTATATGTTTTAACTTTTGGGTTTCAGGATCCCTGTAAAACATGATTATCTAATTAAAAACAATGGACAACCACATATCATAATCATTCATTATATATAACATATATATCATAATTAAGTGAAAACATTATCCACACATTAAAGTTTGATGGACGTAATGAATAGGGTAAACAAGCTAAAATAGTACCAATTGCAAGACTCGTAACTTCCCCCATTACACTTTTAGTTGTCCTCACACAAACAAGGGCCAAAGATTAAAATATACCACATCACATCTATAACCTATGAATTTTTACTTAGTACCTTTTTATTGATTTAAATTATTTTATTATTTTTTCTAAGTAGAAATTTTTCAAGAGTTTCAATGTCTACCATCTCATCACCAACATATTTTGCCTCCTCCCCTGCATCATCATTCTCATGGTCCTACCTATACACAACTTAACTAAGAACATTTGAAACTTCATATCAAGAACTACTATTATTTCAATCTTACATGGAAAAAATGAAAATCAATCATTTCCTCATGTCGATGTCCAAAAAATAAGCAGGCATTTAGTATTTACTAGTTTATCTAAAACAAAACTTATAAAAGTTTAACTAGAATTACACTAAGCAGCATATCATTTTTAGATAAGTCATATTCTAAAGTCCTCTTCCTGTCACCTACATCTCCTACTCAGTCAAAACCCATAATTCCCTACAACATCAATTCATCATTCCCTAAGTATTTCATACCAAAATGTATCATGCCCTTTAATTGCAATAACTCATTATATCTACCTTGACTATTTCAAAGACTATTTCTAACATGACTAATAGATGTGCATTATATGTCAAAATACAAAATACTATGGCATGTTCTTTGGAACAAAACATATTGTGGTTGTTTGGGGGAGGAAATCATTAAAATGAGTTCTCTTCTTTGTAAAAACCACTCATTTGGAAGTTATCAATTTAGGAACTGGCATGGTAATGGGTTTTGAAAGACCATCTGGCTATAATGAATTCCCTTTCTTCGGCAATAAAGATGTTATTTAACTTGTATTAGCACCTTTAACCTTTCCCTCGGCGATTTGACTACTTCTAAAGTTAAACCAAATAATGGATATATGTTGACATGATGGAGTTTGGTGCTAAGATAGACATGTTGGCTCCAATTTCTTATATCGTAAAATAAAATGAGTACACCCATTATTTAGCATAGTAATATAGGATATCATTTTTCAGAAAACTCTTGCCATTATAAAATAATCAAGAAGTGGAGAAAGGTCAAATCAGCTAATGAGTTGAAAAATAATGATTCAAAAAAGTTGCAAAAATTTGATGTTGTAACATATAGTAGGATAAAATTAATATTGATAAACATCTTACTTGGGATCTTGAGATATGACGTGCACCACAAATAATGAATCCATGGTCTCAATTCGTAGAAGGTTATGGTGGTCTACATATATAATTATTATGTTATCTAGGAACTTATAACTTGTATTCCCTCTCTATAATCTATCTTCATAAATTTCTTGTTTCAAAAGTTTCAAATTCATAATTATACCCTCAAAAAAAGCTATAGAAAACATGAGTAGTAAGAAAAATAACAAAATGTATTTGATTCAGGTTATTAATTCCTCCACAGTAGCTCACATGTCTATGAAAATATGAAATTTTTGGTGGTAGATTGGCCAGTAGTTGTTACAAAATACATCTCATAACAAGTCTTCATGATATCCTCTGCAAGCTTCAATTTTTATATGTGCTCGATAGTCATTAAACCTTCTTCCATTTCCCTTTTTTTTTCCATGCCTCTAGTTGCCTTAGGTGCAAGGATGTCAGGTAGGAAACATACCTTCAAATATAATTATAGGAAAAATTGTTGGGTTTGAATAGAAACAACTGATCAATGTAACATGAAACATGAGCAAGAAACTCATTTACTCAATTCTTAATTTCCTAACAATGATGATGAAAGTATAATGTCAGTTCAATTGGGAATCAAGAAAATAGAATACAATCAACTCTTCCATCAGTTAAATTAGATTGTATAAATCATTCAAACATCAAATGGGACAAGAGAATAAGGTCATAGAAAATGCTTCTAAAAAAATATCTTACATCTAAAAAATAATAATAAATGCTTTTAAAATAGTATTTTATATCTCGAAAGACCATAAGTGATACTACAATGTTCTCATCGATAACCATTTTAGTAGATATGTATAATAGTTAAGGGAGTGTTGATATTTTTTTATTAGATTATAAAGACATCTAGTACAAAATAAGAGAGAAACTATTTGAGCCACATTTTAGGTACTATTTTTCAATTAGAATTTCCTTGTTATTGTATATAAGTGGATGATAGAGTTAAAAACATCAATAGACTTTGAGTTGAGAATTTGTAAGATGTAAGTCCCCTTCCCTAGTACTATATTATAAACCCTAAGTAACACAAATATAGTTAGAACTAAGAAGTATAAGGAGGTGAGTTGTCATATTCTTGCCTCTCATGCATGGTATGTGAATTACAGACGGTTCCCATAAACCCTATGATAGAATGATGATAAGTAGGTTTCAGGATTTAGATATTTCATGATTGGCATCCTTCTTATTTATATTGAACCTAGGATCTTAATTGAGACTGATATAAATCATAGTCATTATTGTCAAAAGCATCATATTTGGAATTTTATCAGGTTGGTAAGTTGTGACCCTATGAAATAAAGACTCAAGATGTTATAACTTAGAAACTATGTCGATGAGTCCATAGTATGTTATGATCTATTAGGATGGTTGTTTTAGGTGGCCACAATAAAAAGATGAATTAACACTACCCTTGTGAGTACTAATAATAATTATAGATAGATATTATTATCAATTTAGATAAAGACCTACTCGGTAGAGATTGGCATGATGTAAATATAATAAGTCAATTGATGTATAGTAGTATTAGGTGGATAGGCTATAGTGAATGATGATTAAGATGAATATATAAAATATTGACTAATAGATATAATGGGTTTACCTAATGACTTATTTTGAACCTATGCAGACATGATTACAAAATCATTCTGATTTTAGAGACATATGCCTTACCATGTAATATCTCATTACGATAATGAGATAGTGTTAGTAATCAAACTATATTTAATTGAACCAACTATACTAGTTATGATATTTTGATGGTTTTGATCTAAGGTATGTAATCAAAACTAATTTTTGTGTCGGCTGATTTAGAAATATAGATCCAACATTTCAGCATTTTGATAGGAAATGGATTATGACGTGATGTGAAATGTTAAATTGATTTGATGATTTATGATTAAATGTAATGGTCAAATTTCGATATTTTAACATTTTGAATGTCTTATTTGAAATGGTTAAGTAAAGGAATTCCATTGAATTATGTTAATATGGATTACGTAACATTTAAATTCATATGCATTTACGATATGTATTTTATATGACCTTCGTGGACTACTAATGCTTGAGTTTAGTGTGTAGGAAGTGGAACCATGGAAATCTTTGGGGAAAACAAGGTCCAAACCTATGTGAACATGATTTAGCCAAGGCAAATCTTTGGAAGATTCAAAATCCTTGTTGTGATGTATTTTATTTCATAAATGTAAGCTTGTATGTGTGTGAATTTTTTTTAATCTCAAATTTGCATTAGGGACATGTCATGATGATGTAGAATGTGCTTTTATGTGTCACTTGACACTTGTAAATTTTGTGTGTTAATGATATGTCATCTAGGGCTTGGTCATGATAGCATGTTACCCTAAAACTAATTACCTAGTTAATGACTAAGTAAACCCACTTGGCAAGGGATAAGGTGGGTCACAATCAAAGGAAATTCGAATTTAGACTTGACTAGGGTTATGAAGGGTCATTAGGTGGCCCCAAGGTACCTTTTATGTGAAAATAAGCTACCCATATGATACTATGACATGTTAGGGACCTAATTTTGACCATGATAGTGACTAGACAGCCTAGGGGGGGCCTTTACCCATGCATTCTTCCACAAATTCGAAAATGGAATTGTCACATGAGTTCTTTTCCATATTCCCACTAAGTCAAAAATAGCAAACTTAAGGGGAGACAAGTTTGTAAGAGGCAGTGGCTCGTTGTTTTTTCAAAAATAGTTAGTGGGAAGGCCTTTTTAAAGAGTCTTGGACAAACTAGTAGGGTGGTCACCCACTCTCTAAGTTTAGATATGGTTAGGGTTTTGGAGGTAGGCTAAGGGAACTCTTCATCAACTATCATTGCCTTTAGATTGGACCTAGGTTGGTACTCAAACCATTATCATTTTGTCTTTGCATTGCATGATGAATCTACAAGTATGGAGTGTTTTTATGGGATCATGTATTGTCATTGTAATCTTTTTGTTGTGTTGTTATTGTGTATTGTGTTTCATAAATTTTCTTGGTTTTCTCCCTTGATCTCTTTATTTGTTTTGAATGTTGAATTTTTTCATGGGTGTGAAGGCTTCACTCACCCTTGGGAGGGAAGAGAAGCCTTGGGTGAAGGGGTTAGTTGGGCTCAACATTGAACTTGAGAGACTTTCCTCTTGGAGAGGGTTTTGTTGTTCATGGAGTATGGACTTCATTGAAGCCATATGCCTTGTTTGATAGCCTTGAAGATGCATTTGTAGTATGGGAGGTATAAGTATATTGATGTGATGATGAGAATGTATTTGATAGCCGTGAAGAGCCATTATGCAATTGCAAATGCATATGTATATATGGATATGGCATTCTCCTCTTTGGAGAGCCCACCTTCACCCATTATTTCATGATTCCAATGATGAATCATTGTGTTAAACCTTGCAGGATTATGTAAATGTATTGATTTTTGCATGCATTAGACATGGTTGAGTGTAAACTATTTGAGCCTTGTTTCCCCTACTCGGTGGGTGGCTTCATAGAAGCCTAGGATGGGATCGAGCCTCCATGGTTCTTGTGTAAATGTATTTATAGATTTTGTGATCCAGGAAGAAATGGGAAAAGCTTGGGAAGGTCATCTTGTACATAATTCTTTAAGGAGAAAACTTGTCATTGTGCCTTGTGCATGCCTTGGAGAATCTCTCCCCATCTAATTTGTGTTGTTGAAATCAATGAATTCATTGATGTAATAAGGACTAGAAACCTTTATGTATTTCATTTGTAAATTTAGATTCTCCACCTATGTTATTGGGTATTACATCTATGAGGTAGGAAATGTCCATTTTATGTACATTATTGTGAGGAGTGTTTCCATGGAAAAGATGCAGAGCTTGGGAGATGATCATATGTATTTTCATTTTAGTTTAAATGAAATTCATTTTACTTTAAATGAAATTCATTTTAGTTTAAATGAAATTAATTTATATGTTGTAAATGGAAGAATTTATGGCATCATAATAATCATACTTGAGTGTAAGAGTGGAGTCATATCCAAGGACAAAATATTTTTTTGATGCTCAATGAATGAGCATGCATATGTAGACTTGTATTCATTAAAATCCTAGATAAATATAAGTGAATTTCAAAAGGGTTGTTTATAAAAATAAATGTTCATAATACAATACTTCCATGGGTAATGTCAACCAAAGTTTCATTATTGACATAAAGGACTAATCTAGAAGCTTCATGCTTGACCATGTTTCAACTAAAATTCATGTATTGAGATTATTGTTTAAGGATTTTCAATCTAGATACTTACATTTGAATTTTAAAGTAACACCTTATTAATAACAAGCCAAGATTTTTAATATCATAGTTGGATATAGAAGCCAAATAAAAATGGATATCATAGCATAAATCCCATGAGAAGAAAAGCCTCTACATGCATTTTAGGTCTTTGGGTTTTGTATAGGGAGTTAAAATAATCCTCATCATTATTACTATTCCATAAAATAATCAAAAGAATATTCTAAAGGATCTTCTAAATAGGAAGATAATGAGGTAAATAAACAATAGCATTAATCCTAGTAAATACATAAAGTAATCCCATGATCAAGGTCAAGGGAGAAGTCACATCAAAAAAAAATCAAATTTTTTAAAAATATATATAATAAAAAAAATCCTCTTTACATGTCCATCAAAGGTCGACCCACATCAAAAAGTGACCCTTGTTAAAATTAAAAGAATAAAATAAAATCTTGTTATAGGGAAAAGGGTTTTTAAACATCCCCTTTCAATAGATTGCTAGGGAGAAGGAAAAGTGGGCCATGCCTCACCCTTCCCATCCACGCACTCCTCCATCCTAGGCACATTTATTGCACTGCCCATTTCAGCAAGGACATGAAAGTCCAAAGAAACCACTTCTCCCATCGGTCTCCTAGGTAAAGGAGCAATGTGAAATTCAATACCTTGGGTCCTGAAGTGGGTAGGGGTAGGCACTTAGTTTAGTGTTGTTGTAATTTAGGAGATAGAGATGAATTAAAAGTTGGTATTAAAGTAGTGTCCTATTTAGTTGATGGGTAGGTGAATATAAAGAATTACATAGTAGCATATGGAAAATAGATAATATAAAAACAAATAACTAGCATGTATGTCGTAGTGATAATATAAAGTTAGCAAGGCTAGTATGTAATATTAGTAATGTTTATGGGTTAGTAGTGGTAAGATAGAAAATAATATAGTAGAAAATTAGATTTATAGATATAGGAGCTAGTCCTTAATCAAGATTAGTTAGATTAGTAGTAGGAAGTATAGGAGGGAGGGCATGCTAAATTTTTTGTTGGAGTATATATATCTATATAATCGAAATGCTTAATAATGGAAAAGGGTAAGGGTAGTGTTGGAATATCTAAATGGGAAGAAATCTTCTAAGGGGGGGGGAGTGTGTGAATCAGAAGTACCGGTCTTTTATCAACTTTTATATCCTTAATAACATATAAGTCAAATTCTCATGCATGCATATAAACATTAAACAATCATGTGAAACAAGCATGTATCACCACATAACACTTGAGATTTTGGTGACCCAAAAACCCTCCAAGAATAAGAAGGTAAAACTGGGGTGGGGATGATACCCACGAAATTACTATAGCAATTGATTTCAACCACTTCTGATGGTTTTCCCTATTAAAGGCTTTACACTGTGTCAATAGTGACCTAGTTAAATTATTTACAAACATTTTACATGAAGTGTTACCCTATTAAAGGATTTAATCACCTTCTTAAAGGATCTACAAGATAGTTGTTAAGCTAACCTATCAACATAGGGTTTCCTTTCTAATACAATGGCTAAAGAGTATTAGGTATAATAAACCTGATAGCTTACAATCCTTGATTGCTGAATATAGGTGCTTAATCTACTTTCCCTGATATTGATCTCCTGAGATCTGATATTTTTTCGTGTCCCTTGCTTTGTTCTGATCAACTGAATGTCAAACTATTGTCTTTTCCAATTAATCTTTTTAATACCAAAGCTCTGTAACAACCTTAAAAAGACTCTGCAATTCCTTCTTATCTCCAACTCTCTTTCAATGGTGTTAGGACTCCCTTATAAATATTAGTGGATCATTTTTCATCCTTGGATAAAGTGTTCCCGCTCAAACCCTTGAAATTCACCCATTGGCTGCATGCAATTCCAATTTTCTGATTGGCTACATGAGGATTGCATAGGTAAATGGAAGGATTTGATCTTATCTCCTTATCATGTTATGAGTCATGCATAATCATTTTACATCTTGGTTTGTATTGGCAAAAACTTTTATGCTAATCCTATGTTGCTCGGCACATGAGGTAATACTGATGCTCAACACCATCTATTCTTGATTGCTCGACATCCACTATGTTTCCTATGTTACTCAGCTCGTACTGATTCCTGAATTACTCAGCTCTTATTAACTTTGCAATGCTCGGCATACACTGAAATATATTCTGCTCGGCAAAAATTGTAGTTTTCTCGGCACTTTCACTAACTTGGCACATAAAGAAATTCTAGCTTAGCTCCCATTGTGTATTCAGTATGTATAGTTAAGTGTGTTGACACTCATTTGTCAATCTTATTTATTTGATCAAAAATCTCCCCCTTTGACATGAGTGTCAAAAATACCTAACTGATCAACAATCTCCCCCTGAGTTGATTATGCCTTGTCATGTCATGAATTCTGATGTCTTGTGTCGTTGTGCCTAATGTGCTCTATTTCTGATCCTATTTATCTTTTTATCTTCTCTTAATATATCTCTCCAATATTATCTCTCTCTTAGAATATTATCTCCCCCTTTTTGACACTGATGTTAAAGGGTTCTAAATGGTAATGCCATTCTTGGCCAAAAATGTCTTATTTACCTCAAGGAGCATTTTCAGAGTTGCATCCCAGTTATTCAATGCAATATCCAATGACTTGTGTTGGATTGGAACCTCTGCAACTAGATCAACAAGTCCTTCATGAGTATAAATATTAGGATCTTTCTTTAGGACTATTTCTGCATACATTTTCTCCTTGTGTAATATTTTGAAGTGAGGAGTGATAGAGGCTTGTATGTGCATCAATTTTTCTTTAATAGTGGCCTCTTCTGCTGATAATGCAGCTAATTCCCTCTAAGTGTGAAGTGTTTGAGAAAATTGCTTTTCACTCTTTACAGGATTTGAGGGTATTTTCTTGCTGGAATGTTTTAATGTGCTCTCAAGGTTCAAAATTTTCGAGTTTATTTCTTGCATGAACGTGGAAAAATGACACAATTTACTATAAAGGGAAAAGATATTCCCTAATACAATCTTTACATTATCCAATTTCTTGGCTAGATCAACCTATCCCAAAATGATGTTATTAGTTATCTTCTAGTTGACTTTTCCTTCAAACTTCTTAGCTGACCATTCCAAGAGTTTTGCATTTGTATCATGGTTTTCATTACTCACTTGGTCAACTATATTAGATAGTTGCTCAAGGATTGGTTTGCTTGAATTCATAGGTTGTAGGCTGAAGGCATCCATGAATATATCTTTTATTTCATTCATTGCCTGCTTGTATTTGTGGTCTTTCCTCATTGCCTCTTGCCTCCTTCTTTTATCCAATGCACTCTATATTTCATTCATCTTTTCCTCATTTAGAGCGCTTGAATCATAATAGGGTATTTTAATTTCTTCATCAAGCTCAGGAATGCCATAATGAATGGTCCTAGCTACCCTTGTAGAACTTGAGCTTGGTGTACTAAGATGTAAGGTCATCATTTCAGTACTCAGCTTATGGTTGGGTTTGGTGGGAGTTCCTATTTTTGGTAATTCAAAAAAAGCTTGTATTATAGACTCCTCTTTAGCTTGTGTTTCTTCTTTATCCTCTTCTTCTTTCTCGGCTTCTTCTTCTTGTGTCGCTACTGTTGGAGGTATACTTTCTATCTATACTGTTATACCTGTGACTTCCTCTATTGTTGCACTCAGCTCCTGATGAGCTTGAATAGCTATTATTGGTGATGATGGATGTGGTAGAAATGTAAGCCCAATAGTTTGAATGATTTGAGGTGGCTCTTGTGGTAACACCTTGGCTCCTTTGAGTTTATCTACTGACTTTTGGAGATCATTTACACTGACCAATATGAGACTTGTACACAATTGTGCTTGTAGAGTTGTTTGGTCAAGGATCTTAGTAAGATCCTCTGTAGTTAATGGATTGATATTTTGACATGAGGTGTCAACAACATTCTTAATCTTTATGATCTCTGTAGGTGTGGTAGTATAGTGAGGAGGGCTAGGAGGTGAAAGTTGTGTGTCTCGCACACTTTTCTGTTCATCAGTACCTTTGTCTTCATCTTTTTCTTCCTCCTCTCTTTCTTCCTTGTTTTCCTCTTCTTCAACCTTTTTCTCTTCTTCTGTCTTCTCTTCTTTCCTCTTTCTTCTTTCCTCTAGATTAGCAGCAACTTCTTTGTACTCTTCTTCAAGGACATCTTCAGTTTTCTTGTACAAGTTTTTCCAAACTCTTGTGGTTCTCTGTACAACTTCTTCCATTTTGTTTTGTAGGATGGAGAATGCCCTATGCTTGGGTGTAAACCTAGTGTTATTCCTTTTGACTGCTTGAGTTATCTATTCTTTGGTTAAATCAAGTAGTATGCTTGCTAGGGTTGATTCCCTCATCTCCTTCTCCATCATTAGATAGAAATGCCATCTATATTTACAATTTTAGACAACTCTTTTGGCAATCGTCCATCTAGTTCAAGAGGTGTATACTTGAACTGTGCCATTAATGCATAGACTGATTCTTCTATCCTATTTTGTTCCTCTCTACTGGACTTATTAAAATCAATCTTTTTCATTTTGCTTAAGTCTCCATTCCTAATCTTCTCACATAATATATCAACTAAAGATTTAGGAGGATGGCTTACCTTTTCAGTCTAATCTTCTTCATCAGTATCAAGTTCAACCACATATCTTTTCCTTTTCCTTGGCTCTTCCTATGCCTTTTTGACTATGTTCTTCTTCTTTGTGGCTTCCTCTTTGGTCCTTTGTGTAGAGGCCCTTGTTGTAGCTCTAGTTGTTGGCTTCTTGAGTGTTTGCATGACAGCTTTCTTTGGTGAAGGCTGAGAAGTAGGAGGTGTCTTTGCCTTCCTTTTGATGACTCTACATTTGATGGGTGCTTCCTTGGTTTCTTCTTCCTCGGTACTCTCATCTTTGTCTTCACCTTTTCCTTGTGACAATTCAAGTGGCCCTTGTTCTAGCTCACCTTCTTCTTCTCCTTTACTAATCTCTTCTACTTCACCTACTACACTTGATTCTACAACACCAAATTTCTTCTTTATCTTATTTACCAGCTTGTCCTTTTTCTTCACTACTGTGGCTATCTTGAGTTCTGTAATAACTCTTGATTTGATAGTGTCATATGTTCCAAATGCCTTTATAGATTTGTCCATTTCCTCTGCAAGTAATGCTATGATGGTTGCAGAAGCTTGGTCAACATAAAGCTCATATCCCAATGGTCTAAGCCATCTTGTTCTTGGAAGGACTGCTTGAATGTAAGTATAATCAATATCAACAAGAAAAAATATGTCATTTACATGCTTTTCTACTAGCAAAATTGGTATTCTCATTCTTTTCTTCATTGCATTCTTGAAATCATCAAAATAGATAGACATTTGATCATCAAAGCTATCTCCCATTTGTGTAATGAAATCATTAATTTGATCAACAATTGTTCTATTCTGACTCCAGTTAATTTTTCCAAATGAAGGGAATTCCTTCATTACATAGAAGAACATACAAACCAACACTAAACCAAATTTACACTTGTCTCCCTTGGACTTTCTAATAGCTCCAAGATTTTCATTGATCTGTTGCAATATGAGCTCTACAAGGTCATAGGTGTGGTATTTCTTTACAAGCTTATATGCCACATCCACTACTATGCATGGTACACTATTTAACCTACTAGATTGATAATACTTATGTGATATGATCCTTATAGCAAAGTCTAGGAGGGGATCAGTTATGGTATCTATGGTCATGCCTCGATTGTTCCATTTTGCACCTGCGTTCTTCTCAATTATTTCCTTCTTTTCACTTCTCAATGTCTTTGGCCGATCTAGAATTGGAAAACCTATAACCCTATCACCCATCTTCTTGGTAATCATGACTGGTCCTTGTTCTAACCAAAATGATCCATCATGGATTTTTTTGAGTATTATGTGTATCCACTCAATTTTGAATAGGATTGGAAAAACTAGGTCTTTGGTTAAACCCTTCTTCTCTATGATAGAAAACCCATCTTTCAATATACCATTATCAGAGAGTTTGTCAAAGGCATCAAATGTTTCCAAGTCTCCTATGGCTCCTATTTTGCAATTATAACACTTTCACACATCCTAGACCATAACAAATTTTTCAAGGATGGCGGATAGGGCACCAGCGGGATCATTTTTATATGCAACTTCTGGTATAGGTCTAAACTTAGGTTGCTTAACCTCGTTGCTAACAAGTTGAATCTCATGGCTCACTTTCCCTTGGGTTTTCTTTGAACTAGATGCCATTTATATTTGAACTAGGGTTTAATGATTAAAGTAAACTTCTCAAACTGTAAAACTTGGCACCTAAAGGAAATACCTAGATAAATGCTTAGATCACTTGGGTAGATGCTGAATCACTACAAAACACTAGTTGAAAGCTTGAAAATTGCTTATTCGTGCTCCTAGTAATCGCTCTTCATTTGAATGGATCAAAAATGAATCAATTTTCACCTTTACGTGACACAAAACCCTTGCATTAAATGCATTTTTGTACTTACATCTGTCACTCAGCTTTCAAAGGTTTTTCAACTCGACATCCACTCGGCAACTGTACATACTCAGCATCTACATACTTTGTTAATAATTCAGTCTCCTCTTGACTTCTTAACTCAGCATCCAAAGCAATTTCACTCGGCATCTAAAGACAGTTTGGCATCATCATTCAAGTTTAGTCTTAGCATCTTGTCTCATGCAAATTTATACTTTGTAGTGCTTCTTCATGGTTTCGGGCTGATGTGTGATACTTCCTTATGTATCAACCCTATAGGCTTATCTTGTGATTAGTTGGATGAGAAATGATCACTTGACCTCATGGGTGAAGTGACCCTTTCATTAGATGTACTTGATCCATTCCTTTTCTGCCATGTCTTCTTCATGTCTGTTCTGATGTATTCCACATCAATCTTTTCTTTGCCCTTATTTTCTTCAGTCTTGGGTGCCTTGGCCTTTGTTGGACAATTTCTACTAACATGTCATATTTTTAAGCAACTGAAGCAAGTAGTTTGGTTCAACCATCTTTTATAGTTTCCTTTGAAATGTGTTCTTATGTAGTTCTGGGGTATAAGTCCATATTCTTGACAATAATGATAGCTATACCTAGTGTTATAGTCCCAATGGTAGTGACTTTCATTCCCTTTTATTTTTGCTGGTTGATTTGATGTCCACATAGGCTTTGATCTATATTCAAAAGCTCTATGTCCATACTTTTTGCAATTATGGCAATGTCCATCAAATCTTTGTGTCCTTGTAACTCTGGACCTGCAATCTTGTGTCATATGTCCTTGCATGTTGCACTTGTGATAGTAACTCTTGCTTTTGGATGTGTTTGGCTGATTGATCCTTCTACTCCTACACACATTAGCAGTATGCCCCTTTTTATTATAGTAATGACAAATGGGTTTAGAATCCTTACCTTTGTCACTCCTTTGCTCACCACCCTTTGATAATTCTCTAATTTTAGTGTTGTTGTATCCAAGTCCTAATGTATCATGGGCTGATTTTGGAGATTTCAGCAACTGTTCAAAGTACTTGATGGCTTCACTTGACTTGTTGAGATTCTTTGCTACCTCTTTTTCTCTATTCTATTCATTCTACAGTTGTTCATTTTGCATCTTCAAAGTAGAGATCTCAATATCTTTCATATTGAGTTCATGATGAAGGTTCATCATTTGGGCAAGTGTATCCATTTGCATGTTTGAGATTCTTGTTAATTCAGTGCATTTTTTTTCAAGTATATTTTCAAGATTTCTTTTGTCATCTTCCATCATAACTCTATCCTCAACTGCTCTTTTCTTTTGTTCAGTGATTTCACATAGCATCATGGCCTGTGATTCATGCTCTATCTTAAGAGTTCTTATCTCTTCTACTTGAGCTCTATTTTTCTCCATCAATTCTGCTATTGCTGCATCAAATTCTTTAGAATCTCCTTTGGTAAATACTTGTGTGGTGTCAATCTCCTTGTAGTGAATATCATTTTTGGCTATAGCTATTTCCTTCCTTCTTTTTAAGGATTTTCTCAATTCCTCTCTAGCTTCTTCTACCTTGTGTAGAGAAAGATGCACATTTATCACCTAGTTCTCAATGATCTTCCCAAGTTTGAAGACTTCCATTTTCAGATCATTTCCTTGAAGCTATTAGGCTTCTCCTTGAGAAGAAATATTTTGAGCGGGGGGGGGGGTGAATCAGAAGTACTGGTCTTTTATCAACTTTTATACCCTTAATAACATATAAGTCAAATTCTCATGCATGCATATAAACATTAAACAATCATGTGAAACAAGCAAGTATCACTACATAACACTTGAGATTTTGGTGACCCAGAAACCCTCCAAGAATAAGAAGGTAAAATTGGTGTGGGGATGATATCCACAAAATTACTGCAGCAATTGATTTCAACCACTTCTAATGGTTTGCCCTGTTAAAGGCTTGCCCTATTAAAGGCTTTACACTGTGTCAATAGTGACCTGGTTAAAGGATTTACAAACACTTTACATGAAGTGTTACCCTGTTAAAGGATTTAATCACATTTTTAAAGGATCTACAAGATAGCTATTGAGCTAACCTATCAACATAGGGTTTCCTTTCTAATACAATGGCTAAAGAGTATTAGGTATAATAAACCTGATAGCTTACAATCCTTGATTGCTGAATACAGGCACTTAATCTACTTTCCCTTATCTTGATTCCTAAGATCTGATATTCATTCATGTCCCTTGCTTTGTTCTGATCGACTGAATGTCTAACTACTATCTTTTCCACTTAATCTTTTTAATACCAAAGCTCTGTAACAACCTTAAAAAGACTCTGCAATTCCTTCTTATCTCCAACTCTCTTTCAATGGCATCAAGAATCCCATATAAATATTAGTGGATCATTATGCATCCTTAGATAAAGTTTTCCCACTCAAACCCTATAAATTCACCCATTGGCTACATACAATTCCAATTTTTTGATTGGCTGCATGAGGATTGCATAGGTAAATGGAAGGATTTGATCTTATCTCCTTATCTTGTCATGAGTCATGCATAACCATTTTACATCTTGGTTTGTATTGGCACAAACTCTTATGCTAATCCTACATTGCTTGGCACATGAGGTAATACTGATGCTCAGCACCATCTATTCTTGATTGCTCAGCATCCACTGTGTTTCCTATGTTACTCAGCTCCTACTGATTCCTGAATTACTCGGCTCTTATTAACTTTGCAATGCTTGGCATACACTAAAATGTATTCTACTCGGCAACAACTGTAGTTTTCTCAGCACTTTCACTAACTCAGCACATAAAGAAATTCTAGCTCGGCTCTCATTGTGTATTCGGCATGTATGGTTAAGTTTGTTGACACTAATTTGTCAATCTTATTTATTTGATCAACAGGTAGAAGTTAGTGGTGGTTATTAAAGTAAAGGTGGATGTGACCTATGTTAGGGGATGGTTTTTGGTAAGTTGTAGATGTAAATCATATGATATATATGTTCTAACTCTAGGCCCCTCATTCCAATTATAGCATATGCATTATATAATTGTTAGGATAGCTATTGGTATTAGGAATATGTATAATAAAGTTACATTAGTATATTTATTATAAGAGGATAATAATTTATATACTTTCTATGATGTTATGTATAGTAAAAGTATAATTAAAATGTTAATTAATATATAGCTTACGTAATATACTCAATGAAGTAGGTTGTTAATATATAACACTTTATATATCCTACGAATTTTCCTTATAAAATGTAAAAATAATTTTATTGAGGTGCATATTAAAGATAAATGTAGGTTAAATAGAATTCATTTATTGAATACTTAGACTTTTGAAGATTTATAAGAGGGTGATGTAACTCATTAGGAGTTTACTTAATTGACTCATAAGTGAACTTTAAATTGATTTCATCAACAACATAGCCAAGGAACACCAAGAGATGCTTAAAGGACTCATAAACCCATTGCAATGTCTTTAGAAAGAAATGTTCTTTTTTTTATTTGAGTAAGAAAAATATTCCTCCACCATTCCAATAGGAAACATACTAAAATGTTATCAATCCATTGTGTGTCTAACCCTAAAGTAAGGTTGGAACCTACAACACACTAATAAAGATAAATTTGATTTTAACAATATGGGTTATGTCGCAACCCTATATCCATAATCGATAGGTGTCCTAAACTTTTATCCTTCTATAACCTAGTGTAGCAATGTTTAGATCTCTACATTTTATCCTAATTGTTACCTTGCAAAAAAAAATTAGTTGTGTTTTTCCCTATAAATTTAGGCATGACACAAAATTATAGGTACAAGCTGCAATGGAAAGTTAAAGCATGAGAAGCATTCCCTTTCAATGAGATAGTTGCTGCAAAAATCTATTGATATTTTTAAAGGGAAAATATATTAGACATTCTTCGAGAGAGATTAAGATAAATAAGTGCACAAGACTAACACATGACTTCTACCAAGGGATGACTTAAAGTACATAATACCTAGATTAACATGCATAATAGTTTCACTATATGACCAAAGAAATAATCTCTATAGTGATTAAAGACAAACATTGATCTTTGGTATAACACTGATGTTTCACTTGTATGAAAACCATTTAGATGCAATAAATATTTGGTACATTTTTATACTCTAAAATCTAATTTTTTAAGAATTTTATAAAAGAACACAATTGAATATTGAGAAAACATAACAAATGCATAAGTCAAAAAACCCAGTAGATAACAAGAATTCATAGTCACATAATTAATAATAATAAGATTAGGTATCACAGCAATTGCATAGAATTCATCTATAGTAAATTCCAAATTATGTTTATGATATTTATTAATAGTCTACAAGACATCTTCAAGGATTCAGTTTTTGCAATTGCTTGAGTTCAACATCTTTTCTTGCAATGGTTTCCATCAAGCTGGAACTTTTTTCCTTGAGATCGCTAACATCCTTTCTTTCCTTGTTGCTATGCACGGCACCTAGTTCCAAGTTGGACACTCTCTTTGCAAATTTCAAAGTGTTGATTGTCTCCAAGTAAGAGTCAATGTCTAGATATAGATGTACAAACATGAGTGTCTTTACATGGCCACCCAAGGAATCCAAAAAATTTGGGTCATTTTGTTGTTACGATATGGAACATGTGCACTCTCATTAGCTAAAGAAAATATAACATCCCGAAGAGAAGAGAGAGATTTTTTTATTTTTTTCCTTCTTTAAGTCTTTCCCCAATAACCTCTAACTTGTTAATCCTCTCACTCCCTACAAGATCAATCAAATGAAAGTATCCTCTTACACTTTCTCCACAAGATAAGTCTGTGCCTTCTAGTAGAACTCAATATTTTGAAAATGTTTTTTCACCTTTTAGATACTTTCATTTCTTAACTTTGTATTCCTAGATAGATTTTGTGGTAAAAATAAGGTATCACTTATTGCATCTCTTTGTGTTTTTACAGAAAATATCTATTTATCACTCAAGTCAAAGAATCATGTTGCAAAATTGCACTCTTAGGGCTTACTCATCACATGGCAATATTCATTGATCAATCTAGGATTTTTTCATCTTTGAATTCATGAATATATTCTCATTTTTAGATTATCTCTACAGCTATAGTGATGAGGCATCAGATATTGGGGTATCTTTCAGTGATTGCAGTTTGGGCAACTTGAAGTAGGGTATGATATCGCTATAGCATATAGTGACTGGATTCATCATTGTGTAGAGAAGACTCATTATTAGTATGGCAATGAGTTATGGAATGTAATTATTTCTATAACTTATAAAAATATATCTCATCGACGAGCAAAGGATATGGAATTTCAACATAGTGATATATTTCTTCATATATCATTGTATGTTATAGCAATCATGATCTATTTTTGAGCGATGAGAGCACAAAAAGGATATAGTGATTAGTGATGAAACTTGGATATCAATGTAACTTATAGTGATGGATGGTTGTATTATTAAGAGGGCATCATTGTGAGTTGGATGATAACTTGAATGTGATCATTGATCACATTCTATGTTATTGAGATATAGTGATCAGAGATGAGCTGCAAGATATTGCTATATGCTATAGCAACATTTCAAGTGGCAATATCGAAGGCTTAATTTTTGATATCACCATACCTAATAGCAAGAAGGTGTATCAGACATCACAGATGAAGGGGTTTCTAGTATAGTGATATATCTCATTGGTGAGTAAAGGATATGGAATTTCAATATAGTGATGAGAAATAAGTCTTCATATATCATTGTATGCTATAGTGATCATGATCTATTATTGTGTGGTGAGAGCACAAAAAGGATATAGTGATTAACGATGAAACTTGGAGATCACTATAACTTATAGCAATGGATGGTTGTATTATTAAAAGGGCATCGTTGTAGTGGTGTTGATAAGTTGAATGTGATTGTTGATCACATTTTGTGTTATGGGGATATAATGATCAAAAATGAGTTGTGGGAAATCACTATATGTTATAGAAATATTTCAAATGCCAATATTGAAGGATGAAGTTTTGATATCACTATATCTAAGAGCAAGAAGGTGTATCAGAGATCGTAGATGAAGGGTTTCTAGTATAGCAGTATTATGGGTGCTCCACTTTTGACAATGATATGTAGTTCTCTCAAGCCCCAAATGGATTCTGCATAGTTAATAGAAAGTATGACAATATGCACAGATGCTAAGTGAATGGCTTCCTCTATTGATCAAGGTATGTTGTTATGAGAAATAGCTAATTGGCTTCAAGTGTGTTAAGTGTCTTCAAGATGTGTATACAAAATAGTTTTAATCCATAATAAAAAAATTCCATGATTCGTATCCTTCTTATTGATATTGGCATCCTTCTTAATGATTTACATCCATAATCAAAAAATTCCATAACAAATATGTTATATCACCTCCCTTAGACAACATCCACAACAAAGGAATATGATCTTATAAATTCTATGGAGACAAGACAACTTGCTATTAGACAAGTGAATTTTATTAATGGTGTGTCAAGTTACCTACCTAGTTTATCTATAAGACCATATATGCCTTCATCAAGCATTATGTATATATTACTATAAAGTTTAATAAACAGATAACATTTAGGAACTTATTGAATTGGACATCGTTGCATTCTTTTGGCCTCTACCACCATTCGCTAGCTTGCAATATTTTGCATCATTCTTCTCATTAGCACTCCTTCTTCTCTTGTGACCCCTACCAACACCTCTTAGCTCAAGTTGGGGAACTTTTGCATCACCGCTCTCATTTGAGCCCTTCTTTTCCATGATAGAATTAGAAGACTAGTGTGCAGTAATGATAGCAATTCTTCTAAAATAATAATAATAATAAAAGGGGCAAAATCTTCACCTCATCTTTTTATACAGATATTGGTGAATCAGCATCTCCTTCAACCTTGGTAGTCATAGCATTAACCATTTTTAAAATCCACATGATGAAATGGAAAGTAAATCCACATTTCAAATCAGATATCCGATTTGACATCGGATATCCGATATGGCTCGGTAGTCAAATTCAAAAAATCTTCAAATTTTGGAGGGAAATTCGATTTAAACGTTCTAGTTTTTTATTTTTAAATTATTTCACTTATATTAATATGTAAAGGCATATTTTAATATATTATATATATATATATATATAATAACGTAATGTAAACATACAAGATATAATCTAGTAATATATAATAATATCTTATGTTAATCTTATTACAATCTATAAATATAATATATATTATTATTATTTTTACTATATATAATAACGTAATTTATATATATATAAAATACGTATTATATATTATTATATTAATATGTATAATAATATAATATTTATATAACAACGTAATATTTATATTAAATATAATATATATTATAAATATTATTATATTAATATGTATGTTATTAATATATTTATATAATAACGTAATATTTTCATTAAATATAACAATGTAATATGTATATGTATATATATATATATATATATTATTATATTGATATGTATATTATTAATATATATGTATATTATTAATATGTATATTATTAATATATAAGAGTCAAAGGGGGTCATAGGGTGACCTATAACCCTCTTTGACCCATAAAAAGATGATATATGTCTCTAGGGGTCCTAGGACCCCAAGGGACATATGTCATCTTTTAATGGGTCAAAGGGGGTCCCTTTGACCCATTAAATGATGACATATGTCCCTAGGACCCCCAGGGACATAGCCAAATCGTTCATATCGATCAAAGGGGTTCATAGGGTGACCTATGACCCCCTTTGACCCATTAAACGATGACATATGTCTCTAGGGGTCCTAGGACCCCTAGGGACATATTCGAATGGGTATTATGGGTCAAAGGGGGTCATAGGGTGACCTATGACCCTCTTTGACCCATTAAATGATGACATATGTCCCTAGGGGTCCTAGGACCCCTAGAGACATAGTCGAATCATTCATATGGGTCAAAGGGGGTCATAGGGTGACCTATGACCCCATTTGACCCTTTAAATGACGACATATGTCTCTAGGGGTCCTAGGACCCCTAGGGACATATTCGAATCATACATATGGGTCAAAGGGGGTCATAGGGGTCATAGGGTGACCTATGACCCTCTTGACCCATTAAACGACGATATATGTCTCTAGGGGTCCTAGGACCCCTAGGGACATATTCGAATGGGTAATATGGGTCAAAGGGGGTCATAGGGTGACCTATGACCCTCTTTGACCCATTAAACGATGATATATGTCTCTAGGGGTCCTAGGACCCCTAGGGACATATTCAAATGGGTAATATGGGTCAAAGGGGGTCATAGGGTGACCTATGACCCTCTCTGACCCATTAAATGATAAGATATGTTGCTAGGGTTCCCAGGACCCCTAGGGACATATTCGAATGGGTAATATGGATCAAAGGGAGTCATAGGGTGACCTATGACCCCCTTTGACCCATTAAACGATGACATATGTCTCTAGGGGTCCTAGGACCCCTAGGGACATATTCGAATGGGTATTATGGGTCAAAGGGGGTCATAGGGTGACCTATGACCCTCTTTGACCCATTAAATGATGACATATGTCCCTAGAGGTCCTTGGACCCCAAGGGACATATTCGAATGGGTAATATGGGTCAAAGGGGGTCATAGGGTGACCTATGACCCTCTTTGACCCATTCAATGATGACATATGTCCCTAGGGGTCCTAGGACCCCTAGGGACATATTTGAGTCATTCATATGAGTCAAAGGGGGTCATAGGGTGATCTATGACCCCTTTTGATCCATTAAATGACGACGTATGTCCAGTCGAGTCGTTCATATGGGTCAAAGGGGGTCAGAGGGTGACCTATAACCCCCTTTGACCCATTAAATGATGACCCTCTTTGTATTATATATTATTATATTAATATGTATAATAATATAATATATATATAACAACGTAATATTTTTATTAAATATAATATATATTATAAATATTATTATATTAATATATATGTTATTAATATATCTATATAATAACATAATATTTTAGTATATATAATGTAATATTTTAGGATATACTATTTATACTATTTTAGGATAATAATTCTAATATAAATAAACATTAAATATTAATATTATTATATGTATAGTAATAATAATAATACTATTATAGCTATAATAATAATATATATTAATACTATATATTGTAGCTTAATATAAATAAACACTATATATTTACACTATTATATCTATATTAATAATATTAATACTATTATAGGTATAATAATAATATTGATACTATAGGTATATTAATACTATTTTATATTAATATTATTGATATTTTATACTAATACTAATATACTATTAACTTAGTTATAAATTAAAGTCGTTTGCCTCCAAACATTTTCATAATATTAATATTATTGTGGCAAAGGAGGGAAACCTTAGCAAGTTTTCCCCCCAAAAGTCCTTTTCCTATATCGGATATCCGATCTTGGATCGGATATCCGATTATACTGGCATCAATTTCAAATATTTGACTGTCCCTACAGACCCGACAACATTACTTTTTTACCTCTTTTTTCACGAAATTTGTAAAAAGTCATGTTTTGGGGCCCAACCAATCGAAAAGAATTTGAAAATATAACCTTAGGTGTTCGAATTTGTCATCTGAATGGGGAGTAGCAGTCGTCGAAAGAATAAACGTAAAAGGAAGATATCCAATGAAGACATTGCAGCATATAGGGAAAAGGACAAAATGAAACACCGAAAAAAAAGACAAGGTATGCTAAATATCAATCAAGTTGACGATGAATTAATAGAAGGTGAAATCATAGAGTCAGATAATGAAAATGTATAGTTGGGGAATGAAAATGTACCTATTGAAAATGATAATGCAAAAATTGAAAATGTAGAGATTGAAAATTTTGAAGAAGAAATGCCACCAAGTCATAATCCAAATTGCATAATTGACCATGTCGAAGATGACAATGCACAGGAACTTAATGCACAAGAACCTTACATTTCTCCTAATTATAATCGACATGAAGGTTCTAAAACACCAAAATGGATAATTGAAATTGATGAAATGATTATGACTAGTTTAGAAAGAAAAAAATCAGAAAGAACCATTCGGTTATGGGCTTCAAGACTATATCAGATGTTTTTCGGCAACAAGACAGTGGTAGAGCAATGTCAGCTTTTCATGCACTTATTAAAGATGCAAAAGATGAGACCTATGCTTTCCAAATTGAAAATTCATGTCAATAAAAAGTTGGAAAGAAATGCCATTATTGTGAAGAATCTTTTCAGTGCTCTCAATAGCATTGGGAAAAATAGCAGAGAGAAGGATAATAGAGCTGCTCGAAGGGTTATTACAACCTCTTTGGTAAGTCATCATTTGAGAAAGGGTAGATATATGAGACAAACTTGTATTGATTTGAATCTAAATCATACTACTTTGAGAAGAGCACTTAGTCGACGAGAGAAAATTGATGATCCTCTTCAAAATGAAACATGGGCATTTGGTGGGAGACTTCCACATTTTGATAAGAAGCTATCCGACGATGTGAAGGAAGAAATTATACAATTTTGGCACTCTAACTCACGAGTATCACCCAATGCTAAAGATGTCTTAAAGTTGAGAATTGGCATCAGAGACTGCACGCCACATCCTAAACACTATTTGGAGGTAAGTCAAACTATGTTGTTCAAACAATTTAGAGAGAGTCATCCAAGTGTTCATATATCACAAAGGGCTTTTCAATCTTTGAAGCCATTTTATTGTGTGCCACTCAAAATTTGAAATACATGTTGTTGCAAATATCATGTTGAGTTTTCTATGCACCATGAACTATTATGCTCCATCTGTTCTACTTTGCATAGTAAAGAAATGTTGGAGGGTTGTGGGGCTAGTGGGCTTCCAAAATCATCAAGAGACTTGTTAGATCAACTCTTATGTCATAGAGTTGATGGTTGTTCCTTTTATAAAAATGCTTGCTTAAATGAGAAGTGTTTAGAATGTGGTGGCTTATCCAAGTTTGACACATGTTTCCATGAGGGGTGTGAGCAAGATCTTGGAAAGACAATAGTGAAAAAAAGGGTCTATGAAATGGTGAAATACACATTGAAGAGTGGGAGTGAGAGCTCTAGATGTGAATTGGTTGGAAAAGATATCAATGTGGCTAATTTTATTTCAGATTTCAAGGCAAATCTTTTTTACAAGTATGCAAGACATAGTCACAGGTCTCAGTGGTTGGATCAACAATTTAGAACGTGTAAGGAGACTTTTCCCATTGGCACTATTATATCAGTTGTTGATTTTGCTGAGAACTACACATTGCAACCTCAAAATGAGACACAATCTCAGTATTACAACTCTATTCAGATTGCAATTTTTGTTCACATAACATATAGACATGCCCCTGATAGTGCGGAAGATAATAGAAAGATTATTAGAGAGTATCATTTTTATATGAGTGATGATAGATCTCACTCTCACGAGTTTGTGCAACATTGTTTTGAGAATTTTTTTTATTTCTTACACGAGCATGCAATTTCTATGGATAGACATATCATTTGGTCAGATAACTGTACAGGTCAATTCAAGAATGCTTGCATGTTTTATTGGTTGTGTAGGATGCACGTAGAGAGAGGGGTGCCTCATATTTGGAGTTTTTTTTAGTCTAGCCATGGAAAAGGGGAACATGATGGAGCAGGGGCATGTGTGAAGAGAGCTCTAGTTAAGGAGCAACTGAAGATTTCAACAACAGAGCTTCTTGATGCTCGTAGCATTGTTGATTGGTGCAGTTTAGCATTATCACAGGGGGGGACTCTTAATTCAGTGGTACGCAGGTTCTTTTGGTTGGTTGAGGAAGGGTCCATAGGTGATAGATCAGATTGTGCTACAGTGACAGACTCATCAAAAATGCATTCATTTTGGAGCTCTAATTCTAGTACATGGACCATTTGGACACGACAACTAGCTTGTTTTTGTCGTACTTGTTTTCAGTGTGATTGGGATCACTGTGAGTCAAGTGAGTGGGTGGACACATGGGCTCCACATTATCTTACTCCATTGTCTATCATACCCTCTATCAAAAATGATGACATGGAAAGTTCACTTGAGCATAATCATCTATCAGATCTACTTCAGCCAGGACATGTCTTTGCATTGGTTGCACCACAGGGGAATGATGAGAAATCCGATTATTGGTTAGCATGTTGTGTAAGAGGAAAACAAAAACTTGCACAACCGATCATAGATGATGATGGATTCACATATCCTACTGGTTCAGTGGTTGTTGCTGGAACATGGCTGCGGACATACATGCTTAGAAGGAATGGAATTCCTGCATTCGAAGACTATCAGAAGCACAAAGTAATTCTCATATATTCGCATCTTATTATAGCAACAAATGTAAAGTTATTGAAGCATCAAGGAAGACCAAAAGTAAAAGAACTTTTTACTAATGCTAATGCTGATCATGAAGCCTTGTTGGAGACCCTAAAATAGAGAAAGGACCCTATTGGAATACTTGACTAGGTATATATACTTCTTATGTTATTTTCTTCATAATGATTTAATGAATTGATGATTATCTTGTTTAATACAATAATTTACTAATTTTTGTATGATATTGGAATGTAGGTACATCATGAAGAGTTGGAGGGGGGTGGTATTGGGGAGAATTTCTAAAATTTATGATGTATTATGATGTAAAATGTGTAGTTTTTTGTATATGGTTTTTGTATTTTGGTAGGTTCTTTGTAAGGAATTATAAGAGGAAGATATTGAACAAGTTCTTCCAAATCATATTTGCATGTGATACAAGGCTATAACAACAATTTTAAGAGCATTTATAACTATATGAAAGATAATTGCATGCGGATATCTTATTACAAATTTGGTTTTTTCCTTATTTGACATAAAGCTGACATTATGATTATTAAAACTATTTTTATCAAACTAATCAAATAAGAAAAATTCATAAAGTACAGATGAACAATTAGAATACTTGATTTCTTCCATTTTACAACCAATCATAGCATTTGAAAGCATAAAGAGTCATAATATTGTATAATGTTTTGAAAGACTTTCATATTGAAAAGTTGTATGAAGCACATTTGGGATAAGCCATAAAATCCATGAAAGAAGATAGCATGTAGGATAAGCAATTAAAGCCAATAAGCAAGATAGCACATGCATACTGACATGATATGAAGTTGGATATGAAGGCTATGATTGGATGAGTCATTAGAGGTATCAACAATCCCATCATAAATGAGATCTTGGATTTTATGTTTCAACACTATGGAATCTTTAGTTTTATGAAATTTTCTTTCATGGAGATTAATTTAAGAATGCCCCGTGTGTATGTAAAGGTCTTAAGGGAGATTAATTTAAGAATGCAATATTCTCCTCTAACCTTTTCTCAAGTTTAGAATTGATTTCTATCATGTGCTTAGAGAGATGAAGGTAAGAAAGATTATTTGTCTCTTCTAGCTCTTTGTATTGAACATATAGAAAGAGAGATGACAAGTGAACAAATTTAAGTGTAGTCAATAGATCAAGGAAACCATTTAGTGAAAGAAATTCTTAGTATGCATATCATAGACCATGAAGTTAGAAAATACCAATAGCTCTAAGACCAAAGAGCCATTTTAAGTATGTTCAAGCACTAGAGACATAGAAAATCAAAGTCAATTTATGAAAGTCCCCTTAGCAAAAAATGAAACAAATATTTGCATTTGACATTTTGACTTGGTTGAAAAAGTTTGACAATAATTGATAATATTGCAAGCTTGATGTTCAAAAGCAATTTTTTTTCCAAGAAAGATAGTGACACATGGAGTAGTCTTCAAACAATCATCCATCATTTGCGGCCACCCCGTACCGAGGAGTCTCCAAGGTGCTCTAAGTGCATTTGGAGGTCGATCTTTTGAGGGTCATAACTCAGAGCTCGTGAGGGCTATTGATGAACTGTCAAATGCTATAGGATGATGATCCTGAGGCCTAAAATAACCTATCTCATTTTTGAGAGATCACATTCCGTTTGGATTCAGCACAGCGATCTCGCTCGATGCCAAAACTCATAGTGTGCCTCAGTTCATAGGTGCACCACAGCGTAACTTTGAAACCGGTGATCTTGGCATCGAATCGTCAGTGCCATTAGCTCCGGATGGGTGGGTGAACCCTAGTCACACCCTTGTTCTGGCCACAAAGACCATCCATCATTTGCCCCCACCCCGTACCGAGGAGTCTCCAAGGTGCTCTAAGTGCATTTTGAGGTTGATCTTTTGAGGGTCATAACTCAGAGCTCGTGAGGGCTATCGATGAACTGTCAAATGCTACAGGATGGTGATCTTGAGGCCTAAAATAACCTATCTCATTTTTGAGAGATCACATTCCGTTTGGATTCAGCACAGTGATCTCGCTCGATGCCAAAACTCGCAGTGTGCCTCAGTTCATAGGTGCACCACAGCGTAACTTTGAAACCGTTGATCTTGGCATCGAATCGTCAGTGCCATTAGCTCCGGATGGGCGGTTGAACCCTAGTTACACCCTTTTTCTGGCCACAAAGACCATCCATCATTTGCGGCCACCCCGTACCGAGGAGTCTTCAAGGTGCTCTAAGTGCATTTTGAGGTCGATCCTTCGAGGGTCATAACTCAAAGCTCGTGAGGGCTATCGACGAACTGTCAAATGCTAGAGGATGGTGATCCTGAGGCCTAAAATAACCTATCTCATTTTTGAGAGATCACATTCCATTTGGATTCAGCACAATGATCTCGCTCGATGCCAAAACTCGCAGTGTGCCTCAGTTCATAGGTGCACCACAGCGTAACTTTGAAACCGCTAATCTTGGCATTGAATCGTCAGTCCCATTAGCTCCAAATGAGCGGGTGAACCCTAGTCACACCTTTTTTCTAGCCACAAAGACCATCCATCATTTGCGGCCACCCCGTACCAAGGAGTCTTCAAGGTGCTCTAAGTGCATTTTGAGGTCAATCCTTCGAGGGTCATAACTCAGAGCTCGTGAGGGCTATCGATGAACCGTTAGAGGAGACAAGTTCGTAAGGATGGAGTGGCTTAGTTTTTTTGCTAAAATAAGTTAGTGGGAAGGCTTTATTAGAGGGTCTTGGCCAAACTAGTGGGGTGTTTGCCAAAATTTCTTGTTTTATTTCTACTTGGTTTTGTGTTCTTGTTTTGTGCTTGAGTATTTTTATGGGATTGGGACTTACACTCACCCTTGTGGGAAGGGAAGAGAAGTCCAGGGTGAAGGTCTTAAGTTGGGTTCAAAAAATGTATTGAGAACCTTGGAGTATAGGCTCCATTGTATGCCATAACATTCCATATCTTGCTGGGGGTGATAAGGAAAGTATGGTGTAGAAAGGAAGTATGAGGAGTTACAGCTTATGGTAGTGGGTTTCGAGGAGGAAATGTGGAGGCCTCGAGAGGGCATTAAATGGTTCATTTATGATAGCCCCAAGAGGGCATGAAATTTGGTGAATTATGATAGCCCCGAGAGGGCATGAAAATTGTTTATTGCAAATATGGTTTGGTATGGCTAGTCTCCATTTTAGAACACACCTTCACCCTATGTTTATGGTTCCATCTTTGAAGCCATTGTGAAATAGTCTTGGGGGGAAATTGTTCAAGTTTGAAATGTAATGTTTATGCATTGAAAGATTGTATGTGTATCCCAATTTGAGTCTTGTTCCCTAGCGCGGGGGTGGTCTCTTTGAGGCCTATGGTTGGATGGAAAGCACCCATGGTCCTTTTTATTTTGTTGTGTTGCATATGCAGATTTGTGTCCAAGGGAGCAATGGAAATGGCTTGGAATGATCATCTTGCAGATTGATGTTGGATGAGAAAACTTGACATTGTGCCCTCATTTGTGAAGGAGGATTCACCAGCTTGTTCATGTTCTCAACGATCATGTTGGACAATGTTCATGCTACTCATTGTCCATATCTTTCAATGTCCATGTTCCTTATGATTTTGAAAAGTCCCTTATGTTGCCCCATTGTGATGGAAGGAGATTGTATCATTGTTACCTAATGTACGTGTAGAAGAAAATATTGATAAGGTTGTATATGCATGTTTCATTTGGATTTTATATTGTTATGAAAGCATTGGTACGAGTCACAGATTTGCTTTGACATCATTGTTATCATTTGAAAATGTGAAAGAAATTTTTCTCCTTGTGGTATTGTAAATGACTAGTTGATAATAACAATCCATAGATGTTATGTGATACCATTGATTGTATAAATTTAAAACTTAGTAGATTGCTTACAATCTTCTTGTGCACTCAATAATTTGGTGAGGAAGCAATGTTGATAGATAATGAGGATATAGTAATATACTAATTGTCAAATTAATATGTATTGTAATGATTAATGAATGTGTGTACATTGGTAATGAGGATAATAAGTAATTTTGATCCCCTTCCCTTACATGCTAGAATCACGACCTAGTCCATATGATACAACTGACAGACCCTAATAGAATATTAGTATCAGAGGCTTGTTAGGATATGAATTACCTCACTAATTTATGAGTTGTATCTTGAACTTTCTCGTTTGACTCGTGACGCTAACTTGAACTAGACTGTCATCCAATCTATTTGAAAACCACCTGTGACTAAAATGTTAACACCTTCACACTATTCACATGAGTCTTGAACTCCTATTCAATGATAACCTTGTTTTACAATATGTAATTTCTCATGCGACTTCATAAGCTAAAAAAAAAAAAAAAAAATTGTTGTGTTTTTACTAGTAAAATTTAGGGCATGACACATGATCCACGATAAATTGAACAATACTAGATACTAAATTAATATGTATATCATTGTGCACGTAAATGATAAAAATATATATCAAAATACATGTATCCATAGACAAAATTTTACACAAATATATATCAAAGATCATGTATCCATAGACAAAGTACTCAAATATATATATATCAAAATACATAGATCCATATACAAAATGTGGCTGATCTTGCCATCAGAATGTGTATAATATCAATGTTTCTATATACAATGTGGCATATGCCATCTCAAAATGTCTCATGATGCATCCTACGAAAACTATACTATCCTAGGGTGCTGGTGGATGATCAAAATGCAGCCTCTTTGCTGCACTAGGTGGATCGGATGCCTCCTACATAAACAAAAAAGGAAAACCCAAAGTTAGACTACTAAATTTATATGATTCTACGTATCTAACATTGAATTACTCAAATCCATAATGATCTTTTCCGTATTGGAGATTAATACTATCAAAATTTCATAATAAATACCTCTCTCGTCGACCTCCTGTGCCAGTCAGGAGTCCTCTCGTATGCCCTCGACAATGCTGGTACCTCTGTGATTGTGGGTTGTATATGTTCAAATACCTTTGTCAGATGAATCTACAATTTAAACTATAACATTATAATTCATAGCATGCTAAATTTATAACATATTTAATCATGAATTCAAACTACAACTTACTATTGTAGGCTCCTCCTCAGGAGTGAGTGGCTGCGTCATCAAATCTACATAACTTTCCCGTCGAACCTCATGTGCACTAGGAGTCTCCTATGAGATACAAAATAGTAGTTGTTAATATCACGTAAATTAGTTTTGAATTTATTTATGAAGATAAGTGATGCAAGAGCATCCCATGCTCATCAGGGGAACATTGAAGATCCAAGGCATTACAGAGGTCATGGAACATCTCTTGAAGTCAATTGGGCAATCCTTGCACCAATTATGGCTCATGGAAGCATACAAAGTTATAATGTTGGACTCATATGTGGAAGAAAGTTGTAATTGGGCATGAGATAGGATTTTAGGATTTCATATGGTAGATGTGTCATTTGATAGGTTCATGTAGGTTTTCATGATCATATCTTGTCATTAGAAAAGTCAAAACGTTCTAGAATTGAGTTTTGGGGTTTGAACAAGTAGGCCCTGGTTTTTAAGCCATTTTAAGGAGGGTTTTGAAGTTTGGGTGTTTAGGAGTGTGACCAAGACCTATAATCTTGAAAATCCTTAGTGTGTTGGTCCCTTTGTTGAAGCCTTGGTGTGTCTAATTCCTTCTTGTGTGTCCCAGAGTTGAAAGGTACATAAGTGGTGTCCAGAGATTTCTTGGTGAGGAAAGAAAGAGAATCAATGAGTTGGCCCTTGGGAAGGAAGAAAACTTGTTGTGAAAATGCCTCCTAAAAATCAAATGGCTAGAGAACTTGAAGAATTGAGAGAAGAGTTGGCAAAAGAGAAAAGAGAGAGGAGAGAACTTGAAGCATCTAGAGTGAGGGAAGAAAGACAGATGAGAAGAGAGAGGCTGAAGCTTATTGCAAGGATAGAATCCTTAGAAAAGGAAAGGCAAGAACCTAGAGGAGAAGAGGTTAGAGGAAGAAATCATGGAGAGAACCATGAAGAAGAAGAGGTTGGTAATGCAAGGCAAGAGCATGAGACAATAGATGATCCTAAAGAAAGGAGATTTATGAGAATCATTAAGGCAGTACAAGGTAATGGTGGGAAGAACCATATTGATTTTCCAATATACCAGGGTAAAATGGATAGTGAAGAAGTGCTAGGGTGGATAGAGGCCCTTGAGAACTACTTTGATCTTGAAGACATAGAGGTAGATAAGAAGGTAAAAGTAGCAACAACAAGACTAAGAGGAACATCACTCACTTGGTGGACTAGTGTTCAGAATGAGAGAGAGGAAAGGTGGTGCAGGGCACCTAACCTATGTGGCAGGGGGGAACAAGTATCTCTATTGCCGGACACCTTGCCACTCCATGAAAGTGAGGATTCAAGTAGATTAGGAAGTTGGAATAAAGGTTTGGTCCATATTTTACAAGTTGGTCTATGTTTTTTAATAAAGGAACATGTAAGGCCCACAAGCATTTTGGTGTGGTTATAAACCAAGTGACTCCATGGGACCAAAAGGCCTTAGAATAGGGTATTTAGAGTCTAAAAAGTATTAGCAAAAAGTGGTTGTTTGTTTGTTTTATGGTTGGGAATGCCTATATGGTTGTTCCAACAGTCATGTAGACCTTTATATATGTCATATGTGATCTCAGTTGAAAGGGGGAGATCAGAGTGTACGGTGGTTTGGAGAAAAAATAATAAAAACTTCAATTTTCTGGAAATTTACTTAGTTGCATTTAATAAATCCATATGACCAATTTTGAGTCAATGGAATAGTTTAGAAAGTTAGGGAATGCACAAAAACTATAGTTTGAAATTTGAATTTCAAATTCAAACGGTCATATTAGTTTTGGAGGGAAAGTAGTAATTTGGTATTTGTTTGATTAAATAAACCTTTGTAACCAACTTGGTCGGTTGGACAGGTGCATATAAGCCTATTTAAGTTGTAATGAACATATGCAAGACATGAATCATTATTGGTACAGAAAAAATCATAGAAATTGTATAGAACAACAATCATACTTTCCTCTGCATCAATTAAAAAAAATTTAAAAAATGATACTTATACATACAATGGGGCTCTCTGTGCGAATGAAAATCCCTGATGATCTAGGACGCTGAATCTATACAGGCTCATCACCAGTAGCCACACCCTATATACAATAAATAATGTAATTAAATGAGATTACCACAAACATTTTACAAGAATGCATCAATATTTAATCAATTAGAAAACATCTAATTACCTTTCCTTTGTCAATGCATGCTGGCTCACCCCCCGCACTTTGTCCCCCCAGGGCAGGTGGTATCTGCAAGATAAAAGAAAGATTAGCAACCATATATGCTACAATATCAAATAGGAAAAAGAAATGTGAACACAACATAATGTACCGTAGATGTCTCAAGGCCAAATGAAATGGCCTGAGAGTGTAGCATCATCTATCTGTCTAAGCTCCTCCTCGGTCATCAACTAAACATGAATGAAGATCACATACATGTAAAAGTCAGTATGGCTTAAAAATTAAAATTACTCTATTATAAAAATTAACTTTAAATCACATATGTCATAAAAAAAAAATGTATACACGTACCGACACCGAAGGAGTCCATGCCTCTACATTCCCCTCCTCTCTCGCATCAGGGTCTGTAGCCTCTACACGTGCGTCTGGTGTATCCTCGTCTAATACAAAATGATACTCAGGAAGATCACCTATGGGACCCAGGCAAATATTCTTGCATTTAATGCAAGTGTGAGGCACACAAACGTGTGATGAGCTAGTCGATGATGAACTGGCACCAACATCATCAACATGAGGAGGCAAGACTGAGCCTGAGATATCATTAGGCTACTCAGCCTATGAATGGCTCTGATGGTCTGAGAGCTAGCCTCTACCATAATATCTGGATGCTGCACTCGAGGAGGGGGGGAGATATCGATGGGGGGGAGGACAAAAGTGCCAAGTTTCTTCCGCTGGGAAGAGGGTCTATCCTGAGGAGTTCCTTGTCCTAAGCCCATGTTGGGCTTCATGCTCCAATAGTTCACTTTAAGTTTCAACACAAATTCTACATATAATTTTTTAAGGAAATAAAATGGTATGTCTAAATTGCCATGTGGAGGGATATCAAAGACCATCCACCAACGATCCCAAAAATTTGCACGTATGGCATCATTTGTGCACCATTTAATCGATAGTTTGGTTTTTTTTGGGTCAACTGGTATACCCGTTTTTGGGTTAGCAAAAAGGCTTGCCAAATCGTCTTTGGTTATGTTGACGGCCGCAACCTCATCATAATCCAAACCATCATCAAACATCTGGTGCATTTCATCACACCAACGAAGAGCGGCATTTTGTTGGTTTGTAAGAGTTTCAATGTTATCCACTATGGTGTTTAACGTGGATAACATAGGAGCCAGTGTAGGTACATTATTGTATGTTCTATGCAAACCTCTCAACTCAGTGAGATTTTCATTTATCAAATCCTCGATTCGAGGAGGGTTTTGAGGAGGTAGAGGATCATTTGGTGGACGGTTTTGTGGGGATACTGGATCGTTTGGTGGTGGGTTGCGAGGAATATTATTCCCTGCCTCAGTGTCATCATTTTGATCAGCCATTGCTATTGAATTGCAAAACGTAATATATATTAAAAAAAAATCTAAATTTTAACCATTTTTGTCAAAAAAACCCTAGATTCAACTAAAAAAAACAAAATCTTGTTAAAATCTATTAAATTTAGGTTAAAAATGAGTCAGGGGGGGGGAACATACCTGATATCTGATATCTGATTTGCTATCTGATATCCGATTTATTATTTGATATTCGATCTAACTGGCCCAAATTCACGTGAAAATAAGGGCCGCGGGTCTGTGATTTTGTGTTTAATCCATGCACAGGTATCGGATATCCGATATTATAATATATATAATATAACATATATATTACATTTTATATATTTTTTATATTATATTTTATATTTATTATATTAATTTACTATATATTATAATATAAAATATTATTATTATACTATATTATTATAATTTATAATATATTATACTTTTTTATTATATATTATATTATAAGATATTGCTTTTTATTATTATATTATATTATATATATATATTATATTACATTACTATATATTATAATATATGAAATATTATATTATATTATTATTTTATAATATGTTATTATAATATTATTATTATAGTAAAATATTATACGATTATAATATAATAATAATATTATTATTATATTATAGTATAATAATTATTATTATAATATTATTATTATATTATAGTATAATAATAATCATAATAATATTATTATATTATAGTATAATAATTATTATAATAATATTATTATTATATTATAGTATAATAATAATTATAATAATATTATTATATTATAGTATAATAATTATTATAATAATATTATTATTATAATATAATAGTATGATATATTATTTAATATTATTATTATTATTTTATATCAATAATAATAATATTAAATAATATATCATACTATTATATGATTTTAATTATTAGTCGAATATTGGATTTAAAATCGGATATCCGATATCAAATCGGATATCTGATATGATATCGGATATCCAATATGATATCGGATATCCGATAAGGCTCGGCTTAACCTTCCAGGTTTGGTTCCTGGATAGGTAAAAAAAAGTCAGAGCGGATTTTGAAGCGCTTTTAGGCGTCTTCAAACTCTTTTTTTTCACGTCGCCACTTTTTGGCACACCATGATCCTGCACATACCCTAACATGAAAATATTAAGATATTATCAGTGATTAATATTACTTTAACTTAGTTGCAAACACATAAGAGAAATAACATGAATGCACTTGACACCAAGATTTGACGTGGAAACTCAATTTGGGAAAAACCACCAATTGCAACAAGTTACTCATTTTCACTCTTCTGAAGTGAACCCTATTAGGAGCCAACCCTGTTAAAGATTACAAAACACACTGTTAGGTGTGATCCTATTAGAGGATTTAATCACCCTATTAGGAGTGACCTTGTTAGAGGTCTTTAGAAAATTCAATAGAAATGCCACCTTGTTAGAGTATTTACAAATAGCTATTAAGCCAACTCTCTTAAGAGATTTAAATCACTTCTACACTAGTTAGAGAGTAACAATGATATAAGCTAATTCCCGATGCAACTAAATTGTTGATTATAGATCTCAATTCTGGCTTGTATACTTGATCCTTCTTGATTGAATGTATCTTTGCATCACAATAAGGATATTCTACTTATCCTTTTAATTCACTTCCTCTTGGCATCATCAAATCTTAAATTATGTTCCACTATGCTTATTCTTCTAATCCTCAACTTAACCTTATATTTATATCTTTCATATTGTCAAATCAGCTTGAATACAACTTTGAATAATTATTATTCATCTTCTCAATCAGCTAGAACCAATAGGCAATTCAATTGAACTCAATATGCCAAAACAAGAAAATCCTTCGTTAGCCAACCCTTATTAGTAGACACTAACTCAGAAATGATTTTCCCTACGTTAACCAAGTGAACTCGTTAACACTACATATTCACAAAGTTCCTTTAGTAACCGAGTGAGCTTGGTTAACACTGGTTCCATCTAACATTCCTTCATTAACCAAGTGAGCTTGGTTAACACTCAACTTTCACAAACTTTCCTTTGATGCCTGAGTGAACTCGATATACACTATCTTTTGAACTAGGAAAACTTTGGAATGCTCGATAGACATAGGAAATTGTCTTTAATGCCCAAGCGAGCTCGATATACATTGACTGGAAATGATATGACATTTTGTGTAACATCAAAGACAATACACAATTAATCAATTATATTCAACAAATTACTTTGCAAGAGATTTCTCATTTCACACCTGAGTTAAAGCATATTGAATAGAGAAGGTGACAATTATTAGCCAATAATTAGATGAGACAGAGTAGTAGAGGGATAGTACTAATTGTGAGTGGTAATAATGGACCTCTAAATCCACATGCACTTCAACACGATCTTTACATGTCAAAAACATCCTAAAATAAACATGGGATTGTCCATTCGGTATGACTGAACAAAGTGATCTGTTGCCTTCTAACTAGACAAGGTTTTGCTATTCACTCTCAGGATTGAGAGATCAACAACTAGACCAACTAGTATGAAGGATTTGGAAGAATGAAAATACAATCTAATCTATGTTTTTTATTCTTTTTGAATCCAAAGATATAAATATTAATCTAAATGAAATTGAAATTAATCTAAGAATAATGGAAAGTAATAACTAGATGAATGCATTTTAGTCTAAATGATGAGCATATAAAAACAAGATAAAATTCAAATTCAATGCACTTTAGTAATCAAATTAGCATTAATTCGATATTGTTCATCTACATCCCCCAAAATGAGAGGTTGAAAGTTTCTTTTATAGAATCCTGGAATTTGATCAATGATCAAGATCAAAACATATGTACGGTCCTGATTGAAGATGAGATTGAGTCCTCCATTTTTTATGGAGTTGAATAAGAGGAAATAGGAGATAATAATGATCCATTCAAATATGTCCTCATAATTATATTTTATAATTAGTTAAATAATTAGTTTCAATAGTATGATGATATATTTGAATTAATCAATATTATTAATTCATTTTTCATGCGAGATGAAATAGGAAAGGATATTGATCCATTCAAACATGTCATCATAATATAATATCTTAATTAAATAAATAATTAGTTTCAATAATCATGAAATATATTTAATTAAACCAAAGTATTTTAATTCCTTCTTTATGTGTATTAGCTAACAGAGTAGATTTAATTAAACACAAAGTACTTAGGACTTATAATTAAATAAAATAAATTAATAGATTAATTTAGCTAATTCAATTAATATTTAGGAATTAAGTAAAGTAAGTAATTAATAAAGATTGATGATTTTCTGCATTTGACACTTAGGTCAATTAGAGATTATCAAAATTGAAAATGCCTAGTACAATAGGACTTAAGTAATATTGATAAACCAAAATTGGTTCAAAATACCAATGTGCCAATTTAGGGGTATTACATTTGCTCCTCTTTAAATAAATGTGTGAGCAACATGTTGATTCAAAGAAATCATAAGTATAAAATATAGACCAAGAGCTTATATTGGTTTCAAGATTGATGATACAGAAACCAATTGATGAGATTTTTAAGGTTATCTCCATAATGAAGCTTAACCTTAAGGAATCTAGATAGAACACCTAGATACCAATATGAAAGAACAAAGATTATCAAACTTCACAGAATTGTTCCTAGAATGAGATTCAATTCTTAGGAGTCAAGATTAGATTGCCCAATACTTGTCCATTAGAAGATGACAAGATTAATCACGATTCCTAGGGTTATCCCCAGAATGAGGCTTAATCCTCAGGAGTCAAGGTTAGATTTCCCTGATACCCGTCCATTAAATAATGATTGAAATCAAAAGTTTAGAATTATCTCTAAAATGAAGCTTAATCCTCTAAGGTCTAGATAGAACACTTAAATATTGGTCCATAACAAGATAAAAAGACCTAATCACGAGTCATAAAATTATCCTTAGAATGAGGCTTAATCCTCAAGATTTAGGGTTAGTATGCCCCAATACTTATCCATTGAACTATGACAAGGATTATTATAAGATTGATCAGTTGAATGACATATGATGCATGATAAGGGAATCAAAGATGCCCCAAGTGATGAGATGCCCCTAACGAATAAGACATTATATTTATATTTGAAGTCATATTTGAAAGATTCAAAGATGTTCAATGATGTAATAACTATCCTACCCCCTCAAGAGAAAAGTCGAAAGATGGCACATTAGAATGAAGTTGATTTGAAGAAATTTGAAGATCTAGTTGACCATGGTTGTCTAGATTTGACCAAGGTTGACTTATTCTAATTTTTTTGAAAACATTGAAGTAATGTGTGAATTGAAGAAATTCTCATATTTGAAAAGTATTGGTAAGAGGAACTGCACAAGCGTTCAATCACATTGATCCTAGAATTTTAAAGTGTAATTTTGAGCTATTTGAGTGTGTCAGGATTTGAATTTGATCTTGATAATGGGTTTAGACTAGTCAAATTAGCTAATGGGGTAATTTTCACATCAATCAGAGCACTTTGAAAAATTAAGTCAAAACCTATATAAGGGCCTAAAAGGTCATTTTCAAATCATTTATACATTTGTCTTTTGTGAAGATAAGAGCTCTGAGGTGGAAACATGGTGGTTCCAGTGTAGAGTCATCAATTTGAGTGTTCCAGGTGACACAACTGGCCAATGGATTATGGACCTCTAGTTAGTAGTCAAAAATACTTCCTTGCATTTAAATTTTTATGCATTTTGATCAATTTTTTTCTTGCTTTTATGTATTTTTAGTCACTGTCATCGGTATTCTCGCATATGGTGGTCCCAATACAAAGTCATCATTTCAAGCATTCCAGGTCACACAACTGACCAATGGATTAAGGATCTCTAGTGAGTAGTCAAAAATACTTCATTGCATTTAAATTTTTACGCATTTTGATCAAATTTTTGCTTGTTTTTATGCATTTTTAGTCACTACCGTTAGTGTTCTCATACGAGAACCCAATTTTTTGTGTGATCCACCAAGGAAATTGACATGAGGAAGTGCCACTAAGGAACTTTATCACATAAAGTATTGGGTTTCCTTGCATGGGAGGTACCCATCTCTCACGTGAGAAACCCTAAATTTGGTGGATTTTTTGCTTGTAATTAAAAGTTTTCTCCCATGATACTATATTCTCACCCCATCTAGTGAATTTCCTTACTTGAGGAAGTCATTTCTTTGCACAAGAATATACATCCTCATGCAAGAATGTATATTCTCACACAAGATTAAGACTTTTTTTGCATCAACAATTTATCGAAAATGTGATTTTTAGCAGTTGTGTTAGATCATCGTCAGTCGTTGTTGAATGTATGTAGTATGTTTTAGTGCATTAAGAGTAGTATGTTTTTTTAGATGATAGATACTGATCATGTTATGTTGTTTGCATGTTTTTAGGTTATATTTCTAGACATCTCTTTTAGATCACACTATCCTACCATAGGAGCATTGATTAGGCAGCTAGATGTTGTAAAGTGGGTGCATATTGGCACTCTTGGCTTATCTCGTCTATGTGATATCCCCAATCTGTGAGTGAATAATAGATTATTGACAACACTAGTTGAGCATTTCCATTTAGAGATGAAAACATTCCATTTGCCTCTAGGAGAGATGACCATCACACCAGAGGACATTTACAAGATATTCTAGATCCCATTTCACGAACCTCAGATAGAGTATGACATTCAACTGAGACATGGTACATTGGAACTAAGAGCCATATTATAGGATGAGATTATTATGGGTAGATTCATTCCCTGTGAGGAGTTGATTCATCTATATGGTGATACTCATAGATTGGCAGTGTTACTTGGAGTTTTTCTTAATTTCTTTTTGATGCCTGAAAAAGGCCAACATAGATTGGATTGTGGTTGGGGCTAGATGCTACAGAGGATGCTAGAGTAGCCAACACATTTTGGATGGGGTCATTTTATGTTGACCCTCATGTACTATGAGATGCATGAGGTTGTGTATTGAGAGAAGAAGAGCATGACAATAGGTGTTTATGTTCTACAGGTATGGGCATCAGAGCACTTGTCGATTACTAGACCCATTTGTGAGGATATGAGACAACCCAAGGAGCCTTACATTTGTAGGTATTAGGCTAGATGACCCATACTACTCTGGATAAGATGGAGATATGGAGAGATCAGCTAGATGACTTGGTGTTAGTGATATGGTGGCCATGGAGAGAGACAAAGGCATGAGATGACACGTGAGTGGAGCTTGGATATAGCCTTGCCTCTTGACCACTGATTGGTCATTTGATCCAAGTGATTGAGAGATTTCCATTGACACATTTTTGGAAGTAGTACGATAGGCCATAAGATATATCCCAGGAGTATTGCGCTTATGCCTACTTCATCAAGGAGGTGAAGAAGGGGTGGCTCATTAGAATAGATACTAGGAGGTATATGATTGATGTGCACTCCATTACCATGATGATTTGGGATTATATGGCAACAGTTGTAGATGGGGGGTGACTCTAACATATAGGGAGCATTTTGTGAGTCATCCCTTTCCTTGGTTTACAAATCCACTGGGGATGGTAGTGCCGATACAGCCAATGTAGGAACCACAAAAACAACCACATCAATAGCTACCTAGACAACTTACATCATAGGTGTATATCCCTCCACATTAGATGAGAGTGGATCTAGGTGTCGGGTGGGAGTGGGACTGCATATAAGAGACCATGAGGAGAGATGAGAACCTTGGGTTCCATTGGTGGTGATGTGTAGAGGTAATGCATAGATGACCAACATCCACAATAGCCAAACCATAAGTGGGATGAGATCCTACTCTAGAGCCACATAGTAGAGAGGCTCTAGAATAGACTTGGGATGCTTAGAAGAGATCCATGGAGAGAGTGAGGATAGCACAGTGACATCTGAGTGAGCTGTAGATTCAAGTTGTAGTTTGAGATATGTGGTTAGTGGAGTGAGAATGAGAGATTTGTGAGCCTTGGGACTAGTTGGAGTAGTAGCGGGATGAGATGAGGCTCGGTTATAGGGTGCTAGGGTAGCTTACTACTGTGTTGGATATATCACAATAATAAATGATGCTTTAGATTAGATGCCTAGATTTTTTGAGTATGCTAGAACATTAGAGGGTGTATGTTTGACAACGAGAAAAGATGCTCCTCCTCCTCCTCCTCCACCTCCTCCTCCACCTAGGGATGAGGGAGAAGGACATAGTTAGCTTTCTTTCTTTTATCTTACCTTTCTAATGACATATTTTGGATGTATAAGTATTTTGTATCATTTTGAGATCACCAATGCTCGAGTAGCACTCATTTTTATATCAATGTACACTTGACTCCATTAGAGAGATTTGTATATATGAGATCTTTTTATTTGAGTAGCTTTAAATGTGTCACTCTTTCTATTATAATTGTTCATACATGAGATGTTAGTGATATGATTGTGATGAATGTAAATTGATATTATGTTTGAATGTAGTGTAAATGAGATTATGGATTTATGATTAATGAGAAATGACAAAATGTATATGAAATGTAAAATATGAATGAACAAACATATCGTGCAGATTTTAAGTTTGTTGTTAATGACATGTATCCTGTGAAAATCAAAAGGACAAACCAAGGATTCGAATGCTTGTGTAGTCGAGAATAAACATGATATTTTGAAGAAACCAATGACCTCTCATATCGAAAGATACAAGTATAGTAGAAATTGAAATGTACTCTTATGCAAGTGAAGAATGAGATGCAACCCTAGGTCTGGTTACTAAACTCAAAAAATTATCATCACCAAGTGTTTAGTTAGACCCACAAATGTCATACAATTTGCACTAAGATTGCAATCATGAGAATATGAATATGAAATGTGTCTTATTTTTATCAAGATTAAATGTAAACATTAAGGCACAAGAAGCCAGAATGACAAGAACATTTGTTCCATTCAATGTAACAAACAAACATAAGCATCAGAGCATAAATGCTAGGATGACCAGAATGTTTCTTACATGAAAACTCACTAGGAACACAAGAGATCCTTCTTATGAAAAGTATTCAGTAAAGATTCTTTCCACAATGACCCTTACATTCATAACTTGAGACATAAATGTGATAAGTGACCCATACATTCACTTAGTAGGATGAATATTAGTATTTACTATAGTATAGAGAATTCACCCAAATTGTCAAGGAGAAGAACCAACCTCACTAAAGTATCCATATAAAATGAGTTGAGGTACACACAACCATCCAATATGAGATAGAGGATCTTATAGTGGACACACCTTTTATATGTATGCTTCAAATCATTAGAACTAAACCAACAAGCATAAAGAAAAGAAAAGACCATGCCCCAGTCCTTGCTTCTCTAGTCAAAAGAGACATCCTTGAGTTGCTCAAAGGGAAATGAAAAAGAAAAAGAAAAACAAACAAAGTGTTATCCCTCATTTCCAATATCCCTTTTTTCCCAAGTTATGTTACCAAATTGTCCAACCATTTGAGAAAATTGAGTTAATCACAGTATGTTTTCATCTCCTAGAAAAAAACTTATTTTGGGATTTATTATTTGTTCTAGGTACCTAGGGTTTCTCTAATATTTTCATGATTTTTCTTTACCCTAAGAATAACCTTATTTTTAGGCTTGCTACTTATAATTTTTTTTAAATCCCTAAAAGTGGCACTTTACCTTATAGCTTTTGTCTTCTGATAAAGGCTCTTTTGTTTTAAAATGTACAATAATGAAGGGTGTGGCTTGAAAAAGTCAAGATTTCCCTTTGATCTCTAAGTCATAGCGAGTCAATGATAAAGTCTGTTCTTAACTATGAAATGGTGAAAGGTTTGAAAGACATGTTGATTACTTGGTTACGATGCTACCTCACCAATTAAAGAAGTAAGTGTGACATGATGAAGATGGTTAGAAGGGTTTGATTACTTGGTTGTGTAGTTAGTAAAAAATAAAAGAAAGTTTGACCGTGACCATGCAACACAGTAAAAGTTGAAGCTAAATGTTGGGTTGTAAGAGAAAATTTTTAATATGCTTAACCATGCGTGATGCCATGACTTCATGAATTAAAGGTAATCTCATGCTCATTGATGTTAGATTTTGATGGTAACATAAGATGATGACTGCATGATTAAAGCAAAATAAAGGATCAAAACTTGTGATTTCTTGATCACGTGATTAGTTGTTAACAGTAGAGAGTAGACTATGAAGTGGTAGAAAAATGTAAGATGTTGTAGTCGCCAGGTCATAAGCAGGAAATAATAAGTAAAGAGTGACTTTTGGAAAGTGCATTATGATCTCAAAAATCATGTCCTATCAAGAGATCCATAAAAGAATTAAATGGCTAGCTGTACATGTTGTGTCTCTATACTTTTGAAAATTTTGAGATTTCCCATGCATGTTGACATTAAGATACATAAATGATCCTCTAAAATTTTATCTCCATAAAAAGGTTGATGTAACTAATTCCTCAGTTATAATATTTTGCATAAGTCAAGAATAATAATTTGAGCACCAAAATTTGCAAGAATTTTCAAAGTTCTCAAAGCTAGTATTAACAAATAATTATTCCAAAATCTTTAGATATAGAGATCATGGCACAAGAAGAAGGAAAGATGATAACATAGGTTGATGTGGAAGGATCTTCATAGGCCACAGAGAAAGCAAAGCCAAAGTTGGTAACTTTGTATGCATAAGAGTGGGTGTATTTTCTCCCAAGGTCCTCACATGCACAAACTTTGAATGCCCATGTCTTTAAAGATGTATACTCCTTCTATAGGGATGCCATTGTGCCTGAGACTAATGGAAATGAGTTATTCTGGTGTTTTTATCAAAATAGGTATGCAAAGTCTCCAATTTGCAACCCATAGATTAGAAACATGGAAAAATTAATAATGCCAAAGGTGATAATTGATGCTGATTTGGTGAAGACACTGATTAGTTCTTATAGTCCAACTACCAAGGCCTCCCATAGAAAAGATATGAATGTCCTATGCACATTGGATAGGGAGACCTTTACTGAAGTTTTTGACCTAGGAGGGCCTCTCACAAAGAAAGTTGAGAAAGAAAGGATGAACAAAACCTTCAAGAATTCCAAAAGTTTCTACACTGGAACTATCATTAGGAGGAACATTCCTAAATCAAAGAAAGAAAAGGGAGAGTTTCCCAAGAAGGTAGGAGAACTAATGCCACTAGAGTTCTTCTAAAAATATTTTAGATACACCATCTTTGGGATTGAGAAGGTACTTAGAGTTGATGGTACCATGAATTCCCTAGGTTATGTATATATCATAGCTTTGGATATCCAGGATCCAAATTATGATGTCTGTTATGATTTGTAGAATACGTCATTGATAGAATGCATGAAGAAATTGAGGTATCTTAGAAGGGGGACATGGGAAACTTCAAGTTTTTGCATTATTAATTATTGATGCATATCATCCTTTTCAAGAACATAGGGCTCATCAGTCTAGAGTTCATTGAGGCTACCGAGGAGAATGGAGAAACCTTGCTTGTGCAATTATGGATTCACTTCTAGCAAAGGTTTGGTCCCTATGATAGTACTATTAATTTCTATAATGATTTTGTATTTCCAATCATGAATATATTAATAGATATAAATGAAAGAGTACCTAGAGGGGTAAGAATGTTAATTAGACCATCAACCTACCCAAATGACGATAACGTGCTTAGCCATGATTGGGCTAGTTTGTTTTTATTTGAAAAATTTTCAATTATGAGAGTGTTTGGTTGTCCTCAGCTTCCTCATATGTTACCTAGGTATGTCCTTGAAAGACTAGGTGAAATAGAATTCTTCTAGCAATTACTAATGATGAACAGAGAGCATCTAGACCGTGCTATCAGGAAAGACTCTTTTGTAGCCAGAAACACTAAAATAAGTGATTTTATAATAGGAAAAGATGTCATAGAAGAAATAGATCAGTTTTTAGTTGGATTCAAACTTCCCACTACCGCAAATAGGACCTATGATCCAAATGATTTGGTAAGGAATGCTCTTAAATAAATGAGGAAGTATATCCTTCCTAACAACAAACCAATTTGGGAAGAAGATTGCATCATGAACTACCTGCAAACAGATGTATGTAGGTAGAGGACTCAAAATTGGATGAGGATAATGATGATAGAAGAAGCCATGAAGGCTATAGACCCATCATTCAAGGGTTTCCATCATGATGTGTCATATGTAGATAGATACAATAAGTGCTTGGATGGCTTTGATGAGCTAATGACTCAAGTTCTTATAGAATTCTGAGATAGAGAAGAAATACCACCTCCTCAATAGGAGGATATTGTAACTATAGAGGTTGTAGATGATTAGCCAAAGATCTCTTCATGGGATCAAGGAAGAAAGAAATAGAAGATGATTCATATCCCTAATAAGATCAGAGGAAAGGTAGTGCAAATTATGCCTCAAGGATCAAAATTCTTTGATACAATTAGGCATAATTTTCTAATCAAACAAGTAGGTGAACATGAAAAAATCCCCAATATGAATCAATTGCAAATCCAAATGTTGGATGAAAGAATAATCTAGGTTGAAGAGTTCACTAAGGATGACCAATTTGTGAATTTTGATGAATTTAAGTCATTCTTTTATTAGGTAAAATAGAATGAACATTCCCTATAGTTGCAACTCAGGAATTCACCTGAGAAAATTGCAAAACTAGTACAAAGGTTTCAGGATTATGATCCCAATAGTGAGAATCTCACAATTGAGGAGGAAAGAGAATTAGTGACAAGAAGTGGAATGCTGCTCTTTCCAGGTTAGGAACTTAGTTCCTCTTTTATGATGGATTAGATAAGGAAACAAGAAAGGTCAATTTCTTTTGAAGAAACTAATATCACTAATATGTTGCAAGGCTTTGAATTCAATATAAACAGCAAAATGATGACAATATGGAACATGGCTCTAGATGATAATAAACCAACTCTTATGGAAATAAAGGAATCCCACCAGGGAAATGTGATTTTTTGGAATGTTTCTACTGTATCTAGTGACCAAATCCACAATTTGGTGAATACAACATCATTAATGGGGAAGAGAAAAATGGATACATTACAAGAACGATCATACACAACCTATAGCATATCCATTGAGGCAAGGAAAAAAATATGAAGAGCAATTAAAAAGGACTTATGTCTTGGAAAAGAAAATTACTGACATGGAAGAAGAAATAAGGAGCTTAAGGGTTGTAACCAGACCTATTACAGAGGTAAAAGATAGAGAAATTTAGACTGAAGCCGAGATTGCAGTTGTAGGGGAGGCCTGACATATGGATATTGATGAGTAGGATGGGACTAAGGAGGTGGAGATAAAAACAATGCAAAATCTCCTCATGCAAAAAATTTGTGCCTTAAAAATTCTTTCACAAATTGTGCACAATAGCTACATAAGCCTGTAGGGAGTTGAATACCAATCCTCAGAGGAAATAGACCTTTTATCCCCTCTAAATAGACCTTTTATCCCCTCTATTGACAACTTGGGGGCCCTATGCTCCATTCTTTGATAATCTAGTCCCTCTATTCCCCCAAAAAAAGGATTTACCCAAGTTGATAATCATTAATACTATAAAGATGATAAATAGGGTAAGGGAGTTGCATAGTTTCTTCATAGAAAAATTGCAATTAATTCAAGGGAAAATGAAATTGATTACTATGGGAATACCAAATTTCATTCCTGGTATAATAAATATTAATGGAGATCTTAAGGAATGGTAGGAGTGGTCTTCTTCTTTTGAAGATATTTTGAGGCATCCAAGGTTTTTGGCATATTCTAATAATGAGATTGATATAAATGTTGTATATGGTTTAGTTGATTTCCTTTTTAGAATTGAATTAGATTAGAGGTGAAGGCTATTACTGATTCTAAGTGGATTAAATGTGTAGAATATTTAAATGGAGTAAGGAATGCTACTTGGCCAAAAATAGAATCAGATTTAGTTATTTGGGAATTGATTGCAGAAATAAAGGCTCTACCATCCTAGGAGGATGATAAGATAGAGACAACTACAAACCTGCTACAAGAAGACAAAAGGAGATAAAAGGACACAAATAGTTAACAAAAAGGCTCTTGGAATTAATGACATCTACTTTATGCACCCACTTTCTTATCTACTCTCCAACTGCAACAAGTATATTAATGTATGTCATGCCTGACCACTACTTCAAGTTTTTCTGCATATTAGGACCTTGTTGTTATAAGTTCCTTTCGGTTGTTATTTTTTTATTTCTGTAATAACTTGGTTATATTACTGTCCTTTGGAAATGATACTTATACTGAACGTATTTTCTGTTTAGAACTATTTTATTAGCATTGAATGTGATTTAGGATTATATGATTTGAAATTGGCATATAAATGATTGCATGTTGATTGGGTATCGATTATGTTTATTATGTTTCAAACTCATTGTAAACTACATTCTGTTATATAATGTATGTTAACTTGACATTGCAAATACATTTGAATGGTAATATGCTATATGCATTTAGAACTTGTCATTGTACTTTCATATACGTGATTGAGAAGTGATGGAATTATTGCATTAGATTTCTTTTTCCGTATAGCATATAGGCATATGCTGTAAAGGGATTAAATACTTTATATTGCATATAACCTTAAGATGGTTTTAATTACATAACTTATATTTATTTTGTTTTAAAGGGTTTAATAAATTGCAGTTTGCATTTCATATATATATACTTATTTTAAAAGGGTCTAAACACCCTAAGTTGAGGTTGGCATAAACATTTTCTATTTTAAAAGGGGTTTAATATTTCTTAAAGGGCATACAACCCTAAATGAGTATCGAATGCCATGTAAGAGGGAACATATTCACTATTTTTGAAAGCCAAACATGGCGGTGGCATTGTAACTGTCATGTGCATGGCCCTGTGAAGTGTCACAGTTGAATTGAATGCATGATTATGAGGAATTATGGCACTAAAGGTTTAGTCGGCCATTTCATTTTGCGAGTTGGATTTCTTGTAGAATTTGGGCCGAAAACTTGGCTGCATTGCTCTATTTTGATTTACATTTGTGATCCTTGTTGCTAAGGTATCAACATAATGAAGGATTTTGTTAGAAGGGGATACATGCATATGTTGTTAAGCACAATGGAGTTACTCATCAGAAGTTGTTTGTTGTTTTTTTGGGTTCTTCTGCTTCACACCATTGTGAAGTCATTTGCGATTTATGTGTGTTGGCATTGTAGAGATTGCTTACCAATTTTGACTTGGCTTTTGGGGCTTTGGCATTGAGCTAAATTGCAGAAGTATTTTCCATCTTTAGTATTCACGTAGGGGCAATTTCTTACCCTACTATCTCTCTATTTACAATTTCATTGTGATATCGATTAGCATGTTGCAAATGATTATTAGTTTTTTTCATGATGTGAATTTACACTCAAGGATGGATATGTGCAGAGCATGGCACTGTGTGCAATGCTTAGCCCTATATATATCCACCTTTGAATGTGGAGTATGGAGATATCATATTGGGTGTAGTTATATGTATATATATTTGGGTTTTTCCCTAAACATACTTTTTCTTCTCTGTGTTGAACTCGGTCAGGGCCTCATGCTTGCAATAGTTAGTTTGTATGTGATTGTGTTATACTTGGGTATTCAACTTTGACAGGGCTAAGCTCTAAGAGAACCCATATCTTGAGTTTATTGATATGTGTGGTTCGGCCACAGTCACGAGCTCGCATTAGGTTGCAGTCTCACAACTGATTAAGGGCACAATCACTCTATTTTAAGAATTAGTTAACTAGAATCGAGGGTTAAGTCATTATAATATACAATGTGCTTGATTTCTATAGCTCGGTCATTATGTATTTAAATTAGTAATATATTGAACAGTGTGTGATTACTGATGGTAACGACATTCTGTCAAATAGTTAAAAAGGAAACTTTATTCAAGTAGAAAATTCTATGCGACAGCATAAATTAACCATTAATATATGATGGAAATTGAGTAGTAATAAATTTTTGTTTGTGAAACTATTCGTAACTGATTAAGAAATTATTTTTATAAACAAAGACATGGATAGATGTTGTTAGTTCATTATCGATAGGGTCATTATGTGAACAATTTGTGTGCTTCTTATAGCTTAGGGATTTGCATCCGAATTAGTTTTGGTCATTGGCATGATGTAAGTTACTTTGCATATTTGTGAATTGCATTTTAAATTGATCTCAAATATTGTATTTTTAAATGTTGTTGTAGTTATAACTGGATGGTGGCTTATTGTCAAACAGTGGTAAAACTTCAATGGACACTTGAATATTCAATGACATTGTAAAGGATCATTTGTTAATGCATTGGCTGCACTTGGATTCAATTATGTTTAATTTTTGCTAAGAAGTGTCTTAATAGCATTTATGTATTGTTTTGAGATAATATGTTTGAAACAAAATCCTTTTTACTTATACAGATGTATTTCTGTTCATAATTGAGATGGAAAGTTGGTTCATATATGAGGTAGATTTATGATATATTTTTGATGATATGTCAATTAAAGCAAGAATATCATATGTGCATTGTTTTATTATCTTGGTCATTTTGAAGGATAAGTTTAGTTTATTATAATAGTAGGAATAAGTAGTATAGTACTACGACTAGTAAATATCATTAAACTGATGTATCAGTTTAGTTATATTTACAAGAATGTAATATTGTAGTATTTATTTCTATTGTTAAAATAGCTAAGTTTACTTTTGAATTTGGTAGTAAAAGATGAGATTTTCAAAAGATGAAGAATGTAATATCATGATAAAACTAACTTGTTATTCGTTGCATATGCATTCTTAGAATATTTGTTTGATGTGTATTTTAAGGATAGTTGTAATGAACATATATCGAGGTGGCTGAATATCGATTTATCCTATTCAATTAATTAAATCAGTGATAATTTTAAGATGAATTGGGTGGGTTAACTACATATAAAAGATAATTGGCCTTACCTATGACTTTAACCAGTAAGGTTAACTACGGAGAACAAGGCAAGTCTTTATTACTCATTTCACGAGTACCATAGGGAATTCCACTATGTGTTGTCTATGAGCTTACCATATAGGGATGCAATATCTTAGCACCATAGTGATGACACCTCAGTATATATATGATTCATTTACTAGTTATTCTTAGTGCGAGTTTAATTTTGCATTGTTAAGATGTTTACTTCTTGCATATTAATTTTAGAATTGCACTATGTTATGTGGTTCAGATATCTGCATTACGGTTTTGTCTATGTTTATTTTAACATGTATGCAGGTGGACTACGCTTTTCAACTCAGTATGTACTGAGCCCCTTTTTGTGTTGTGTTGCATTTTTGTGTGTTTTCAGGTGTTTCAGGTTGGTTAACAAATAGCTAAGAATGACTGTTGAAGTTACTTCTTGAAACAAAATTTATTACTTGTAGAGTCCATATGTTCGACATAGGCGTATAAGAGTGATATTGTACTTCATTATTTTACTAAACCCTTTATGTATTAACATCATTATGGAAATTTATTTGGATGATATCTTCTTCTATTTAGAGGTTTACGAATTGAGAGTGACTCAATCATTGTTCTTATTCTTGTAAAAGATGTTTAAATAAATAAAAAAATTCTTTTGTGCATTATGCTTGTTATTGGTTTCCTATTTATTTTTATTTTTTTAGTATAGAATTACATTTTGGTATTAGAGCATGGTTAGAATAACCAGGACTCTTGGGTTATAGGGTTTTTCTCGTCATCAATGCGTTATTAAAAATTATTTGTTTTTAGGTTGCTATCATGCCTCCCTTCACTAGAGGAGCTTGAGGACATCGCATTCTTGAGGATAACTTTTTTGGCAGAGGTAGAGGTAGGGGCAGGGGCCATGGTAGAGGTCCTAGGCACCAGAGAATTGTTGGGGATGATCAGTTTGATCAAAATGCTAGGGTTGGAAACAACTAGGATAACCAGGCAAATCAATCTATGGTTCTTCAATAGATACTAGAACGTCTCGATAATATTGAGACTAACAACCAGATTCCTGGTGGGGGAGCGAATGTTAAGATACCTCTTGTGCAGGGTATTAACCTTCCTATAGAGGATGATCCAGTGGCAAGAGCTCAGCTCAAGGATTTGTCCAAGGTGAAAGGGTCGTTATTTTATGGTATAGAATAGGGTAGAACAGCAGAAGCTTGGCTGCTAAATATTGAGCGGTGCTTTATCTTACACCATTACTTGAGTAACATGAAAGTAAGATGGACGGTTATGAATTTGAGGGGATTTGGTTCCTTGTGGTGGGAATAGGAGTTGGAGAAGCTTGGCATTGATATCTCTTTAGTTAATTGGGAGCTCTTTGTCGAGTGCTTCAAGGAGAGGTTCATGTCTAAATATTGGCGTTAGGCCCGTGCAGAGGAGTTCTTTCAGATTATGTAGTCTGGCTCTATAGTGGGAGATGATGAATGTAGGTTCTATGAGCTTAAATTTTTTTTGGCTAGGCAGAAAATGATAACGCCATGATACAACATTTCATCAGGGAGCTTATGCCCAAGATCGGGGAGGAAGTGAGAACTTTTAGACCTATGTCTATGTAGGAAGCTTCAGAGCAGGCAAAGCTAATTGAGATGAAGACTGGCTATCATGGGACATCATACAAAACCAACATGGATCTACCTATCCTAAATGTTAGTAAGAATCAAAAGCCTCCTTACATTAGTTCAAAATCAAGATTTTCAGTTGGGAAATTCAAGAAGAGGAAGTTTGATAAGAACTCCAAGGGTTCAGAATGGCCTAGACCATCTCAACCACCTCAGAGTGTGCAGAGTAATAATCCATCTCCTAGTCTTTCTAGTCAGAACATGGGATTCAAGAAATCTGTTGAGTGCTATCATTGTGGTCTGATAGGTCATTACCAATCTCAGTGCCCTAACTGGGACAAGTCGAAGGTTGGACCTAAGCCAACTAGGTCTGAGGTAACAGTTGGTGATTCTTCCAAGAACCACCATATTTTTGCTACCCTGGATTAGAAGAAGGCTGAACACCAAAACACGGTTATTGAAGCTTAGGGTAATACTCAAGGTATGAAAGTATCTATCTTATTTGACTCTGGAGCTACAAACTCATTTATTTCTTCTACTTTAGTTGCATATAGTGGAATTCTTGTGGTTAAGGCAAGGAATAGATGGAAAGTGGAGTTAGCGTCAGGTTCTAGGGTGAATGCTGATATTGTTGCTCCTGACTGTAAGATTTGAATGAAACCTTTCACTACTTCAACGAACCTTAGGGTTATACCTTTAAGATCATATGACATAGTTTTGGGGATGCATTGATTAGAACAACATCAAGCTGTTATGGATTGCAAGGATAAGATAATTAATTGTTTAGATGATGTTGGATCAGCTAGGGTTATTGCTAGAATCAAGAGACCCATCTCTTTGCAGACTATTTCTGTCAAGCAATTGGCAAGGTGTGCTCAAAAAGGCTATTTTTTTTTGCCATATTGGTAAATGACTTAGAAGATTCCATGGTTAAAGGTTCTTCTCTTGATCATCCAGTCTTGCAGAGTTTTTTGGATGTTTTTGTTGAGGAGATTCCCAGAATACCCCCGAGAAGAGGAATTGATTTTCGAATCAATTTAGTGCCAGGAAGGAAACCAATTTCCAAGACTCCATACAAAATGAAAACTCAAGAGTTAGTTGAACTTAAATTTTAGTTGGAGGAGCTTTTGGAGAAAGGTTTAATTCATCCTAGTGTATCACCTTGGGGTGCTCTAGTAATCTTTGTCAAGAAGAAAGATGGCTCCTTGAGACTTTGCATTGACTATAGATAGTTAAACAAGGTCACTGTTAAGAACAGGTATCCTTTTCCTAGAATTGATGACTTGTTTGATCAAGTCAAGGGTGCCCGAGTCTTTTCAAAGATTGATCTGAAATTCGGGTATCATCAACTTAGAATCTAGGAAGCTAATATTCATAAGACAACTTTTCACACCAGGTATGGGCACTAAAAATTCATAGTAGTACCTTTTGGGTTAACAAATGCACCTTCTATCTTTATGAGCCTAATGAATGGTGTGCTTAGAACTTTTCTAGATAAGTTTGTAGTGGTTTATCTGGATGATATTTTGGTGTATTCTAACACTGCTAAGGAGCACGACTAGCATTTAGAGCAAGTTTTGGAATGCCTTCATGGGAACAAACTGTATGCCAATCCTAAGAAGTACGAATTCTTCAAATTGGAGACTTTTTACTTAGGTCATATCATTTCAGGGGATGGAATTTCTATAGATCCATCCAAAATTTGAGCTATTGTAGATTAGCCAGCACTTGCGAATGTGTTTGAGGTTCGAAGTTTCATGGGCTTAGCAAGCTATTACCGTAGATTTGTGTCAAACTTTTCTAGAATAGTGCATCCTATCATGTCTCTTTAGAGAAAAGGGAAGAAATTTGTGTGGACAGAGGAGTGCGAGGTAGCATTTAAGAAACTTAAGGAATGTTTGACCAGTGCACTAGTTCTGGCAGTCCCTGATTCAGCTAAGGAGTTTGTGGTTTGCACTGATGCATCTTTGGATGGCATAGGGGCAATGTTGATGCAAGAAGGTTGTGTTATATATTATGAGTCTAGAAAGCTAAAGAGTCATGAGGTGAATTACCCTACTCATGATCTTGAACTTGCGGCGATTATGCATGCTTTGACCAAGTAACAACATTTTCTTCTGGGTCAATGGTTTGAGTTACATACTGATCACCAAAGCCTTTAGTATCTTTTCACACAACCAGACCTCAACACTAGGTAGTGAAGATGGATGGAGTTTCTATATGAATATGACTTTGAAATTAGTTATGTGCAAGGGAAGGAGAATGTTGTTGTTGATGCACTTAGCAGAAGGTGACATGAATTATCTTCTTTGATCCTAACACTAGATCTTAAGGATAAGATTTTACAGAACCTTTTTGCAGATCATTGGTTTCAGGATGTTAAGGCTATTATTGACAGTGGCAGCATCTTGGAAGGGCATTTTGAGGGGTATTTAGTAAATTTTGAAAGTTTACTGCTTTTTAGAGGGAGTGTGTACGTTCCTGAGTTGGGTGATTTGAGAAATTTGGTTTTTTTTGAGGCCCACAAAGCACCATATTCGGCTCACCCGGGTGTCAAGAAAATGCATGCTGACCTTAAGCAGCATTAATATTGGCTTGGAATGAAGAGAGACATAACAGATTTTGTTGTTCGATGCTTGGAATGTCAATGGGTTAAGGCTAAACATCAAAACCCTGCAGGATTATTGCAGCCACATAATATTCCAGAATGGAAATGGGACACCATTTCTATAGATTTTATTACTGGATTGCCTATTACAGCTCATAGGCATGGCATTATTATAGTGGTAGTGGATCATTTTTCTAAGGTTGCCCACTTTATTCCAGTTAGATCAGCAACTAGTGAATCCATACCAGCAGCAAAAAACTCCATATCAATAGAAAAAAACTCCATATTAGTAGGAATATGTATATCTCCATCAATACATTCCAAACTCACAATACCAATAATCTCATTGCTCACAACAAGATGCTCTAAAACACACAACTCATCACCAATAGCAACCAGATCATCCATGACCAAGTGCTCTACAATTTCCATGTTAGACCCAATTGACTGATCATGAAAACCAACCTTTGTCTCAGCATCAACAAGGTTAGGAATATATTCAGAAACAACCTCCAGCTACTCTACAAGTTCTATAGCAGACTTCACAAACTAATCAACAAAACCAACCTCTTCCACCTTGACCTTGCTATGCCATCTTCTCTCATGAAAAAGTCTCTTAATTGGCCAAACAAATCTTTTTCAGATCAGTATACTCTAGCTCCACAAACATACAATTTCTTTCTTTGGTTTCTCAACTCTTTTAGAGAAATCAACATCCACAACAACATCCACCCAAGCTATTGTCTCATTAATCCTCCTTTCCATTATATCATGGATATTCACAATCATCCTTGGGTCCAATCCTCTTGGAGCCATCTCCCAAGATATTCATAAACCCTCTGCAAAAAATCCTTCTCATGATCCTTATGACAACCTTGAATTGTTTGCAAGTCAGATTGCAACCTACCACCTCGCATGAACAATCAGGAACCACATCACAAGTCTAGGACCACAAATCTGTAATCCACAAATTATCTTCACATCCATCGATCCACCTACAAGCCCTCCATAATTGCAAGTTAGAACCATGATTTGCCACCTTGTAACTAAGAGATCTAGGACTCTAGAAAGAAAATCCACCAATAGATCAAGATCAATTCATATCTACTTCTCCAACCCAAGTCCTGGTGCAAATTGCCTCAACTTTGGTTTTCCAAGCTGCAGCTACTAGCCTTTCTTAAAATTCGCACCTCTATCACCTCCTCTTCTCCAAGATAGATCAATAATGACTAAAGACTTCCCAAAAACCCCTAATTATACCAATCTAAGCCACAAGTCATCCCAGAACAAAAATTAAATACAAATACATAAATTAAATGCCACAAGTCGACCTACAACAACAATTAAATGCCCAAAATTGATATCTGAGTAAAATTGTGATATCTCCTAGATCCTATTGAATTAGAACTCATGCTTCAAACCAAAAGTAAAAATCTAGGTCCTCTACAACCCCTAAAATTTTTAAAGGCTGATTCCTTAAGAAAAAGTGCACATCCACTTTGAAAGTCACACATAGAAATCTGTCATGCAATCTTCCAGAAATAGATATTGTAGGAGAATTGCCATATCTCCCAACTCATAATGAATTAGAACTTGTGGTCTAGATAATAGATATTAATCTAGGTCCTCTTAAATCCTTGAATTTTTCAACCTCTAACTCATTAAGAATAATTATTCATACATCCTAAAACAAGAACCTAGAAACTAAAAAAAACATTATTCCAACAACAAGGTAATAACTACTCAAACTTCCACTCAATCCATCCAATCTCTATGAAATCATGAGGAAAGGTTACCCAATGTGTCTCTAACACATTCATAACCATTAAAATCATATCTCCACCAAAATCCAAGCTTGACACTCCTACATCACTAGAAGTGTTGGTCATTATTTGTTTGCTTTTCCTTTCCTTTTAATTATAGTTAGTTACTGTGACTAGGAAGTTTATAAGAAAATCATAGAAGAACATTGACCATTTTTGCTAAAGGGGATAGTCTTGAAGAGAAGAATATCAAATTTAATAAGATCAATCCCTAAGGTTTTCCCAAATTGGCCCTGTAGAGCCTAAAGTGAAGTGAGTCCTGAGGACTCTACTAATGTTGGTCTAGAACTAAGATTTAGCCCTACTAAATATAGGATTTAGTTGATCCTTAGGCTTGTATATATCTTATGCTTCTTGGTATTAGGTTTAAAATCATCTGATATGTTCCTTAGTTGTAAGAACTCCAACATAAAGAAAATCTTAGCATAACTCAAATAGTGCCAATGTTTCCATTGTAGTGGTAGTGTTATAGGCTTGACATCAAGTGTCAATGTTTAGAACATATGTGTAAGAAATCTCTTTAGTAGGAGGATGACAATAGAAAAGAGAAGTTAGGATAATTGGTGATTAATGTTAGAGAGAAATCATCATGAAGAAAAAATCTTAGTAGGAAACTAAGCAATAGTAGATAGACATAGTTAGAACAACTAGTGACTGATGAAAAAGAGATCTTCTTTGAGAGAAATCTCACTAATGAAGTAAACGATAATAGGTAGATGCAGTTAGAAAAATTGGTGACTAACATGAAAGAGATCTTCTTTGAGAGGAATCTCAATAGTAAAGTAAGCGATAATAGATAGACACGTTACGAGCAATTGGTGACTGAAGCTTAAGAGATCTTCTTAGAGAGGAATACAAATAGTAAAGTAAGTGATAGTAGATAGATGTAATTAGAACAACTGGTGATTGAAGCTAAAATATCTTCTTGGAGAGGAATCTCAATAGTAAAGTAAGCGACAATAAATAGAGGTAGTTAGAAAAACTAGTGATTGAAGCTTAAAAGATCTTTTTGGACACTACAGGGTGTTGCCCCCAAGACTATGCCTAGATTTAATCCATGGATGCATGAGCAAAAGCAACAAACTAAAGTAGGAAAACAACTATACAAGAGGCTAAATATATGCCATAGGATGTAGCATTTGAAACAAGAGGTGCATGTTTACCAAGTTTTCACCTTCTTTGTAGAGATTCTATTTTTGCTACCATGATGCCTATTTGCCAAGTTTTCATCAATGACACTTTTCTTGTTTTTCATTTTTTTTGAATATTTGATTTTTTGAATTTTCTTGAATATTTGATTTTTTGCAATTTTTTGGTATTTTTGAATATTTCAAATTTTTTGTATTTTTGTATTTTCCATTTTTTTTGGTATTACCAAGGTGCCTATTGCTAGGTTTTCACCAAGATAATAGATTTTTTTAAGGAAATTTAAGTATGTACAAATAGATTTTGAAAGCATGTCAATTTAAGAATTGTTTCAGATGAAAGGCGTTGATCAGATCTTTGAGCAATTCTCCCTTAGTTGTTGAAAGTTGATAAGCACCAAATCTAAACTTTGTAGTAACTATGTATGGACCAACCTAGTTAGGTTCAAACTTACATTTTTGTATCTGTTGTTGTTAATTCTTAGGGTTTTCCTTCAAAATGAGGTCACCCACTTAGAGGTCACCTGGTTTGACTTTCTTTTTGTAGCTTTTAGACATACACTTTTGATAAGCTCAAAGATGATCATACACCACTTGTTGAAATTCATATAGAAATAATAGCTCGTGAAGCTAAGATATTTTGTAATCATCATGATTAATGAGGCCTCTCAAAGAGATTCTCAAAGTAGGAATCTCAACCTCAATAAGAAGCACAACATCCACTCCATATACCAAAGCAAAGGGTCTTGTTCCCATTGGAGTTCTAATGCTAATTTTGTAATCCCATAAAATTGGATTAATCTAAAGGTGCTACTCCCTTCCAATTTTTTTGACTATGCGATTTAAAGATCTTAAGGATAGCCTTGTTGGATGCTTCTTCTTGTCCATTACCTTGAGGGTAATAGATAAAAGACCAATGCTACTTGATTTTAAACTTTGAGCATAAATCTTGGAGACCCTTATTTTAAAACTATCCCCCATTGTTAGTAATGATGGAGGATAGTACACCATACCTGCATATGATGCAATCAAGAATGAACAAAGCTACAATTTTTCCATTAGCCTTAGAAAGAGGGACTACTTCCACCCATTTGGTAAAGTAGTCTGTATCTGTGATAATGAAATTGTATCCATTTGAAGAAGACAGATGAATCTGACCCACTAGATCAACAGCCCATTGTTGAAATGGCCAAAGTGTGATACATGGAATTAGCTTCCTGGCTAGAGCATGAATCAAATTTCCATGGAGTTGGCACTATTTATAGGACTTGGCATATTTAATTTCCTCTTGCTCCATATCTGGCCAATAGTAGCCACCTCTAATAAGTTTATGAGCTAGTGTCAAGCCATTAGAGTGAGATCCATAAATGCCTTCATGTACATCAATTAATGTGCACTTTGACTCATTAGGTTCTAGACACCTAAAGGGTGTACCTTCAAGACCTCTCCTAAACAAGTCATCAAAAATAATGACATACCATGATGCACTGCAGATTAGGTGAATTTTTTCATTCCAGGTTAGATCGTCTAAAATTATTTGGTCACATAGATAAGAATACATATGATGATAGTGGGATGAATCATGTCTTATGATAGAATAGATCATTCAGGATTTAGGTGAATTATAAGCAGGGTAGGGTAATGTCTCCACTAGGAATTCACGTCTAAAATCATTATCAAGCATATATAGTATGGAAGTGAGAGTATCCATTGCATTAGCCACCTTATTATCTACCCAAGGAACTTGTTGAAAAGTGATATGTGTGAAGTATTTTTTTTAAAATCATCAACCATTCATTTATAAGGTGTCAACTTCTCATCCTTTGTCTGATAAACATTATTGACTTGATTAATTACTAGCTATGAATCACCAAATATATTCAATTCATCTATCCTCCATTCAACTACAATCTTCATGTCATTGATTAAGGCTTCATATTATGCAATATTATTTATACAAGGAAATATAATTTTTTCAGCCTTAGGAAATGGATATTTCTATGGTGTTATGAATAAGATCCCAAGATCAGATCCTTGTTGTATGAAGGAACCATCAAAGAACATCACCCATGTTTGATGTATTAGCATTAAGAAAGATTCATCAAGGAATTCAATATTTAGTGGTGGAAGACTTTGCATTGGTGCTTCTGCTAATTTATTAGCAATTGTCTATCCTTTGATAGCCTTTCCTTCAACACATGCAATATCAAACTCACTTAGTATCATGAACCATTTAGCTAACCTTTTTGTTAGAGTTGCCTTGCTAAGTAAATACTTCAATGGATCAATTTTGACAACAAGTCGTGTAGTGTGAGCAAGCATGTAGTGCCTCAACTTTTGAGAATTAAAGACAACCATCAAGAAAACTTTTTCAATAATGATATAATTCATTTCATAAAAAATTAACATGTGATTGAAGTAGTATATAGATCATTACTTGTTGTCATTGTCCTCTTGAGATAGAGATACTGAGAGATGACTATGTTGTAGAGATATACAAAATGAGAGGCTTCCCATAAATAGGGGGCATCAAGATCAATGGATTGAAAAGATGTTGTTGTATCTGTGTTAAACTCTGATTGCAATCTTTGTTCCAGTCATATTTTACACCTTTATGCAGAGTCTTAGTAAAAGGTTATGACCTATCTTCCAACTATGAAATGAATATGTGAATGGATTGTAGCCTCCCTTGCAACCCCCTCATTTGACTAATATTATAGGGTGGAGGCATTTCCATTATTGTTTGAAATTTTTTTGAATCCACCTCAATTCCTTTTGTAGATACAATATAGCCAAGTAACTTCCCAAATGTGACACCAAATGCACATTTTTGTAGAATTTAACCTGAGACTAAATTTTTCCATATGATCTATGATTGGTACCAAATCTTGAAGATGAGTGTAGCACTGTGTACTCTTAACCAATGTGTCATTGACATAGTCCTCCATCATTTTATGCATCATGTCATGGAAGATTTTTGTAAGTATCCTTTGATACATGACATCGGCATTTTTCAGACCAAATGTCATCACACTCCAACAGAAGGCACCCCATGCACAAATGAAAACAATTTTCTTGTGGTCTTCTGGTACAATTTTAATTTGATTATAACCAGGAAAACCATCCATGAGTGAGCATATTTCATATACCATTTTCATATCCAATATCATATCAATATTGGGTAGTGGAAATTCATCCTTTGGATATGCTATGTTTGGATCTCAAAAATCTATACAAACTCAGATAGACTTATCATGTTTGGAGACTAGAACAATTTTTGAGATCTATTCAACATAATCAATAGCATAGATGAAACCAACTTTTAATAAATTTTCTAATTCATCTTTAATAAGTAGTGCTCCATGAGGATGCATCTTCCTAAGCTTTTGTTTGATAGGTTTTACTCCTAGTGCAATAGATAAATGATGCATTATGAGGTTAGGATCTAAGATTGGCATATTTGAGTAAGTCCATGCAAAATGAATCTTTTTTTCTTGAAAGAAGGTAGTAAATTCCTCTTTTTGTTTTGTAGATAAGATTGTGCAAGGTGTATTATATGAGGATGTTTTGATGTTCCCAAGTTGATTAGTTGTTTCGGCTCAATCAACACTGATGATCTCTCCTGAAAATGACTTGGAAGTGCATCAAATGTCTCATCCTTAGGCACCTTAGAGAGGTTTTCACCTTTGGATACTTCTTTTTCTTTTACTATTTTGGGTTCTGATACTGCTACAATGTGATTTTCACCATCAGACTATCTATTTATTTTTCTTTTAATTATGTGATTGATATATTTGATATCAACTTTATTCATATTGACACTCTTTGCACTAGTGGAGGATGTTACTGGTTCAACACTGTGTAAATAGAAGGCAAGAGAATAGTCATTCTGGAATATAGGGATTTCACTAAATGTAGTATTGGAATTTCAGTCTATTAATTCAAGATAAGTGAATGAGAGAGATGTAGTGGGTTCGATGGCACTTACAGTATATTCATCAAATTCTTGGACAAGTAATTCAAGACATAAAGTGATTTCATCCAAAGGTATATTTGAATGCCTTTGAGTTCTAATGACATTAATTGAAGACTCATTGTCACTAGTAGAATGAGACTTATCCGACCAAACCCTCGATTGTTTACCTATTTCAAGCTGATTTTCATATGTATGAACTTGATCTACATCCTTGTCTGAAGTTGCTTCTAAGAGAGAGAATCAAATTCACACTCTCAAGAATCTATGTTATGTGGAGCCAGATTGTAGAATTCCCCAATAGTTATGGGAACCCATTTTCCACTTTCATTATCATCTTGATTTTTACAAAGTTGTCCAACAACTATAATATGACTGGACTCTCCTTGTTCCTATTGAATATGGGGAGTTTCAATAGTATTTTTAGAAGAATCACTATCAACATCAACATTACTAACACGTGGTACAAAGTCATATGGTTCTACGAAGAACTTAGCAAGATCTAAAGGAATTGGATAAGGAAAAGTATCCTCATCATCAGAGCTATCCTCATGATTATCTAACTTAGTTTGTGACTTATGTTCATAAAAAAATTTAGATTCTGGTACAAATTTATTAATCCATAGATGAAAGGGAATCTTTGTGTCCTAAGGCCTTCTAGATATTTCTTTTATAGTATCAATCAAGCCATTTTTGTTACATCCAATTGGACCATAGCCTTTGTAACCAAAGTGTTTCATTAGGTTAAGACTCGGACCATACTTTTTGGGACTGATCTCACGAGACTGATCTGTGAAATCACCTAGAATTTCCTCTTTATATAACCATGTAGTGATGACTCTATTTTCATCTTCCTCTTCCATAGTTATATTAGCTTTGACAAATGCATGGTTGAGTTTAGTCTAAGGTGATAGTACAAAAGGTCTCTTCTCTTTAGATGGTCTCCCATAATGATGAGGAGACTCAGGAAGAGATGTCAAAGACAGAATAGGTTTAATGTAATACTCACCCATCCCAATTTCTGTTAACTTGAGTAACTTCTCCATTTCTTTTAGCTTATTGACATGATGATCCATATATTCTCTATTAGTAGGTACAAAGCTTTCAACAAATTTTAACATATTACAGGTGTAACTAGTATTAACAGGTATAGTAACTTTAGACATTTGGAATGGAAACTTGATGCATTGATGGTACATTGAAGGCATGACTTTCATTTCATGTATCCATGGTCTCCCTAAAAAGATATTGTATGCTAATGGAATGTCAAGGACTTGACAAGTAACATCCCTTTATACTGGACAAACTTGAAGTGGTAACACAATAAGACCTAGGGATTTATGTTTGACTTCATTATATGCCTTGATGGTTATTTTGCAATGAGGATCAATAGACTCTTTAGAATAACATAATTATTTGAGAAAAGTAGTAAAAAAAATGTTTAGGCCAAATCCATTGTCTATGAGAACATAACAGACATGTTTTTGATGTATCATAACTTCAATGTGCAACAATTGTTCATGAGGATGACTCAATGAATTATCATCCTCTCTAGAAAAGTACAAATAATGAGGTGAGGTCAAGTGACCCACCATAGATTGAAACCTATCAATATCAAGATCTTAAGGTACACTTTCCTTATTAAGGGCTTTGTCAAGAATCTACCAATGAGCAAGTGAAATTTTAAGTAATTCAGAGATTGTTATTTGAGCATTTGTCCATTACAATTGGTCAATGATACTAAAGTTGGTAACTATGGAGGATATTGTAATTTTTTTACCTTTTTTGGATGGACCAACAATAGATTTGTCTTTATGTTGATCTACATTAGGAGTAGAAGGCATAGGATCTTTAAGTACTATCTTGGCACAAGAACATGTAACAATATTGGCACAAGATTGTGACTATTCTTGATCAGATGTAATAGATGTAACACCTCTTCAGAAAAATAGAGTCTTAGGTTTCGTATTGTCATGCTTTCCTTTAAACATGGTAACATCAAAATGTTCAAAGTCTAAGGGTTCAACCATGTTGATCACACTATCATCATTGGTGTATGTATAATTGACCTTGTTATTAGTTTTTTGTTTAGAGATTTCTCCCTTGTCATAATGTGGAAATGGCTCCTTAAAAGCTTTGTGGTTTGAATTCTTATTATGTCCATCCACAATGATTTCACCATCATCAATTAGGTCCTAAAATTTATGATTTAGGTTGATACAATTGTTTGTTTTGTGACCCTTGTTCTGATGGTATTCAAAAAACGCATTCTCATTCCACCATGTAGGTCATGGCTGTGGATCATAAGGATCATAATTATCCAATCAAGTAATGATATAATTTTGAATCAAGGTTTAATAGACCACATCTAGAGGTCCACCAAGAGATGTATACTCACATTTGTGTCATGTAACCCAAGATGAGTTCTTTGTTTTGTTCCCAAATGTATTTTTATCTAGAGTATATTTGATAGTAGTTTTAGATGCATTGATATTTTCTGTGAGGTTTAAAGCCATCTTAGAGGGTTATAATATTATCTACCACTCCATCATGTACTACCTCTCAATTCTTGTTAACATATTCAAGGATTTATCCTTACTAGAGGTAGACCCTTTCTTGATGTCTTTTTGAAGGGTTATTTCACCCTTTTTGACCATGAATTCATCTATTTGAATAGCTTGTGCAATCATATCTTCAAAGGTGTGTAGACCTTGAAGTTGTATTCTATACCCAAAATTAGGTAAACAATTATCCATAAAGATATCGAGTTTTTCTATTTTAGGGATTTTTTGTGAGTATTTGGTATAGAAATTGTCACCATTTTTGGAGAAACATTAGGAGAGGTTCTAGAATCTTTTGTTTAAGGTTACATATATCTCCTATGTTGACTGGATGTTGTATATTGTGTAAGTATTGATTAATAAACATGTATTATAAGAAATCTTATCAAATATTTTAATACCAATAGGTAATCTTGACAACCATTCCATGGCTTGAACACGTAGACTCCGTGGGAAAAAAATCATGAGATACATTTGATTGTGCATGAGTTCCATAAAAAAAATGCCAAACTCCCTCAAATGATCTTCGGGATCAGATGTTCCAAAGTATTTCTCGTAGTTGGGTAACTCAACTCCTCTTGGAAAAGGAGGCATATACAAACCTTGTCAAAAGGAAATGGACAAATGGTGTCTAATGTGTATGTTTTAGTTGGTTTATCCTTATCATGCATCATTTGGGCCAATTTCTCTTGCATGGCCTGAAGCTATTGTTGTAACTTGGATGTTTTCATTTCTTCTTCTTGTGTGACAATTGTTTCAACATTGAAATGTTGAGGTAGTTTTTCTCCTTCTTTAGCAAGTTTGAGAAAATATTTTTCTTTCTCATCATGGAGCAAGATCTCCATCATTTTCTAAAAGTTTTGATCCTTATGGAATTTCTCTATATCTTCTAGGGGTATCTCTATAGTATCCCTATACTCATTCATGTAGTTGTAAGGTTCTTTCACCCTTTCATTTCTTTGGTAGTCTTGTTGGTATTGTCTCCTACTATTTTCTCCTATTTCTTGATCTTGATCAACCATTTTAGGAGTGTAGAAGGTTTTAGTATGCATATGTTGTATAGGTGTTTGGAAAAAAAATTAGCTGTTCTATTTAAAGACATAGGTGTTTTGTCAATATCTGGATGTTCTTGATATAATGGATTCCTATTTTGTTGTAAGTTTATGGAAAATATTCTTTGAGCACTAGGTGGACCAATAGGTGAAAGAGATCATCAGGACCCTTCACTAAATTCAAACTATATATAAAGCTGGGAGCAACCTCTGTCATGATTTATAACTCTATCCCTACCACATCGTGGTCGATGGGGAGGAAACACATTTCCAATCCTTGTTGCAATAGTCACAGACAATTACTTAAGACAAAGTTTGAACAAGGATCACACTAGACCATTGTCTCAATGTGAGTAACCATGTTTTATATCTAGATACAAATAGTCTAAGAAATGGCTAGAATAATTGAGAGTTTTGACTATCGTGACACAAGGTATAACAAACACAAACAAGCGAAATAGGACAACCAAGTAAGGAAATTAGTTTGTGTGTGAATGACGTGTTCAACAAAGTAAGAAATCTAAGTTTTACACTATTGCAAATAGAGGAATGACTAAATTTTTTTAGATACAAATTATATTTGGATTGAGTTTTGATATGGGCTTAGAATAGCTCACTATTTTTGGATATTTTTGGACAAAATAGCACAAGGAAATGACTTTTAGGCAACAAAATACTTAGAAAAAGGTGAAGAAACACGTATGGTAGAGAAATCTTAACAGTTTTAAGACCAAAGTTTGTATGAGGATTTATATAGTCCTGCATAAGGAAGTACAGTAAACAAGGCTAGGATTCAGAACGACAAATTTCCAAGTATTTTCTTGCACCAAGATTTGGACAGAGCCACATGAGGAAATGACAATCTGACAGCAAAGACAAGTTTTTGACCAAAACTTTAGTGTTTTAGTAAAATCTCATGTGAGGATTCTTAGCTTCTCGTGTGAGGAAGTAGAGAGGACCACACAAGAAAATGCTAACTGACAGTCGTAAAAGAGTTTTCTTGCATGAAGTTTTGCAATACAACAGTTGAGGAAAGGACAAAACTGATTGGTTTGGACTGTACTTGAAGATATTTTGATGATTTTGGTAGTTTTCTGAACAAAGTACTAACAATATATGGAAGTTTCAGGCATACATGGACATTGTTTTTAGATTTTGGACATCATGTTGGTACGTAAGTAAATAATTGCTTTTCAAACAAGGGATGAAAACAATACTTGTAAACAATCTGACCAAGGACAAAGCAACTCAGAAGGATAGGGGAGTCTCGACCTTTTGTTGTTTGGATGATTTGGATAGTTTGTAGACTCAAAAAAGACACTCTTTTATCCCTATAATAAGAAATGGTAGAGGCAAAAAAATCTGTCTCACAACTTATGCACATGCATTCACCTCACACAACCATGTCACCCCACTAGAGGGTGCCCATGTTTTCATTGTATTCCAAGGAATCAATAACATATATGCTCAATGAGCACCCTTGCAGCAAGGGTCAAAGGCACATACCACCTTCCAGCATCCAGGTACATGCTTATGGTGAGGATCTGTAGGAGAGATTCTTCCCCCCTCCTTGCACAAATATTATGTCCCCTTTCGGAGGTGAACTGGGTAGAAACTATCTACAAAGTTTTTACTTGGCTTCCATTCATATCAATCCTTGTTGACTTCATGAATGAAGTTGAGGCCAACAACCCATGCCAACATCTGCAAGTGCACACACCGGACTAGCAAGACTAGGGGTGGCGTTGCCTAGTGTAACAAACATAGCGACTTCTTGATATGCTATATTAGAATCAAGAAGAAGAAATTGACATGGCTCTAGATTCTTTCACTCTACAAAGCTTCTTTATTAGAGTGAGCTAGAATCATTGGAAAAAGGTGTGTGCTCACTTGGGTGATTCCTAGAGGTTGGATTGCTTTGGCAGGCCCTCTAAAGGTTGACTCAAACTATAGCTCAAATTCAAGGGTCAAAGTTTCTGATTTTCCCAAAGGGAAAAGAACATACTCCTCTACCTCATCACCTTACCCAAACACACAGAACATATTTTCTTGGGAGAACCACTAACTTTCTTGCCTCCCTTAGGTACCATCTTCCAAAGGTGTCTAGGTTTCTAATTTACTCTTGGGCATCACTTCCAAGTACAAAGAGCATACTCCCCTATTCTTTTGTCTAGAGCCCTGTGAAGTTCATAAGCCCTATTAAACTACGTGTGTAAAATAACATTAAAACAAACACATTGTTTGAGTAGGTTTGAGTTTGTTCTTTAACAAGTGAATCTTTGACTGAACGTACTATAATCAAACCATTAGTACTATTTGTGTGTTTGTATCAAGGTGTCTTTGACAATCAATCTACAAAACATGATTAAGATGTTTCAAAAATAAAAAATAAAAAATAGATGCTTCAAAAACAAGTGTTAGATCAAAGACATTTTTGAAAAACAAAATTCAAAATTACAAGTTTTCCTTTACTGGTGTCGAATCTCTTGCGAGACTCTGCAGGGTTCTGCACGAGGATATACTATGTGCCATGTGAGAAATTTCTTTCTTTGTGTGAGCATACACTTTATTATGTGAGAAAGTACAAATATTAATGTGAAGATTTAGTTTCTTGGTGTGAGAAATTATCTTATTGCAAGAGAATTCATTGAATTTTATGGACATAAATGTTAGAATGTCAAAAAAAATTTAAAAATTGAGGCCAGATATATTTAAAAATATATCCCTTTGAAAATCTTGCATCTAAATGTGTCTCCAATTTCTCCATGATTCAATTGAAAGGTTTCATACCTGAACTTCTATATGTCCCTTTGACAGTCTCCTCGTGTCTTCAATCAACTACTTTGGCTCAACCAGAAGGTCCCATACATGTAATAAATGAATGCCCCCTTAATATTCTCCCCAAAATCTTTAATCTTCACCTCTACATGATTCAATCAAAAAAAATTATACTAGTATATATTTGTGTCCCTTCAACAACATACTTGGTCTTCATACATGAATCTGCACATGAACCAAACAAAATTAGCATAAAATTGATTTTCTTTCTATTAATTTCTTCTCCTTTCCACACATGAAAAATGTTTATTGATTGCTCATGTATGACTGATAGTTGTAAATGTAGATCTTTGGTTTTCCTAAGGTCAGCCATGTCTTGTGACTGAAATTCTTTCTCTCTTTTTTTATAGGTTGCGGCAAGGATGCAGGAATCTAGAAGCCCCATCAAATTACAACTACCATTTCTCTATTCTAGGCAATGATGAAATCATCAAACTATTTCAATGTTTTTTCCACTCTTGTTAAATGATCAATGTACATTGCTCATATGTAGATTTTGTACTTTCTTGAGAATGTATTCAAAGAATTTTAAAGCTTAAACAAAACTTATTTTGTTTAAAATAGTTACCACAACTTGTGTGGAACAAAAAATATATACTTTCCTTTAATGAAATACAAATATATTTTGTACATATATATTCTTTTTTGATGTTTCTACAAACTTTGAGCCTTCTAAATACTTTGAAATTAACAATGTTCGAAACCATTCAATAATTTAACTCAGCATGCAATCGTGATTTGTTAATCTGTTTACTTAACCAATAGTAATGTATGAAATCAATCTGAAATTATTTTCATATAGGAAATCAACTTTGGGAAACTTTAATTTTTTCACATATGTAGTGAAAATAGTTAATATTTTTGGAAAAATCTTAGGAGTGTTTTCCTACTAAACAAAAATAGACTGGCTGCCTTAAGCATATCCATTGGGCATAGAGTCTTCGTCAACATTAGAAAACCAAAACTTCTCATTTTTTAGATAACTATCAAACCTTAAAATCTAAAACACACTTGCTAAAAGAAGCACACTGTAACAAATCAAACTCAAATTGAAAACTCAAGTTGGAACAAACTGAAACCTATAATTTGTGGTAGGGAACTGCATCTACTTATGAATATTGGCATGATGTAGGTGGTGTACCCAATATGATGAAGTGAGTGTTACCTTATTTTTTTTCATTTTCTATTTTATGGGTTTACATTAGCCACCTTATGATGATACTAATTGCCATATGTTTTTTCCTATTACTGCTTGTAGATCTTGTGTTTGCAAACACTTATTGAAAACTTATGAGAAAAAAACTACTTTGGAAGAAAATCTTGAATCAATCTTGCTATTTATGATATTATGATTGATTAGAACTAGTTTATTGATGTAAGGTAGCAGAATAGATTCCATGCCTTATGTTGATGGACTAATTCTATCCAATAATGTATTGTACCAACAATATTGTTCTTAAAATTTTGGTCTCTAGCAGGTAAAAATGAAAGTTATGTTATGTCATTGCCAAACTCCCATGAAATTATAGAGTTATGTATAGTCCTAAACATTGAAATGTGTTCCATGCTCTCTATTACATGTAATTCTAATTTTATTGTAGTTTGTTAGCAATGTAATGCAACTTCCAATAATAAATACTAGCCACTAACACACTAAAAACTAAAACAGATATTGTAAATATGCACTTATTGAAATCTAAAACTAATTCACACCCTAACCTACCCTCAACTAATCAATTAGAAAGATCCTCAAATACATCTATATAGTGAGCCAAACACCCCTAAGAGGCTGCCAAAAATGTCAACTATTTTCACTACATATGCAAAATTTTCTAAAATTTTCCCAAATTTGATTGCCTAGATGAAAATAAGTTCATATTGATTTTATAGATCATTGTTGGTTAAGTAAACAAATTAACAAATCATGGTTGCTTGCTGAGTTGAATTACTAAATGGTTTTGAACATTGCTAATTCCAAAGCATTCAAAAGGCTCAAAGTTTGCAGAAACATCATAAAAGAATACATGTACAAAAGATATTTGTATTTCATTAAAGGAAAGTATATATTGTTTTGTTGAACACAAGCTATGGTAACTATTTGAACAAAATAAGTTTTACTTTCCAAATAGAGATAAGAAGAAGTTAAAGGTAGATCACTTATATATGCATTTTTCTATTTGCAATCAACTTATGGAAAGTATAAAATAAGAAAATTAGTAAGAAAAAAATTTAATTAGATTGTGTTGGGGTTTTTGGGTAATTTGTGAGGAATCAAGACAAACACCTTCTAGGTTATGCCAGAGCAGGGTGTTTTAGGTATTCTCACGAGAACAATCTTCATAATGTCAAGGAAAAGGGGATATTTTGTATTTTTAAGAGTACATTTTTTTAATTTATCAACAAAATTTGAAACACAAGATGCTACAACCAACCCAAAATGTTTCTATCAAGACATGACACTATGCAGACAATGGAGATTAAAAAAAACCTTTGCAAGTAAAATCACATTCATCAAGCAAACATTAGTAATCCTACAATAGATAAATTTGGCACATAAAGAGTAATGCAATGTAGGGGAAATGGCCATGAAATAAAAGATTTCAATCTCAACAAGAAATCTTAGCTGCCACAAAGTAAAAATAATAAACTTGAGAAAAAGAAAAACTGCATATTCGCACAACGTACCTCAGGAGTAAGAGAAATCTCATCACAAGAAGCCACCATGAATGATAAGAATGGAAGGTATGAAGGTTCAGTTGGAGAAGAGTCAAATACTGGTCCCAAAATCTACCAAATCCTAGCCACCACAAGATGTTTCCAGAAACCACAAGATGAGAAATGACATGATCTTTAGGGTTATTTATTTATTTTTTCCACTTATCTCATGGAACCCTTATGTTTTATAAAATCTAATTTTTTGAATGTTATTAGATCTAGCTATGAGATAAATGCATTTTATTCTTTCTATCCTTTCACATTAGATTTATTATTATTTTTATATATATTATGTGATTTTTATCATTTATCACCTAACATATATAAATGATAAAAAATAAAGTAAAGAATCTAATGACTATTTTATTTATTGATAAATACATTTGCACTTGATATTTATTAAATATAATTATTTAATAAATATTAGGAGAAAATTTTATTTGATTTATTTTAAATAATTATATTGACTATTTTAGATAACTAAATATCAATAAATATAATAGTCTACTATAAATTTCACTTGCATAAAAATGATTGTAAAATTAATAATATCAAGTATTAAAACTTATAAACTACTTGATAGTTATTAATTGTTTTATAAGGAAGTTGAGAATAATATGAAAATATAAGCTTCAGTTATAAATTTGGAGACTTGAAGTGATTTCCAATTGAGCATAGAGTTTTATTTTTAGCGAAGGAAGACTGTTTCAATCAACTACATGCTACATGGACTTCTTTTTTTCAGTTAAGGGACCATTTGACTTTCTCATGCAATTATTGAGCACTTATGTGCTATTTTTGGCAAGATATGAGGCAATTAGGTCCTGTTCACACTTCTAGATCACTTTGGAGGCCTTTTTAGGCATATTTTACATGGAGATGAGCAGTTTGACATACACTATTTTTGGTTTATTTTTCACATCTAACCTAGCGGTTTGCATGGATTTTTTAGTATATGGAGGCAGATCTCAATTAGCAATCTATTGCACATGAGTTTGAGAGAAGATTTAATGGGTTTCTTCACAAATGGGAGTAGTTTTCTGACTTATTTTTTATGCACATTTCTCATATATGAGTTAGGGTTTTGAGCTCTATTTATTGTATTTTCACCTCATGATGAGGTCTCTTTTTTCTTGCTCAATTTTTGTGTACATTGCAAATTTTTAAGTTGATTGTAGGAGCACATTGTAGAAGAGATTTTTTTTAGCATTGATTATACACACTAGTACATTATAGGTCAAAATTTGACCTAAATTTTCGACCAACATATGAAGAAACTTGTTGAATACCCTTTTTTTTTGGTTTTTATGCCCAAGTTGGTCAAAATTTTGACCAACATAGGGTTTCTCAATTTGGTCAAAATTTTGACCAACTTGGGTTCAAATAACAAAATAGAATTTTTTTTTGTTACTTATTGATTTCATTTATGTTGTGCTATTGGAGCTATTAGTGCTAAGCATTTGGTGTGTGGAAAGAATTATTTATCATTCATGGGTTGGCTAGGTACTTATGACTATGGGAGCTAAATACTCATTTCTCATGGGAGCAAGGTTTAACGAGGATTGCAGGAACTATTTCTTGAACTTATCCCTTCAAGCAACTCATACTCAGTTGAATAGTTAGATTTGAAGAGTAATTATCCATCCCCTTAAGCTTTAAGTGTTTTTTTAGAAATGATATTGAGTATTTTTAGTTGTAGTAATAATAGAATATCTTGTGGGAGGTATGTGGGTTTCAAGCAACACACATATCTTTGATGCCCTAGTTCTGGCCTATACAAATCTGACCACCTTGATTCAAGCAATAGCTCTCTCTAAAGGATTTGGAAATCATAGGAATGAAAATACCATTTCTCTCAATTACCTCTTTAATGTCACTACTTTCCTCATCCTTCTTGACTCTACATATATGATTTGATCCACTGCATATACACTTGTGTTTATGATTACTCAATGCACACTTTACATTACTTCTATACCAACCTTCTCAATCCAAGGCCTTTCCCTAACTATGTTGACTAATTGTTGGAGGCTATTTTTAGCTCTACTTTAGAAAACATTACAAAGATTTTTCTTCCTACTAGTGCAACAATACATTGCTGCATCTCAACACCCCTATTCTCTATAAAATTCTTATCACCAATGTATCTCAACTACCACCTCCTTAGGCACCAAAATAGTCCACAAGTGACAAATGAGACTCCAACAAATGAAGAAATAGAACCTACCAAACCAACACGCAAAAAATTCTTAATATTAATTTTTGTGTTAGAAATTTTTATGCATATTATAGATCTCAGTAGAATTATTAAACTAATCCAGGTACCTATAATTACAGATCTTATGGAATTATTTGAACTTGGTGGTTGGCATCATGTCCCATTTTGGAAACCATCTCCCCTATGATCTTCTGCACACGAACAATCATAAGTGCCAAGAAAATTATGACACATACACCCCTATGATGATCCAATGCATTCATTCAAGTTGACTTCCTTGCATTCATCCACATCTGTACATTCATTGTTGTTATCATCAAGAGAGAAGAAATATTTTTATGTAGTCCATTACAAAGTATGATCTATATATGCTTATAGTAACATAGGAACATTGAGCGAAATCTAAAAGGCAACAATAATAGAAAAGACACGACGATACAAGATGAAACTAAGTTTGTATAGGGAAATTTAATTAATAATTTGAAGTGTCATAAATTTACCACTCATCATATACCACTCAAAGTGAAAAGATAACCGATACATGCTTGGAGATCATAAAGGTACTAAAATTGGAAAGTAGAAAGTGTGAAGATCAATATACTTGTACAACTAGTGCCTTAAGAGTACTCACTCCCTAGATAGACATCAAAGTATTTTCATACATGGGCTCCCTTCGTTGCATTTAAACTTATGATTCTTATGTCGAATAAAACCTCTAATAAAATAATGATTGAAAGGATACTACATAGTCTATGCCAAAGAAACACAATCTGAGGGATGACTTAAACATAATTACATCTCATTATTACAAGAAAAACATAAAATATAAAATGGAAGCTTTATGTTTAATAGACATGCATATAAAATCTAAAAGAACAATCAAGGCGTGCAATAGTCATAAATCTAGATTATTCCTAGCCATATATAAGTAAGATAATAAAAAGTAATTAGAATCACACAATTAATTTAAAACATTCATTTTGGAGACGATACAAATAAATATTATGATGCATCAAATATTTTCCAAGCATAAATTGTACTTGGGATTCTTGTAGACTTGCACACTGCTCTATACATAAAATCCTGACTTGGGACCAATTTCTATCCAATTGGAATCTATTTCTTAATGTTAACCAAACATACCTATCGTTGAATCCACAATTTCTAATGTCTATATAGATTTAGATTTGAAGGGTAATTATCCATCCCCTTAAGCTTTAAGAGTTTTTTAGAAATATTATTGAGTATGTTTAGTTGCAGTTTTAATAACATATCTTGTGGGAGGTATGTGGGCTTCTAGTGGCACATATATTTTTGATGCCCTAGTTTTGGCTTGTCCAAATTTGACCACCTTGATTCAAGCAATATAATTTTTTTGTGCTCTTTAAATATGCCTATATTATTGTGGGATTATGATTTGTGTTCAATAATCAATGAGATTGATCTCTTCTTTCTGTAGATTTTTTTCTTGTGAAGTAGTAGTCATGACATACAATTTTGGTGTAGTAAACTTTAAAGGTACACCTATGTACAAGGAAGCTATTGAGTCTCAAGGATTGTTTGAAGAGGCACCTAAAACACCCAAAACTCTGTAAGAGGTATACAACTCAAAATTGAAAGAATAGAAAGTGATTTTACTGTCTATGTTTATGATTATAGATTTCTAGAGACATGAAGTCTACCAAATCATTAGGAGGAATAATAAATTTATAAGGTTCTTTTCTGATCCAACAAGTGTGTGGGTCTCATGAAGCTTGATTTCATTTTGTTTGTTTGTTTTTCTTTTAGACATTTCAAGGAGGAATACTTTTCTAGAAACCACTATCTACATTTGAATTGTTTCCTTTCATAATCAACTTATTGATACCAATTTATCTTTCCCACTTAAAAATATATCAAATGAGAAATGATTAGAGAGGTCCATCTGCACACAAATTCATACAAAATTAGAGCTTGCATACCCGATTTTATCCTTTAAGGTACAATAATATCTTCTCATACCACTACCAATAGCTTACAAAAAATTTAGTTTCTAGAATTGAAAAGAAGATAGGGTAAATGAAGCCAAAGGAAAGTAGAAGTAAAGATATCTTTGTTAGGGTTGAAGGATGGGTACTAGGATTTCATGCAAAGAAGGTCCATGTAGAAAACATAAGGACTATTTTTAACACATTTTCTTTATCTTCCACACATTAAGACTCAAGTATTTAAAAAACTCAGATTACACGAGGTAAAATGGAAATCTCTTCCTCCAATTAAACTTTCTAATTAGATTTGATCTAATTGCAATTTTTTTAAAGATTTGGGTACAATAAGACAAGTTTTCATACAAGACAAATATGGAAGATGATTAGAAGAATTACTAGGTAATAGTTTAGAGTTTCCAAAGAGAACATGAAGCTCAATGCAAGAGTTACAAGTTGTACCACTAGTCCATGAGTCTCTAAAAATGAAAATATGCAATGAGAAGTTCCTAAAATCCCAAAAGAATTACTTGTTGCATGAGAGTCAAAATAGAAACTAATACACAAGAATTATTGGTCATTTATATCCATGTTTATAATTTCTCTCACAATAGAATCCGGTAGTTGTTGCCAACTAGCCAACAACACTCAAATCATATTTGATTCTATCAATGCGTATCTTGTATAGTCACCCTTCACCAAGACAATCTATGTGTGTGTGTGTGTGTGTGTGTGTGTGTGTGTGTGTGTGTGTGTGTATAATTAAATGGTCAACTCTAATAATCCATGGATTGTCGAATCTCTAGGGGTCATCATGCTAGCCTTGTAACAGTTACCAAAACAAGATTTAGTTGCCTCCAAAACACACATTGATATCATATATTATTCCAAATCAGACTTCCAACTTGTGGTCCATACATATGTGAAGTGTCAACATAAAAGCATTCAATAAAGTACCAATATATGTTTAGTTTTATGTACTTACACATATAATCACCTCTACTTGTTTGATCAAAATACAACTATGGCTATTGACCTTCGAAATTTGCAAGAAAAGTTGCAAGTAAAGTTGCATGACAAAATTTTTACAATTTTTGCAACTTTTCAATATTTCCAAACAATTTGTAAGAATTTTCCTAAGGCAATAATTCAACACCAAGATCAAGAAACTCAATAGATAGAAAAAGAGAGAATAATGATGATCAAATGAGAATCTCAATAATGATTAAAATAATAATTAATATTAGATAAATACACACTAGAAGTACCTGTATACAAAGGCATCTAGAATGACTAGGAGTTAGCAAAGAGATAAACATCACAACTAAGTAGATGCCTACTAGAAGTGGATTATGCTCCATTTTCCATGAATGTACGTGAAACAATGAGAGGATAAGCATAAAAAGGTGTATCTCATGAAGACATATTGTAGACACCATGTGCTTAAATAAGTTGCTAACTCCTATGTTGTCAACAAGACAACTCATATGACTATGCATATTCCTAGGTGTCTACATGATAACTAATAATGCATTAACCTATGTAAATTTAAGTAAAGTATAAATAATAATTAATTATTTACACTAACACCCCCCTTTAAGTGTAACTTAGGGGAATGCACTTAAGCCAACAAAAGGTATGATGGGCCCTGGCTACTAGGCCATGTTAGCTACCCATGTACAAATGCAATGATGTACATACAATGCAATGCAAGAAATGCAATCTCTCTAAAAATGGAGAAAGAGGGAAAACCTCATGGGAAAAACCCTCCCCCAAAAAGAGAGATATGTATAATAAAGAAGAGAAGAGTCATGTGACCCCCCCCCCTAGTGAAAAATCCCACACCCCCAAAAGATCTCACAAATGAAGATACATGACCTCAGTGAAGGGCTTGGTGAAGATGTCTACAATCTTTTGCTTTGTAGGACAATACTAAAATTTAATGACTTTTTCATGAATCAACTCACATTGTAGTGCATATGAACCTCAATTTTTTTTGTGCATTGATGTTGCACTGGACAATGTATGATAGTGGGTCTAGGTATGTAAAAACCAAACTCCTTCAGAGTAATCTATAACCAAATAGCTTCTATAGCCATAGTCACAACTCCTAGATACTTAGCCTTAGTCAATGAAAGAGAAATAGTGTTTTGCTTTTTACTTTGCCAACAAATGGGGCCAGAACCAAGATGAAACATGTATCCTAAAGTGCATTTGTGAGAATCAAGATCCCTTGCATAGTTGAATTCTGTATAACCCACTAACTATAGTGCAATACCAACTGCATAGCATATCCCATATGAATATGTACCATAGATATAGTGTAAGATGCATTTGGCTACCTTCCAGTGAATTTCATGTGGTTCTTGCATGAAGTGATAAACCATGCCAACTGCAAAGGATATGTTAGGGTGTGTATGTGTCAAGTAGATGAGACTTCCAACCAAGTGTCTATACAATGTAGCATGACCAAGTGGAGTGGAACACTTTGCTTCTAACTTAACACTTGAAAGAAATGGAGTAGATGTAGCCTTGCAGTCACTCATGCGAAATTGAGAAAGTAAATCAAGAGCATACTTGGGTTGAGATAATGTGATCCTTGATGAAGACTATTTTATCTCAATACCAAGGAAATAATTAAGTAGACCCAAGTCTATCATGGAAAATCTGTCCTACAAAGTAGATGTGACACTATCAATGATGGATGTTGTACTCCTTGTAATGATCAAGTCATCAACATAAAGCACAAGTAGCAAGTGAGAATCATCCCACCAAAGAATGTAGATATTTAGATCTAAATGACATTTGGTGAACCCTACTGAGAGAAGCAAAGAATCCATCTTTGCATACCAAGCTCTTGGAGCTTGTTTTAGTCCATAGATATACTTTTTCAACTTGCAAACCAAAGTAGAATCCTGAATGAACCCCTATGGCTGCTTCATATAAATCTCTTGATAAAGATCACCATTAAAGAATGCACTCTTCACATCCATTTTATGAACAACCTATCTCTAAGCTACAACTATAGCTAGTGTCAAATGAATGGAGTTTATTTTTGCAACTAGGGCAAAGGTCTCAATGTAGTCAATACCAAGCACTTGTGAGAAACCTTTTGCAATAAGTCCTGCCTTATACTTATCAACACTTCCATCCACTAAAAACTTGGTTTGATAGATCCACTTACATTGAACCAATTTTCTTCCCTTAGGAAGAGAGACTAAGTCCCATTTGTTGTTTCTCATAAGAGAATTATATTCTTCCTCCATTGCTTTATCCCATTTTGGAATTCTTGAAGCTTCTTTGAATGATTGATGATCATAAGAAACTACAATATAAGCATGAAGGAGTGAATTGTGTTGTGATCTTGTCCTCTTGGTGTTTAAATGATTCCCTACCAATGGTACTACCACATCCAATGTCTACTAAGCCCATTTAGGTCTAGTGGAAGAAGACGTAGAAGTAGAAGGGATATCCTCAACCTTATCTATTTGTTGCCTCTATTTGGGTCATGGACAACATCTTCCAAGTCACTCTCATCACTATCACTCTCTTCAGTGAAGGAGGAAGGAGGAGTTGAGGAAGTAAAGCTAGGGTAAATTTCTTCAAAGTGTACACTCCTCTCATAGAAAATGTCATGTGACTCTAGATCAATCAATTTGTAGGCTTTATGAGAGTCTGCATAACCAACAAAGATGCAAGGTTTGCTTTGAGGTTCCAATGCCTTGTGTTCTATGGATGTATTTGTGCCCATGTTGGACAATCAAAGACTCTTAAGTGCTTTACAAAAGGTTTCCTTCCAGTCTAAGCTTCAAAAGGAGTTACACCATCCAAAGCTTTATGAGGACTCCTATTCTGGATGTAATTTTCACAATTCATTGCTTTAGCACAAAAAACTTGATCAAGAGACTTATGTAGTATCATGCAAGTGCTCATCTCCTTGAGGGTTTTGTTCTTCCTTTTAGCACCACCATTTTTCTGTGGCATGTATGGTACTAAATGCTGAAGGTTAATTCCCTCTTGAGTAAAAAAGTCTATAAGTCTCGAGTTCACATATCCCCTTCCATTATTTTCTTGAAGAACTTTGATGGCTTTCTCTGACTGATTTTCTAGTTAAGCCTTGAAGCTAAGAAATTGTTCAAACACTTCACTTTGATGAGCCATTAAAAATACCCAAGTATAGAGAGAGTAGTCATCAATGAAGGGGATTGCATAGCGAGACTTTCCAAATGATGGCACTGGAAATGGGCTTGCCACATCACTATGAAATAGTTTAAGAAAACTTTGTGCTCTCCAAGACTTCCCCTTGTCAAACATTTTTTTTGGATGCTTCCCAAGTTTGCAACCTAAACAAACACCATTTGAAAACTAGACTTGAGGTAGACCATGAACCATACTCTTATTGCTAAGCTGTTGAAGATACTTGTAGTTGAGATATCAAAACCTGTCATGCAATAGTCTACTTTTTATATTTGAATGCATTAACAAGGCTTGTGCATTAGATTTACGCACAAAGGAAGAGAAAGAATAAAGCCTTGAATTATGATTAGCTTCATCTATTGCAACCATAGAATCATCTTTGATGCTTTTCACAACAATTGAATCTGGAAGAAATTCAACCTTGTTTTCACCTCCATAGTGAGTGATTTGGTAGACTAAAAGAAGGTTGGAGGTAAGATTAGGAACATAGAGAACATCCTTGAATGCTCCACTTTCCATCTCAACTTTACCTTTTCCTTCAACTTCCACTTTAGTATCATCCCCTAAAAATATGTGAGGTACCTCTAAAGGTGCCATAGAAGAAAAATCTCTCCTTGAAGCACCCATGTGATGTGTGGCACCCGAGTCAATAATCCATTCCCTCCTGACTTAAAGTGTTTATGAGTAAAGCTTGCCCTTTGCTCTTAGAATATGAAGATAAAGACCCCTTTTCCTTATAAGAATTAGGCAATGGAACATTGTGCTTCTTCATGATTTTTTTTAATTCATCAATCTGCTTGTGATAACACTGATGTTTGTCATGACTAGTTCATTTATAATAGGCAAACTTCTTCTTTTCCTGATTATTATCCCCCTTTTTGTTGGTTTTAGGAGAAGACTTTCCTTGTTATTGATTTGATTTAGGTGGTGACTTTTCTGTGTCCCCTTGTTTGTTAGATTTCCACTTCTTCTTTTTTCCCTTGCCTTTGTTTGAACTTTCACCATTGAATTTTTAGAATTCTCATTGTTAGCCACCAATGCCTTAGAATTTGAAGAATTAAGAGTCCCCATTTTTATCAACTTAGCTTTTTCATCCTCTAACAACTGAGCATGGTCATCAAAAGTGATTTTTTGATAAGAATCCCCTAAGGTAGCCTTTGTGCTGTTGAAAGAAGAGATAAATGTGGAGTATTCAGATGGAAACTTATTCTAAATTAGATAAATCAACCTATCATCTTTAATGGGACTACCAAAATCATTAAGTTTTATTCTCAATTTATTCACCTTAATGATAAAATGGATGGAATCAAAGTTCTTAGGATCTAGGGAGATAAGCTCATATTCAATCTTGTAGACATCCTCCTTAGTCACTTTCCCATATATCTTTTTAAGGGCATCCCAAGTTTCCTTAGATGTATCATATTTTATGATCTAATAGAGGATCTTGTCATCAGCCCCTAACCTAATGATTCTTGGGGACTTCCTATCTATTGATTCCCAAGCATGGCTATTAGTTTGAATTAATTGATCAACTATGGGTTTAGGAAGAGATCCATCTATATATTGAGAAACTTCTTCATTCATTAATTCACAACATTTTTTAACTGACCATCTAGCATAATTATGTGGTGTTAATTTTGGAACCTCAATGTTTCCCATAATGGAAGGAAAGAAAGATAATAGCAAGAAGAGAGGAGCACAACACCAAGAGACACCCCCCCTTTTCAGTCAATCAACCCCCCCCACCAAATGAATGCTTTAGGAACTTTATACTTAGTGCAATTACAATAGCCACTTGCCAATTTAGATCCTAGTGGACTTCTAATATTATTTTTTACAACCTCCTCTTGGAGTTCAAATTTGGTACTTAGCATTGTTGCTCAGATATACAACAATGTTGAAGTTTGATCAAAGCAATACAATGCAAAAAAGGACCTAGTTATGAAAGTGGTATTTTTGTCCAGACAAGCCTATAATTTGATTATAGATCTTGAAAATAGATGAAAAATTATGCAATTTCAAAAAAAAAAGAACCTAAAAATGTGTCCAGATGAGCCCACACAGAGCATTTGAAGTTGCAAAATGTAGGATTGCATAGGTACAGTCACCAAAAAATGATTCTTCTAACAAATTCGTGAACCAAAACTAGAAAATAATAGCACCATTAACAAATTTAGGAAATTCTATCCCAAATTAAAAAAAATTGTACCTTATTTGGAGTCTAGATGACCAATATATGGCTCTTTCAAGTCAGACTGTCAAATAAAAAAAACACATATGAAGAGGGGTTCCATTTTCAATAGCTGATGATGTCAGCAAAATATAAGCCTAAATTTGATAGTTTGGGTCTTTTCAAGGAAAACCATTAAAGAGCCCACCAAGCACCCTTAGATGGGTGTCAAATTTTAGGTAATGAATGTTTGGCAAAAAAATAATTTATAATGAAAATTTTACCAAGCACCCAAAGTCTCACCACGTATTGAGGAATCTACTGAAAGTTGGAGAAAGACTCATGTCAACTCTGGATTGATGGTTAGAGGTCTTTAACTCTACAACAACTTTTTGTACTACTTCATTGTTCACTCTTAGAGACAACCTTCTTGAAGTTTGTGTAGCTGCATTGGTAGCAAGGAATTCCTTGTCTTTTTGACCAGCCAGTACTTTTGCCAATGCACTAAATTGAATTAGTCTTTTGTATAAAAAAAGCCAAAAGATACTTGATTTCATTCACCAGATCCACAACTGTGTGCATAAGGGAGCATGAAGTGGAGACAACAAGTTTATCTTTTCCAACAAGGCTCTCAAGACTTTGCAAAATACTCAAGGATGGAGCCAAATTAGTAGACCATCTACCACTCATACATACAAGACCTTGTAAACTAGAAAGCCAACCTCCTCAATAAGAGCCAAGGTTTGCAATCCATGGACAAGATCAAAGCCAATAGCATAGATCAAAGGGATCGAGATGTTACTGCGAGGATTTTGAAAGCAATTTGAAAGCCAATTTGGCTTTCAAATGTTAGTCTAGATCATGAAGATGAGAGAAGAGTGATGTTCAACATCTTATATGACACATCAATTGCCACTCCCCATGTGATTGGGTTGGCTTCTCTACTCAAAGCCACTCACTAGGAATGGAATCCCATGGCCATTATGTCTACACTTATTACTACAGTAGAGCACCTCGATAAGAATGGTAGGCCAATTCTTGATGGTGGAAACAATTTTACATTGGCAGATATATTTTCTACAGGCACTAGACTTGTTTGATTTAGAGGACCTATGGGAGAAAGAATATTTGAAAATAATATTGATTGACAATAGACAATTTTCCATATATTTATCGAGCTTCACTAGGCATAACTGGTGACAATGGTACCGATGACCTAGTACTAGAGAGGCCAAATGGGCCAATAACTTTTGCCCCCTAAAATTCAATTAAATAGAAAAGTAAATATAGGTAGAAAAATGTAGATCTAAGAAAAATAGTGTTTTTGAAAAAAACCTCAAATCCATACTATAGAGATCAAATGTAATCCTCCAAATTGGCAAATTGGGCCTCCAAGTTTGATTTGAAATTTTTTTTTGGCCTCAAATTTTGCCCAACATAGGCAAATTTATAGTCAAAATTTATGGAAATGGCCACCCAGACAAAATGGTGAGATCAGATCTTTCTTAAAATGCTCCCAATTTCTATGGATACTCTGGATCTAAATCATGGCCCTCCAAAATGAAGCAAAATGAAGCTCTCCAATGGCTATACAATGAATCTCCCTCAGCTCTGATACCATTTAAGAATTTTCCTAAGGCAATAATTCAACACTAAGATCAAGAAGCTCAATAGATAGCACAAGAGAGAATAATGACGATCAAATGAGAATCTCAATAATGATCAAAATAATAATGAATATTAGATAAATTCACAGTAGAAGTTTCTATATATAAAGGCATCTAGAATGACTAGGAGTTATCAAAAAGATAAACATCACAACTAAGCACATGTCCACCAAAAGTGGATTATCCTCCATTGTGCATGAATGTACGTGTAAGAATGAGAGGATAAGCATAGCAAGATATATCTCATAAAGAGATGTTGTAGACACCATGTGCTTAAATAAGTTGCTAACTCCTGTGTTGTCAACAAGACAACTCATATGACTATGCATACTCCTAGGTGTCTAAATGACAACTAATAATGCATTAACTTAAGTAAACTTAAGTAAATTATAAATAGTAATTAATTATTTACACTAACACAAATGACTTCAAATGCCTATCAAAACTTGCTAAATCATGCAAGAACTCTAAAAAACATAAAATTAAAGATTTTTGGTCAACTCATAGCATTGGCTTACTTACAACTTTCCCATAGGCCTTATTACAACATGTAAGAAATTTTCCTAAAATGCATTCTAGGATGCCTAAGATTGACTTATTTCCATGTGTCAACTTGGACACTTATTAATCACCCAATCTATCCAAAATTTGGTGTTTGACCATCTTGTTTAGGACCTTGGGCCCCTACACCACTACCCCACTTTGGATGTTTGTACATCAAACATATAAGAATTCCATTTTTTGGAAGATTTAACAATTTTTTTTTTTATTGGAACCTTGTCGAACTCTTCTACTTCTCCATCTTGCACTTCTACAAATTCTTTATTTTTGTTTCTGTGATTGGATTTTGGGAGGTGATACTTGTAATGAAATCTTTAGCTTCTTCTAACATTTGGACTTGGTACCTTCTAGTTTTTTCATATTGTTATTCTTTCTCTTTTGGTACTCATTCAATTCAACAACTCATAATGGAAATTCAAAAGTAGAAGTGTGTCCTTGCTTTCTTGTCCAATTTCCTTAACAATAAATCTTTAACCACAAATAATCAAAATGTTTAGATTGTGTAGTGGTACTTGAGGAGCTAAGAGATCAAACACTTTGATTAAGAAGTTAGGCTAACATGTTCTCCTCGAGTGAGCTCAAGTACTCCTCGTGGGCACAATGATTCGTAGAAGATGACTATGCTATAATGGGATCTCCTATGTACCATGATGACTGTAAACTTACTATAGACAAATAATCAAATACCAAGGTGATGAGCTTGGTGATTAAATATTGTATAATGAGCATTGTATATTGTATAATTAACAAAGAGTATTGTAAGCGGACAACTATTCATTGATTACAATATGGGTGAATTTGAGTGAGGTACCCAAATTTTTCTTTCAAAACCATATGTGTAGATATAAACATTAAATACAACATATCCAATAATTTTGTAGATATACACATTAATTAGACCAATTTTTTCTTTCAAAACCATATATGCAAATATAAACATAAAGTAAAACATGTCCAATATTTTTGCAAATATACACATTAATTAAATCATATTTTTCTTTCAAAACCATATGTGTAGATATAAACATTAAGTACAACATGTCCAATATTTTTCTAGATATACATATGAATTAGACCAAATTTTCCTTTGAAAACCATATGTGGAGATATAAACATTAAGTAAAATGTGTCCAATATTTTTGTAGATATACACATTAATTACACCAAATCTTTCTTTCAAAACCATATGTGCAAATATAAACATTAAATATAACATATCTAATAATTTTGCAGATATATTTTCCTGTGAAGAAAGACCATGCCTCACAATATGAACCCATAACAAAATAATGAAACAATTGCTAGATTGTGGTCTCAGTTTCAAAGAAAAGTTAATAGATGTAATGGTCCTTGCAAAAAGTGTAAGGGCTTAAAGAATCAATGAATTCTACTCACAACTGCCTAGAGTCATTTTAGGAAACATGGTCATATTGAAGGGGGCCACAATTTTTATTGATTGGAGGTGTGAATATCCAAGCTAAGGATAACACTCTCATGGAAGAACATGATAATGTGTTCAAGGACATTATTAAAGGAGATGGTATTGGTACAACTAATGAAAATTCTCATGATGATGGTACTAGTGCATCTGATAATGATGATGAAGATGGTGTTGATATACCTATACTTGAGAAGGCATATGAGCCCCTATACCAAAGATCCCAAACAAATCTTCTCTCTTCTATAGTGTTGTTGGTGAACTTGAAAACTAAGCATTTTTCAAGCTATTTCAGTATTTACCAAGTTACAACATTATATCTATGTGTTTGTTGAGCTTAAGAAAAGTTGAGCTTTCATAGAGTTTGTTGTAATACTGACATATAAGGGATCTAGGATTTATTTTAGTGGTAACTGATTCACCCCTCCCCTCTCAATTATTCCTCTTATATTTTTAACAATTGGTATCAGAGCATTTGGTTCTTGCAGAGAAGGTTTTAAGGACCAAAGCTAAAGATCAAGATGTCTTATAGAAGAGAGATTCCCAAGTTGAACCGAGACAACTTTGCAGCATGTCAAGGACTTATGAGGTTACATTTTGCAAGTACCAATGATTCAAGTTGTAAGTATCTTGATAATGAATACAAAACTCCTATGTTAGAAATATTCGAGATAAGGTAGGTTACTGAGAGGGGAGGGGTGAATCAGTAACTTATAAAACTTTTATCCTTTTTAGTATTTGAATCATACATCATTCATTCATCTAAACTACTGCATAACAAAAGGAAAAAACATTTATTGCACATGTACACAGAGATTTGGTGACCCAGAAACCTTCTAAATAGAAAGTAAAACTAGGGTGGGGATGATACCCACAAAATTTTGGGATGATACCCACAAAAGTATAGATCACCTCTTGTGACAGATGAATCTTTTCTGCTTCTTGTAGACCTTGTTGAAGACTCTGTTCTTCTGCTGATTCGCAAAACATTACATGTCTCTCCTTTTTCATATTCATCCATATCAAATTTTTTTTTGCAAATGATATAATACATTACATATATACCATTCCAATATTTACAACTACATGGTCAGCCAAAACACAAGTGAACAAAATATTACTGAGTCGGCCAGATAGTAGAAAACTCAGGTTCCACAAGCTGACTCGGTGACCTTCTAATACTTGACATCCATTACATTACTCAGCATCATCATGCACTTAGTAGAAGTAGAGGCTCAGTTCATACTATCCACACAATACTGCTTGGAACTCGGTAACCATTGGTGACTCGGTAGATATAGTGTCACTCAGTAGAAACTAACTTCTTTGTTTACCTTGCTGTGCTCGGTGAACACTGAGTTCTTCATTTACCTTGTTGTGCTTGGTGAACATTGAGTTCTTCATTTACCTTGCTTTGCTCGTTGAACACTGAGTTCTTTGTTTACCTTGCTTTGGTCAGTGAACACTGTTGAACTGCCCATTCACTCGATATCCTCTGGAATGCTTGGTGTGAATTGTTTACCTGTTGAACTTATAAGGTAACCATTGAATGCTTGGTATAAATTGTAGGCTAATTGATAAGCTTGGTAAGAATTCAGAATCGAATAAGTGTTTGCACTAATGACAAATATATCATAATTCCAACAATCTCCCCCTTTGGCATTAGTGACAAAAACACTTATGAGCCAAAACTTATGTACAAAATTTGACATCCTAATTTACATATATCTCCCCCATACAATATGCACATAGTATTTACAAATATATCTATACACATGGCTTCATTATTTACATATGTCTCTATCTCTTCTTTGGTACTCTATCTCCCCCTTTTTGAAAATAATGCCAAATTAAACAATATATATTTACACAGAAACACCAAAATGGGAGATAAACTTAGAATGTACCTTGAAAGTAAGAGCCAAAGTCTTATCCCAATTTTCTTGCAAAATTTTGCAGGTGGAGAGTGCTATCTGAACTTCAGCTAAAAGTTCAATCACATGATCTGCAACTGAAAAATTGTTGTCATGGATCAATGTTTTGGAGTAGGCAATGTGTTTCTGCATTGTGTCCATGATAGGAAGAATCATATTTTGGATGTCAATCAATGTACATCTTATCCTAGCTTCCTCTCTCAATAGTTCTGCCTACTTTTTTGACAAAAATATGATTCTGAGATGATGGGATGAACTTGAATTGGGGTCAAGTTGCAACTTTTGGGCACTAACCTTCATATCCTCATCAATTTTATTTAATTTTTCTTTGATCTCCTTGGTATATTCGGTAACATCACAAAGTTTGGCAAAAAGTGAAGTTACATTATTAAAAGAATTTTCAAGATTGACCAGAATTGTGGACAATTCTATCTGTTTTATTGCAATCTGCTAAGCAATGTGCTCAAGCACCTTATTATCAAATTTTCTTTCAGCCTTTTCAATCAATTTTTCTTCACCGGAGGTGTCCTCATTAAATTTATTTACAGCCTCTTCTAACTAAATCAAAATGTGTTGAGTAGAATCTACTTCAACACCTATATCTTTTGTAATTATATTTTTGGCACTCTCAATTATTCTGTACTCCTTATCCCTTTTAGACCTTAACTACTTTTGCATAGCCTTCATCTCTATTAGTTGACTAGCATACCTCATTTCTTCAATGGTAGCATTTTCGTTGTCAATTTTTGGAATCACTATTTCTGTGTCTAGGTCAATAGCCTCAGGAATTTCTTTTCCAATGAGTAGAAGTCTTAATGGTTGCTTTTGTTTGGCTTCTGTGATGACTGATTTGACCTTGGGAGTGGACACAATAGTGGAGATGGAAGGACTAGCAGTTAATACTAGGATACTTAAGGGTTGAGTGCCAATAGGAGTATTTACCGGATCAAAAACTGGAGTACTTTCCAAAAATGGTGATACACTCGGTAATGTAGTATCTGATCTAACTAGATTTGAAGTAGATGCAAATAATACAGACAAAATTGTAGAACAAGCTAGAATATTTATAATGGGAAGACTAACTGGTGCAAAAATTAGTGCTAATGTAGTTGACAAAATTGTGGAACTTACTGCTATACCAATTGAAGATGATGGAGCTGAGCAAGCTGGCTCGGTAGCTGAAGGAGAGGGTTATAGCTTGGTAGATGAAGTGATAGACACTTCCATTGATGATACCTGGAGCTATGATGTGGTAGGTGCAAAAGATAAATCTGATGTGGATGCTATCAAACCTGCTGAATCTGACTCCAACCTTGATGATTTGATAGTTTTAGGTGGAGAGTGAGGAAGGGATGCAATGACTACTACTGCAATTTTTATTGGATCATCTTCCTCCTTATCTTCCTCTTCAGCTTCTTCCTCCTTGTCTTCTCCCATTAATGCATGAAGCTCACCCAGTGAAACTTTGATGGATGGAGTGCCATCAATATCGTCACTATTACTAATGTCATCATCTTTGATTTCCACTAGGTCTTCACTAGGCTTATGCAGATGATAGATGTTTTTCCACATGTTTGTAACATCATTTACAACATGCTCAATGTCTTTGATCAAAATTAAACATGTGTGGAATCTGATCATCATTTTACCTTCATGGTTTTTCATTGATGTTTTTACTTCTGCTCCAGTGAGACTTGGTTAAAGATTCTTCAGGGATTTCTCATAGATATCTTTTACCATTTGGGTTGTTGATTCCCATCTTGGTTGCAATCTCTCTAATAGTTCATTTGAGATTTGGGAGGCGAGCTGGTTCGGGGAGTATTTCCATTTACCCATCTTGCTTAGTACAAGTTCCTCTATCTGCATCTTCTCAGCATCTGTTCTAGTTTCAAATTTCAATGCTTTGAAATTTGTGATGCCAGCTCCTTCCAATTGTTTGAGCCTTTCCTCAAATGTAGTTGTAGGCCTAACCAATATAGGTTCTTTCTTACCTTTTCTGGTCCTTCTGGTAAATACTGCAGTAGGCTTCTTTTTTAGGTTTGGTAATTATTACTTTACCCTTCTTCTTCAAAGGTTCTTCTTCTTTTTCTTCTTCTCCTCCTTCTTCATCATCTCCTTCATCCTCACCTTTTCCTTCTATTAGCATAAGAGGGCCAGATGCAGTTTTCAATTTTGTTATCTTCCTCTTGCCTTTGCTTATGGCCTGTGGTAGCTTGATTTCAAGCTCAATTCTGGCCTTTGCTTCATCATAGGCTCCAAAAATTTCTTGCCTTGGGTCTACTGGCTCATTTACCAGTGCTTCTATGATGTCCCTAGCTTCATCAATATTTACCTCATAAGGAAGAGGTTTTACCCATGCAACTCGGGGTCTGACTGCCTGGATGTACACCTTATCACAATCAACCATGAAGCATACATCATCCTTATAATCCTCAACAAGCTTAGGAGGAATCCAGAACCTATTATTCATTCTCTCCTTGAAATATTCAAAATAGTTGTCCATGATGCTATCAAAATTTTCACCCATCTTTGCTATAAACTCATTTATTTGATACAAAATTGGAATGTCTTTTCTCCATACGAAAGTTTCTTTTGACGGAAAGAATTTTTGAATATAGAAAAATAAACAAATCAAAAAAGAACCAAATTAACAAGGGTTATTCTTGGAAGTCCTTATACTATCCATATTTTTATTCAGTTGTTTCAGCAATACTTCAGATAGATCAAGTTCAAGGTTTTTCTTCACAACCTTGAGGGCCAAATCCACATCTTCACAAGGTACACTATTCAGTCTACTGGAACTGTATAATTTATATGCAATTACATGAATGTCAAATCTTGGTTCGACATCAGATACAGTATTTACCTTTAAACCTCTACCATCCCATTCAGCTAGGGTTTTCCTTTGTAACTCCTCCTGACTTAGGGTTTTGGTGGTTTTGGCTTTGCTAAGCATAGGGAGACCCGTGATTTTGTGAATCATTTTCTTAGTGATTATCACTAGCTACTCTAACCATAATTGTCCATTATGCATCCTACTCAAGATATACCTAATCCATTTGTTTTGGAAGTTTCTAGGCATATGCGAGATATGTGTCAAGCCTTTGGTTTCAAGATGCTTGAACTCAGGTTTCAGAGAGTCATCTACTCATTTCACCTAGGGCACTATCCATTTCTAGGTTTTTGATTTCTTGAAAAAAAATATTTGAAATGAGTATGAATATCATTGATAAGAAGTACCTTGGAGGGTATTTGTGATTGAGCTCCAGTTGGGTCGAGTGATTCAACAATGGCCAGAAAAATCTTGAAATTGGGTGCTTTCCATTCTATACCCTTTACTAACATCTCTAAACCTCTTTTTTCCTTGCTACTACTAGTTCTTGCAGATGCCATTGCTGCTCGATAAATATAAGAAAATCTTGAACAAATTCTTCACAAGAAATTCACTTCAAATCGCTTGGAATTTGCTTAGGATTTACTGGAAATCTTTTAGCTCTGAGTATTCTTAAGTTGCAATGAAAAATGAAATCAAATTCTTCCCTTTTGATGGAAATACTATCATTAATGCTCAGTACAAAGGTAGATGAGATGACATAGTGCTTACCAGTCTGTCATTGCTCTTACTCGGTAAAATCTTGCAACTTGGTGATCAAACAAAATCTTTGATATTCCCAACCTAGCTTGGTAAGGTCTTTAACCAACCTTGCTCAGTAAATGCAACACGGTGAATGATAACTTTTCTTTGGTCCTTGTATCTGAAATATTGATTTGATCATTTGCATTCTTTCATTCTAGAACTACTTAAGATATGGCTTGATGATGCAATTCTTGATATTTCTTAAATCTAATTGGAAATGGTGGAGTCACCCATTTCTTGAGTGACATGACCATCATTTGAACTATCTTTCTCGGTATATTTAGGAATCCATTGTTGTCTCATCTACTTTTGAATGTTATCAGCTTTAGCTTTCTTTTCATCTTCAATTCCTTTAGTATTCATGCAATTCTTGGCTATATAACCAAGTTCTGTACATGTATAACATCTTACTATTGTGTCTCTTTTCCTCAAGTGATGCCTTGAACAGTCTTTGCCAACATGCCCATATTCTCCACAATAATGACATCTACACAAAGTATTGTAGTTCCATCCAAAGATTGCTTTGACAAGTTGTTCAACTAGATTGAGTGATTTGGATCTACATTCATATGCCTTGTGACCTTGTTTCTTGCATTTATGACATTTGCCTTCAAATTTTGGTTTTTCTTTGCATTCATTAGCTTTGTTGACCGTGCTGATTGCAATTGAAGCATTTACCATTGAATTTTGCCTCTCCATTACTCCAACATTTGTTTGATGTATGACCTATCTTGCCACAGTGATTGCAAGTGGGTCTTTGATTCCTTTGGGCACCTTGTCTGGAGGATTCACCTTCTTCCTTATATCCAAGACCGGCTTTACCTTTTTGTCTATGAAAGTTTTGTTCACTTTGCTGATTTAATTGAGTCATGTCTACTTGTGATTTCATTATTCTTTCATTGACTTGCCTTTCAGTGATCAAGTCATTTTCCAAACTTTCATTGATTTGTCTTTCAGATCTTAGATCACTTTGTAAGCTTGCATTGATTTGTCTTTCAGTAATTAAATCATTTCTCAAACTTTCATTCTGAGATCTTAGATTCATGATTTCTTCATTTGCATTAGATAGTTGACCTACAAGATTTTCATGCTGAAGGAATTGATTATTTCTTACCTCTAAGTCTTCATTTGCCTTGTTTCCTTGTTCCAAAGCTTCACATAGCCTGATGGATTGGATTTCTTGTTTTCTTTTAAGATTTCTTACTTCTTCTTACAGAGAACCATTTTTTGTTAGGAGTTCTTTGATTACTTCATTAGCTTCATTTGAACTGCTTGATGGTAAAAGGTCTTCAATCTTTTCTTCACCATACTGATGATCATTCATTTGTCTTGTAAGTTCCTTCCTTCTTTTTATAGATTGAGAAAGATTCTCCTTTGCTTCTTTGAGTTGAGCCATGGCCATTTCCAAATATAGCTTTTCATTTTCAATAGATTTGTCAAGTCTAAATATCTCCTTTTTCCTTGATCTTTGCTCAAGCTGTCAAACTTTATCCTGAGAACCACAAAGCTCTGATACCAATTATTGGAAATATTCAGGATAAGGTAGGTTACTGAGAGGGGAGGGGTGAATCAGTAACTTATAAAACTTTTATCCTTTTCAGTATTTTAATCATACATCATTCATTCATCTGAACTACTACATAACAGAAGGAACAAACATTTATTGCACATGTACATAGAGATTTGGTGACCCAAAAACCTTCCAAATAGAAAGTAAAACTGGGGTGGGCATGATACCCACAAAACTTCATTACTGTAGTATGAAGTTGGCCAGTTAAGGCTTACATTGATCACTTCTGATGATCTGCCTTGTTAGGAGCAAGTAGGACTGCTAGATCCACCTTGTTAGAGGATTTACAAACATACAATGAAGTATGCACTCTGTTAAGAGATTTACAAAAGACTGTTAAGTCTACCCTGTTAAAGGATTTACAAAATTGATTCACCTGTTAGGATGAAATAGTGGATCTACTTACAAACTTAATTTACTGATTAGATCCTTGAAGTATAGATCACCTCTTGTGACAGATGAATATTTTCTTCTTCTTGTAGACCTTGCTAAAGACTCTGTTCTTCTGCTGATTCGCAAAACATTACATGTCTCTCCCTTTTCATATTCATCCATATCATTTTTTTTTGCAAATGATATAATACATTACATATATACCATTCCAATATTTACAACTACAAGGTCAGCCAAAACACAAGTGAACAAAACATTACTGAGTCGGCCAGATAGTAGAAAACTCAGGTTCCACAAGCTGACTCGGTGACCTTTTGATACTCAAAATCCACTACATTACTCGGCATCGTCATGCACTCAGTAGAAGTAGAGGCTTGGTTCATACTAGCCACACAATACTACTTGGAACTTGATCACCATTGGTGACTCGATAGATATAGTGTCACTCGGTAGAAACTAACGTCTTTGTTTACCTTGCTGTGCTCGGTGAACACTGAGTTCTACATTTACCTTGCTGTGCTCAGTGAACATTGAGTTCTTCATTTACCTTGCTATGCTCGGTGAACATTGAGTTCTTCATTTACCTTGCTTTGCTTGGTGAACACTAAGTTCTTTGTTTACCTTGCTTTGCTCGGTGAACACTGCTGAACTGCTCATTCACTCAGTATCCTCTAGAATGCTCGGTGTGAACTGTTTACCTACTGAACTTATAAGGTAACTACTTAATGCTTGGTATACACTGTAGATTAATTAATGAGCTCGGTAAGCATTCAGAATCGAATAAGTGTTTCCACTAATGATAAATATATCATAATTTCAACATCCTATTGGAACATTATTAGTTGAAGACATTGTTGAAAAGAAAATTCATAACATCACAATTATTGACATTGCTTCTGCTCTATATTATATTGAATTTGATGAAGTCAAAAAGTGTACTACAACTTATGATATGTGGATCAAACTGAAAGATATCTATGGAGGAGATAATAATGTAAGAACAACTAAAGCCAAAAGTCTCAGAGGACAATTTAATCAAATGAAGATGAGAGAAGATGAAAACATTGCAAAATATGTTGAGCGAATTAAAGCAAGTGTGAGTGAAATCAAAGCATCTAGAGGAGACATTGAGGAAAAAACAATTGTAAGAAAAGTACTTAGAACCCTTCTTCCTATCTATGCAATTAAATTATCTACTATTCAATAGATGAGATGTGATCCAAATAGAAAAATAACTTTGGATGCTCTAGTTGGAAGATTGATAGCTTTTGTGTTGGATAACTATGATAACTATATCCCTAGTTCCAAAGGTATTCAGAGATTACTTTAGTGTCAAATCTTCACCTTTTGGTGATCCTGTGTGATGGGTCAATCATCATTTGATGAATAGTGCATGCAACATAGGTCAACTACATCACCAGATATTTAGTGGATTTGGGTCCAATGCCCGAGGTACTCACCCATTAGTTATCATATGATTGGTCAAAAATATCGGTTCAATCACCAATGTAATATACATTTTACATGCATTTATTTTGAACATTTTTCCATCCTTTGCATGTTGTTTCTTATTGGCCCACATTTTTTCACCATTACTACAACCACATAATTTTCCCTTAGGTTGGATGTCACCAACCATTTTCCTGATGTGTGTCCACCACCAGCCCTGTTTAGCCAACTATTTCCTACTGTGGACTTGCATAGGAAGGTGCATTTTGGCTACATTTGACATTCTCGCTTATTAATCTCGCTTAATTCACCAACCTATATTGGACTATAAGATATTATTATTCTACACAATTCACTATTTTCTAGTCTGCAGACTAGCATTTCTTATTGTTGCCAAACTTTCAAAGTGCTAAGTGTATTGCCCATTGACTCGTAGACCCTAGTTTTTGTAAAAGGCAAGTGATTTTTAAGTAATTTTTATGTCAACAGTGGTACTGGACCACTAGTACAGTGGTACTGGTTTTTTTTAGTTTTACTATTTAGTGTCCATTAGTGACTGGACATCTCACATGCTAAGATAGCCTATAGGTTTGCAAATTATATTGGGTAGTACCATAGCAGTAGTACCCTTTTTTTGAGAATGAATCATATTATTGTTATTATATCTAGTCTAAGTAGTTGAGTCTTTTGTTCAACAACCAAGTTGATATATTTTTTGCAACCTTTATCGGTTTGTCATGTCAAACAAGAGGGGTAACAGGGGTTCGGATAGGATCCTTGAAAGCCAAGAGAGGCCACCATTACCAAAATGCAAAACCATAGCATCATATTTTGGTGATGGAAATACTGGAAACCTACAAGATTCACAACTTAGATCTCTAGTGCTTGTTGAAAAAAGAGATTCATGACAAGTTGGACCCTCAGACCGTATTGAAGTTCAAGTTAGTGAACCTGATATCTTAGTTGAGGATGAACTTGAACATGATTTGAAGGCACTTCCCCTAAGTAGGGAGTAAAAACTGAGATTATAGAGTTGGAGTCAATTCTGGACCAGTTGGGTGAGAAAACCAAAACTGATTCCATAAATCATGTTCATGCACAAAAGGGGAAAAAGAAATTGGAATCGAAGAAAGATCGATCTCGCCAAGATCTATCCAAAAGGAATTTTTAGTTAGAATGGGTGGAAAAGTATTGATTCATTGAACTAGTGCCCAATCCAATTGATGGTGAGCCTCCTATAAAATGCAAATGTAAGATTTGCATAGAGATAACAAAAAAGGAGAAGAGGTTGCAGCTTAAACTTGATACCATAGAAAAGCATGTCAGTAAAGTTTACAAGAAGGAAACTATAGATGGAGTTGAAAAATCCATGCTAACTTGGAAAATAAAGGACAACTATTTGCATATCATGAATGCCAAAATATACGAGTTACACCAGCAATTATAGGAGAAGCATTTTGCAGTAAAATGTTCCATTGAAGATTTTGTTGGGAAAGTAATGGAAGTGCAAAATATGAGAAAAGTAGTTCAAATAAGTGTGGTCTTTTATATTTTTAGTAAAGGACATTCTATGATGGACTACCCTTCAAATACTACCTTATTGCATTTTTTGAAAACTCAAAACTATCCGAACAGTCACTGGTCAGTAAACAACGAGTGGGAATGGGCTAGATGTCTTACACAGGTTGAAAAAGAAGATATGAAGGAAAAAATAAAAGACTCAAATTTCATTTCAATGTCTCTAGATGAAGTTACAGCAATTGATAATACTTCCTAGGTGTGCATGCATGTTTATACTGTAAATGATCTTTGTCATCAACCCTTTCTACTATCTGTTGCTAAATTGAATCGTAGTGCGATAGATAAAAATTTATATGAATTATTAAAGACTACTCTAATTGAATCTAGAGGTTTGGATAGCATAGAGATTGCCAAAAAATTTGGTGTGTGTTGGAGCAAATGGAGCTTCAGTTATGCAAGGTCATAAAGGCGGTCTTTGCAAAAAGATCAAGAATGATTTGGCACCCTATGCTATTCCCATTCATTGCATGGCCCATCAAATGAATCTAGCTTTTGGAATTGTCATCTATTTTGGTTGTGTAAGTAAAGTGGAATCTCTAATCAAAGAGATTTACCAATACTTCTATCGAAGTCCAAAATGAGTTCGAGAATTTCAACACTTTGCTCAAGGACTTACTAATGGGAAGAAGCTTCTTAAAGACAATGATACCAGATGGATCTCTTTGGATGGACCAGCACATCGAGTAATGTCTGAATATCTATCATTTCTTGGACTAATCTACTCTGTGTGAGATGGATTCCCTCGGGTATATTCAAGTCTAACTAATGTTAAGGTACTCTTAACTTTAGCAGCTATTCTCCCTATGCTACAAGACATGAGAAATATTATAAAAAATGTTCAACAAAGAGCTATGTACATTGTTGAATATAATAAGCTACATAAAATGACATGTAATAGCTTGGATAATCTATACCAATTGATACCATTAGATGAATCAAAGTTTGCAAAGTGGTTAGAAATCTCATATTTGAACAATCTTGGGAACTTTTTGCATATTGGTGCAAACGATGAGGTATGTCAAGGTACGTGGAGTTGACATACCAATGTATTACTATGCTTGCATCAACCCTGACTCCAACCCCAACGAAGTAGGAAGTGAAGTTGAATCAGAACTAGAGAAGGTACTTTCATGTGTTACAAGTGAAGACTTCAAGAAGATCAAAGACTCTATGCTTGACTCTGTCAAGCGAGTTTACTATAATTTTTTGTCAGAAATCAAATTTAGATTCCCTCTAGAGGAACTGCTCGAAGCAATGTCAATTGTTTTTCCACAATATTGGTCTCTAAACTGTCTGACTGATTTTCAAAGAAGGATGATGACTTTGATTCAGCATTTTTGCAAACCTAAAGTAATCAATGGAGTCACTATAATTGGAATTTTAGATAAATCTTGATTGAGAGATTAATCATATTCTTTTGCAAACATAATGAGGGAACAATATGATCTTATGGAGAACCCAAATGAAGAGGGAGTGGTAACAAAGCTTTGGAAAAACCTTGGTGAGAGCAATCAGTTGAGAGAGTCAATACTAGAATATTTCAAGCTTACTAATTTATGTTTAACAATGTTATTGGGTTTAGTGGAGGATGAGAGAGTTTTCAGTACATTGGGCTTCCTAAAGTCAAAGGTTAGAAATAAATTAGACAAAAATTTGGATAATTGTTTGAGGCTCTATAATTCTAGGTATGAGATAGAAAGTTTCCCTTATGATAGGGTTGTTAGCATTTAGAGAAACCAATGTAAAAGAAGAGGGATTGCCAACATTTCAAACCCAAGTGGCAGTGGCAATGGTGGTGGCAGTGGTTCATATCCTGATATTGAAAGTAATGAAGATGATGTTGACTTTGGCATGCATACTAAGTCTGACGCTAATAGTAAATTTGAAGAAAATACAACGAACAATGAAATGTTATATGCAATAAATGTGGAGGATTCTGATGATAGTGATGTTGAGCTAGTCTAGGCAGAATGGCAACTATAGCAGCTTCTCAACCTCAAGTTCTAACTTCTACATAAGTCAAGTAGTAGGCTAGTAGCTCTGATCTAAGACTCTACCTACTAATTAATTATGTTTTTATAAGTTAATTTATAGCCTTCATTCGTTGTCCCTTTATAGATGCTTAAATTTTTTACTTTTTGAACATATTGATGTTACAAACTTACATGTTGAGATTTTCATTGATTGTATTTTTTTAACATGTTGAAATTTTCATTGATTCTAGTTTCTTTAAGAAATTGTAACATAATGCATTTAATAGAATAAGCTCTATTTTTAAAAAAATTGTATTATAATTTATAATTATAAATCATCCTGTAACATAATACATTTAACAATTGTCAATTACAAACAATTACAACCCTTTACAAATGACTCAATGTCAAATTGAAATGACCTTGATTTCCCTTTTGCAGATACAAGGGAGCAACAATAGTTGTAGGTCAATTTGTAATTGTATATATAATCATATTATTACTACATAATACATTATGTGTGTACAATCACATTGCCAATTTGCCACATTGCCAATTGTACAATTTTTTCAAGTAGTAGGGAAATTTTTTACATTTTCTTTGTGTAATAATAGTATGTCAGTGTCTGGCTGCCCAACTATCTTGATATGCTGGCTCTTGATTCTTGTAATAATTAACATTAAAAAAAGTTGAAATTAAATCCAAAATTTGAAATTAAAGAGAAACAAGTAACAAAATGATTATAGTACTATCACTTATTAAGTTGTTACTTCTTAGTGCTATTAGCTATGACTGCTACTGATAGCAACAGTAACAGTTTGAGAAGATAACCCAACTCTAATGAAGTTCTTTAGGGCACTCCATTCTGCATCATTTGGAAGCTCCATTTCTTTGAGGTTGTAGGTAAATAGTTGTAACCTCGTCAACAATGAATACTTCACAGAGATAGTTTTACATGAATCGAGAAATTTATCTATAACTTCATTCATTATTGATGGTGGTTTGATGTAACTTGCAATTCTCTCTAGAATGGTTTCCTTAAGCAAGCTGCCTAAATCAGAATTCATGGTGTCCTGCAACTTTTTCATGTTATCTTCTTTCTCAATGAATCTATCATTTGAGTTAGCTAGATTTGGTAATCCAACATTTAGCATGTTTAGTATGATGTGATTCATCTTCATCAAGTCTTTGGAAACAGATTTGAGAGCTTCACCTATTTCCATTACTTGTTCACAATTGTGACCGACGGTAATGGCCATTACAAAGGCATCCAAGCAGTTGTTTATTCCATGGTTTGCCAAATCCCTGTCACTAGATCTTCATACTTTATTCAAAATTTGGTCAACAAGATTTCTTAAGGAATTGGTGAAGATTCATTTTTTACATTGAACATTATTTTACACATTTTCAAAGAGAAGTCTGAGATTGTTATTTAAATCAAGCCATTCAAACAAACTATCATTATTCTTCATTATTTTGTCCTAATTTTCTTGTTTGATAAGCTTAACCATGTTTATTACAGTATCCTTCAAATGGTGGTCTTCGAAAGAGGTCGTTCTATTTTGTGCAATTACATTCTCCATCTTTTTCTTCATTTCAGACATCTCTTTTTCACTCTTTTTCTATATTTCCTCTAGTTTCCCTTGCCAATTAGTTGCTCTCTTCCTCTCATCCTTTAATTTCTTTTTCAAATCTTGGATTGTATTTGCAGTAGTTACCTCTTTTTTCTTCTCATCCTCAACTTGCCTTTTCAAATCATGGATTGTCTTTGCAGTGGACTCTTCCTTTTTCTTTACATTGTCCAATTCCTTCTTCAAATTATGGAGTCTTTGAGTAGACTCCTCTTTTTTCGTATTCTCCAATTCTTTTGTCAAATCTAAGATTTTCATTGCAGTTGACTCCTCTTTTTTCTTTGCATTCTCCAATTCCCTCCTCATATGGTGGATTGTGTCAGTGCTTGCAATAGCACTAGACTTTGTTTTCTTTGCATTCTCCAATTCCTTCTTCAAATCAAGGATTATTTTTGCAATTGACTCCTCTCTCTTTTTCATATTCTCCAATTGCTTATTCAAATTGTAGATTGTGTTTGTACTAGAATCCTCTTTTTTCTTCTCATTCCCCAATTCTTTCTACAAATTATAAATCATCTTTGCCCTAGAATCCTCTTTTTTCTTTTCATCCTCCAATTCAATCTTCAAATTATTATTTTCCTTGATAGTAGAGTCCAAGTCAGTTTTCAATTTATTGATGACCTATGCACTACTCTCTATAGACTTGAACAACTTTGTAGTAGAGGCTTCTTCATGTTGAAGTCTTTTTTGGCACTCATCCAATTCGTTAGTCAAATTTTGCACTTGTTCATTCATTTTTTCATGTCGGACAATTAACTCTGTAGGAGAAGAATTCTTTATCCTATTTTGCAATTCTTTGAACCTATTGTCTGTTGCTTTCTTCTTTACCTTCATATTATAAAGGTTTTCCTGTAACTTTACGACTTTCTTTGTAAGCCTTTTGTTATCCCTCTCCACTTTCAGAAATGTAGAGTAGACCATTTTGTTGCTATCTTTTGATAAATTGATTTTGTCAATATTTTTCACTTTTGACAAATACGTTTGAAGACTAGTAACTTGTACATCATTACAATTTATTACATTTTATGATTGATTATTATCTGTAACCAAGGGCATAATAGCCATGAAGTTCATCATTTCATTGTTTGGATCATATGTTGGAAATATTTTGTTAGTGGATTCCTGACATTCAGCAATTGCATCACTTTTCAAAGTCTTCATAATTTGCCTAGATTTCTTTTGCTTGTCTAATGAAACTTTGATGCAAACTCATTTAAACTAAATTCCAACTTTGCTGACACAATTGAGTGTTTGAAAGGTGAATTATCAATTGTATCATTGTATGCTCCTCTAACTCCAGTTAAACTTACTCCACCTACAATTGTATTTTGAGGATTGCCAACATATTGAAGATGGCCCATTCCAAATATTGGCATTTTAGGACTATTTTCAGGGTTTTGTACAGAACCTACTAGTGCATACATTGGTGAAGTAACCGCTGACATTGCTTGCAGTGTAATTGTCATAAGTTTTTTCTTTTTTGCACAAGGTTCATCCATGCTAGTGCCAGTGCCAGTGCTAGTGGGATCAACTACAACTGGATTTGAAGATTTAACAAATAATGTGTTGGGATGACCTTCAAAAGCAGAAGTATAATTTTTTTCTCCCTTTCTACATGAATCATCTTTAATCTTGAAGATTCCAATGATTGGTTTACTTCCTCTTTTGGGTGGGTCTAGTACTGAAATTGGATTCCAAATCCCTTCACCACTTGCACCAATGGGCCCTATACCTACATAACCCATTTTTTGTATCATAGTTGCCCCTTTACTATACGTTTGTTTAATAGAATCACTCATTTGAAGTTTAAAAATATCTCTACCCTTGGTTGACCCAAAATCTTGAATACCTTGAATGTTAGCATCAAACTCGAGGTCCTTCTATCTTTGAATATCATTATCACTACAACTGCCAAAATCATATAGTACAGTTGGATGCTCTTTATCCCAATAATTGTTGAAAAGTTCATCCTCATCAATTTTCTCAAAACCTGTTGATGTCTTTGGTTCACCCAAATTTTGCCTTATTTTCCAAAAATTAGTCTTCTTGGTTTGACACCATGATTCAGATGTGCATGTTTCTTTAATTGCTTTTGACATAGACATCTTAGAAGGTTCAAATGCTTTCTCATAGAAATTTAAGTATGTCAGAGGCTCTGATTTGTGTGACTTTGATATGTGCAATTTTGTAATTTGGGATGACAATTCTTGCATTGAAATATTATTCTTTGTTGCATGTTTCTCCATCTCTTTCTTAACCTCATCCCACGAATCCTTATTTTTTAACTTTTCTATCAATGGCATCTCCTGGTGTTGATATTTTCTCGTAGAGTTCCCATTGGCAATAAGTCATATTTTTATTATGTTTAGTGGATCATAATTCCAGTGACTGAAAAAATCAAAGCCAAAAAAAGTTACCAATTCATTTGCCACTTTGAAGCCTTTCTCTCAAATGTGAGGCCTCCAATTGCAAAGGGAAAGGAAGGAAATATCGTTTTCTTTTGTTGTCCACTAAAATTTTCATCTACAATCTCCATCTGCCATACATATTTCAGTGCAAAAACCTTTTCTATAACATGCATTGGAAGTTTGCAGGGTTCAACTACTAAACTATAAAACCTTAAGACAGTGTACTCTTCCATGAAGAACCAGTCAACCAATTGAATTTGACTTCCCAGTTGAATGCAATCTTTACAAGACACAAGAAATCTAGGCATTGTAGTGCCTGTGATTTTTTGGTAAATAGGTGCCAAAAAGAAGTCTACAAAATGGTTGTAGTTTGTATTGTTGGCATTCATCCTCATCTTATGTGTCCACTCATATACTAGACTTCAAGTTTCTGATTTCTTCTAGGTTTTCTCATCAAACTTATAGACCTCAATATCAAGCATGTTGTTCTCTGTCTCAAATATTGGGCGATGCTTTGCTAAAAGAAGGTAGCACAAGTAACTTGTGAATATAAATGTCTTTTTCTTGCCTATAGTTGTAATTTATTTAATCATTAGTAATTTTTGTTGCATAGATTCAACAATGTGCTAGACAAAATTATATCTTGCATCTACCTTATCAACTGACTGACGTCGACAATGGATATTATAAATCATTTCAAGAACACTGGCCCCCACTTCCTTGTTGCTATCCAAACCTAAACAAAATGATAACAAAGAAATAGTATTTTGAACCCATGGCACAAAAATATCATACTGATAAGGAGACTTATGGTCTATGTCCAGTGTAACACTAGTAGAGGACTTTGAATGTATTAAACCCTTGATATATGAATCTTGAAAAATTCTTTCCAGCTTGTCATAAGCCTGAGCTAGTTTATCCAAGTCAATGTGCTCATTAAAGCTTTTTGTTTTAAACCCTAGCCCTAGGTCTAACAGAGTGAAAAATTCACTCTCAGTTATGGATAAAATTTCCTCCTTAGTATTTTGATTTATAATTGTCTTTCTATTTTCATCATAATTATAAGTGCATAGCATTACAATTTCAAGGCAAGGGAATACTTCAGGTACAGCAAGGTTTGTTAATCTAGTAACCAGAAGGGCTAGTTTATTTGTATGTGCATGAATAATATTGTTATATTTGTAAAAAAATCTCCCCTTCAGTGGATCTTTCCACTTATTAAATAATGAATGTCTAATTCCCATGATTCCAAAATCTCCATGGATAATAGGATTAAAAAAATCATGACATTCATCGGTGAAACTTGGGGTTTGTAGCACTTGCTTGAGCTCTATAATGTCTTTCTTTTTCTTTATGCTTGCACTCATACAAGAGGTTTTTGACTTTGTTTTGCCCATGCCTACTATTGGTTATTACACAAAATTCTTCTTCAAGCCCTATTTAAAATAATTGTAAAGTGTAAACCTAAGACAATTAAAATCAAGATATCTATTGCTACAAATTGCAATGAAAAAAATTTAAAAAATTAAATACCTGGAATCGAGATTGGATAATTGGTGTTGTCATCTAATACCCAAGTTTCACACTTTCAGCCTTCAGGAATCAGAACACAAAATGAAATTTTGCCAGTCTTTAAAAATTTGAAATTTGAAAATCCTATCATATCAAACTCTTGACTTGGAGAACTTTCAACTTCATACTCTAAAAAGTAAAAACTCAAAGGTTTAATAGTTAAAAGTTAAAACAAAAGTATTAAGTAATTAATGGTTTTATGTACAATGTACATCTAAATGACATAAAGAGTCAAGACTCAATCATGTAGTAATGTACATAACAATAATTTTAAAAAAGTAAAAATTTATTACATGGATATACATTTGAATAAATTTGTTCATTTTAAATAAATTAATTAATAAAAATAGAATTTAATTATCGATGATTCGACATGATTTTCAGGTGAATTTGTTGAATGATATCGATGTTGTCAAGAGTCATCTGGAATCATGACACATGTCAATCATGACACTTGTCAATGACATGTGTCACGATTTCAGATGTATCTAGGCACATGGGAAAGCATTCTCCAAATCAACCCAAAATTCATCTTGGGTTGTCGATCTTTCTTTTAGTCAATGGTCAAGATTTCAATTTTCGGGTAGAATCTTGTAGTACACGTGTCTCGATTTCAAGTTAATTTAATTATTTATATAAAATACATTTTATATATAAAAATATAATTTATAATAATTATTATAATAGTTATATTATAATATAAATAAACAATTTTCTTTTATATCATAAACTTTTTATTATAAAGATAATATGAAAAATTCAATGAAGATATATTAAATTTTATAAAATAAAATTGGTGAAAGATATAAAACAAGCGCCACTAGTACTTTCCTTTAGTTTTTATATAGATCTAATTTAAATTTAATAAATTTATTATAATATATAAAATATTTTAATTAATAAAAATGTAATATAATTATTATTTTTGTAATGATGTTAATTTAAATTTAAATTTTATTCATAAATATATTATATAATCATTGATTTATATATGTTCTATTACATATATAGCATATGCTTATAATTATATTATATTATATTATAAATAATTATATTATATGTTCTATTATATAATAAATAATAATAATAATATTTTTATAATAATAGTAAATCTTAAATGATTATATAATATAAGTAATATTATTTTCAATTGAATGACAAAAAATATATTATAATTTATAAAAAAATACATTATTAAAATATAAAATATAAACCAAATCACTTACATTAAAAGAAAATATTAACGTTAATTAATCACATTGAAAATGAAATATTTAGCTCTTAGCCTAAGCCTAGTACCTAGCCTACCGGCAAGTACTAATAATTATTAATAAATTATAATGACAATAGTTTAATTTAAATATATATATATATATATAATAAAAATTAGTTCAAGAGCTCAACTAGGAAAGAACCGAGAAGAAAATCCAGCATCGTCACAATATTTACAATTGACTAATGACAATATTTACAATCTTGTTGTATCAATGAACAATACTAATACCATCAAAAATTGAAGCTTGTCAAATTTTACAATGTCATCACACATCAAGCATGGAGGACAAGACTCAAAATTAGTCAAAACAAGATTTTCAACACTTTGCAAAGCATGCCTAAAATGTGGAAAATAATCCAAAAAGGTAGGAAGAAACCTCTAAGCTATCTTTCTTCCATATCCCACTTGAAGCACCAAAAGAAGGGGTGGGTGTCATGCTGGGATTTATAGAGAATCCCCATCCAAAATTTGGACATGATAGGGGAGCAACGTCCCAACCCGAGCTCAAACCTTCAGTAGCAACATTTGGAGAACCAGTAGAAAAGCTAGCAGAGGATAGTACACCCCAAACACTTGGTTTGGTAACATCTAAGTGGGGAAGTCGAGTAGACTCATCTGAGACATGATGGATAGATTCAGGAACGTTAAAAGCCGAGAACGACCAGGCACTTAGTTCACAAACCGAATGTGTTGGAGTAGCCAAAGGTGTTTTCACCTGGGTATCTTTTGTTTGTGCATTAGAGATTGGCATACCCAAAATGTCAATCACAGAAAATGCAACTTTCTTTACCTCCTCTGTCAGTTGATAACCCATGGCACATGTCGTGAATTGCAAGGTCTTGGTTAGAAGCTGAGGATTATGCTTTTCAAATGTCTTTTTCATCACTTCAAAGGTCATCATAACCTTTTGGTTCTTCATTAGCATGGTTCTAGAAAATATTCCCCCCACCAAGGCATTACCAAACCACAGGTCATAATTCTACGTCGCGCCTTTCAACTTATTTTCGGCCCAGAATTCTAGCCGGACCACCTTGAGAGCGATAATTTCCAACCTTGAAGTAGATTGAAGGAGATCCATGGTGTTAGAAAGGAAAATAGAAACCAAATTTGAAGGATATAGTGCATTTCTTGTAGATGCTGAGAAAAGATCCTCCCCAATTATGGTTTGAATCGCTCGACGAATATAGTGAGAATGCACAATGAACATGATGTGCAGAGCTACATCATCAAGAGGATGAGACAAGGCATCTTCATCCAATGTTGGATGAAGCTTAATTCTAAATTTTTTTGGAAGAATTTTATGATGTAATTGATTACAAGAGTCTCATTTTACACATGATTCTTAAGGAAATGACATTGTGGAGGGAAGTTAAATGGCAAGCACAACAAACTAGAAAGATGGAAGCTTGAGTTGAGGTCCATTCTGCACATTTAAATAAATTCCTCAGCTTATGCACAAAGAAAATAGAGTACTTGCACTCATGTGTGTAATAAAGAGGATGGCATTAAATCAAAGCCCATTTGCAATTTGAGAAAAGAAAAGTACAAAATTGTCACCCCCAAAATTGAAGGATGAGCAAATTGTTCTGCTGTCGTATGTGTAGAATTTAATCTTTTCATGTGCAAAGTACCACATGGCCAAATTGAGATAAGTTTTTACTCCAATGACATCAGCCAAAAAAATTTTGCTCAGTTAAAAAGATTTAACACATGGGCCTGATTTATTAAGGCATCAATAAATGTTCAATACCCAATTTGGATAGTTCTTGATGACCATCGAGTGATGTCAGAGTTTTCACGATGACTTGCTTGGCACATATGACATTCTGGATTACTCATCATCAACTATGACTTAGCACATATTGATCCCACAGCATAAGAGGCATGCTCGGTACTTGAAGTAGCTCAGTACCAATACAGGTTATGGCTCCACACCAGAAGTAACTCGAAATCTATAAGGATCTTGGCTCAGCACATACATTGAACTCAGCATCTATAGGTTAGCCTATGTGGTATTCTGGTTTGATCAGCACATATGACATAATACATGAAACTATTTGGCATACTCGATACATATGGCATATTGGCTAGCTCGACATCTACTCCATGCTAATCACTCAGCAAATGAAGCACACTTGGCACCTGAAGTAGCTTGGCACAGCATGTGAAACTCACTCAAAGAACTCACTGACTTGCTCGACATTGATTGTGACTTGGCACAAGAGGCACGCTCAGATCCTAAAGTGGCTCAATACCTAAGGATTCTAGCTCAGCACCAATAAGGATTCTGGCTCAACACATACATTATACTTGGCATCTATAGGTTAGCTTATGTAATATTTTGGCTTGCTTAGCTCATGTAACATGACACATGAGGCTATCTAGTATACTCAGCACATATGGCATACTGGCTAGCTCAGCATCAACTCCATATTGATCACTCAACATGTGAAGCACACTTGGCATTTGAAGTAACTCAGCAACTATAAGAGTTCTAGCTCGAGACCTAAAATAACTCGGCACCTATAAGAATTCTTACTCGGCACATACTTTGTACATGGCATCTATAGGTTAATTCATGTAATATTCTAACTTGCTCGGCATGTGTCACAATTATCATCCTGGATTGCTAGGTTAATTCTTCCTTTAAATTAAATCATTAAATTATCTTTTAATTTGATTTAATTATAACAGAAAATCATCATGGACCCACAAAACCAAATAGGAAACCTTAACCGAAGACAAAGAACATAATCAAACTCTAGGGTTAAAATCATGAATTCACATCACTTGACAAATTTGGACAAGTAAAAGACTCAGATACTTGTCCTACTTAAAAATATAATTACATAATACAAATGTTATATTTTTATTCATATTTATTATTTAGCTTCAAAATAAAAATGTAATATAGTTTAATTATCTATAAATTATTAACATATATTGATAATTGTGATAATTGTTTATAAACATAATTATTAATAATAATAACTGAATCTTCCAATTGGCCATGATTGGACATGTGTCATGATTCTGAATGAATCTAGGCACATGGGAAAGCATTCCCCAAATTGGCCTGAAATTCATCTCAGGCCATCAATCTTTCTTTTAGTCAACAGTCAAGATTTCAATTTTCGGGTAGAATCTTGTAGTACACATGTCCTGATTCCAGGTTAATTTAGTTATTTATATAAAATATTTTATATATATATATATAATATAATTTGTAATAATTATTATAATAGTTTAATATAATATAAATAAATGATTTTTTTTCTATTATAGAAATGATTTTCTTTTCTATCATAAACTTTTTATTGTAAAGATGATATGAAAAATTCAATGAAGATATATTAAATTTTATAAAATAAAATTGGTGCAAGATATGAAACAAGTGTTACTAGTACTTGCCTTTAGTTTTAATATAAATCTAATTTAAATTTAATAAATTTATTATAATATATAAAATATTTTAATTAATAAAAATGTAATATAATTATTTTTTCTATAATGATGTTAATTTAAATTTAAATTTTATTCATAAATATATTATATAATCATTGATATATATGTTCTATTACATATATATCGTATGGTTATAATTATATTATATTATATTATAAATAATAATATTATATGTTTTATTATATAATAAATAATTATAAATAAAAATAATAATATTTTTATAATAATAATAAATCTTAAATGATTATATAATATAAGTAATATTATTTTTAATTGAATGACAAGAAACATATTACAATTTATTAAGAAAATACATTATTAAAAATATAAAATATAAACCAATGTACTTACATTAAAAAAATAGAAATATTAACATTGATGAATCACATTGAAAATGAAATATTTAGTTCTTAGCTCTAAGCCTAGTACCTACCGGCAAGTACTAATAATTATTAATAAATTATAATGACAATAATTTAATATAAATAAAATAAATATAATTTAAAAATATAATTACAAATGTTATATTTTTATTCATATTTATTATTTAGTTTGAAAATAAAAATGTAATATAGTTTACTTATCTATTAATTATTAACATATATTGATAATTGTGATAATTATTTATAAACATAATTATTAATAATATTAATCAAGTCTTCCGATTGGCAATGACCAGACACGTGTCATGATTCCAGATGAATCTAGGCACATGGAAAAGCATTTCTCAAATTGGCATGAAATTCATCTTGAGCTGTCAATATTCCTTTTATGCAACAGTCAAGATTTCGGGTAGAATTTTCGAGTGCACGTGTCCTAATTTTGGGTAGAAATAGACTTTATCTTCAATTTTGTAAAATTTGGCCGAAAATTGAGTCGCGATCATTGAAAAGAATTTGCATAGCATATTAATTGATATAGAGAAAAAAAAATTGTTATTAATTATTATTATTTTACTTTTAAGCTTGAGCAATCAGGCTATGAGCATGTCAAAATCATGAAATTAATTTAATTATTTATATAAAATTTTATATATATATATATATATATTATAATTTATAATCATTATTATAATAGTTTTAATATATATAAATAAAGGATTTTCTTTTCTATTATAGAATTTTAGAAATGATTTTATTTTCTATCATAAGTTTTTTATTGTAAAGATGATATGAAAAATTCAATGAAGATATATTAAATTTTATAAAATAAAATTGGTGCAAGATATGAAATAATAATAACAATAGTTTAATGTAAATAAAATAGTTACAATTTAAAAATATAATTGTAAAAGTTATATTTTTATTCATATTTATTATTTAGTTTCAAAATTAAAATTTAATATAGTTAAATTATTCATAAATTATTAACATATATTGAAATTTCCGATAAATTGTTTATAAACTATTCTTCATCATTTAAAAGATTTCATAATGAAGAAAAAAAAAGTTAGGAATAGGTGACAAGATAGGTATGAAATAAAAATTTGACACATAAATTATCAAAATTATATTTAACTTTGTTAAGGTTATAATATATTAATCTTTAGTTTTTTTTGAAGTTTCATTTGTTTTAACCAATCAGATTTTTAAAAATAGTTAATTATTAATAGTTAACTATTTTTAAGACTAACAATAACATTTCAACAGTGCATTGAGAATTGAGATGCCAAAAACAAACTTACAAATACAAGGTTGTAGACTAACAAGAACAACGATTTGAGAAGCCAAAAACTATTGTTTTCATTGATAATATTTTAGACTATACAATGTACATAATACTGATTCATAGCATAGATATTCAAAATAGCTGATTAAATCAACCTAGTTTTACTATTTCATAATTTACAAAAAAAGGCAAGGCCCAATCCAAAGAAAAATATAGGTATCTTAAAAACTTTTTTTTCCCCAAAGGGCAAAGGTTAAGGAAATAATATTTAGGAAATAAGGAATAGGAACCAGGGGATAGGGAGGCTGGAAGCATCAGTGGGCTAAGAGGGGCCTAGGGCTTGAAGCCTTCAATCAAAAAGGTCTTCAAGTCCCTCCACTAGGAATCTGTTGGAGAAGATGATGTCGCTAAACTCATCCAGCCATGTGAAGTTGGTCTTGTTGACATCGTCCAACAAAAATAACTTCCGTAGAAAATTTCTTTCGAGTCATGCCCACTTTCGATGGTGAGTCAATTTTTGTTCATTCATGTCGAGCAAAAAAGGATGTTTATGTATAATGCACCCTATGCCTTCCTCTCAGCACTTGTCTGCTACGTCTGCAAAAGGGATGCCAATGCCTGACCCTGGTACCTGCTCAACCAATACAAGAATTTTGGCATCATCTTGTAAAAAAATTCCTTAAAAACATTTCGCAAAAGCATCAAAATGTCTATTTGACTGCCTCCAATGTCAAGAAGAGACACGAGGAAGTCGGAGGTAATATTCATGGACACATGGTACCTCTTATCATTTCTCAAGAATTCATGGCCGAGGACCATGAATATAGCATGGCGGATAAAAGGACTTTGGGGATCTGGCTTGCAAACCATGGCAAGGACATTGTTAGGGAATCTTGCACAAAAATGGCTTTTGCAGAGCCATATTAGTGTATTTCAGGTGAATTGGTGTATCCATGACTAAGATTCAAGAAACTCTGCAAAGTGCAACTGCAAACCAAATTCAGATTGAAGAATATGAGAAATGATAATGAAAGAGGAATTGAAGAGGCTATTTAATGGCAGTTGCATTAAATTCTTTGGTGTTCGTGATCTTTCATATCTTATTTTTTCGTATTTCATTTAATTTTCAAGTGTGCAAAATGCTGAAATGTACTGGCATTAATGTCGAACAGTCGATAGTGCCTGACATTGAGTAATAATTTCCATGTAAACTTTTCCATGTGTCTCCATTCTAGATAATTTCATGTGACTCTAGGTCTTTTCAAGCAAGTGGCCCTAAGATGCATCTTCTATCATTGATCTCTAATTAATCAATGGTCAATAAAACTATTGTATTTATTATTAACAATATGAAAGTGATGGTAGCCGACCTAGTAATAGTGACACTAATGTAACAATGTTAGGATATTAAATTTTGCAAATTTCACTTTTAGATTAAACAATTTTTTAGTTTACAACTAAAGATTAGCTAAGACCATTATTATTTATTTTCCTACCAAACAAGTAATTTGTCTCTGACATTATTAATTCATTTTTGGCAACGAAAAAAATAGCCATCATTTATTTATCTGCCAGCCAAAAAAATATTAATTCACCACATTTAAATTGATTTTTTCTAGGGAAAGAAAAAAATTTCTAACATATAATATTTTATTTCCCTATATGGAAAAAAAAATCGCCCTCGACATTAAAATGTTCCTGCCCACAAAATGTTGGATTCGCCAGCATTTTAGGCTTTTTTTTTGGGAGGGCTTTCTTAAAGTTATCACTGAAGGTATTGAGTTTGCATTTAAACCAAACCTTTCACTCAAGAAAAGGCGTAAGAAATCAAAGGCCAATCAATCTAATAGTGAAGAAGAAGAAATTTTAGACAGTGATCTTGAAGTTGTTGAAACCCTACTTGCAAGGAAATATTCTAAAAGAAGAGGAAAGTACAAAGGTAAAATTCCTCTAATCTATTTTTCTTGTGAAGAAGTTGGTCACATTGTTGTAAGGTGGCTAAACAAAGAAGACAAAGATGAAAAGGATAGCAATAAGTACAAAGGCAAGAAAGAATTCAAAAACTATAAGGACTACAAGGACAAAGGTAAGAAGTCTTGTTTTATGGCTAAAGATTCTAGTAATAGTGAAGATGAAATGGTATATATTGTTGTAAAAGATGAATATGATGATGAAGGAGATAAAAAGACACTTATCTCTCATGTTAGAAAAAATGATACATGGATTATTGATAGTGGCTTCTCACATCATATGATTGGAGAGAAAACAAAGTTTGAGAACATGGAACATTATGATGGTAGTAGTGCCAGATTTGGAAACAATGAACCTTGTTGCATAAAAAGAAAATAATGTATCTCATTAACCAATGAACTTAGATGTGACAATGCTAATTTGGTCGAAGGCCTAAAGAATAATCTACTAAGTGTGGCATAGTTTAACAACATTGGATTCAAGGTGGAATTTATGAATGGGAAGGCCAAACTGCTAGATAAAAAAGGAAATCTAGTTAGATCTGGCAAAACAAACAAATGGTAATCTATTCTATCTCGATCTCAGTGAAAGTTCATGTTTTATTGCTCAAGTAGAAGCAAGTTGGTTATAGCACAAAATATTATGTCATGTGAACTTTGATAACCTATTCAAAATAAGAAAATACAGAAGAGTAGGAGGTATTCCTAGCTTGAGGAAACCTGATATGGGTCTATGCAAAAATTGTCAAATTGGTAAGATGGGAAAAACTAGTTTCAAAAGAAAGAACTATCATTCTAAAGAAGTATTAGAGCTTGTACATACAGACTTATGTGGACTTATTGGAATAGAGAGTTACAATGGAGATGATTTTTTCATTTTATCCATTGATGACTATTCTAGAATGATGACTATAATGTATCTAAAAGAAAAATGTGAAGCTTTTCAAAAATTCAAGTGGTATCTAGCAAGAGTAGAAAAATAAACTAGAAAGGAGCTGAAATGTTTGAGATCAAACAGAGGTAGTTGTTAGAGTAAATAATTAATTATTTATTTATTATTTATTCTATTACTTAAGGTTACTTAGGTTAATGCATGTAGTTAATAGTTGTAGTGATGAGTTGTTGACAACATGGGAGTTTGTTCCCTTCTAGCATGTTTCACCTTTTTGTGGAAATGTGCTTGGTTCTCAACCTTATCTTCTAACACTTTCCAGCTTGTTCTACAAGCTTCCTTGAGGCCTTTATATTTGGTCTCTCTCATTGTAAAATCATTCATTCACATAGCAATTTTATTTTCCTATTGTGAAATACTTTATCTTGCTTTGTTTCCTTCAAGCTCTTGCTCCTTCAGTTTCTCTTCAGCAAGCTATTTGCATGTAGGCGATCTTGGTGAGCTCTGGAGTTAGATTTCATCAACTTCTACATGGTATTAGAGCCTCCTACTACTTCTTGGTTGAAGAATTTTTGAAGCTGTGATTCGGAGACACAAACCCTAGTTTGTTTGTGATTTTTTCTTCAATCGAGAGGAAGAGAATTTTTTCAGTATTTGGAGAAAAATGAGAAAGAGGGTTTCACATAATCGATCTATCATTTTTTGGGCTTTTTTCTTTTTTTTTTGGAGATGCGATGGCAGCGATTCAGAAAAATAACTATAGAGGTGATTTTCAAATAGCGATATCTCCCTCATATGGACTCATTTTTTTGAGTAATTATTTTCATTTTGGGGTAGAATTTCATGATCTACACATTGGTGTAGGTGTTTTGACATCTCTATTCCTGAATTTTTCTGCAACTCGTAAATCTCAATTTTTACCAATTTAAGTGCTTTCTACGAGCTCATCTAGACACATAATCAAGTTCCATTTTTTTTGAAAGTGCATATTTTTTGTCTACTTTCCAGATCTGCAATTAGATTATAGGTTTTGTGGACAAAAATATTACTTTTAGAAATAGGCCCTAAATTGGCTATTGTAGTCACACTAAGTATAGAGTGCCCAAATCATACATTAGGGGGGTTTAATTGATCTCTTTTGCATTTTGGGGGAGTATTTTTTTTTCTGTAATTTAATTTAGAATAAGACTCTTCTACTTCCATCTTCTTCTTTCTCTCAATGGCAGATTCATTTGTGATCCATCTCACGCCACACAACTACCACACCTGGAAGGCAAAAATGACACAGCTTCTCATGTCAAGGGGCTTATGGTCATGTTTGGATGAGAATCAGCCTATTCTTACATGACCTTTTGAGGTTCTTCAGCACAGGAACAAAATGGATGAAGTCATGGGATTTATTGCACTAAACATTTCAGATAGTCTACTATTTCACTTGGATGGTTTGACTACTCCACAAGCATATTGGCAAAAAATTTAGACTTTGTTTGGTCAAGTGAATGAGTTATGGGCACTTCAGTTGGATGTAGAGTTGACTTCTTTGACACCTGATAGCTTTCCCACCATTGAGGACTTCTTGATGAAATTCAAACCTCCACGTACACTTTTGTAGGGATGTGGGAAAACCAAGATAGATGATGAGTGTATCTTTTTTATACTCTCAAAGTAAAGAGGCCAATATTAGATCTTCTCTTCCACTTTCTACTCCACTATGGATGCCTTGGGTGACAGACACAGGATGCCTTCATTTGAGATATTTTTTGATCGGTTAACTCATGAATAGTCCAAGATCAATCAGATGGATTCACTTATAGGTTCATAGTTGCAAGCATTGCTTGTCAAGGATACATAGGAGTAGAAGTCAAAGCAAATATCAGATCCCTCTTCTACTAGTTCATCATCTACTAAGAAGAAGGAGAAAAAGAAGATTGAGACTCCTACCTGTTCCTATTTTCAGAAAGGATCTCATGATGAGGCACATTGTTTTCAGCAGAGATTTGATGGCTATGAGAAACAAATTGCAATTCGCAAGCTCTTCTTTAGAAGAAAACTATTTCTTCTCCATCCTCTTCTACCTCACAAGGGTCTTCCTTTTAGTCTTCTTCCATATCTTCATCCTCTACATCTAATTTTGGATAGTGTCATGCATTACGGGCTTCCATTGCATCTCCTTCATAGGTTTCTTGGATACTGGATTTAGGTGCTTCTCACCATATGACATCTTCTCAAGGTGTCTTCTCTACTCTTGAGGCTTCTCCTATTCCTCATATTCTCATTGGGGATAATGCTACTCTACCAATCTGCGGGAAAGGTTCATTTTGCATCCAATATGGTATATTCAATGATGTATTGTGTGTTCTATCTCTGTCTGCTAACCTTCTCTTGATTTCTCAAATTGCACATAGTGGATCAGGGAAGATAGTTGAGTTCAATGCTAATTCAATCTTCATTTGAGATCATGTCACAAGAAGTCTTATTGCCATAGGGGTATTTGATTCTTCCACCCATCTCTACACCTTCTTGCACTTTTTCCCATCATCTCCATTTTTAGAGCATGGCTCTCCTCTTTCACAGGAGCATCATGTGGTGTAGTCAGGATACTTGAACCTTTGTATTGTTCCTAAGATTCCTGTTCTAACTACCACACCACATCCAATTGAGGGCTTTTCACTTCCGTAGGATTTTGCTTCCACTCTGCCTGATCCTTTCCCCTCTCATTCAGGGGTTCCCTTGTTATGTTCCCTTATTTCTTCCACATTGGAGTTGCATTGGTTCGATCCTTACTTCATGGGCTCCATTATTCTAGGGGCTCTTTAGTATCTCTCATGGGGGGGTTGGTTGTACTTATGGTTTTGAGAGAGTCTCTTGAGCCATTTCTAGTGGAAGTTGTCCTTGGGGGGTTTTGTTGAGGCCTTCCTTTCTTCCATTCTTCCTTCATTTTTTTTGCATGTTTGTACTTACCTCTTTTTGGGAGAGAGATTTTCCCATAAGGTTTTCCCTCTTTCCCCATTTTCAGAGGTTGCATTTCTTTGCATTGTACATGGGTACCTAACATAGCCTTGTTGTCGAGACCCATTCTACATTTTCTCTTAGTTTTGTGAGCTTAAGGCATTCCCCTAAATTTCACTAAAGGGGGAGTGTTATAGTAAATAATTATTTATTTATTTATTATTTATTCTATTACTTAAGCTTACTTAGGTTAATGCATGTAGTTAATAGTTGTAGTGATGAGTTGTTGACAACACAGGAGTTTGTTCCCTTCTAGAATGTTCCACCTTTTTGTGGAAGTGTGCTTAGTTGTCAATCTTATCTTCTACCACCTTCTAGCTTGTTCTACAAGCTTCCTTGAGGCCTTTATATTTGGTCTCTTTCATTGTAAAATCATTCATTTACATAGCAATTTCATTTTCCTATTGTGAAATATTTTCTCTTGCTTTGTTTCCATCAAGCTCTTGCTCCTTTGGTTTCTCTTCAGCAAGCTATTTGCATGCAGGTGATCTTGGTGAGCTATGGAGTTGGATTTCATCAACTCCTACAATGGTGAATTCATTTCTGATGAATTCAATAAATTCTGCATTGAAAAAGGAATTAAGAGGCAAGGATCAACCCATAGTACACCTCAACAGAATGGTATAGTTGAAACGAGGAACAAATCCATCATGGATTTTGCAAGAACATTGATGATAGAAAAGAATGTTGCAATCAAAAATGGAAGGAAGCAATTAGTACTACAAAGCATACCTTGAACAGAGTATAGTTGAAGAAAGACTCAAATCAAACCAATGATTTTTTTAGTGGCGAATCTTCGCCAATTGGCTATTCTATCTCTTTGAGAAATCACAATTTGGCTAATAAAACCTACATATAGGGTCAACCATTTCGTCGGTATATTAAATAATTTGGGTTAAAATCCAAGGCTAATTGCTCATTAGTTTACACATAATTGGTCCAATTGCCAATGTAATCTACATTAAGAACACAATTATTTTAAAATTTTCGTTACCGTTTCCCTAATATTTTCTTATTGGAAATTTTTATTTCACCCTTAAAATAAAATAATATTTTCCCTCGGGTTGAGTATTGCCTATCTCCAACTATCCCTGTTTAGCCAACTACTTTATGTTTTGGTCTTCGGGACACATGTCTTAATTCTAAGAAGATTAAGACTATATGGTATGTCTTTTAAAATTAGACCAAAATAGAGTTGAAGTCATTGATCTATATTACATCAACGGTCCAAATTAATTCCTTTCACCATAAAAATGATAACATTAAATGTGATGACGACGAAGTTGGCAATAAAAAAGGGCACATTATTAATTAAATCTTAATGGATTGGCATACTACAAGTACATTGTGTAGTGTACACTTGGCATGTGGGCCATGGACCACTTGCAACTCTATAAATTCACGAAAAATTTACATAATCTCTCTTTGGAAAATGGCATATTATCAAACTATATTAATATTTCGTGTTATATGAAATAATTAATTCATCTCTTACATTACGAAAATGTTTATGATCGATAAAATAAATTGCGCACAATTTTTTTGCATACCAAAAATAATAATTTTAATTCACCATAGTTATTATTAAATTTTGATACAAAAAGGAAAATTTTTCCAATAGAAAATAATTTTCTCCCTTGCCTCGAATGAAAAAATTGCCTTCGATTAGAATTTTTTACTACATATTTAATGTTTAATTCACCAGCATTTTACATATTTTTCTCAGGAGGGGTTTCTTAAAGTTATCCCTGAGTCAAACTCCTTATGAACTATGGTATGGCTACACCCAATGAAAGTTACTTGAAAGTATTTGGCAGCAATTTTTATATCTTGAAAGAATCTAGGAAAGGTAAATTTGATGTCAAAGGTGATGAAGGCATACTCCTAGGATACTCCTACAGAATTAAAGCATACAAATGTTTGAATTTTTCTACTTATAAAATCATAAAAAGTGCACATGTGAGAATTGATGAGTTTGCATAAAAGAGTGAAGAAGAAAGCAACAAAGAGCCTGAGGATTATAGAAGATTTGTTTACTATGTACCTAATTCTCTACCAAATCTATCTAGAGGAAAGGAGGCCTCACCTCCTGAGTCCCCAAAATATCCAAAAGCTACTGAGTTGCAACTAGTGCAACCCAAGTCACAGTCTGAAGGACCTGAGTTGTAGTTTGAAGCTACCGAGTTGTTAGTAGAAAAAACTGAGTCTGATGGACCCAAGTCACAGACAATGGAACCCAAGCTTAACATGGAAGATCATGAAGAAATCAGTGAAACAAACTCCAAATCCAAAGTACCTATGTTAGTAAGATATATCAGAAGGCATCATGCACCTGATCAAATCATTGAAGACAAGTTAGATCAAACAATGATAAGAAACAAATTGAAAGGTATATGTTTACTTGTTGAATTTGAACCTAGAAATGTTAAAGATGCTTTGGATAATGAAAGTTAGATTGAAGTAATGAATTAGGAAATAGAACAGATAGAGAAGAACAAAACTTGGACTCTTTTTCCTAGACCCAAGGATAAAAATGTAATTGACACAAAGTGGGTATTCAGAAATAAGCTAAATGAAGATGCAGAAAATTTCCAAAAAAAAAAAGAAAGGTTAGTATGTAAAGGTTATTCTCAAGAAGAAGGTATTGATTATGGTGAAACTTTTTCTCCTGTTGCAAGATTAGAAAGTGTTAGAACTTTACTAGCATATGCAGCACAAAGAGGATTTAAAGTTTATCAAATGGATGTCAAATTTGCATTCTTGAATGGATTTCTTGATGAGGAAGTCTACATAGAACAACCTAAAGGTTTTTTAGATCCTAGCAAAAGAGATATGGTCTACAAATTACAAAGAGCATTTTATAGTCTCAAGCAAGCTCCTAGAGCTTGGTATCAAAGACTTCATAACTACTTGATACAAATCATTTTTAAAGAACAAGTGATAATAGTAGTTTGTATATCAAAAAAGGACTAGATAACAAGATTGTGTTTGTAGAAATATCCATGGATGACACTTTATTCACAGGAAATGATGACTTGTGCAAGGCATTTTCGGATGAAATGAGTAAAGAATTTAAGATTTCTATGTTTGCAGAGATAAAATTCTTTGTTGGATTCTAGATCCAAAAAAAGAAAGATGGTATCTACATTACTCAATCTAAATATATCAAGGAGATACTAAAGAAATTTGGAATGGAAGACTCAAGATTGGTTGGAACCCCTATGTCTACTAGGCATAATGTTGGTGTAAATAAGTATTTACTATTTACACTTACTTAAGTTTACTTAGGTTAATGCATTACTTTATTATTTATTTATTAGTCACCTAAGAGTATGTGTACTCTTGTGAGTTGTCATGTTGAAAATACAGGAGTTCGCACCTCTTTTATACACATGGTATCTACAACACAGGAGTTAGTACACTAATTAAGCACATGGTGTCTACAACATCTCCACTTGAGATACACTTTTTCATTCTTATCCTCTCATCTACAATGAAGAATAAGATGTGTGCTTGGTTTTTGTGCTTATCTTATCCCATGGCTCTTTTTAGAACCATTCTAGATGCATCTTGAGAGGCCTTTAAATATAGGCACTCCTAGTGTGTATATACATAGCAATGTATTAGGACATGCTTTGAAATATTGATCATACATTTTTGGTCTACAGTTGTGCTTGTGTTTGAGTTCTTTGATCTTGGCTGAATTTTTCCCTAAGAAAAATTCTTACATGGTATTAGTGCTCTTGGGAACTTCTCTTCACATAGTTGTTTGAGACCATCTTCTTGCTTCAGCACCTTTACTCAGATCTGCAATATTGCAGTCATTGGAAGCATTTAGAGCCAAAGCTGATGCAGTGCAAGGAAAGAGTATCCCTAAAGGAGATGTCCTAGCCCCCAAAAAATAACCATACAATGGAAACCCAAGAACAAGAAGCAACAATGCAAGATCTGGTATCAAATCTTAACTCTTTATTCATAAAATATAACTGATTACATGCAATGTGTCGAGCTGTAAGGCTTTCTCGATTATGGTCAAATACAAAGAAAGTAATAGCTCTATAAGATCCCTCAAGATCCAAATCAAACCCTAGCTAGTCTAGATCCATGCTATGGTAGAAACCCTCAAGGAAGATCTCAACTTGTGCTCGCAAGCCCACCAAGAAATCCCCTTGTTTTCCAAGCTGTAACTATTAGCTCTTCTCCAAATTTTCTCTTCAAGCTCCTCCACTCCTTCATGATGGATGAATCATAACTAAAGACTTCCCCACAACCCCTACTTATACCAATCTAATACATGAGTTAGCCTAGAACACAAATTAAATAAAAATGCATTAATTAAATGCCACAAGTCAGCCAACAACAACAATTAAGTGCCCAAAATTGATGTCTAAGTAAAATCATGATATCTCCTAGCTCTGATGGATTTAGAACTCATGCTTCAAATAATAGGTAGAGATCTAGGCCCTCTTCAATCCTTGAAATTTTCATCCTCTAACTCAATGTGCAAAATTAGTTACACAGCCTACAACAGGCATCAAATTCCTAAGCAATGTCGAGCTCCACAAACCATGTCAAGCAACCAAAGACCATGTTGAGCTCTGAGACCATGGTGGGCTCCAAGACCGTTTCAAGCTCCAAGACCATGCCAAGCTCCATAGACCATGTTGAGTTCCCAGACCATGCCAAGCTCCATAGACCATGTCGAGTTCCCTCCACACATGCAAGATTGCAAGCGAACCCAAGATGCTCCTGCATCAAACACCCTAGGTTTGAAAAGATGTTCTAGCAACTAGAAGAACATCTTCTGGGATTTAGTACATAAATCCCAAATTGGTTCTTCACATACATGTCCTCCAAGTCTTCAACTTGCACACTCTTTCTCCTATTTTTCTTTTTTCTTCTTCGCGTCCACTATAGGTGTTCCATAAGTCTGATTTCCATACTAATCTCCAACCTTCTCAGAATCTGCCAACTCAACTCTGCTACCAATACTCAGGTTCCTCCTACTAAGCTCTTCATTTTGCAAAGGAATCAGGAAAAACTTCCTACCACTTTTCTCAATAGTAAACACATTCCTAACACAATCATGCATAGCCCTGCAATCATACTGCCAAGGTCTACCAAGAAACACATGACAACTATTCATATCCACAATATCACATAACACTTGATCCTTATACTGCCCAATCTGGAAATCAACAAGACATTGCTCCCTCACTTCCAAAGCATGCTCGCCTTGTAACTAGCTAATCCTATAAGGATAAGGATGTCTCACCCTCTTCAAACCAAGTTTCTAAACTATCTCTTCAACAACCAAGTTATCTGTACTACCACCATCTACAATCACCTTGAAGACTTTACCACCAAACTTACAACGAGTTCTAAACAAACTAGTTCTTTGACCAGATTCTAGTGTCCTCTCACAAATCAGTACTCACCGAGCTAGAAAACTATCTCCTTGCTTAGGCTGACTATCTAGGACTTCAATATCATTCACAATAGTAGTTGCTCTACCAATCAGACATTTAAAAGATCTATGCCCTTCTTGACCACACTTGAAACAATTACCTCTAAACCCACCTCCACTTGACCTTCTTTTCTATTCAATAGGTTTTGGTTCACCTTCTACTTTCAGTTTAACTTGTGCTGAACTATCCTATTTCTCCTTCCCTCAAGAACTACCTTGATTCTTCCTCTTTAGCTTCTACTCTACTCTCAAAGCATACTAATAAGCATCCTCAACTGATGAAATATTTAGCATATCAACCTCATCCTGAATATTGAATCTCAAACCATTATTATACTGAGCTACCTTCTCTTTTGACAATTCTCAATGCTCATACCAAATAGTCAACTTGTAGAATTCCTCTGTATAATATTTCACAGTCATATCCTTCTATTCTAGATTCTGAAACTTCTTAAATAACTCCAGTTCATAATCAGTGGGAATGAACTTAGCCTTCAACTTAGTCACCAACAACCTCCATCTAGTTATCTTTATTTCACCTTCCTCTTCTCTATCTCTTTGTAGTTCTTTCCACCAAAGAGCAATGTGTCCTATTGGCTCCTGACTTAATAGTTTTGAAAATGACCAAGAAACTAGACAAATGCATCTAAGGCTAGAAAATTCCTATGATGGATGTATCTGACTACAATCTTGGGTCAACTACAAGGCATAACTCCTTCTTCACTTCAGGCTCTACAAGACCTAGGCGGGTTAACCTTGAGGTTCTAAGATATGGTATCAGTGCAATTAAACATAAATATGAACCTATTTACTATAGATTAAAAACCCCTTTTATCTTCTAACACTTATGCAATGACATAGGAATGAAATAGCTACAGATCATAACCTATGAACCCATAAGCTAAGTGAGGGTTAATCCTTTTTAGCCCACTACAAAACATAAAAAACTAAATTGATTTTGATTTTAAAAAAGTTGAATTCAAAAAAACCCCCAATATGCAACAACATGAACAAGTGATCCTATAACTGACCAGTGTCTTATCTATTGGGAAATTCCATGAATTAATCATGCACATATGATTATCTGAGACATATTTGTATCTTCAAATATGCGATCTATCCATTCACCTTGTAAATAGACATCCATGTTTTGTCTAAATCTCATTCTTACATGATATCCCCCTCAATAAACTTGCAACCTTGCTAATTTCTTTGAAGCATTTACATAACCCCTTGAGTTATAGGCAACAATGAAACAACATGCAACCTTAAGGGACTGCGACTATGACCTAAGCTCTTTGTTCAAAGATCATAAAACATTGAAAATTCACTAAGATAGGAGATGAGAATCAGAATGAAACTAATAAAATTCTAACTCATTTGTATTCATTTCCTTGAAACAATACAATCAAATGCATGAAATCAAAACATGAAAAAAACCTAACATGTCAGAACTAGTTGTATTTATCTTCCTACTACTGCTCATATAAGAGAAATTCATTCAAAAGCAATGTGGTATCACAGTATAGGAACACCTCAAAACTGGATCCAAAAAATGGTATCACAGCAGTGACTGGTTTTTCTCCGAAGACTGGAACCAACCTTACAATAGATGAGGGAAAGAAAGATATAGGAGAAGAGTTAATTCCTAGATTTATCAAAACATGACATCTGTCCACTTGGAAAACCTTCTCAACAAGTTAAAAACATGTCTCTAATCTCTCCCCTTAACTAGTGAATCAAATCTTCAATCATTTTGGCCTCCAAAAGCACAAAATAGCGAAAATATTTGATTGAACAAGTAACTGATTTGATGCCTGACCTGGAACGGCAAATTTGGTTTAAAATAAACTCAAAAATGGTAAAAACATTTCCAAAATTTATTTTAAGCTTCAAAAAACATCAATATATGTTCCCCAACTGATTATGACTTTCCATAATGAATTTTGCCCCTTTTACTAAGAATGCCCCGAAAATCACAAAATTGCTTATAGATTGAACCAATGAAGTGTTGTACAAAATCTGACCCCATATTCAGAAAATTTAGCTTCTCCTGGTTCCAACGGTATATTATAGTGCATATTTTGGACAAAAAATGCCCCCTTGGTAGTAATTTGAAAAATATGCTCCTGGATTGAATCAGAGCTTTAAAAATGAAAAAAATTAAAATTATATAGTTAAAACTATATAAAAACTTTAAAATCATTTAAAATTTTCCATCTTTGAAAACATGCATTTGAAACCTTTTTCAAATTTTCATTTCATTTTCACTTTATTTTCAAACTCTCCCTCCAATCTTGAGATGCCATATGTCGTAATCTGATTGGCCACCATCATCATTTTTGTAGTATTTTAATTAATTAATTAACATATTAATTAATCCTTATCTTCAATTCCTTGTAGCATCGGAGGCTCTCATTTTTTCTTTTACGTGCATACGCTCAACCTCTTTCTTTACGCTTATATGGGCTTTACGCTCATACAGATTACTCGTGTCACCGAGAGCCTTCAAAAATTGTTTTACGACTACATGGGGTCTCAATTTTTGCAACACCATAGAAGCTTGGAAAGTAGCTTTTGCTCATACATGTGAAGCTTTCCCATAGCATCGAAACTCCTTCAAATTTCAACCTCCACTTATATGAATGGAGCGTAAGTTCGCAGATGCCTTGCAATTACCTTTTGCTCTTATGAGTCAAAATAGGTTTGACTTCGATCCCCTTAGGCCCCTCCATGTGCAAGAGCATCTCTACCTTGAAAAAGGAATTTTCTTAAAGACAACTTGCATATAGCATGTTGCAGTATTTAAAGACAAGAAATCCTCACCACATAATGAATGTGGAATTAATGGAAAAGAAGAAACTCCTCCAACTCCCTCATTCTGCTCTACTTCCATGACCTGCATGAATGGTGCTATGCCTTTAAATATACCCCCTAATTTATGTGTGAACCTCCCTGCCAATGTGTGGGTCTTAGCTAGCATGAAGCTCCCTCACAACTACAGCTATTCCCACTCATGCAATGTGAATTTCATTGATATAGATTTTTCCCAACTGAACATACGACGTAGGTTTACATCTCAAAGCTGAGTGATAATGTAGACAATCATACATCTCGTAGAAATGCATGGTGACAAGGCAAAAAATTTGGTTGTGATGACCAAAAGAGACTACGAGACACCCCTTTTTGGCTTGAACACTCCTCTACTATGGCTACACCATCTCCCCACATGCCTTGGTGGCTTAAAATTGCTTGGCACTGGCCCTCTTCTGCATGGGTTGTTCTTTGTGCGTGATTTCTTTTTATTGCATGATGTGCCTTGCGTGAGTCTTTTGTTCCCTTGGCTCTTACTAGAATTGACTCCTTCTCTAGTTTTATGCATGTGTGCCTCCTCCTCCATTTCCAACATGGATGCCCCTCACCTTTTCCTATTCCAAAGAGACACTTTCGAGCTATAAATGCCTCTGCCCTTCTGGAAAGAATCATTGTTTTTTGAATTGTAGAAAATCTTCTCCTCCAGTCAAATAGGAGTCAATTGGTGTTTTTTTTTTTAGTTATACATCCATCAAGAGGTGAAGAATGTTTAGAACTAGGAGATTGCTCTGAGGAGAATCATCTAGTAACTTTTTAGCAGAATATGGAGCTTTTGTACCAATTCTTTCTTCTTCTTTTTTTTAAGGAAATGAGAAAGAGATGCTTTCCTTGCCTGTGGTACTTCTCATGGTGCAACAGCTACTTGGGTTATCACTGTGGCATTTGACATTGAAGCCTCCTGCTGACTAACTAAAGTCACTTGATTTTTATTTGGCTGAGAGTCTCTAGTGCTCAAGGATACTGTTACTGATGGATCATGCTTACTGGTTGGCTTTGCACTTGCATCCAAAATCATGAGACCTTGAGCTTTGTCTACAAGGGTATCATCATACACATTCGCTATCCCAACATAAGAAATTGTAAGCTGTGCAGTAGGTGGATTTCTTGGCATGTTAGGCGACTTGCTTGTTGCTCTTGTGCATGCGTCTAAACTTGAGTACCCATCCAAAGGTGTGCAAAGTGAAGAAGAATGAACTTCCTACTCCCCTTCATTTCCCAAGCCTTTATCTAAATGCACTCTAGGTATGACTTGCGGGCCAAAACCATCTTCATGAACAGAGGAATAAAAGAACGAGATTACTTTATCATTTATTTTGACATCCTCACTATATTCAAAAGATGCTACATCTCTCATTTACTTTGAGGGATTCAAAATGCTATAGTATATTTTGAATTTTATGATGACTTAAAACACTATAAAATTACCCTCCTTTTTTATAAAAAATTAATGCCCTTGAGTTCTATCAATATGATGCAAATTAGTCGAGCCCCCCAAAAGTGGGTTCGACTAAAAAAAATTTTGTTTCCCAACAACTGAAACTCAAACTAACCAATTTATCATCTAACATTTAGTGGAAGCAAATTTTATTTTGGGCAATCAAATTTAAAACTCATTTTATCATTAATCTGCAAAATATCCATTTAGTGCCATAAGGTCCCTTGATTGCCCTTGAAAACTGACCAAAACACTTGGTCAAGCTCTGAAATCTGGCCCATTGATTCTCTATTCCACATACTTTTACCCCATCAAATCTCATCTTATGATTACATCAAGGTCAAAAGATATTGATCGTCAAAGTTGACCTCTCAGAACTGCCTGCAAGAAAACATGTCAGAAAATAATAAATTGTATTTGGATTTGGCTTTGATAACTAGGCCAACTGACACTTGGGAAAATGAAAAATAGGACATTGGTTCACTTTCATGAGGATAGTATAAATCTATGATTTGGGCTCATGAAGAATAACTGGGTACAAATGGCAATCGGTCAAAGTGGGCTACTCAAATTTGCAGACTGGAAATAATGGCAGAGAAGCAATTTTTGCAAATGAAATTGACCTGGAAAAGTGTGTAGACGAATCCGTCAAGGCTTGAAAATTGGCACACTTAAAGTATTTTTGGATTAAAACATAGTGGTACAATCCATTCCACCCCACCTATCATGGATTTTGAGAAATGACATCACGAACATGGGTACTAACAAATCTGCAAATGCTGACACCAGTAAAAAACTAGAAATTGCATTTGGAATCACATTTGAAAACTGATCAAATGGATTCGTCATAAGCTCAAAATTGAAACATAGCATTTCTCTAACCTCTAAAATGCAATTCAAAAGGAATTATAGAATTTTGGTCAACTATTCAAAAGTTATGATAGGTCAAATAGGGCTTCCCATAATTTAAAACAAAGTGCATCAGCATGACAACATTAAATGACCAACTTTGAGGGATTCAAAACCTAGTCAAACAGACACAAAATGACTCAAAATCTAAAACATAGGCTCTTTGGTATGGACACTAGACACTCCCAAAGTGGTGAGTCATGAAACATAACTAGGTTTGAGATATTCATATGCAAACATAGCCTCCTATTGCTATTTGACACTTACGTGAAAATGCAGAATTGACAAATGCTCAAAATGGGACTTCATGAAATAGCTCAGAATGCCAATTTAACTTCATGAAACACATGAACACACTAAATGGAAGGTGTTAGAAACATTAAACACATTTTATGCTTCAAATGGGTAGTCAAGTACATAGGCATCAAAAAGAATTTAAAGGGCTTGAAGTGATTCAAAATTTGAAATAGACGCTCAAAATGGGAACGCAATTTTGAGTGCAAACATGTCCCTTCAACTTAGTTTGTGCTAAACTTACTCTCCTTTCTCTTCATTTCACCTTCCTTTTCTCTATCTCTTTGTAGTTCTTTCCACCAAAGAGTAGTGTGTCCCTTTAGCTTAGTTTGTGCTAACCTTACTCTGAGTGGATCCTTAATATCCTCAAGCTCAAAGTAGTCTTCCAATTCACCAATCCAATCAATCAGGTCTTCAGGATTCAAAGAGCCTGAAAAATTAGAAACCTTCATCTTATGCTTCAGCTTCAACTGAGATCTAGGTCAAGCAAACTGGCCAGCCCTAATTCCAATAGGTCTCTCCACATGATCAGACCTATCCTCACCACTAGATCTAGCAACTTCAAAGTCTTTAACAACTTCCTTATAACTACCTTCAGTACCCACATTCCTAGGTACACCATCTAAAGCACTCACAATTTCAACAATCATTTCACTCTTCATTGATGCTATCTGATATCTGAACTTTGCTCTAACATCCTCCATCTCAGCTCTGAAATTTGCTTTAACATTCTCTGAAATTTGTTCTTCTACAACATCAGTAAGATCAGCAATTGCCCTAGGGTCCAATATTTTTGGAGGCATCTTCACAAATTTTAGCAAACCCTAAACAAAAAATCCATCAACCAAAAGATCAATTAGCTGCAAGATCAACCTTCATCAACCCAAGTCCTAGTGTAAACTGCCTCAGCTTTGGCAATCTATCTACACATTCAAGAACAACCTTCAGTCTGATACCACCTGACGCAGTGCAAGGTAGGAGTATCCCCAAAGGAGAACTCCTAGCCCCCAGCAAATAACCATGCAGTGGAAACCCAACAGCAAGAAGCAACAATGCAAGATTTGATATCAAATCTTAACTCTTTATTCATAAAATATAACTGATTACATGCAATGTATTGGATTGTAAGGCCTTCCCGGTTATGGCCAAATACAAAGCAAGTAATAGTTCTGCAAGGTCCCTCAAGATCCAAATCAAACCCTAGCTAGTCCATATTCACACTTTGATAGAAACCCTCAAGGAAGATCTCAACTTGTTCTCACAAGCCCACCAAGAAATCCCCTTGTTTTCCAAGCTGCAGCTGCTAGCTCTTCTCCAAATGTTCTCTTCAAGCTCCTCCACTTCTCCACGATGGATGAATCATAAGTAAAGACTTCCCCACAACCCCAACCTATACCAATCTAAGCCACAAGTCAGCCCAGAATACAAATTAAATATAAATACATAAATTAGATGCCACAAATCAGCCAACAACAATAATTAAGTGCCCAAAATTGATGTCTAAGTAAAATCATGATATCTCCTAGCTCCAGTAGATTTATAACTCATGCTTTGAACCATAGGTAGAAATTTAGGCCCTCTTCAATCTGTGAAATTTTCATCCTCTAAATCAATATATAAAATTAGTTACATGGCCTACAATAGGCACCAAATTCCTAAGCATTGTCAAGCTCCACAGACCATGTCGAGCAACCAAAGACCATGGTGAGCTCCAAGACCATGGCGAGCCCCAAGACCATGCTGAGCTCCAAGACCATGTTGAACTTCATACACCATGTTGAGTTCCTAGACCATGCCAAGCTCCATAGACCATACCAAGCTCCAAAACCATGTCGAGCTCCATAGACCATGCTGAGTTCCCTCCACACATGCAGGATTGCAAGCGAACCCAAGATGCTCCTGCATAAAAAGAAGACCTCACCATTGCATCCAATGCATCAATTCGGTGAATTTTGACTATCATTTTACCTACCCTAGGCTATAGTCAAAATTGAGGTAACTTTTTTTGCAAACCGGCACCCGAAGGCCCAATTTGTAGAATTTGGTATGATCACTTCAGATTTATGCACTTAATTTTTAGATCTACATTTTTTTCATCTCCATTTTTGCAATTTTTTAGGATCTAAATTATTTTTTTAAAAAAAATTGGCCATCAAGCCATAGAAGAGATTTTTTTTAGGTAAAGTTTGGTGCTTGCTGGTGCAAATCAAATATTTGCATCACATTCATAAGGTCAAAAAAACCCCAAATCGACTTTTGTTTCATCAAAATTGGACATCTAAGGTGAAATCTAGAGTCATTTGATTTTTGGAGGTGTGACGGCGATTCAGGAAAAATAATAACAGCAGTGATTTTCAAACAGCGATGTCTCCCTCATACGAGCTCCTTTTTTCGAGCAATTTCTTTTGTTTTGGGGTAGAATTTCGTAATCTACACATTGGTGCAGGTGGTTTGAGATCTTTATTCCTGAATTTTTTTGCAACTTGCAAATCTTAATTTTTGCCACTTCAAATGCTTAGTACAGGCTCATCTGGACACATAATCAGGTTCCTTTTTTTTAAAGTGCTTAATTTTTTGTCTACTTTCCAGATCTACAATCAAATTATAGGCTTATGTGGATAGAAATACTACTTTCAAAAATAAGCCTTAAATTGGCAAGTGGCTATAAAGTTCCTAAATCATACATTAGGGGGGGTTTCCTTGATTTTTATTTTTTTGCATTTTGGAGGTATATTGATTTGTACATCATGGAAGAGGAATATTTAATTATCTTGACACCAAAGAACTATCAAAAGTGGAGTCAATTGGTTCTCACATATCTTAGTCAACACAATGCACTACCATATGTGAGAGGACTTACCTACAATGAGAACATAATTGCCCTCATTTTTTGTACACTCTATCTATTTATGGATATGGAGGTTATGGATTCACTTGATGACATAACATTCGTTGATCCATATGATGTTTGGATCTATCTTTGGGAGTTGTATGGAGATCCACAAATTCCTCCATTCCCAAAAGATCTCTTACCTCCAGTTGTAGTTACATCCTCTCTAGATGAGATCACACCTCTAGATGCTCATGTTGCTACTACTGATCCAGTTATAGCCACAGATGCTTCAAATTTAGTGTAGTAAGAAACTCCATGTCTTCCTACTTCATCTTCATGGGATGACTTCCTTCCAATCATAGTAGATTTGTCCGTGGAGTCTCACATTGAAGATGTGGGAGACATCATCAATGATATTTTTCTTCTATTTGTTGAGCTGAATACTTCATCCATTGCCATAGTGATTGATTCATGTAATTCACCACAACAGGGTACACTTTGTCTTCTAGCTCCAACATCAGCGGATGACTTCTTAACAGACATTGAAGGTTTATTTTTAAAGTCCCACATAGTAGATTTGAGAGACTTCATTGATGATATAAAACTTCTCTTTGATCAATAAAATCCTTCTTTAGTTGTTATGAGGGCTCACTCTAACCTTCATGTCCATTCTCTACATGATCAGTCTTCAAAGCTCGATGTGATTGTGGATCCTTATGTACAGTAGTTGTAGGATGTTTCTTTATCATTTGAGGAGACAGTTGGTTCTTTGGAACAGGTTCTACTTACATCATTACTAGATCTAATTTCTTCTCAGCAATATTGGAAGGAGCGACCATCAGCATCAACACAGGGATAGTTGAGCAAGTTTCAGAGGCACCTTTCATCATCGAGATTCCTTCTACACATAGGGGGAGCATTTCACCTATACCTCTGCCATTGTTTCTTCCAAAGGGTAGGAATGTTATTCAGTGGTCATGGATTAACTTCTACATTGGAGTGTTTCTCACTAATTGCCATACTACATTTAGGGGGGGGACTACCTTGTCTCCTTCTTCATCTCTTTTATGGGGGGGGGGGGGGACTTTTTCCTCTTATGGATTTTTTTCCTTCTCATTCTTCATTATTGTATATATTTGATGTATGTTGTAATGGGGGGTCTTGATTACTCCATCCATCTATACATATTTCATCTCTCTTTTTGGGGGAGAGTTTTTCCCATGAGGTTTTCCCTCTTTCTCCGCTGTATGAGAGATTGCATTTCATTTTGTAAATGGGTACCTAACATGGACTAGTAGCCAGGACCCATTATGCATTTCATCCTAGTTTTTGTGAACTTAAGTGCATTCCCCTAAGTTGCACTTAAGGGGGGTGTTGGTGTAAATAAATATTTACTATTTACACTTACTTAGGTTTACTTAGGTTAATGCATCACTTTATTATTTATTTATTAGTCACCTAGGAGTATGTGTACTCTTGTGAGTTGTCATGTTGACAACATAAGAGTTGCACCTCTTTTATGCACATGGTGTCTACAACACAAGAGTTAGCACACTAATTAAGCACATGGTGTCTACAACATCTTCACTTGAGATACACCTTCTCATTCTTATCCTCTCATCTACAATGAAGGATAAGATGTGTGCTTAGTTGTCATGCTTATCTCATCTCCTGGCTCTTTCTAGAACCATTCTAGATGCATCTTGAGAGGCTTTTATATATAGGAACTCCTAGTGTGTAATATACATAGCGATGTATCAGGACATGCTTTGAGATATTGATCATACTTTTTGGTTTACAATTGTGCTTGTGTTTGAGTTCTTTGATCTTGGGTGAATTTTTCCCTAAACCAAACTCCTACACATAAGCTTTCCAAAAATGATGATTCCAAAGAGGTAGATCAGATCACATATAGATCAACAATTAGAAGATTGCAGTATGTAATGCATACAATGCCTGATATTGCATTAGCAGTCGGTATGGTGGCAAGATTCTCAACAAATTTCAAAAAAAATCACATGATGGCAATCAAAAGAATTATGAGATATCTGAAAGATATTGAAGACTATGGTTTATGGTATAAAATAGGACACAATTTGGATTTAAAATTATTATTAGATGATGAATAGTTAGGAAGTATTGATGATAGAAAGAGCACCAGTTGTGGAGCATTCTTTCTTGATAAAAGACTAGTGTCTTGGACAAGCAAGAAACAAATTGTATTTCTCAGTCCACAATAGAGGCAAAATATGTGGCAATAGTAGTTAAATGTTATAATATTGTTTGGTTTAAACAACTATTGGCAAGTATGAAGATAGAAATCAGGAATCCATTGATTATATACTGTGATAACACCAGTGCAATTAATATATCAAAGAATCCATTGATGCATACCAAAACAAAACACATTTCTATAAAATATCATTTTTTGAGAGAATTGGTACAAGATAAAGAAGTAAGATTGGAATATATGAATACTAAAGAACAACTTGCAGACATATTCACCAAGTCATTATTTAAGGATGCATTTATGTATCTAAGAGGTAAGCTAGGGATCATTCCCCTATCTGAAGTTCATTAAATGAAGTTTAGTGATGCATCAACTAGAGCATGATGAAGATCAACCAATTGGTGTAGTATTGACAAAGGGCATATTGCAAATGAATTAGTACATAAGGTACATTGATATTCATTGAATATTGTCTTTGGCATGAGATGTCAAAGAGGGAGAAATTTGCTATCATATCTCATGGAAAATTTATAAAGAAAAAGAGTAAGAGATGTCAAAAAGGGAGAATGAACTTGGTCTGATATCAAAGACAAAGTTTGCTATTAGAAGAAGATGTTGAATTTTTCTAATAGAGGGAGAAACTGAAGCTAAAAGGAGTTCACACTGATAGAGGGAGTTCTCGTGGATGAGAATCAGAATGAAACTAACGATATTTTCTCTAAACAATTCATTTCATTATGACATGTTGTGTTGCCATTAATGCCAAAGAGGGAGATTATTGAATAAAATTGATTAATTGTGTACTATCTTTAATGTTACACAAAATGTCATATCATTACCAGTTAGTGTATGTTGAACTCACTCAGGCACTGAAGACAGTTCCTTGTGTATGCTAAGCATTACAAAGTTTGCATAGTTCAAAAGATAGTGTCTACCAAGTTCACTTAGGCATCAAAGGAAAGTTTACAGAAGTTGAGTGTTAACCAAGCTCACTTAGTTAATGAAGGAAATTTTGATGGAACTAGTGTTAACCGACCTCACTCAGTTAATGAAGGAAAAATTGGATGGAACTAGTGTTAACCAAGCTCACTCGATTACCAAAGGAACTTTGTGAATATGCAGTCTTAACCAACTTCACTTGGTTAACATGGAGAAAATCATTCTTGAGTTAGTGTCTACTGAGTAGGGTTAGCTAAGGAAGGATTTTCTTGTTTTGGCATATTGAGTTCAATTGAATCATCTATTGGTTCTAGCCGAATGAGAAGATGAATATTAATTATTCTAAGTTGTATTCAAATGGAATTGATAATATGACAGATATAAATATAAGGTCAAGTTGACGATTAGAAGAATAAGCATAGTGGAACATAATTGAAGATTTGATGATGCCAAGAGGAAGCGAATTAGAAGGATAAGCATAATATCCTTGTTGTGATGCAAAGATACATTTGATCAAGAAGGATCAAGTATACAAGCCAGAATTGAGATCTATAATCAACAATTCAATTGCATCAGGAATCAGGTCATATCATTTTTACTCTCTAACCATTGTAGAAGTGATCTAAATCTCTTGATAGAGTTGGCTTAACAACTATTTGTAAATCCTCTAACAAGGTGGCACTTCTATCGAATTTTCTAAAGACCTCTAACAAGGCCACTCCTAACAAGGTGATTAAATCCTCTAATAGGGTCACATCTAGCAATGTGTTTTGTAACCTTTAATAGGGGGTTGGCTCCTAACAAGGCTTACTTTAGAAGAGTGAAAATCAGTAACTAGTTGCAATTGGTGGTTTTTCCCAAATTGGGTTTCCACGTTAAATCTTAGTGTCAAGTGTGTTCATGCTATTTCTCTTATGTGTTTGCAACTAAGTTAAAGTAATATTAATCATAGATAATAACTTAAGATTTTTATGTTAAGCATTTACCAATCTATTTTAGTATTTACCAAGTTACAGCATTTTGTCTATATGTTTGTTGAGCTTCAGTAGAGTTGAGTTTTCATAGAGTTTGTTCTAATACTAAAATCTAAGGGATCTGGGATTTATTTTAGTGGTAACTGATTCACCTCTCCCCTGTCAGTTACTCATGTTATATTTCCAATATAATTTTCCAATCAAACTGCAACTTCTTATTGACCTTCTTAAGTTGATCAACCAATGTAGCCAGATCCTCCTTCTCATTTTTCTTTTATTCTCCTTCCTTCTTTTCATATCCTTCATTTTTATATCCTTTTTCTTCCTTCTCCTCATCCTAGTAGCTTGTATAACCAATCAATTTGTCAACAATGGGGCTATAATCCTTTAAAGGATTTTATGATTCCTCAATAGTAATATGAGTACTATCAATGTTCATTGTGTCAATACCAATTTTTATCTCTGGTGTCTATGATGTAGTTACCTTTGTATCTTTCATCACAATGTCATTCTTTACCTTAGTTGCAGTGATAATAGGAGTAGCTCCCCTAAACTCCATTATCTCTTTCTCTTGGCTAGGATTAGGTATATTAGACATTATTTTTTCTTTTGAAGTCTTTTGTGCCTCAGTCAATGTTTCCTTAAGCTTTGCCATAAATTTTACAACTGTCTCCTCAATTTCTTTATTTTACTTTCTCATAATTGTCTCCCATGACAAAAATTTATCTTGTCTTGATCCTTAACAAGGACTCTAGGATTTTCATAATCCTCTAAAAATGTTCCTCATTCTCAACTTCACAAAATTTTCTAATCATTCTTTCATTTATTGATTTGTCTTCCTCCTTGACTCTCTTCTTTCTATTTTTCAATCTTTCATACAAATCGTTTGGAATTTGTCCCTAAATATTGATGATCCTCTAATTGAACAAAATCATGTATCTAATGATAGCATTCTCTAACTATAATTTCTCAAAATTTGTTGGAATACAAACACCACTGAGAGGGAGGGGTGAATCAATGGTTTAAAATGCTTTTAAAAACTTGAAACAATCACAAGTTATAAAAATTTAACACATGAGCAAGATAGTTAATGAATAACAAAGTGAAACAATTTTTTAACATGGAAAACCCCTTAGGGTAAAAGAACCACTTTGAATATATAACTTTATTGGCCTCTTTGGAAAATCTTTTAGAGCTACAACTCTAGGAAGCACCAACACCCTATTTTAGAAACACCAATTTCAAGGAACACCAATCCCTTACACCTGAAGCACCAGCTTCATGAATACAAGAAGCACCAACTTCCAAAATGAACAAATGAGATATAAAATTAGAGGATCATCTTTGTTTCAACATAAATCATGAATCACTAGTTTCAACTTCTTGTTGAAAATACAATGAAGGATATACTTCTATTCTCCTCAAAACATCCAATATCCAAATATATTTTCTTTTTCTATTAAAAGATTTGATCAAATATTGATATGAATGAATGAAGTAGAAATATAAAACCCTTCTTCTACCTTTGATAAAATTCTTCAATAAAAATCAAATCACAAATATGAGAATAGAAACATAAAGTATTACCCTCTTCTTTGTTGTTAAAAATATGCCTGCAAATTGTTCGGTCTACAAGGAATTTCACACCAATTCTGCAACTTCTATCCAAAAAACCTATTGGATGTTTTAGAGGAATGTATCCTCTACTTATAAAACAAAAATTTTGAAATTTTGGAGGTAGTTACATACTTCAAACTTCCATTAGACCAAAACCGCTCAAAACTGCCAAAACTGTCATAAAAATTTGGTACCCGTTTCTGATAAACAAACTTTTTCTCTTTCCACACATGTGTTATGCAAAAACTAATGAAGACCCATTTTAGCTAACTTTGAGGCATTTCCAAAAAGGTATGATGGTTGGATTCTATCTAATAAAAAAGCTTGTTGACTTTCTAATAGACCAAAACTTCTTTTTTTACATCTATTTTCAAAAACAATGTGAATATTAAGTGTTAATTGTATAACACTTAAGTATTTGTCTTGAATATGCTTTGGACAATATTGAAAGACATCAAATAAGATATTTACATGATGTTATCCATACCATATGCTCATTATTGACATCAATGACAATAATCAAAGAAAAAATACCAAGGGTTCAACATACTCCCCCTTTGGCATTGATGTCAATACCAACTTTCACCTATATATCCATGTCTTGTATCTATACCTATATCCCTGTATATCTATGCATACCTATACCTGTATATCCATCATGCAGACATCTTCTTCATTTTTCTCCCCCTTTGACATCAATGACAAAGGAGATATAACAAGGTTTCAGTGTAACAAAAAAATAACCAAAATATGCTCCCCCTAAAACCTATCACTCATTTATCAACATATGCAAGAGAAGAGAGGGATAACACCCCCAATCTTGTTCTTAATCCTTCAAATGTATCTTTTGAGAGAGGTTTTTTAAATATGTCAGCAAGCTAATCTAAAGAAGGAACAAATTCTCATTTAACATTACCATTCAAGACATGTTCTCTTATGAAATGATAACGAACACCAATGTGCTTGGTGCATGAATGCATAACTAGATTCTTAGAAATGTTGATTGTACTCTAGTTATCATAATAGATAGGAACTAGTTTAGACATTGTTACTTTCATATTTGATAAAGTTTGAACCATCTAAAGAACCTATTGACAACAAGAACATCCGACTATATATTCAGCCTTTGTAGTAGAAAGTGTAGTAGATTCTTGCTTCTTACTATGCCAACACACTAGCCTGTTAGCCAAGAAAAATGCTGCTCCTAAAGTACTTTTTCTTTCATCTAGAAACCTACCCAATTTGAGTCAATATAAGCAACAAATCTGAAATCATCATGTTTAGGATACCAAATCCCATAATCCAAAGTACCCTGAATATATCTGGAAATTATTTTAACTACCATAACATGAGATTCTTTAGGTGAAGATTGAAATCTTGCAACCAAACATACAGAATGCATAATATTAGGCCTTGAAGCTATGAGATATAGTATACTGCCAATCATGGATCTATAAGTAGTTTGATCAACATTAGGAGAATCATCATTTTTAGTAAGTTTACATCCTATTATCATTGTTGTTCCCATAGGCTTACAATCTTCCATATGAAATTTCTTTAACATTTATTTTTCATACTTAGTTTGGGATAAGAATATACCATTTTCCAACTAAGAAATTTGCAACCCAAGAAAATAGGATAGTTCCCCAAGCATGGACATTTCAAATTCAGATTGCATAAGCTTTAAAAAACCTTGACTTAAAGCATCATCATTGGATCTAAATACTATATCATCAACATAAACAAGAACAATGAGAACATTATCACATGTACCATGTATGTACAAATTTCTATCAACACCACCTCTTCTAAAGCCATTTTTGATAAGATACTGATCCAACCTAGAATATCAAACCCTTAGAGCTTGTTTCAAACCATAAAGAGCCTTTTTTAACTTGTAGACATGATTAGGATAGTCTTTTTTTTCAAATCCTTCAAGTTGATCCATATAAACCTCTTCATCAAGATAACCATTAAGAAATGCCATTTTAACATCCATTTGGTACATTTTAAAGCCCTTGAAAGCTGAATATGCAAGAAAGATTCTAATTGCTTCAATTCTAGCCATCAGTGCAAAAGTTTCATCAAATGCCACACCTTCTATTTGTGCATAACCCTTACAAACCAATCTAGCCTTGTTCCTTGATATCTTTCCATTTTCATCAAGTTTATTTCTAAAGACCCATTTAGAACCTATTACATTTTTATCTTTAGGTCTATGCACTAATTCCCAAGTTTTATTCTTTTCAATTTGACTTAGTTCCTCTTTCATAGCATTAACCCAAAACTCATCCATGCTAGCTCCTTTAAATTATTTAGGTTCAATTTGAGATAACAAACAGAGATTAGCACATTCACTAGATGTAGTTCTTGTTCTCATTTGGATACCTGCATGTTTATCCCCTTATAATTTGATCTTGAGGATGATACTTCTTCAATCTTGTTTTTGTCACCTTTGTACCTGTGGGTTCTGGTGTTTCTATTTGATCTTTTATCTCTTCTTCACCTTCATCAACTTTATTATCTACTTCTTTACCTACTTCTTTCAAGTTTGTATCATTGTCTTGTAGGAAAGTATTATCCATTCTTATTTCCTTTTTATCTTGGACAACTTCATCCACTTTCACATGTACACTTTCAATAAGTTTATTCAACCTTTTATTAAAACATTTGTAAGCTTTACTTTGAGAAGAATATCTTAAAAAGATTCCTTCATCACATCTTGAATCAAAGCTTCCTTTTTTATCATCAAAATTCTTAATGAAGCATCTACTTCCGAAAATTCTAAAATGCTTAATAGATGCAAGATGTCCATACCATAACTCATAAGGAGTGTACTTAGTTTTTAATGTTAGTTGTGTCCTATTTAAAATATATATTGTTGTTTGAACTGCTTCTTTCCAATACCTATTTAATACTTTAGATTCATCTAACATAGTCCTTGTCATTTCTTTCACTATTTGATTCTTTCTCTCAACAACTTCATTTTGTTGAGGTGTCCTGGATGTTGCATATTGTCTTTTGATGCCATGTTTTTCACAATAATCAAAAAATTCATCTAAAGTAAACTCACCACCTTTATCTGATCGTAAGAATTTAATCTTCATGTCTCACTCATGTTCAACCATTTTCTTGAAAATCTTAAACTTGTTAAATGCCTCTGATTTATAATTTAAGAATGTTACCAATGTCATTCTTACATAATCATCTATAAAAAGCATGAAATACTTTTTGATATTTAATGTGATGCAGGAGCATCCTAGGTTGCCCTTTTATCCTGCTCATTTTGTTCACCTAGTAGTCCTTCATGTGCCTAGTAGTTCCTTCATGTGCCTAGCAGTCCTTCATGTGCCTAGCAATTCCTTCATGTGTCGAGTTACCCAGTGTATGCCGAGTGATTTTTCATGTGCCGAGTTACTCAGTGTATGCCGAGTGTTTCTTTATGTGCCGAGTTACCCAATATATGTCGAGTGTTTCTTCATGTGCCGAGTTACCCAGTGTATGTCGAGTGTTTCTTCATGTACTGAGTTACCCAGTGTATGTTGAGTGATTCTTCAGCTGGCGAGTTACTCATTGTATGCCAAGTGTTTCTTTAGGTGCTGAGTTACTCAGTGCATGCCGAGTGTTTCTTCATGTGCTGAGTTACCCAGTGTATGTCGAGTGCCAGTTTTGGAAAGCTTTCTTTTGCCAAGTAATCTATGTCTGGTTCCTATTTGGGCTGACTTTGCTCGCATTTAATTTTGGTATAGGTAGTTATATTTTCTGAGAGCTGACTTGTGGCTTCTCTATGTTATAGAATGTTTTGTAAGCTGTTTTGGCAAGTATATATAGAGTATTTAGGTGTAGATTTAGGCAAGTTCTGGAGAGAAGAAGTTTCAGAGAGAGCCAATTAGAGAGTAGAACTGAAAGTGCAAATTTGCAGTTGGATCTTTGAATGTGAATGTATTTGTAATTGGTCGTAACCCAGAAGGTCTTATAGCTAGGCATGTATGAAGATATTCTGATGAATCAATAAAAGTATTTTCTCTTCTCTCTCCTTTGGTTGCTATTCTTTGTGTTTGTTTCTGTTGTGTTAACTCTTGCAAGGTGGTTTGGATAGCTGGGTGAGCCTTTGGCCCTAGTTATTCCCCCTCTTGCCTGCGTCAGTTGGTATCAAAGCTTGAGGTTCATCCTTGTGGAGATTGGATCATGTAGAACCCTAATTTGGATTTGGTTGTAGGGTGGAAAATCTATGGATTTGACCTATAACTTGTAGAGGGTTACGATCTTGCAGGAACCTAATTTGTAAAGATGGTTTGTGGTAGAGGAAATAATGTTGATAATGCTATATTGGATCAATTGAGACAAATTGAAGCCAGATTAGATGCTATGGAGACAGCCTAAAGGAGAGGAGCACATCTTGAAGATGTGAGTGATGATGAAGTAGCAGCACCAAACCATAATCCAGAATCTGAAGAAGATCAAGATGAGGAAAGATTGTTGAGAGTATTGTCTAGAGTGAATTCAAAACCTATTGTAGAAGTTATTTCTTATGATAGAAAATTTGATGCCAATGTTGTGCTGGATTGGATCTCTGATATGGAGAAGTTCTTTGAGTATGAAAACACTCCTGATAATAGAAAGGTGAAGATTGTAGTCACTAGGTTGAAAGGTCATACATCACTATGGTGGGAGCACTTGCAAACTGATAGACAAAGGAGAGAAAAGGAGAAGATTAGAACTTGACCAAAGATGGTGAACAAGGTAAAGAACAAATTTCTTCCTACTAATTACCAAGTTAGCTCGTTGAGAAAGATGCAAAATTTGAAACAAAAGGACATGACTGTAAAAGAATATACTAAGGAATTTTATAGATTAGACATCAGATCTGGACATGTGGATGATGATGTTGAGAAAATTGCAAGGTACATTAATGGATTAAGATATGGAATACAAGATGAAATAAGTTTTGTGAAGCTAGAAAGTGTAGAAGAAGCATATCAATATGCCTTGAAAGCTGAGGAGATCTTGACAAAGAAGCATGAACAAAGATAGAGAGGTAGAGGTGGTAGATTCCAGAGAAGCAGAGGTAGATCAAAGCTCAAAATTTTTATTATCTCCCTCAATTTATTATCTCCCCCCTTTTTGACACTTATGTCAAAGGGTTCTATGCATTAATTGAATACTTAGCCAAAAGGAATTTGTTTACCTCCATTATGATCTTCAGAGTAGCATCTCAATTGTCTAATGAAATTTCCAGTGCTTTAAGTTGGATGGTTGTCTCTAGTACAAGGTGTACTAGGCCTTCCAATGTAGAAAGATTGGGATCTTTCTTCAAGACATTCTCTGCATATGTCAGTTCCTTCTACAAAACTTCCATGTGTGGGGTAATGGCAGATTGAAGTTGAATCAATTTGGCCTTTATGTTCACCTCATCTATTGTTAGCATAGCTAGTTCCTTTTGAGTGTGAAGCATAGTAGAAAAATGCTTCTCACTTTGAGCCAGATCCTTGAGTAGCTGCATGCTTGATATTTTCAGGTTCCTCTCCAAGCCCAGTACCCATTGGCTAGTCTCTTGTGTGAAAATTAATGGATCACACAATTTGGAGTACAATGAGAATATGTTCTCAAGTACTAGTTTTATCTTTTCAACCTTCTTTGCCAACTGCACCTGAGATAGTGCTATCTCACTTGATATTCGTTTATTTACTTTCATTTGGAACTTCTTTTTAGACCATTCTAGCAATTTTGCATTTTTGTCTAGGTCTTCATTTTGTACTTGGTCCACTATACTAGCTAGTTACTCCATTATGGGCTTGGTTTCATCAAGTACTTGCAAGCTAAATGCATCTTAAAAGATGTCTTTAATTTCAATTAAAGCTTTCCTTTTTTTATACTCATTTCTAAGTATCTCTTGCTTTTTCTTCCTCTCAAGTGCCTCTTACACTTCCTTTATCTTAACTATGTTCATATTTTCATAGTCATATTTTGGAATGACTATGTCCTCATCTAGTGCAAGGTCTCCATAGTGAAGTACCCTTGGAACTCTTGTAGAGCTCGAGCCTAGTGCTGAAACTTGAAGTGGTATTGCTTCAGTGCTTAGCTTCTACGGCATTGTAGGAGTCCATGTTGTAGGCAAATTGACCAATGTTTGTATTGCCTCTTGTTCTTTCTCCTTAGGGGTCTCCTCCTCTTTTGTTCTACTTTGATCAATTATTGTAATTTGAGGTGGTGCACCTTGTCCTTGTGTAGTAGGAATAGAGGTATCCTTCTATCCTATTTGATCTTTTACTTGTTCCTTGATAGTTTTTGTATCTGGTATTGTGGAATCAACCCTAGCTAGTATGTCTTGTGCTACTTACTCTTGGGTTTGTCCACTTGTAGTTGTTTGGATATGTGAAGGTGGTTCTTGTGGATTCACCTTCTCCTTTGTGATTTTAGCTATAGATTTATGCAGTTCTTCCACACTCACCAAAACTAGATTGATACATAGTTGTGATTGTAAAGTAGTCTAGTGAAGGATCTTTCTAAGATCCTCTGCAGTTAGTGGGTTTATGTTCTAACTAGAAGTGTCAAGAACATCTTGTATTATCACTGAATCTTCATGTGTGGGAGTCACATGTGGAGGTCTTGGTGGTGGTAGTTGTGTGTCTTGCACACTCTAAATTTTCCATTGTCATCAAACTTTGTTCTCTCCTCATCTGATTTAGGAGGTGCCACATACTTTCTTCTTTGCTTCTCCTCTATTGGTCCTCCCTACTCTATAGCTTTCTTATTTTTTTGGTCCTTGGCCCCCTTTGTTGTAGCCATTGTATCTACCCTAGTGGTAGGTTTTATTAGGGTTGGCTTAGCTTTCTTCTTGCCTTTAGGTTGAGCAATAGGTCATTTTTCTGCTTTCCTCTTCTTAGGTTTTGCCTTAGGTGATTCCTCTTCTTCCTTAGCACCTTCTTGTTCTTCAGCATCTTCACCCATGCCTTGGGTTAGTCCTAGTGGCTCCTGGCCCTATTCTTCTTCTTCTTCATCTTCATCTTCTTCTTCCTCTTCTTTTTCAGCCCCTTCTCCAAATTTGGCCTTAAGCTTCTTCACTAATTTGTCCTTTTTCTTTAGTGTTAAAGCAGTTTTCAATTCCATATCCACTTTGGATCTTACAACATCATAGGTGCCAAAAGGTTTGGCACTTTTATCTACTTCCTCTACAAGCAATGTTGTTATTGCTACAGATGCCTCATCAACATTTATCTCATAATTAAGTGGCCTAAGCCATCTTACCCTTGGTATGGCTCCTTGAATGTAGGTGTAAGTAATATCAACAAGAAAACATATATCATTTATGTGCTACTCAACAAGAGAGACAGGTATCCTTAGTCTTTGTTTTATTGATTCCTTGAAATCTTCAAAGTAGCTGGTCATAATAGTCTCAAAATTGGCTCCCATTTGTTCTATGTATTCATTCACCTGGACTACTATAGACCTATTTGTCTTCTAGCTTACCTTTCCAAAAGAAGAAAATTCATTCTGTACATAGAAGAATAAACATATCAAAATTGCTCCAAATTTACATTGAGCACCCTTGGACGTTCTTATAGCTCCCAAATTTTCCATAATCTATTGTAGTTGTAGTTCAGCTAGATCATAAGTATGATCCTTTTTGACAAGTTTGTAACCAACGTCCACTACAATACAAGGAACAATATTGAGTCGGCTCGATTGGTAAAATTTGTGGGATATGACTCTAACTGCAAAATCAACAAGAGGATCCTTAATGGTATCAATGGTCATGCCTCTCTTGTTCCACTTAGCTCCAGTATTCTTCTCAATTGTTTCTTTTGAATCACTCCTCAGTGTTTTGGGTCGTTCTAGGGTTGGATACCTAGTCACCCTATTAATAATTCTTTTTGAGATTGACTAGTCCATCTTCCAACCACAAGCTACCATCATGTATCCTACTTAACACAATTTGGATCCATTCGGTCTTAAACACTATGGGAAAATCTAGGGCACGTGTTAAGCCCTTCTTTTCAATGATTTGGAACTCTTCTTTCAAGACCTCATTTTCACACAATTTATTAGATGCCTCCCTAATTTCCATGTCTCCAATAGCACCTATTTTGTAGTTGTAACATCTCCTAACATCTTGCACCATTATCACTTTAGAAGGAATAATACATAGGGCTCTAACAGGGTCATTTTTGTACCTAACTTTGAGAATAGGTCAAGAATCAAGCTGTTTGACTTTATTTGATACTAACTATAATTCAATCAGCTCTTTTTCATGGGGTTTTCTAGAGCTGGAGACCATTTGTGCAATCTAGGGTTTCAACACAAAGAAATTTCAAAACTGTGTAGCTCGGCACAAGTAAAATACCTTGAATCATCAAAACTGTGTTGAATCTGCATTGAAATCTACTCAAATTCTTGATTCTCTCCTTTGAAATCCTTTCTACACTCTTCTTGTTCTTGATTTTTGCTCACGATGGTGAAAAATGATCAAAAACGCAACCATATACCCTCCATTTCATAGCATTTAATGCTTAGTGCTTGTACAGATGTCCACTCAACTTCTTAAGCAGTTCTTCTTTACTCAGCTTCCATTGTCTTTCCAAACACTCGGCATATACTAGAGTTTCACTTACTCAACTTCAATACAAATTTCCCTTTCACTCAGCATCTACTGCTAACTCAACTACAACTAATCACTCAGCTTCTACTGACTTTGGCAGACAACTCGGCATGTGAGGACAACTTTTCTTACTCGAAAACACTTGTGAAAACTTGAAGGTTTAACTTTGCATCTCTATTCATGTTGATCTATCCTTTTCAGTACTTACTTGTCTTGGAACTGATGTATGATAAAGCTTTGTATATCAGTTCCACATACCTTCTTTTGCTTAGTTGGATGAAGTGTGACCACTTGACCTTTTAGGTGAAGTGATCCCTCCATTAGATGTGATGTCTCAATCTTTCTTCTTCCATGTTTTATTCATTTCTCCTCTAATGTGTTCAACATCAACTTTTCATTTTCCTTTGTTGAACTCTGAGTTTGGTGCTTTTGACCTTGTTGGGTAGTTCTTGCTAATGTGACTAGTCTTCAAACAACTAAAGCATGTAGTTTGGCTCAACCATCTACTATAGCTTCCACTAAAATGTGTTCTTATGCAATTTTTAGGGATGTGTCCATACTCTTGACAGTAGTGACAACTGTGCCTAGTGTTGTAGTCCTAATTGTAATGATGTCCATGATTATTTGACCTTGTTGGTTGGTTAGGTGTCCACATAGGCTTTGATTTGCACTCAAAATCTTTATGTCCATACTTCTTACAATTGTAGTAGTGACCTTCAAATCTTGGTTTTCTGATGGTTCCAGTCCTACAGTCATGTGCCTAATGACCTTGCTTATTGCACTTGTGACAGTGACCCATATTCTTAGGTTTGTTATGTTGATTGGCGTTCTTGCTCCTGCACACATTAGAGGTATGTCATTTTTTACCAAAAAAATGACAAGTGGATTTTGTGTTCTTACCTTTGTTATTTCTTTCTTCTGTTGTCTTGGATGACTCTCCTTCTTTAGTGCTAGTGTATCCTAGTCCTGAAGTGTCATTGTTGGATCTTGGTGATTTTAGTAGTTGTTCAAAGTACTTGATAGCTTCATTAGGTTTGTTGAAGCTCTTTAAAATTTCATTTTCTCTTCTCAAGTCATTTTGCAGTTGTTCATTTTGCATCTTTAGTGTGGTGATCTCAATGTCCTTAATGTTCAGTTCATGATGTGCATTCATCATCTGACTTAGGGTGTCTAGCTGCATGTTGGAAATTCTTGCAAGCTCAATTGACTTTTCCTCCAATATGTTGGTAAGGTTTCTCTTGTCTTCTTCTATCATAGCTTTATCTTCAATGGCTCTTTTCTTCTGTTCAATCACTTCACAAAGCATCATGGCTTGTGATTCCTATTCAATCTTGAGAGTTCTAATCTCTTCTTCTTGAGCTCTATTCTTTTTCATCAGATTTGCTATGACTACATCGAACTCCTTGGAATCTCCATTTGTAAAAACTTTTGAGGTGTCAGTCTCCTTGTACTATGTATCATTCTTAGCTATGGAAATCTCTCTTCTTCTCTTTAGGGATTTCCTCAATTCTTCCCTAGCTTCTTCTAGAGAATGTAGAATGAGATGTATCTCAATCTCCTAGTTTTCTATGATCTTCCCAAGTTTGTAGACTTCCATTTCTAGATCTTTTCTTCAAGCTGTAAGGCTTCTTTTTGTAAGAACTTGGCTCTGATACCAATTGTTGGAATTTACAAGTGGGAAGATTTACTTCTAAGAGGGGGGGTGAATCAAAAGTACTAATATTTTAAGCTATAAAACCTTTTAACTAAAATCAATCACATGCATGTAATACATCTAATTTACATGAAAATAAAGACATGCATGAAAATAGATAACACAAGATGTGATCACCCAGAAACCCTCCAAAATGAGAAGGTAAAACTAGGGTGGGGATGACACCCACAACTTATCACTACAGCAATATGTAACATGTCAAGGTTACAAAGTTTGACCATCGTCAATGATCTACCATGTGAGAGGCCTACCCTATTGAAGGCTCTAACACCCTATTAATGGTGACCTATCTAAAGGATTTACAAACACTCACTTGGAATGTCACCCTGTTAAGGATTTACAATATGGTTGTTAAACCAACCTATCTTCATAGGATTTTGATTCTCCTAATACAATGGCTAGAAATTATAGTAGAATGTATTGACCTAACAACTTACAATCTTCAATTGTTGATGCACTATTCTAATCAACTTGATTCTGCAATGTTGTTCTTCCTCTAAGTCTTTGCATCCCTTTAGATTCGCTAGCATTCTCTCCTTGCATTCCTATACCATGCATGCATTATGGGGTTTCGACCTCCTTAAAAAGGTTTTGAGACTTAGGATTAGGTATGAATGATCTATTATTGACATTCATCCATCTTTCTCGCTCAATTCTTTCCATTTTTTTGATTGGTTGCATGTTGATTTCATAGGAAATTAAAAGGATTTGATCTTATCTTTTAGATCCTTCAAGATTAATATTGAGTCATCTTAAAAACAATTTACATCTGAGTTTTTGAGAGCACAAACTCTTATGTTGATTCTGTGTTACTCGACACTTACTGATTGCTAATGCTCAGCACATATAGGAATTTTGTCTTGCTTAGCATCTATAGGAATTCTATCTTACTCGGCTCCTATACTTTACTCAACACATATACTGGCTTGATATCAATTGTCACTCGACACTTGAAACTTTCTTGGCATTATTTCTCTACTCGACATTTGAATAGCTCAGCACCTATTAGATTATTGGCTCGACACATACTGTAGTTCGGCATCTATATTATACTCAGCATCAACTTAGAAATTTCTTAAGTGTGTTGACACTCAATTTTCAAAACCAATCTAAGACCAACACTTAGTTTTGCAATTACTCATAACATGACCAAAGAGATTGCATTTGTAACATCTTAGACTTCATTTTAGGGAAGGAACAACCAAAATGAAACTTTGAATACCTTCTTAACATGTATCTCAATTACTTATTCTATGTCCATATTGATGACACACGAAGCAATATCCATCAAAGAAAGAAGTGAACTTTTTTGAGTAACTTTTATTCATGAATGAAGTGCTTGATATAACCTAATTTTTATCATTAGAAATTTGATTAAAATCTGCCCTATTCCCTACATTTGAAGTGATGTCTTTCTAATTTGTATCCTTACTTTCAGATTTAAGTATCTCAAATAAAGATTTATCTTTCTTATCACTAGAACATTGCCAAGTTCAAAACCAATTTCTATTAGATCATCAATTCTTCTTTGTTTCCTTAACATATCATCCAAAGTAGTGTTCTCATATTTTTCTAACTTTCTTCTATATGATACTACTTCATTCATTAACCTTGTACATTCCCAATCTTTAGAACTTAACTCTTCCTTAATGACAATGACAATTCTCTTTTGTTCCTCAACTTGTAATTTCAATTCTATAACTTGTTGATTTAAGTCCTTAGTTTCTTTTTCAAAATTCTTTTTTTCTTTTAAGAATTGATTTTATTGAACACTTAAATTCCTTTTTAATTCCTTGATCATTTTAAGTGCATAAATAAATTCACATTCTAAATCAGCCTCAACAAGTTCAACATCATCATCACTATCTGATTCTTGACAAGTAGTTTCTATAGCCATGAATGAAACTTCATTTTTATCACATTCAAAACTACTAGAGTCACTATCTGATACACCAGCAATCAAACTCTTCTTATTCTTAAAGAACTTGTTTTTGTTATAGAATTTCTTTTTACTTGATTTCTCTTTCTCATCATCTACTTCATCATGACTATTATAAGGATATTTAGATGCAAAGTGTCCTATTTTACCACAATTAAAGCATTTGAAAGGAATTTTACCTTTGTATTTACCTGCTCCTTTATTTAGTTTCCTTGATAAATGTGCTTCAAGAACATCAAGATCTTCTGATTCTGAAGAGACTTGATTCACTTTCTTTTCCACCTTGAATGCTGCTTCTTTGCTTGTGGATTCCTGTTTTCCAAACTTTCTCATTTTATAAGCTACAAGTGCTCCATCAATATCTTCCATCGTATACTTGTTAATATCTCTATTTCTTCTATAGAACATATCTTAGAATCAAATTTATCAGGAAGAGATCTCAAAACTTTATTTACAACATCAATATCATTAATTGTTTCACCAAGTCCTCTTATTCCATTTATAGTTTCATCTATCTTAAGGAGATAGTCTTCTACCTTTTCATCATTACCCATCTTAAGGTCTTCAAATATTGATTTCAAATGTTGTATCTTGGCTTCTTTAACTCTATCATTACCATGATATGTGTTTTTCAATTTGTGCCATACTTCTTTAGAAGAGTTGCAATGCATTACCTTAACAAAAACATCTTTAGATAAATTGTTAAGTATAGCAAATTTAGCTTTCAGATCAGTTTCATACTTCCTCTTCTCATTAGGATCTGTAGGTCAAATATTAGGAACTTTATAACCATTAACAACTGAAGCCCAAACATCAACATTAATAGATAACAAATATGTTTGCATCATTACTTCCCAAAAAGCATAATCTAATCCATCAAAAATAGGAACCTTTGAAGAACTATCTTGAGCCATAAAAGATAAGTATTCTGCTCAACCAAAATCTACCCAAAGTTGTTAAACTTGATATAGGGAACCTTTCTTTGATACCACTTGTTGCAATACAAACACCACTAAGAGGGGGGTGAATCAATGGTTTAAAATACTTTTAAAAACTTGAAACAATTACAAGTTATAAAAATTTAACACATGAGCAAGATAGTTAATGAATAACAAAGTGACACAATGTTCTAACATGGAAAACCCCTTAGGGTAAAAAAACCACTTTGAATATAAAACTTTATTGGACTCTTGGGAAAATCTTTTAGAGCTACAACTCTAGGAAGCACCAACACCCTGTTTTAGAAACACCAATTTCAAGGAACACCAATCCCTTACACTTGATGCACCAACTTCATGAATACAAGAAGCACCAACTTCCAAAATGAAAAAATGAGATATAAAATAAGAGGATCATCTCTGTTACAACACAAACCATGAATCACTAGTTTCAACTTCTTGTTGAGGACACAATGCAAGATATACTTCTATTCTCCTCAAAACATCCAATATCCAAATATATTTTCTTTTTCTATTAAATTATCTAATCAAATATTGATATGAATGAATGAAGAAGCAATATATAACCCTTCTTCTACCTCTAATAAAATTCTTCAATAAAAATCAAATCACAAATATGAGAATAGAAACATAAAGCATTACCCTCTTCTTTGTTGTTAAAAATCTGCCTGTAAATTGTTCGGTCTACAATGAATTTCACACCAATTCTACAACTTCTATCAAAAAAACCTATTGGATGTTTTAGAGGAATTTATCCTCTACTTATAAACAAAGAAAATCAAAATTTTGGAGGTAGTTACATACCCCAAACTTCCATTAGACCAAAACCGCTCAAAACTGCCAAAACTGTCATAAAAATTTGGTACCCATTTTTAATAAACAAACTTTTTCTCTTTCCATACATGTGTTATGCAAAGACTAATGAAAACCCATTTTAGATAACTCCTAGACCTTTTCAAAAACGTATGATAGTTGGAGTCTATCTGATAAAAAACCTCATGGACTTTCTAATAGACCAAAACCATTTTTTTCACATTTGTTTTCAAAAACAATGTGAATATTAAGTGTTAATTGTATAACACTTAAGTATTTGTCTTGAATATGTTTTGAAAAATATTGAATGATATCAAATAAGATAATTACATGATGTTAGCCATACCATATGCTCATTATTGACATCAATGGCAACAATCAAAGAACAAATACCAAGGGTTCAACAAAATTATCATATAAATGGTAAAATATGTTCAAGTTTGTTAAATTGCCATCATTAATAATCATACAATTCATGTTTTCTATCTTTGGTTTCATTTCTTTTTCTCTCAATTGTAGCCTCAGGTTTTTATTTTTCTACTATCTCTTCCTTTGATTTGGTTACCATTTCTTGTAATTTTTATTTCTTAGTTTTAGTCTCTTTCTTTTTCTACTTGCCCACATATGTAACTATAGTATTTTGTCTCTTTCTTGGACATGTGGCATATTCTTTTACTCTTTTGTATTTTGGAGGTTCTACTACTCTTGTTTGACTTATAGAAATCTTGTTGATCTTCTTGTGCTTAGAGGAGTGGATCTTTAAACTTTCACCTTGCTAAGATCTTCCTCTTCCATAAGTTGAACTAGTGGAGATGGGATAAACAGTGGTTGTATTGTGCAACTATAACATATGGTGCAATGGGTGACTACATAGATGAAACTGCCATTGTAACTCCCTTAACAGATTGGCTTTCAATTGCTAATGGCTTGGAAATCAAGATATATGTCTACCCACTTTCTTTCATTTCTCTAGCTATGCCCATAGAGTTCTTCTTTATTCATTCCAGATCCTTTAAGAATTTCACTTTTTTTATTTCGCTTTCTTCTTAATATCCTTACTATATAATTGATTGTCCACTTTTCTTACTTTTTCTTTATAGGTACCCCATCTAGGACATTCTTCATCCTTCTCAGATTCAAGAATTATCTTTACATAACCTTCAATAAATTGTTCTATCATCTTATAGCCCATAGGGTGAATGCCATTGTTGTACACTAGGTTCATATCTTGGTGAATTCCATTATCTCCAATTGTCTCAAACTTGCAGTGTATGTATGTGTGAATATCCTCTACATGTAAAACTCTACTGGGTACTTGTAAAAATGCACCTAACAAATCATCTTAAATTGAAATGTATGGGTACTTCTTAAACTTATACTCAGGTCTTTCACTTCCATTACATAATGTGGGATTTTCCATGTTTTCAAATTAAAACCTTCCAATTACAACTGCTCAAGCGATAAATACCTTCAAATTTGTCAAACTAGGGCTCATTGAATATTCTTTCAATTCTACATCAACACACTTCAATTTTATTCAAATTCTCTTCTTTATGCTCCTTAAATTCTTGCATGAACAATTGGTACTTAAAAATCCAATTTGAACCTTTAAATCCTTTAAAATCTACTTCTACATTAATTGTGCAACTATGCATGCCTCCAAAAGCTATCCTTAATAACCAATAAACTTGTTTTCTTTTGCGCCTTCAAATATGGACTTAGAATCATATGTGCTCTTATGTGTAGATTCCTTACATCCATATCTAACTCATATTAACTATGCAAACCAAGGTTAAATAATTTTTTGATGTTAAATCCCTTTTATTTTCTATGAAATAAGTCGTTCAAACAGATAGGGGTTTGTTAGCGACTATCACTGATTTCAAGTTGTTTTCAAGTGTTTCACTAGTCTTCTTTTCTACCCAAATTTGTGAACTTTTTGGAGTCTTAGCTTCAACAAATGTCGTAGTGAAGTTTTCTACATTCTCTTTCACATTCTCTTTCTGTCTATCATTGTTATTCTCATTCCTTCCAACATTGTCTACATCCTTCTATAGTTAGGCATTCTCATATTGCTCATCCTACATAATCTTATTGTATGTCCCATATTAATACAAATATTAAATGTTATGAAATTGTTTCCATATCTAGGTCCTGATAGATTCATATGTAGTATGAAATCTCTAGAAATATGTCCAAAGTTGTTCCACTTATAGCACATAACTCCATTCCTTATAATATTGGTTCCTCCAATAACTCTACTAGCTACAGGGTTAGTACCTTGATACATATTATTATTAAATCTAGTTGTTCTACATTCACTTGCTCTATGCTCATAAGCATAACAATTATAAAAATAACCAAAGATAGGGTTAGTATAGTTACTTGTACAGTCCTTTATATGAACAAATTCATTGCATGCATAAAATTTTCAAGTGAATTTCCTCTTTACTTCTTTAGGTGGCTTAGATTGCTTAGGTACATATTCATATTGATTAGACTCAACCTTTTTAGATCTTCTTGTTGTTGTTCAGGTTGTTGGATCACAAGATCTGGTTCCTTAGTAACTTTAGATCTCTTTAATGATTCACCTTCATAGTAACCAATATCAATCTTATCATAACTAGGTCTTTGTGCCATGATCTTCCTATCAAGCTTTTCACTACTTGAATACAACTTCTCAAGATGTTTCTTTGTCTGTGTAAGTTCTCCTTTCACAAAAATATTGTACTTCTCAAGTTCTACATATTGTAGCTTTGAAAATTCAAGTTTAGATGTCACTTTGGTAAGTTTGGCTTTCATATCTACATTCTCATATCTCAAGTCTTATTCAATCTTCTTGTCATCATCCTTCAAACTCAATTTTAGGCATGTAATCTCTAGCTCATGCTTCAGGATCTCATTCTCTTTCTTAATGCTTTAGACTTCATCACTATCCTTGATATGTTCATTACACTCTTTCTTGGATTTGATAGATTTACTTTATCTTTCAACTTTTGGATGTAGTCTTTTACACCTTTAGATTTTTCCTTTAGAATATCTCTTTCTTCTGTGATTACATCAAGTTTCTCAAGAGCTTCTTCAATGTTCTTCTATAATTCATCCACACCCATAGAGATCTTACTCAAGTTGTTAGGACTTCTTTGAGTAATTTTTCTCTGATACCAATAGTTAGAAATGAGAAATACTGGGGTGGGGGGTGAATCAACATTCCACAACTTTTTACCCAATTATGGATATCATTAAAAATCTTTAAAAATGCACATGTGAATATACTGAAAAGTAAACATAATAATAACACAATGCAATTGATAACACCATTATTTTTTAACTAGGGAAACCATGGCCAAGGGAAAACCCTGGTGGGGATGGTACCCACAAAATGATCTAATAATCAAAAGTATCTTGTGAAATATATTGACCTTGTTAGGAATCTATTACATCCATTTAGTGTCTCAATCCTTGTTAGAGGACTAGGCCTTGTTAGAAGCCTCAACCTTGTTAGGAGTTTCTATTACAATTACAAAATGTATGCAAGATAAGTCCACTGCCAAAACATGTAATATACAATAATATTTTTCACAAAAAAGTTATAGATACAAAAGCCTCTTGTTAATTTTGATATTTGACCTTTGTAGCTCATTGTACAATATTCACATATAATGCCTCATATTGCTCTTAACATAAAATTCACATCACAAAATAATAGCATAATAATCACATAAGTATCATAAAACTTTACATCCAAATTCCTTTCCTTTATACCAAGTAATTTTGTTATAGAAACCTTCATTTCTTCACATGTGTCCCAAAATGTGAAAGCATACTTTTCTTACTTAGGGTTGACATTTAGGTTGTCATCCCTAATTGGTTAAGTGATTTTTTTGCTAAACAAAATAATTCCTTAATTGAAAATACCTATTTTCTTAACTCTATCATGTTTTGCCTATGTATACCTGCAATAACTAAATTGTTAATATCTCTGTCTATACTATTCATCAAAACTTGCGCTCTCATATGCAAGATTCTCATAGCTTATTCTTACTTCCCTTAATTATGGACATGCCAATTCACATTCTATCAACTTTGCAGCCCAAAATTTTATCTCCATAATATACTAACTATGTACAAGTAATATGTTTCCATAAGCGATGATCTCAATTCATTTTCATACTCTCCTCTTTATCTTTTTCATTATCTCTATTCTATGTACACTCTATTGTCTTTGTCTAAGTTAACTCATCTCTTTTTTATGTTAGATCTTCTCTCTCCTCTTTTATCTCATTTTACTTTCTTTAACCTATACTCATCCTTTATGTCACTTAACTTCTTTTATTGTTTAATATCATCCTGCCATTCAAATTAGATGTTTGTACCTTGTTCTCCTATCATATCTCTATGTCCTTGACATGTTTTTAATCTTTTCCTTTGATCATCATTAGATATTCTTGTGTAATTCCCAAGATAAGTCAAAATGTATTTGACCTTTTCAATTTCCTTCTCAAATCATCTTTATGTATCTTGATTCCATCTCCCAACTATTAAGTTACTATCACCCCTTTCAAGAAAGTTCATCATTTTTATTTGTCTTTAACTGTAATGATTGTACCAATCATTTAATAATTTTTAATATCATAGGTAAAATATGACCCAGTCATCTTCCTTTAACCTATCACTTTTCCTTACTTTATTGGTCATGACTAGGCATCACCAATTATGCCATTTTCTTATGACTGAGTTGCTTCTATTATTGAGTTGTCATCAATGACAACCTAATGATAACATGTCACTTATTTGATGATCTTCTTTTCCAAATGCCAAAAATATAATACCACACTCAAGAACCCAAGAGAAACAACCTAACATGATTCAATGTTTATTGAATTAATTTTTTTAAAGTTTAAACAACACAATATAACAATGTGGAAGCAACATACACATACACATACACATAAAGTACACATTAGTAATCAAATATAGTTTCCATTCCTCAAGGGTTCCTTCACGTTGAGTCACATTCATTTTTTATATTAAATAGTTTAAGTTTCAAGTACAATGTCTCATGATCATAAAGAAACAACAGATGCATAATCTCATAAGAAAATGCATAAATACAACTAATACAATGAAAGTACATCCACTGCACATGTCACACGGTATATCAGTATAGATACAAAACATCATAATACATGATAACATATATACATCAACTAAATAGAAGTTTTTGAGATAGAAATAAGTATGACAAAGGTACAACTGCATCATCAAACATCCAATAGCTGGCAGTGTGAGGGGGACCCAAATGGTAAGAAGTCACTACACACACACACCCAACTATATCGAAACACACACACACAAAGATATATATGAAACATAATATACATACATAATCCACGTATGATACACACACACACACACACACAAGCATATATAAATGTATGTACATACATATAGACATAAACATATATGTGTATGTATACATAACTACAAATAAGTGTATAGGTGTACATATACAGACATATATGTCTATAAACATATGTATGTACATATATACATGTATAAATATATATGTGTACATACACATATATATACACATATTCATGAATACATACATATATACATAAATATACACATATGTGCATACATATGTATATATATAAATACTAATTAATATTAAAAAGTGATGTATATACATTTAAATTATGAAAAAATTCCTTGAATAACAATATTTGGTGTCATTGCTAGAACCTCGACTTTCACTTGATCTAGAACCTCACCGTCAAACTAAAAGTGATAACAGGCTAAAATGGGGTTAATAATCCCATTTTCAAACTTTCAATCAAACTTTCTTTATTTTTAACTTAAAATTGATTTTATTACTGTTAATCAAAAGTTTATGATTACGGTACTTTCAATCAAAAGTATTGAGCACCTTCTATGGAAAGTTATGTTAGAAATGCTTTAGAATAACTGAGAGGAGGGGTGAATCAGTTATTCAAGGTCCTAATGTCAACTTCAAACTTTTTCACTAAGTGTAGTGAGCCCATTCAATTGTTCATTCATCCAAGCTTTAACCTTCCTAATCATCAAGTTATTTTAAATCAACATGCAAGCATAACACATAAAAAATCAACACATAACACAGTGATTTATGTGGAAACCCAATTTGGGAAAAACCATCAGCAACATGCTACTCAATTCTCACTCTTCTAAAGTGATGCCTTATGAAAGACCTGCCCTGTTAAAGGCTTACAACACACTGTTAAATGTGACCTTGTTAGAGGATTTAACCACCCTGTTAGAAGTGGGCATGGCTAGAGGACTTTAGAATATTCACTTGGAATGCCACCCTGTTAAAGGATTTACAAATGGTTGTTAAACCAACCTAAGTCCATAGGATTTCCATGTCTAATACAATTGCTAGATAGTATTAGAAAATATTTGACCTGATTACAACATACAACTTAACTTGTTGATCTCAGATCACTCTTCAGCTCTTCACATTGCTTGGTCTTTGATCTCTGCAACTCTTGACAGCTTGCCCTCCTTTCAAGCTTAGTCTCCTTGAGTCTTCATACTCAATGTACCAGTGCAATCATCTTTCTCTGACTACTTTTCAAAGTAGACCCTCTGTGCTCTTCCTTCTCCTAGATGCCTTCTCCTTGACACCCTTCTAATCACTTCACAATTTGGCACTTCAGCAGCAACAACATTTGCTTCTTGTTTTGTTACTCCTTAAATAGAAGTCCTAGAGTTTCTTTTCCCGCTTGATTCTTCCTTTCTTTAATTTCAATTTGTATGGATTAGGTAGGATTCATTGTATCTAACCCATATTTTGTTTCCTCTAGAAACTTCTTGAATAATCCTTTTGAATTTGCCCAACACTAGTTTACATAGAATTTTGTGCCACTAGCTCATCATCCTTATCTTCCAACTAGTTCACAAAATTCAAGGTAACAACTATGTCGGCTCAAATTTGGCAAATCTTTGACATTTTCAATAATGCAGTAGCTCGGCACCATTGAAATGCTGGTGCTCAACACATACTGTGTTACTCGACACCTACTACATTTTACTGATGCTCGGTACCTACTAAGATTTTTTGATGCTTGGCACCTGTTACTTTTCTCGGCACTTGAACTTCACTCGGCACACACTAGATTTTCCTTTTCCTCAGCACCCACTGATGAACTTAGTCTAAGCTTCGCAGTCAACCTTATTACAACTTATTCCTCCAATGTTTCTAAGTGTGACCAACCTTTGTATCTTCAAGTATGTTATCAATACATCATTTAACCATTGGCTTAACTGATCCTTGCACTTCATTGCAATATCATAACTCAACCTTTCTCTTAGGTACTCTTGTTACATCTTGTTGATCAAATCCTCTTCATCAATCAACTAAGTGATAGTACTTGGATCTTATAAGCAATTGTCATTCCTACGAATAGCAGGTTTGACATCAATAACAAAACAATGATTGAAAACATTCTTTTAACAACAATCTCCCTCTTTCAATCAATTTTCTTCTTCAATGATCTTTTCAATCAGATTTCCAACAAGTTCAACTCACATTTTTTTGGACTTTGGGCGATTTGGAGGAAACCCTTCCTTCAAAAAAGTGTAACTCAGTATTATGGCTTTACCCACCCACCCATCTACACACACATATAGACACATATAATTTAATTATATGATATAATTAATTTTAGATATTGATATTTTTGAAATATCACTTAAAGATACATAAAGGAAGTATATGGTTTGTAATAAGATTCATTGGACATAAGAAAAGATCTTTTGAGGAACATGATAGAAAATGTTCTTTATTAGGAAAACATATCAATTATCTTACAACATGATCAAATTATCTAATAAAACACTAAAAAAGACCACATGCCATTTGACCATTTAGGAATCAGAAAAATTTAGTGTTATTTTAAGTCAACCATTTCTTAGGAATTAAACATAGAACTTGGAAGATGTGTGTAAGACTTGGAAAATGTAAGGTGTTTCGTATGTAGTCCAAAATTAGTTATATTCAAGGTATATTTTAGGTTTAAATCAAAATAAAGGAGATTTAATGCTTAGTTTACTTGGTGGAAGAGTTGGAATCCTTGGTGATATGGCATATCTGATTTAATCAATATTTTTTTCCATTAGCATAAAATTCTAATACATTTCTCACCTAAAATATGCATGGATTCAAGAACTTTTGTGTTGAATGGATTTGGTGCACACAAATAATCATAGGAAATAGGAAATAAAACAAAACAATATAACAAGTATAACATTAAAGAATTGTATTATATGCAATTATTAATAATCATGTATAAGTAATCTCAATTCAAATTTATGCCTACAAATTAATGTAATTAATGTGCAAACAAAGGTTTTAGGATTCACATTGTTATGTGCATACCTGAATGCATTCATACACAAATCATTTCAAAATCTAATATTTTTAAATGCAAACACAAAAGAAACATGTTAAAAAGTAATTAATTACAAAGTGGTTCCCTGATGAAGGGTGCTCCCCTTAGTACCATAAACACATAACAAAAAAAAAGAAACAACAACAAATGTGAGAACAAAATATTAGCTTCTTATTTGCACCTCAAATATAGAAATACAGAATTCACAAGTACAATATGCTAACCCATGCAGGTGCCTTCATTACAGTAATTTGCAAAAAAATACTTTGAACTATCACCCAGAGTTGTCCTAGACAATGTTCAAGTCTTTCTTAAATAGGAAATTTTATATTGCCCAATAAGGTACTAGACTTTGAAACTTAATACCTAGGGCCGACAGATCCTAATAATACATATAGAGTCAGCCGAATACATATTTGACAATTATTATAGATATTTCGGGTAGCCCAACTTCAGAAAGCCATAACTTATGAATCATTGCTCTGATTGGCTATTATAACCACTTTTCAAAAATGGCAACTCTTGATCTACAGGCTCTAAATTGCATAAGCACCTTTCTGTCAAGTTTTTAGACCTGATCTAGGAAATCTAGGGCCTCCAATAGTGAGCCTGAAGATTTTTCTACAAATTTTTCCAGCAAAAATCCGCAATAACTTCTTTGATACTTAAGTTGGAGCAATAAGAATTTTATGGTAGGCTTATAACTCCAAAATGAACCTTCATGTGGAAAATGAGAATATTTTGAGCTTGTATGAGAAACTTACTTAAAGTATCAAGTTCCCATAAATAGTAACCACCATGTCTACTAGTCCTTATTAAAATAGAAAAGAGTGAAAATAATTTTTTTTGGGGTGATGCAAGATTACTCTTACACCCGAGATGCTCCTACATTAGACACTCGAGGTAATTTGAGAAGTGACTCCATCACGTCTCAAGTGTTTAGAGAAAAACATAGACGGTTAACCTTCTCCATTACTAGCCATGATGAATCCTCTATTGGCCTCCTTTTCTATTTGACCAGGTATTCTTCATAAATTTTGTTCCTTGTACTTTTTCCAATATGACTACCCAGTATCTCCTCAGTCAAACTAGCTGCTGGAATACTCCACTACGCTTCTACAACTTCATCTCCATCACCTCCTTAATAATACTCTATCAAATTTGAAATATGTAATACCAGTGAAATATTCAATTCAACAGGCAACTCCACTTCATAGGCATTTCTAGAATCATGCCTTTTCACTCTCTTGCATGGTCCAAACTTCTTCATCTTCATTTTATTATATGTACCCACTGGAAAATGCTCCTTTCTCAAATAAACCATGACTCCATCTCCAATCTGAAACTACTTATACCTCCTTTTTCACATCCACCTTAGCCTTATACTATGTATTCATCTGTATGATGTGCTTCCTTACCTCATCATGGATGTTCTTCAAATGTTCATCAAATTCTTCTGCTTCAACACTACTTATCTCTCCTTTATCCAAATGCCTCAATTTAGAAGCATTTTTGGGACTAGTCCCATATACAATCTGGAATGGTGATTTACCAATACTCTTGTTAACAAAATTATTATATGCCAGTTTCACCTATGGTAAAATTAGATCCCATCCTTTTGGGTTGTTTCCAACCAAACGTCTCAATAAGTTTCCCAAACTGTGATTCACAACTTCTGTCTATCTATTAGTCTGTGGATGATGCAATGAACTGAATTTTGAATCTGTCTTCAACTTCTTCCACAATGTACGCCAGAAATACCCAACAAATTTGGTATCTTGATCTAAAACTATACTCTTTGGAAAACCATGTAGTCTCACCACTTCTTTGAAAAACAACTTTGCTACATGAACAACATCACTAGTCTTCTTGCAAGGAATAAAATGTGCCATCTTTGAAAAAATTTCAAACACCACAAAAATAGAAACATGCCCATGTTGAGTCCTCAGTAATCCAAGAAAAAAATCCATGCTGACATCCTCCCATGGCTTCTCTAGTATAGGTAATGGTTGATACAATCCTGTATTCTACTTTACCCATTTTGCCATCTAACATACTCTGCACCTCTGTACAAACTTCTTCACATCTTGCTATAACTGTGGCTAGTAATAATTCTCAACAACCAAAGCTATGGTTTTTTCTCTGCCAAAATGTCTAGCCAACCCTCCACTATGCTTCTGCTTGATGAAATTCTCTCTCAATGAACTGATGGGTTCATGAAATCTTGGATCATGAAATCCATCCACTTTGTCCTATCAAGTGTAATAGGTTTTGCCAAAATCAGGATCATCTAGCTACAAAGTAGTGAGTTCCTTGAAACCAACCACCTCAATCTACATTTTTGTCAGCAAAAGTTCTCTCCTACTAAGAGCTTCTACAACTCTATTAGACTTCCCACTCCTATGTTTCAAAAAAAATGTATAACTCCACAAAAACTCAACCCACTTCAAATGTCTTTGGTTCAATTTTCCTTAACTATTCAAATATTGCAAAGCTTGATGATCAGTATACAAAACAAACTCCTTAGGAAGAAGATAGTGTCTCCACTTCTTCAATGCTTTAACTATACCATAAAATTCCTAATCATAAACAAAATATTTTCTTTTTGCATCATTCAACTTCTCACTAAAATCAGCAACATGTCTACCTTCTTGGCTCATAACAACTCCTATTATAGTACCACAAGCATCACAGTCTACTTGAAACACATTGTTAAAATTAGAAAGTGCTAAAATAGGTTGCTCAATAACCTTATGTTTCAATAGATTAAAACTCTTATCTGCTCCTGCAGTCCACTTAAATTATTTCCTATCTCCTCTCATTGTTTCATTCAAGGGTCCACAAATACTACTAAAACCCCTTATGAACTTTATATAAAAACTAGCCAGTCTATGAAAAGATCTTACCTCTATTACACTCCTTGGAGTAGGCCATTCAAGGATAGCCTTCACTTTCTCTGGGTTCATTTCCAGACCTTCTGCTAAGACTATAAATCCCAGGTACACCAATTCTTTCTTTACAAAATTGTACTTCTTCAGGTTTATCAACAACTTTTCTTCCCTCAACTTATCAAACACCTTGTGAATATGGATCAAGTGCTCCTCTAATGTCTTACCAAGGATCAAAATATCATCTAGGTAAACAATGACAAACTTACCCAAAAACTCCTTTAGTACCTCATAAATGAGCCTCACAGTGTATTGGTTAGCCCAGAAGGCATGGCTAACCACTCATACAGTCCTTCTTTGGTCTTGAAAGTTGTCTTCCACTCATCACCTTCTTTGATATGAATATGATGGTATTCACTCTTCAGATCTATCTTTGTGAAATACTTAGCTCCACTAAAATAGTCCATAATATCATCCATCCTTGGTAATGAAAATCTATACTTGATTGTGATCTTGTTGATAGCATGAGAATCTATGCATATCCTCCATTCTCCATTCTTCTTTAGTGCTAATACGATTGGTACAACACATGGACTCAGACTCTCTTGAATGAACCCCTTCTAGAACAACTCATGAACTTGCCTGTTCAACTCTTTACTTTCTGCTAGTCTTATTCTATGCACTGCCTTGTTTGGAAAACTAGCTTCTAGAACCAAATCCATCTAGTGACTGATCTTCCTTATTAGGGGCAATCCATCAGGTACATTATCTGATACAATATTAGAAAACTCTCCCAACATATGTGCAACTTATGTAGGTACCTCCTCTACTTCTTCTTTACTATCTTTAGGAATTATAGCAAAATACATATACTCACGCTTCAGACCTTTGAGAAACTATTTTCCATCAACAAATCATATTCTAGCAACACTACATGTCTTTTTTTCTTTCTCCTTTAGTAGCTTCAACTTATGTTTCACTCCATCCTTGGTCAAAATGTAGGTATTTTCTCGCCCATCATGTACATAATGCCTATCAAGCTGTCATGGCCTACCCAACAACATATGACATATGTCCATAGGTATGATATCACATAGTACCTCATCCTGGTATCTTCCAATCTTGAACTTCACTGAGCACTACTCATTAGCCATGACCTTGTGGTCATCTTACACCCAAGCAACACAATATGGATGTGGGTGTTTCTGTCTCTTCATCTTCAACTTGGTGACCATCATTTTTGACACCAAATTGTTGATACTTCCACCATCAATGATCACATCACAACACTTATCTTCACATCCGCACCTTGTGTGAAACAAACTCCTTCTTTGGTCAGGTTCATTCTCACCACTCAACATGACTCTTCATTAAATAGGACTTCTCCTCTTTTAGCATCTTTAGAATGTGAGGATCTAGCATCTTCATCAACATGTGCAACTCTAGCCTAGCCTTTTGTTCTTCAATCTATCCTTCCTTGGCATTGGGTACATTCAAATGTTATATGCCCTTCTTCTCTGCAGTGAAAACATTTCCTATGGAAGCATCCTCTTTCGGATCATTGTCCTCTGCCTCTTTCTCTTTGATCTCTATTTTTCTAATCATGAAAATGATTGGAATTGTTTCCCCTCTAGTTTTGACTGCTACTTCTAGCCTTATCCTTGTTCTTTTGGTCATCATTATGGCCTCCATAAGATCATCCACCAGATCTTCCACCATGACCTCTTTTGCTATTCTTGTTGTCACATTTCTTACTTAGTTTCTCCTCAACTCTTAGGGAAAACTGGTATGCCTCCTCAATGCTATTCATTCAAATCAAACTCAAGTTGTGCTGAATACTTGGCCTTAACCCATTAAGATAATGGGTGACTTTCTCCTTATCAGCTTCTACATGGCCAATTCTAATGACAACTTGGTAGAACTCCTTAGTATACTCTTGAATAGATTTTCCTGCTTGCTTCAACCCTTGCATTTTCTTCAACAAATCAAGCTCATAATCCACAAGAATGAATTTTTGCTTCAATTTAGCTATCATTCATTCCCATCTGGTGATTTTGTCCTTTCCCTTTCTATTTCACTCCAACTGAATCTCCTACCACTAGATCTTCGCATGTTTGTTCAATTTTTCCTTCGTGAAGTTAACCCTATCAGGATCCTCAATATCTTCATACTCAAAGTACTCCTCCAGTTCATTGATTCAACCGATCAACTCCTCCGAGTTAAGATTTCCCAAAAATGTGGGAACCTCAAACTTAGGTCTTTTCCAATCTTGGAGATGGCCCTAAAAAGCCTCTCTTCCTCTGGGTTTAGAATTTCCTTTGCTTCAACATTTTCTTCTACTTTGTCCTCATCCTCGCTTTCATCTCTTACAGGAAGATATTTTCCTCTATGAATTTGTTCTTCCAATGCTTGCATTTGTTTTTGGGGGGCTCAAAAACCCTCAGGTGTAACACCTACAACTCTTCTACCACACTCTTCGTGGAGGCATTTTGGCACTTCCACTACAACCTTAGTGCAAACTACCTCACAATCGGTGATTTGTCTACATGCTTAGCCCAAACCACAGTCCTGGTGTGAACTACCTTACAATCAGTGATCTGTCCACACACTCAAGAACCTGGCTCAGATACATTTGATGAAGGGTGCTCCCCTTAATACCATAAGCACATAACAAAAATAAAGAAACAATAACAAATGTGAAAACAAAATATGGACTTCTTATTTGTGCCTCATATGCAGAATTATAGTTTCTTAAATAGGCAATTTTATGCCTCTTGGGAAGGTTCTAGACTTTGAAACTTAATACCTAGGGCCAACAGACCCTAACAATACATATAGAGTCAGCCAAATACATCTTTGACAATTAGTTTAGATATTTCGAGTAGCCCAACTTTGGAAGGCCATAACTCACGAATCGTAGCTCTGATTGGCTATTATAACCACTTTTCAAAAATGCCAACTCTTGATCTACAAGCTCGTAACTACATAAGCGACCTTCCATTGAGTTTTCAAACCTCGTCTAGGCAATCTAAGGCCTCCAATAGTGAGCCAGAAGATTTTTTTGCAAATTTTTCCACCGAAAATCTTTAATAACTTCTCTAATACTTAAGTTGGAGCAATGAGATTTTTATGGTAGGCTTATAACTCCAAAATGAACCTTCATGTAGAAAATGAGAACATTCTTAGCTCATATGAGAAACTTACTAAAAATAGCAAGTTCCCATAAATAGTAACCACCCTATCTACTAGTCCTTATTAAAATAGAAAAGACTGAAAATAAAATATTTTTGGGTGATGCAAGATTGCTCTTACACCCAGGATGCTTCTACATCATTCCCTAATTCACAAGGATCAATAGGTTAATCTTTTCTATAGATCCCAAAAAGAAGGCTAGATAAAAGGAGCCAAAAGAAGGGTGGTACAAGGTAAATTTTGATGAGGCCTTTAGATGTAACCCTAGGGACTATGTAGCGGGATACATCCTAAGGAACCATTAGAGTGGGATTATAGTATTAAAATCAAAATACCTAGGTAGAGGATGCACAATGAAGTTGAATCGCAAGTGACTTTAATCACACTACAATATCCCCAAGAGGAGATAATGAGGAATACACACCTTGAAGACGATTCCCTTTTTTATATAAATTCTATTAGACAAGGATGAATTCCAAATTGGTAGCTAGGAAAGTGGCTCCTACCCATCGTAAAATTACTAAATAAATTTGAGGGGTTTAAGGTAAGTCATATTTATAGGGAGGCTAATAGGGCAACAAATGAGTTGGAAAAGAAATATGTAGAGGTGGGAAATGTGTGAAGGATGAAATGACCATGATTCTAATTATCAAATTGAGGGTTTTCTCATAGCAAAGGGAAGGCGTAAAATGACAGGGACATCAAGAAAGTTAATGAGAATGTTGTGATGGTGGAAATGTTTGAATGAACAAACATTGGAGGATGTAATAATCATGATTCTAATTATCAAGTTGAGGGTTTTCTCCATAAAAAAGGGAAAGTGCAGGATGACAAGGACATCAAGGAAGTTAGTGAGAATGTTATGATAGTGTAAATGCTTCAATGAACAAATATTGAAGGCATTAGGCAGTTCAAGAAAATATTTATAAAGTTAATAACTATATAGCTTTTTGAAGGCTTGGGTTGTTTATCACATATCATAGAAATCTTTGTTGAGTTGAGAACTATTAATACTTTGATAAGACTTATTAGTGGCAAGAGGTAGATGACATTCTCATGGTTGGTACAAAGAAGAGATGACATTTCAATATAATAAGGACGATGACACAATTAATGCAAAACTACTCGACAACATGTAACTTTATGTTATTAATAATTGCACAAAATATAATTGTTTAATGTTATTCATTTTTATCTTGTTACATTCTATTTACAATTTCCTCTTACTATTTGTATGCACCAAATGCACTCAACATGAAAGTTCTTGAGATTATGCATACTTTGGGTAAGAAATCTACTGAACTTCTATGTTAATGAAAAAAAGTGTTGATTAAATAGCTAATGCCATAACACTAAGATTTCCATTTCCACCACCCAGTCAATTAAAAATTGAAATTCCTTTGGTTCAATTCAAACCTGGATATCCCTAGAGTAAATGACTTGTTTTCACAAATACATCATATCTTAGATTAGCTACTTAGGGATTGAAGTTTCTAATCCAAATCAATCATGGACATAAATCATGACTATTTACAATTTGCAAATGTAGAAAATTTGACTACAAATTGTATAAAGAACAATTTTTTAAAATGTCCTTAAAGTAAATGACTTGTTTGAAGGAACATATCATATCTTAGCTATTTAGGGATTGAATTTTGTATTCTAACTAGATCCTAGACATACTTACAATATCATATGCCATATTTATATACATAAAGCTTTTCTACTTATCTTAATTTGATTTTAGTTTATAATTTTTTGTATTAAGCTTTAATTTTAAAGTCTATATAATTTTTAATTAATAATTTAATTTTGGTGTATGTTATTTAAAATGTAAAAAATATTATTAGTTGATAATATAATTTTTAAAAATATATTTTAATTTTAGTAAGTTCATCTCTTTTTAATTATTAAAATATTACTAAATATAAATACTTTTTTATTATTTATATTCAATTTATAATTCACTCAACATTTACCTCCCTTTCAATGATTGCAAGTCAAATTCATGACACATAGTGATATTTTCCTTTGAGAAGGGGTATTGAGATAATTTGAAGATTGAAATATTTTAGGAAGATGAGAGTTTGGATGTTAAGTTATGCATGGATCCCATGCAATCAAATTTGGATATAAAATGCCACATTCAAATCTCCTACATTCTTTACAGTTTGACTTTCATTAACAAATAAACAAATTAAAGTATAATAAAAGATTAAAAAATCCTAAGTGTTCTAAAAAATATCTCCAATTAATAGAAATATTGGTATATTTCTTTAGTTATATATATTTTATATTATTTACAATATTATGCAAACTATAATAATTTTAATTAGGTAAGAATCTCAATAGGTACATAACGTCATACATTAATAATTATGTTTTAACACAATGTCTATGTTAGTGAGTTTTTATCCTCGTTGACACAAGTTGTGAGTTTCTCATTATAAATTGTACTATATCTTATAGTCTTTTATGTTGTCTTCATTTTAAATTAATTATATTTGCATCCTTATTATATTGAAATAACATATCTTTTTTGTAACCCTTAGAAATGTCAACTATCTCTTGTGATTAACATGTCTTATTAGAGTATCCATAGTTCCCAACTCAAAAAAGTTTTCTATTATATGAGGTAAACAACCCAAGCCTTCAAAAAGCCAAATACTTATTTCCTCTCTAGATATTTTTCTTAAATCTCCTGATGCCTCCAACATTTGTTCATTGAAGCATCTTGTTCCATCACAACATGCTCACCAACTTCCATGATGTCCTTGTCATCCTATGCTTGCCCTCTGTTATAGAAACAAGCCTTAATTTGATTCTTGTAATCATGATGATTACATCCTCCACACATTGTACACCTCCATATATTTCTTGGCCAACTCATTTTCCACCCTTTCACCTCCTTGTACATGTGTCTTACCTTAAACCCCTCAAATTCATTTAGCAATTTTATGATGGGTAGGAGCCACTTTCCTAGCTACCAATTTGGAGTTCATCCTTATGTTATATAATTTATAGGAAAAATGGAATCATTTTCAAGGTGTATATTCCTCATTTTCTTCTCTTGGGCACATTGTTGAGCCACGAAAGTCGCTCAAAATTCAACTTCATAGTTCATCTTCTACCTAAGTACTTAGATTTCAATGCTATAACGCTACTTCAATGATTCTCAAGATTTATTCCACCACACAATCCCTAGGTGTAGTGCCTTCCCTAGTTTGCATTTTATTATTATTGCCAAACTCTTTTAGGCTAGTTTTATGCTTGATTATCAGTAGCATTATTTTGAGATTATTAGATATTGTTTCATATTCAATTAATTTTATGATGAGATTGCTTGGTTCTCTATACTTCATGTATGCATGATGATTATTGTAGTGTTTTTAGTATTGATGATGGTTAGTTAGATGGATTATCATATCTGTTTTCTTATGGATACTTACCCCATACTGCATGTGTATGGTGTGTGTGTGTGTGTGCGCGCGCGCATGCGTGCATGTGTGTGTTTTATTTATGTATGGCATTTCTGATGTGGTTAAGGAAGAGAGTTGTAGTCACCTGCTAGTCGGGATCTACACGATGCACCACTTCCTTCCATTGCCTATCAGAATATTGTGTTTGTACATGCGTGGATTTTATGTAAGTTGCAGGTACCAGGTATTGACTTCCCTGAATTGCCAAGATGAGCATACCCTATCTCATTATCTCAATGGTAAGAGAGGGGAGATAAATTCTTAAGTCCAAATCCTAAACACTTAAGCCATTTGTCCTAGAAAATTAGGACAAGTATATGAGTTGACTACCTCCCGAATGCGTCGAATGACATTAATTCATGATTATAACCCTTTAGTATGATTTTGTATGTGTCTTTCTATGATGGGTTTTCATATTTTGTTTTATGAGTGTTTGGTGATTTTTCTATTAATTAAGTCAAATTAAATGATTAAATTGATGATTTAATTTAATGGAAAACTATTATGGTATTTCTAATAATTTATTAATTGAGAAATTAATTAAATAAAAAGAATTAAAAATTGAAAGATAAAAGTTATAAGTTTAATTTTAGAACGTGATAATATTTATTTAATTTAATAATAATATATTTAGAGTTCATTTTTAAATAAATGCTAAATATTATTATTATTTAAGTTAATAAATATTTTATCAATTACACGTTCAAAAATAAATTTAAAAATGAGAAGATATTAATTTATTAAAAGTTTTTAGATTGCATGATGTATGCATGAGATGAAAATATAAGAATTTAATTAAAAGGATAAAACAAGTGAATTTAATAAGGATATTTTAATTGCATAAAGTGTGCATGAGATTAAAATTTAATAAATTAATTAAAAGAGAAGTCTAGTGAAAAATTAGATAAAGTTATTTAATAATTCAATAAACATGCATGGAAAAGATAAAGGAAAGATAAAGAAAAGTTAATAAAGAGTTGAAGTCAAGTGAGCAAAGAGTTCTCTCGAGTGATTGCACCATTAGTGCCCCAATTTTAGGAGAGAACTCCATATCACAATTTGAGGGTTTATTTTTGAAGAATTGCAAATTTTGCAAGAGGAAGGAATTTCTGGAAGAGAGAAGGTTTTGGGAGGAGAAATTTCTCTACAATCTTCTTGGGTGTAGCGTTTAGCATCAGAGTCCAGGTAGATGCTTGTGATTATTCACTCAATTTATTACGGTGTTTCCTTCCTATCTTCTTCATGTATGTTGAATGATTATTTGAAGATTTCTCCGTGATGAGTGTTTCAATGTTATGAAATTCTAGTATGCATGATTAAATCTTTTGTATACATAGGGATTGAAACATCTTAGAATCCTCGTCCATTAATTTTGTAGATTAGATATTAAACCAGGGAGGGTTTTGAGATTTAAGAAGAAAATTTTAATTTAGAAATTTGATCGGTTAATTGTATTTAGGTGGGGGTATTTGTTTAGGTTTTGTTTTAAATAAACAAGATTAAATAAAAATTAAATTTAAAAAATAATAATAATAATAATTTTGAAAGTGGGGGGTCGGGGCCACCACCTCCCCCACCCACCTTTTTGTTTAGCGGCCTGCAACTTGGAAAACGGTGGTCTACTAAGCAGTCTGCAACTACCTAAGGCAGACCGCGTCTACTTAAGCAGACCGTGACTACCAAGGCCAGTCCACGGCTGCCTTAGTGCAAACCGTGACTACCTTACCATAGCCCACGGTATTAATTAATACTAGTTTTAATTAATAATTAATTAATATTAATTTTGTTATATGTTGTTTAATATATTAAATATTAATTAATTTAGTATATTAAATGATTAATAATTTAGTATTATATGAATTATTATTTTATTAATAAATTAATAATTGTTTAGGGATAAATTTAATATAAATCATTTTAAATAAATTAATAATAATAATAATGATGATGATCAAGTGATCTAATAACATTTACTTATTATTTTTAATTAAGATGATTTAGAATCGTAAATTGTGAATTAATACGTATATTTTATATAATTATTAATTAATTTAATTTAATGTAATTTAATTAAGATTAATTAATAATGAAGGCGTTCAATCAAGTTTTAAATTTATTTAATTATTATAATACTAATTTTTAATAAAATTGTAGATCATTTCAATTGAAAATCAACAAGTATTATTTCTCTTTGATTATTTTGGAAAATTTACTTTAATTGCACAAATTATTTAAAAATAAAAATGGGTTAATTGTAAGGGTGAACTATGAGACTTATTTACTTGAAACATACATTCAACTAGAAACTGAAACCTTACACTTAACGCAACAATATGTTTTCAAAACAAACTAAACTATAAGACTACCTTGTTTTTTATGTGTTGTCTATGTTTGGGGTTTTCGGGTTTTGACCAGTCTTAGGATGTTACTAGAGGCTCGGGGGTTAAGTATTTGTGATATCATGCTGATGATTTGATCTCGATCTTTTAAAACTCAACTATGGTAATGTGAAGGTATGCTCTATGATGAGTTTGTATTTATTGTTTGTTATTGTTTTCCAGTGTTCTTGTGTGACGCTAAGGTGAATGTATGACCTACTTCACTTAACCATTTTTAGTCTTCGATCAGTTATATTTGGATTGCTTTTCAATCACTTTTATAAGACTGAGGTGTTTGTATGTTTTGCTCTTGGTGATGTCATGCTATAACATATTTGACTTAACTATTTTGAGTCCTCCATCAATTATTTTTGGGATGCTTTCTAGTTGCTCATAGAGAACTGATGTGTTATTATCTTTTGATGCTTTCCAGTCACTTATATAGGGCTGAGGTGGTTTTACTATAATTCTTTGATTTGTAATTTCATGAGCTTAGGATAGGTAATCTATATTTAATGTCGAGAAGTGGCATGCAATGGAGGTCGGGGCTCCAAGTGGCTGCCAGGGTAACCCATTGTAAGTTGTTTAATAAGTGAAAACACTACACTAAATGAGAGTAAAATGAACCTAATAAGAGTCTTTGTATGTTCTCACCCATGCCTCGAGTGCTAGTACAAACTAAGATGGGAGTAGAGAGAATTCTTGGTTGCGACCTTGCATCTATAGTATGCCTTGTGAGTACGAGAGGATACTAGTGGCCGCATAGGGATCACTAGGGGGCCAAAGTCCTGAGAGATTGTCAGGGTAACTCTAGTGTGATTCGTGCGATGACATTTTCCCGCTTACATAGTAGGTTTCCTATGTGTCTTGTATCCCTCTGGGTATAGATGTTGATTTATCTTGGAACCCTTGAGTTAGAATACTTTTAGGATTTCTTGGACTTAGATAGCACTTTTGATATTTGGTTTGATATCCTGTTTGGGACTTGAGACAATCTCCTCAGTGTGGTGGGAGTGGGCCATTTAGGTTCCACATGGTCGGGTGGTAGTGCCTTTTACTCTTACCATTGAGATCCGTCCGTAGTCACCATGGCTAGAGTTTCCTAGTCTACATTTCCTTTCATTCTATCTATGTATCATTATGATGGATGGTTATATTTTATGATGGATGTATTATATCTTTTATGATGGATAGTTATATCTTTATGAAGGATGGTTTCCTTTATTGTATTGTACTTGTATCATGGATCCGAGGAGGAGGATGTAATTCTAATTTCATATATGTATATTCTTTTAGCCTTTCATACCTTGTGACATGTACAGTGGATGATTGAGCATTCCAGATTTCATTTGCCAAGAGGCATTCAAAACAAATGTATATTATTTAAATGGACATTGTACTTTTAATTATTCTTTCTTGTGGATGTGTTAGTTATTTGACTTAGTATTAATTTTAATTTAAATGTGACTTAACGTCTTGGGATCCTTAAGGAATGTAACCTGTTATGTATGCTTTTAGTTGATTATATGTTATTGTTTCCACTACTTTATCTTTGACGTGTATGTTATTCTTTCTTTAAAAAAAAAACAAATGTTTGGCAAACTTAGTAAAAGTTTAGGCTAATTCTTTTGGATCCCTTGGTGAGGTGTTACACTAGGGCTACCTCGAAAAGCCTCATCAAAACTTACCTTATACCATCCTTCCTTTGGCTCCTTCCAACTAGCTTCCTTTTTGGGATCTATAGAAAATATTAACTTATTAGTCCTTATGAATTGAGGAACTACATTGTAATTAATTACATTTTAATATATATTCTTTGTTTTTGCATTAAAAAACACTATATTTGGAAACGATTTGTGTATGGTTGCATTCATATGTGCACATAAGAATGTGAATCCTAAAACTTCTGTATACGCATTGAGTACATTACTATGTAGACATAAAATTGAATTTGAGATTAATTATACATGATTTTGATACTTGTATAAAATATAAAATTTTAATGTTATACTTGTTATCTTGTTATGTTTTATTGTTGAAAAACATGCCCCATAAGTATTTTAGTCAAAAAAGGTGAGACATAAAAAGTGGTAAAAAATCCTTAAAATTTGTTGACCAATTTCGGATAAAAATAAAGTTTACAAAATGTCATGGGGCAACATCATAAGCAGTCCATGCATCTTGGAAACCCATAACAAATACAATCAATCAATTTTTTAGCCGATGGGCTATTTGTGGGAACTTTGTTTCCAAAAATTAAAATTTTGACAGAAAAGTTGTTAGTTGGCCGAAAAATTGTAAATCCTTCCCGTTAATTATTTACTGACGAGTTTCTCACTTCACATTTAACTCTTGTTTTGATATTTATTAGATGTTATCCACTTTTAATTACTTGTGATCTCCATATTTGCTAATGTTGTGATCTCTATTTATTTATCTTTTAATTTTTAAAATTGAGTTTGATTTTAGTTTTAAAATTATTTTAATTTAATTTTTATATTAGTTTAGTTTTTTTCTTTTAAGTATTATGTTTTAGTTTCTATAATTCATTTAGTCAATATAATATTTGTTAGAGAGGATGCATTTTTAAATTTTTTTTAAAATTTCTCTTTTTCATAATAGATTTTGTGATGAGATTTTTTTAAATAATTATTTTTTCATTTTTGATAGATTAAATTTAAATAAATAATATTTATTAATCTATTTAAAACACTTTAGTAAATATATGTTATTTAAAATAAAAATTATTAATAATCTAATTTGTTCAAATAAGAGTATATTTTAAATCTTCACTTTTAACTATTGTTTTTCTTTTCTTATTTATTTAAAAAACAATTACATGTGATCTCCACATTAGCTCATGTTGTGATCTCTATTTATTTAACTTTCGATTTTTAAAATTGATTTAGGTTTTAGTTTTTCAATTATTTTAATTTATTTTTTATATTAGTTTAGTTTTTTCTTAAAATTTATTTTTTAGTTTCTACAATTTATTTAGTTAATAGAATATTTGTTAGAATGTTATTTTTTCATATTTTTTTGTATTTCTCTTATTAATTTTTCATAATAGATTTTTTAATTTTATTTTTTCCATATTTGATAAATTGAATTAAAAAATAATATTTATTAATCTATTTAAAAGATTTTACTAAATATTATGCTATTGTATTTGCCATAGGCTATACTATTGCAATCGATTGTACTTAACTAGTTATTAAACTTTTCTATATCAACCGATTAGATGTAAGTGCTTTTCATTTTAATTTTAACTTTTAATTTTCGTAATACTTATTTATGAGATTTTTAATTTTTAAAATTTGAAAATTTATTTTACTTGAATTTCATTGGCTTATAAATTTGGGTCTTAAGGAGCGGATTTTGAGGAAGCACTATCCAATATTTTAGAATGTAAAAATATTTTGTTATGTAAAACTATTATATCAACAAGTGCCACATAGTGGCATGTATTTGTCATAATTTATTATAGCCTAATTAGATAGAGTAGTAAAGTTAAAAATTTGATAAAATTTAACATAATTTTATTAATATTTTAAAATTTGATTAATTTTTAAAAAAATTAAATGATACTTCTACATTAAAAATCTAATGAATACTTTAGAAAGATTAAAAAAACATAATTAATTTTGAATATTTAAATATTTGGGAAAAATATTTTACTAATTTTTTTTAATTAAATAAAAATGTCATTATATTATATAAGTAATTAAGTTGTATCTTAAGGTATTAATATTTTATTTAAACTAAAAAAACATTATATAAAATATTGTTCATAAAATATGATCACAAGATATAGAAAAACATATTATTAAAATAATTATGCATATAGATTTAATAGTTTTACATAACAAAATATTTTTACAATTTCATTTATAGCCCTCTTGATTATTATAAAATTTTTATAAAAGTTAACATGATTTATATTTTTCATTCTAAAATATCCTGTAGTGCTTCCTCAAAATTCGCTCCTATAAGACCCCAAATTTACAAGCCAATGAAATTCAAGTAAAACAAATTAAAAAATTTAAAATTTTCACAAATAAACATTACAAAAATTAAAAGTTAAAATTAAAATGAAAAATACTTACATATAATTGGTTAAGATAGAAAAATTTAATAACTACTTAAGTAAAATTGATTGCAATAGTATAGCCTGTGGCAAATACAATAATATGTTACTATACAATTATTTTAATAAGTTGTTTTTCTTTTATAATAGCTTATGATTATATTTTATGAATAATATTTTAGTTTAAATAGAATATTAATACTTTAAGAAATAATTTAATTAGTTATAATAACACGATAATATTTATATTTAATTATAAATTATTTTTAGTTATAAGATTTTTATTAATTATTTTCATAAATCAAAAATTAGATTTTTAATGTAAAAGTATAATTTAAAAATTTTTAAAATTAATCAATTTTTATAATATTAATTAAATATAAATAAAATAACATTAAATTTTACCAAATTTTAAACTTTACTACTCTATCTAATTGGGTTATTATAAACTATGGCAAATACATGTCACTATGTGGCACTTGTTTAAATTGAAAATTATTAATAATCTATTTTTTCACATAAGATTATATTTAAAAAAATATTTTTACACCTATCGACTTATCGTTGCAAGCACAAAAGCGTGCAACTGCTAATGATATTATATAAAAAATTGTTTGTCACGTCTCAGAAATATTTGCATTCATTAGTACACGAGTACCATACTCCACACTCTCAACATTCCTCTTGCATCTCATATACATATGCTTTTTGATTTTCATGGCTGCATAGCGCTGCCTCATTTTTGTACTAATTATACTAGTAATCAAAACATCTAAAACTATTTAAAATAAATATACATTATTTATTTCTTTATTATTTTAAAAAATCCTCTTAATTGTAACTGGTAAGTTTTGTTTTAAACAACCAAACTACTAATCCATATCTTCATTTAATACATTACTTTTCAAATATATTAAAATATATGACACTATAGTAATTATCAGTTCAAAAATAATAGTTAAAAACTTTCTATCAGCCAATAAAATTAAAGAATTTTTGAATTTAAAAGTTCTTTCTAAAGTTCTCATTTTTTTCTATATTTATTAAAATAGAAAAACACTAATTTTCTTGATTCTTATTGGTTCCAATGGAAAAAGGCAATGAAAACAATGGTTTAATGAAAAAAAAAAATGGAAATCTAAAAACCAAGAAATCTTTATAGTAAAAGCTTGTTCCAGCAGAAGAAGACTCATGTATCAAGATGTTGACACGAAAATGATAATATTAAATGAACTATTGTACAAATGACAAGGAAGTGTCCAAAAATATTCCTTCATGATAATGGATGTTAAACAATTGAAATCCCAAACAGGGGAGCTCAATTGGGTTGTCGAAGCACTGGATAAATTTCATGAATATCCCCATTAAATTTCATCCCCTATTATTAGTCATTACAAATATTACTCCGTTGCATATAACAATCATTCCATTTATTTAACTACTTTTTTCCTATTGATAAATAAATACCCTACATAAGTACATATTAACGATTTCATTGCATATTACAGTCATTATGAATATTATTTATACAGTGGACTCTACATATACTGATATTGTCCTATACTCCCAATCAATTTGGAATGTGAATTGGACAAAAATTGTAAAATGTTTATTCCTGACCTTCAATATAGTACTGATGGTTATTTGAGGCGATCATAATGTTCTCTGAGGCAAAAATGGTGGAAATTAGACTTGTGTATGCCACGTGCATTTTCTTGAAGAATTTTTTTACTGTCTTGTCCTTTGTATTTCGGATTTCTTTGCATTGGGAAAGTAAAATACAATGCTAGCCATCTCAAACTATTTTATAACTAGCTATATATACCTCTATATATATTACGCCGAGAGTAATCGTTCTCGAGGCGCCTATTTTTATTTAATCCCAAAGTTATTTTAATCGAAGTTGGGATTAATGAAAATAAAAATAGGCGCCTCGAGAACGATTACTCTCGGCGTAATATATATAGAGGTATATATAGCTAGTGGCAGTCGCGGCGCAATAGGAAAAATATTTACTTTTTATTTTTTATTTTGATAAGGTTACTATAAAATTGTTAATTAATTTTTAATTAGAGTTGTATGAAGTTAGTATAAAATTATGCTTCAAAATATTTTTAAAAATTTAATATAAGGAGTTTAATATAGATTAAAAATATATTTTTTATTTTTGGGATAGTGTAATGTAAAATGTTATAGTCATACATAGATATATGGTTAGGGACAAAGTTACCATTATAGTTAATGTTAACCTTAGGGATAGAATTAGGGTTAGGGTTAGCATTAGAGTTAGGGTTGGAGTTAGGGTTAGGGTTTGAGCTATGGTTAAGGTTAGGGATAGAGTTATGGTTATGGTTATTGTTAGAGTTATGGTTATGGTTTAGATTAGAGTTATGTTTATGGTTAAGGTTAGGGTTAATGTTATGGTCATGGTTAAGGTTAGGGTTAGAGTTATGGTTATGGTTATGATTAGGGTTAGTGTTAGGGTTATAGTAAGGCTAACGTTAGAGTTATGCTCATGGTTAAGGCTAGGGTTAGAGTTATGCTTATAGTTAGGGTTAGGGATAGGATTAGAGTCCAATTATGGTAGAGTTAGAATTAGGGTTAGAGTTAGGTGTAGAGTTATGTTTATGGTTAAGGTTAGGGTTAGAGTAATGCTCATGGTTAAGGTTAGGGTTACGGTTAAGGTTTGAGTCAAATATTATTTTAAATTTAATATAAGGAGTTTAATTTAGATAAAAATATATATTTTATTTTTGGGATATTGTAATGTAAAATGTTATAGTCATGCGTAGATATATGGTTAGGGACAAAGTTAGGGTAAGGGTTTGAGCTAAGGTTAAGGTTAGGGTTAGGGTTAGATTGTAATTATGGTAGAGTTAGATTTATGGTTAGAGTTAGGGGTAGGGTTAAGGTTAGTGTTAGGATTAGAATTAGGGTTGAGATTAGGATTAGAGTTAGGGTTAGGATTAGGGTTATAGATAGGGTTAGGGTTAGGGTTAGGGTAAGGTTCTAGGTTAGGGTTAGGGCTAGGGTCAGGTTTAGGGTTAGAGTATGAGTTAGGGTTAGAGTTTGAGTTAGGGTTAGGGTTATAGTTTGAGTTAGGGGTAGACAGAGCATTATAATTTGGGTTAGGATTAGGGTTAGGTTTAGGGTTTGAGTTTGAGTTATGGTTAGAGTTAGGGTTAGAGCTAGAGCTAGAGTTAGAGTTAAGGTTAGAATTAGGGTTAGTTTTAGGGTTTGAGTTACCAATAGAGTTAATTTTACAGTTGGGCTAATGTTAGAGTTAGGGTTAGGGTTAGAGTTTTGAGCCAAGGTTAGGGTTAGAGTTAGGGTTAGGGTTAAAATTAAAATCCAATTATGGTAGAGTTAGATTTATAGTTAGAGTTATGGGTAGGGGTAGGGTTACGCTTACAGTTAGGGTTAGAGTTAGATTTAGGGTTAGGGTTAGGGTTAGGGTTAGGTTTATATTTAGAGTTAGGGTTATATATAGAGAGAGTTATATCAATGTTAAGGTTAGGGTAAGGGGATTGAGTCAGGGTTAAGGTTAGAGTTAGGGTTAGGGTTAGGGTTTCAGTCAGGATTAAAGTTAGGGTTAGGGTTAGAGTCTAATTATGGTAGAGTTAGATTTACAGAAAGAGTTAGATTTAGGGTTAGAGTTAGGGGTAGGGTTAGGGTTAGAGATAGGGGTAGACAAAGGGTTAGGCTTAGGCTTAGGGTTAGGGTTAGGGTCAAGGTTAGGGTTAGGTTTAGGGTTAGAATATGAGTTACGGTTAGAGTTTGAGGTATAGTTAGGGCTGTAGTTTGAGTTAGGGGTAGACAGAGTATTAGAATCCTAGCTACGATTAGGGTTAGGTTTTGGGTTATGGTTATGGTTACGGTTAAGGTTAGAGTTAGGTTTAGGGTTATAGTTATAGTTAGGGTTAAAGTCCAATTATGGTAGAGTTAGATTCAGGGTTACAGTTAGTGGTAGGGATAGGGTTACAATTATAGTTAGGGTTAGGGTTAGGGTTAGAGTTAGAGGAAGGGTTATATTTAGAAGTTTTCTTATGGTCACAGTTATAGTTAGGAGGGGAGTAAGGGTTGGGATTTTAGATTATATTTATTATTATATAAGGCTCCCTATATAATAATATGTATATTCCCACACTCATGGATAAGGTTAGGGAAAGAAGTAGGACTGTGGTTATTAGTGTTACATTTAGAATTTCATTTAGGAGGGCATTGTGTGCTATTTTTTTCCCCTATTCAACCCATCACTGATGTCTGATATGAGAGACCTTAAATGGGATAGGTTCTTTGCAGAGGGTTAACATCGCTAAAGTTGACAGCTAACATTTTGTGTTGGCTCGGTTTCTTCATTGACCACGCTGGATCATTTTTTCTTGGTCGGGTTGATTCATGCTGCGAGATTCGATAACTCTTATTTCTTCGCGAGCTATCTTCCCATCTTCCCAAAAGTGCAAGATGTTGCCATGCATTCCCATTCTAACGTTTCTTTATATGCTAGTGTCTTTGAAACACTCTAAAGCCTAGAATTGCACAAGATGTTGCCATGCATCTCCATTCTGATGCATCGTCATGCTACATTGTTTCTTCAATTCTCTGAAGCCCAAAATTGCATCATGCTACCACGCATTGCCTTTCCAACATTTCCTCACTCCACAATGCTTTCATGAGTCTTTAAGACCCAAAATTGTGCCACATGGAGGGGGTTCACACCTTTTGTGCTATCTGCTTTGTTTGTTGGGAGGAATCTCTTCACTACATCTTAGTCATCCATTGGAAATAAAGCCAATCTTGATCGACGAATGTGACTTAATCCTTCATTGGGAGGAGTTTCCTCGTTGCATCTCAGTCATCCTTTTTGAGGGGAGAATCTACATCGACGGTTGTGACTTAATCCTTCATTGGTGAGGATTCATGATGCATCTATGCCGTCTATTTCGAGAGGAAGACCTTCATCGATGACCATCATTCATTTTTGGGGAAACCAAATTCCCCCTTGGGATCAACCTTGCATTTTTTGTGGGAGGTTAAGACATCATGTTATCTCTTTTCATAGTTTTTTGCCAGCGACATGAATGTCTTTCCTCTTCTTTCCATGAGTCTCCATTCTAGCGCCTCCTTAAGCTGCATTGTTTCTGCAATGCTCTAAAGCCCAAAATTGCATCATGCTACTACATGTCACCTTTATGACATTTCCTCACTCTGTAGTGCTTTCGCAAGGCTCCAAGACCCAGAATTGTGCCATGTAGCAGGGGTCCCCACCTTTCGTGCTATGGTTACAATTTAGATTTTAGGGTTATGGTTAGAATCAAGGTCAATTCTAGAGTTTATAGAATATTTAGAGTTAAGATTAGGGATTAAATATACATGAGGGTTAGCATTGGGTTGTATGATAATTACAGTTAGGATTATAGTTAGATATATCATTTAGATTAGGTTTTAGTCAGGGTTTAATTAGACTTAAGATTAGGGTGAGGATCAAGGTGAAGTCTATATTAGGGTTCATATCATGGTAGGATTGAAACTAATGTTAGGGTTAACATTGAAATTATGATTAGGGGTAAGGTGAAGATTTATATTTGGTCATGATTGTGGTTTGTGCTAGGATTAGGGTCTAAGCTATGATTAATTTTATGATTGTACCTTTAGGGTTAGGGTTTTGTTTAAGTTTATGATTATGGTTACAACTATGGTTTATGGTTCAAGTTTAAAGTTGGGAATGTGATTAGGATCAGGGATTAGTAATTTTTTTAAGAGTTCGGTTATAGGTTTACACCATGGTTAGGACCTTGGGACTAGATTTAGAGTTTAATATCATGGTTATCCATATAGGTAGGTTTAGGATTTTGATCAATATTTTGGAGTTTTTTTTTACATTATGGTTAAGGGTTAGATTTTAGGGTTAGGACTATAACCAATATTAGTGTGTAGGTTTTTGGTTTAGATTATGGTTTGGACTGAGATTTTCGTTATATCAATAGGGATATGTTTTAGTGCTATAATTATAGTTTAATGTTGGATTATAGTTATATTGTACATCATTGTTAGGGCTAGGGGTAAGGTAGGGGTTGTTGTTAGGGTTAACTAAGGATGACAATTAGGATGGTTTATCTTTTCAAGTAGAAAAAAAAAACTCATATTGATTCAAAAACAAAGAAATTATACTTCGAAAATATTTTTCTATGTCATAATAGATTCATTTATTTTAATTATTGTATTAGTTAATTAGTTGTTTGATGTTTCAAAGTAAACATGGCTTATTTTATTTAAATTTAAATAATATTATTGTTTTGAATTGAATTTAGCTTAATTGTTAATGATCATATTTATATTTCTAATATTAACTCCAATTTGATCAAAGACCAAATATATTTTTGGTATTTTTGTAAATGAACTTGCTTAACACTTCCCTATTTCAAAGTTAATAAAATATCATTTCTATTGTCTTAGATTTGAAAGTAAGTATATTAAATAAGTAATAATAAATGAACATTATGATTAATATATTTCTAAAATAAAAATATATTACTTAAAAACTTGTTTACTTTAAATGAATAAAGTACTCATTTACTTGTAAATTTTAAAAATAGAAATTAATCTACATATATATAAAATATTTATTCTTTTTCCTATTTGCATACAAATTAATTAAAATCTAAACTTTAAACTATATAAATATTTTTAAAATATATATCCATCAATAAATAGTTTAGAATAAAGTAAAATCTAAAAATTAGACACATATAGAATCTTTTTAATTTCTATATACATGTTTTTCTAATTTATTTCTACAAACATGCAACTGATATTTCTATTATCCATTTTTTTCCATTCTAAAAAAATCTAGATGTAAATAGAATTTTTTTAGATGCATGCAATCTTTCTAATTTTTTCTACATACATATATTAACATTTCTATTTTATATTTTGTTTTTACATTATGGTTATTTCAATCAAAATATGTAGATGTAAATAGAATTCTTTTCAAAAAAATTTATTTAAATTTAAATAACATTATTGTTTTGAACTGAATTTAGCTTAATTGTTAATGATCATATTTATATTTCTAATATTAACTCCAATTTGATCAAAGACCAAATATATTTTTAGTATTTTTGTAAACGAACTTGCTTAACACTTCCCTATTTCAAAGTTAATAAAATATCATTTCTATTGTCTTAGATTTGAGAGTACGTATATTAAATAAGTAATAATAAATGAACATTATGATTAATATATTTCTAAAATAAAAATATATTACTTAAAAACTTGTTTACTTTAAATGAATAAAGTACTCATTTACTTGTAAATTTTTAAAATAGAAATTAATCTACATATATATAAAATATTTATTCTTTTTCCTATTTGCATACAAATTAATTAAAATCTAAACTTTAAACTACATAAATATTTTTAAAATATATATCCATCAATAATTAGTTTAGAATAAAGTAAAATCTAAAAATTAGACACATATAGAATCTTTTTAATTTCTAGATACATGTTTTTTTAATTTATTTCTACAAACATGCAACTGATATTTCTATTATCCATTTTTTTCCATTCTAAAAAAATCTAGATGTAAATAGAATTTTTTTAGATGCATGCAATCTTTCTAATTTTTTCTACATACATATATTAACATTTCTATTTTATATTTTGTTTTTACATTATGGTTATTTCAATCAAAATATCTAGATGTAAATATAATTCTTTTCAATAAATCTAGATGTATATAGAATTCTTTTAATTTTTTACATACATAAAATCTTTCTAATTTTTTCTACATACATAAAAGAATAATTTCTATTTTCTATTTTTAAAAAAAAGCTATCATAAAGATTGATAAAAAAATTGATTGCATATGCATTCTTTAGTTTGTGCACTAAATGCACAAAATAAATTGTATAGATTAAAACTTCCCGTGCTGGGCACGGGAATATACAATAGAAATATCAGTTACCAAGAATAGTCGGCCATAAGAAATCAAATCTTAAACTCTGAAAAATTTCTTGCAAGCAATCTTTGTTCTGTCTTCGGCTGAAAAGGAAAAAAAGAATTTCATATCTGAGATTGTTTAGATTTCCCTATTCGATTCAAAAAGCCATGGAAGTCACCGCAATTACATCTCCAAGAGGCCTAATGTGCCTTGATTTAGTACCCACATGCTTATCTCCACGAAAAACTCTGCACAAGTCCTCCAGTGGCCTCAATTTCGGTCATATGAACAGAATTCTAAATCTAAATGAAATTAATTAAAATTGAAATATAAATCAAAGTAGAATATTATAACTAATTTTGAATTTCAATTTACTTCTACATCTAAATCTAAATGAAAATATAAATAAAAAATAGAAATCTCACCTGCAAAAATGTTACTCCAAAACTTCAATTTACTCCTATTCAAAAACTCCAATCTAATCCTCCAATAACCTCCACCTCTTCCTTCCTGCAAAAACATAAAATGAAAATGAAATGAGGAGCCTTGGTTTTATAACTTCTGAGAGGCTCCTCATATCCCCCAATAGACGTCTCTTCACATTCCACGAATTTGTTTCAAATTCCCCCACTCCCCGCAAAAAAAAAGCATGAATGTGCATGCAAAATTATATTTAACAAAAATAAAAATCATATTGAAATTATTTCGCCCCTATTTTTTCGGGTCCTACTTTTTCGGGCCCTACTTTTTCGAGCCTATTATTTTGGCCTCCATTTGGCTTCCTATTATTTTGGCCAGCTATTATTTCGGGAATTCTTTTTTATAATTTAATTTGGAAGTTTGTAACTGCTCCCAATTCTTTTTTATTGACAAGGAATCTTGGCATATTCTCGTGCTGGGCATTTGTGTTGCCATTGTATAGAACGTCTCTCGGCGTAATTAATCAATAAAGTTCTATCATAGTTGTTTAAACATTCCTAAGCATGTGTTATAATTAGTATTATTTTAAAATTAATATTTCTTTACGTTTACTAAGGATAAACTGAAATCAATCATAGCATAGAATAAGAGCTAATAGTAAAGGAAATATATATGTGAGTGTTTCTTTAAACAATAAAAAAATTAATTAATACATAAAATTTGGATTCATTATATTTATTTATTTATTCATTTTCATTATTCTTTTGACAAAAAAATACCTTTTAGTTTAATTTTTATTTTATTAAAAAATATGATTTATCTTTTAATTTTTTATTTATTTTAAAAAATTAATTATGTTTTCAAATTCTTATTAATTAATATTTTTTTAACAATTGAATTATACTTTATATCTATTATTAAAAAATGTGGAATATAAATATTTAATTTTCTAATTTCTTCTAAAATATCATTTATTTTCTTATTTTTTGATATATTTTATTTCATTTTTACTTGCTCAAACTTAATTTAACTAGCAGTTGCACGTTTATGTATGTGCAATAAGTAGTTGATAGGAGTGATTTATAATATACTATGAAGAAGAAAATTGTTCGCAGAAATTTTATATTATATTTGTTAGCTTGGTTTTGCATGGCAATAGAAGAAAAGGTTTCAAATCATTTGGATAGGAAAAAGTATCAATATAATCCCAAATATTAGGTGCACTCATGCAAATTTGATATAAAATGTTGACATGACATATTAAGAAGGATTACAGTAGACAAATAAATAAATGTGACAATTTTTCTTACTAATGTAGTTATGCATTTTGCAAAATCTTATTTGTAGCCCATGATTATTAAATAGAACATGAAGTTAATGTAACACCACGCCAAGGGATCCAAAAGAATTAACCTAAAATTTCACTAATTTTGGTAGCATTTTTTTATTTTTTTTAAAACATGAAAGTTAAACCATTCACAACATACACATAGTAGCAGAAGCAATAACAACATTCAACTGAAAGTATACATAAACATACATAATAGGTTACATTCCTTAAGGATCCCTTAATGTTGAATCACATTTAAATTAACTAATATTGATTCCATCTAACACCACATCCACATGAAATAATAATGAAAAATCCAACGTTCTTAAACAATATACTTTGTTCCAAATGTCCCATAGTAAATTACATTTCAGAATGCTCAATCATCCACTGTACATGTCACAGGGTATGAAAGACATAAAAGAATATACATGTGTGAAAATAAAGTACATCATCCTATTCTAATCCATGATGCAAGAGCAATAAAGTAAATGAAACCACATTTCATACATGATACATCATCATAGAAGACATAAACATCCATCATAAAGTATAACCATACATCATAACACAACTAACTAAGAGCACAGTTCCTTCCAACTGTAAATAGCATCATTAGACCATCGTGGGCACTAGCCATCCCTCCGTGCGTAACATCCCAAGTCACTAAAGAGATCATCGATACTATCATAGTAGGAATGTCACTCCTAAAACATACTACATCATATGCAAAAAGAAATCCAACATGCTACAACATATGCATAAGAAATCTAATCATGCAAAATAAGGCGTAAGATAAGTAAATAACATCATCTATCATATGCTAATCATCAATATAAGGATATGTGTCTATCATCATAATCCAAGAACAAAATGAAGATAAGTGCCAACAAAAAATGCTTCAACCATGGTGTCTTAGACAGGTCTCAAATGGTAAGAGTGAAAAAGCACTACCACCCGACTGCATGGGACCTAAATGGCCCACTCCCACCGCGCTGAGGAGATAATCTCAAGTCCCAAATAGGTTGTCAAATCACATAGCACAAGTACTCTTTAAGTCTAGGAATCTTAAAAGTATACTAACTTAAAGGTTCCAACATAAACCGACATCTATACCTAGAGGCACACAAGACACATAGGAAACCTACTATGTAAGCGGGAAAGTGTCATCACATGGATCACGCTAGAGTTACCCTAGTAGTCTCTCTATAGACCCCTGCCCCCTAGTGATCCCTATGTGGCCACTAGTATCCTCTCGTACTGATGAGGCATACTACGAAATGCAAGGTCGCAACCAAGCGTTCTCTCTACTCCCATCCTAGTCTATACTAGCACTCAAGGCATGGGTGAGAACATACAATTATCTTATTAGGTTCATTTAAGTCAATATTAAGTGTAATTTTTTCACTTATTTAAACAACTTACAATGAGTTACCCTGGCAGCCACTTAGGGCCCCGACCCCCATTGCAAGTCACTTCCCGACACTACATGTAGATATCCTACCCTAAGCTCATGAAATCACAAAATCACATAATTACCTCAGTCCTATACAAGCGACTGGAAGGCATCATAAAGATCATAATAACATATCAGTTCTTTGCAAGCAACTGAAAAGCATCAATGACAAATCACAGTGTCCATCAGTTCTCATCAAGAAACCTGAAAATATCTCATAATAACATTGTTCAAAGACTTCCAAAATGGTCAAGTCATACATGCCACAAGATGACATCATCAAGATCAAATAAACACTTCAATCCCATCAATGCGACTGGAAAGTAATCCAAACACAACTGATCGATAACTCATAAATGGTTACATATATCACAGCTTACATAGAAGACTGAAAACAATATCAATCAGTAAACCACACACCCCATAGAGCATGCCATCACATAACCATGGTTGGGTTTAAAAAGATCGAGATCAAAAGACATCATCATGACATCACAAATCATAACCCCCGAGCCTCTAGTATATGTCCTATAACTGGTCAACAATCTAGTCAACCCAAAAATCCAAAACAGATAGCATAGAGAAAACACAAAATGCAAGAACATGTTTTGGTTTGTTAAAATCTCCAAGTTGAGTTAAGTTATGGGGTTTCAATTTTCGTTTTAAGTGTTAAATATCGAGTGAAGGAACATTGTTCGTCTTCCTTATAACTAACCCATGTATTAGCTAAAGATTTTCCCCATCACTAACTCATTTAAATCAATTTTCCTAAAGTGCCCAAAGGATAAATTATATATTCGTTATTTAGCCAATAACCTCCATCATGTTTCAGTAGGACACACTGAAAAATATACTATGATAATAACATATATGTTTTTAATAAAACATAATGTTAATAACATATTATATATATATATATATATATATATATATATATATATATATATATATATATATATATATATATATATATATATATATATATATATATATATATATATATATATATATATATATATATATATAACCTAATAATAAATTATAAATATTAAACACATATATATATTTTTCAACTTTTAAAGAAATTATAATCAACTTACATTCTGTGCTTCACGTGGCCGTAGTTTTTTTTTTTTTTACTCACGACCATCTGTAGACACATAGGATGGCAGTGTCGTAGTAGCCTGGTGACGCAGGCCTGCGATAGCACTACTGTCGCAATGCCTATGATAGCAAAGTTGCCGGCACTCCTGTACCGTGAGAGGGGTGGGGGTACAGGTTCATCCCTCCCCACCTCTCTTTGATTATATATATATATATTTTAATAACGTTTTCATTAAACATTTTTTTTCCATAAGTGTTTCGAGTTAAATATTTTTATGAATAATTTCTTTTATAAACATTTTTCAATTAAATTTTTTTTCAGAATTGATAAATATGTATATATTTATTTATTTTAATAAAAATTCTTTTATTTACAATTTTAAATTAGGAAAACTACACAACTGTATGTATTAAAACAAATTTTACTTATATATATATATATATATATATATATATATACATATATATATATATATATATATATATATATATATATATATATATATATATATATATATATATATATATATATATATATATATATATATATATATATATATATATATATATCAGAATCAAATCTAAGGTAAGAATGCAATGTATCCACTTTGAATTTGATCTAATTGTTCATTCTAAGTAAATTTATTTGTAACATTTAAACCCTAACCCAATAAATTTCTCAAATCTACTGAAGAGAGCTATCCGCATGTGGTGTTTTAACTTCCATACAGAAAATTAAATATTCACAATCAAAAATGCATACAACTAAAACATTCATTTCAAGAATTCCTCAGAAAGCATTCAGAAAACACGAAGAAGACAAGAAGTGGAAGAAGTGAGATAACATATGCAAAAATCATGAGTGTCTACCTGGACACTAATGCTAATTCACTTCTCCTTAGAATCTGCAAAGCAAGCCCCTTCCTTCTCCAACATTCGTAGATCCACTCAAAAATGCTCCCTGAGCTATTAGGAGTGCCTGAATATAAGGACCTCTCAAGAAGCACCTACAATGTCTCTAGAAACAATCAGAAGATAAGATAAGCGTTGACAACTAAGCACGAGCCTTTTCCAACCTTGTAGATGAGTCACAAGGTTGTAGACACCATGTGCTTAATTTGTGCGCTAACTCCTGTGTTGTAGACATACATGCAATCAAGAGGTGCGCTTACTCCTAGGTAGACTTATGACTTTTATTTTTAATTCTTTTATTATTATTATTATTTATTATTATTTTATTATTATTAATTATTAATTTCTTTTATTTAATTCTTTTACTCAATTAATTTCCCATTTAATTAATTAAAAACCAGATATCGAAATATCATGATATTATATTAATTTTTCCAAAATAATTGAATCATTAATTAAATCTTTTAATTTTAGACTTAATTAATAGAAAATTCACCAAGGACCTCCAAAATAAAATATGAAAACCCATCATAGAACAATCCATATAAAATCAATCTAAGGGGTTAAAATCACGAATTACATCATCCAACACATTCGGTAGGTAAAACATCTCAGATACTTGTCCTACCTTTCTAGGACAAATGGTTTAAGGTTTAGGATTTGGACTTGAGAATTTATCTCCCCTCTCTTACCATTGAGATAGTGTGATAGGGTATGCTCATCTTGACAATTCAGAAAAGTCGATACCCGATACCTGCAACCTGCATAGAATCCATGCATGTACATACTATATATATATATATATATATATGCTAAGCTAAACAGGCAATGGCAGGAAGTGGTACATTATGTACATCCCAACTACCAAGTGATTACGACTCCCTTCCTTAACCACATCAGAAATGCCATACATAAGAAGAACAAACACACACACACACCATACACATGCAATATGGGGTAAGTATCCATAAAACAACACACACATATAATAATCCATTTAGCTAAACATCATCAAAAATTGAAAATAATGTAATAGTCATCATGCATACATGAAATGTAGAGTCTAAGTAATCACATCATATGTCTCAGCTAAATCTGTAACATAATATCTGATAGTCTCAAAACAATGCTACTAACCATCAACATAAAACTAGCCTAATAGAGTTCGACAATGATAGCAACAATGTAACTAGAAAAATGTAAACTAGGACAGACACTATAGTTAAAATAGAACTCATTTAATGTGATCTAGAAAACAACATTACAATTGTATCAAGTTAAGTGAAGATTTCTTTTAATGTAATGTTACATTCAATTTTTTTTTTTTTGTAGAGGCACTTGAAGCATTAATCTCAATTCTTTTCATATCCCTTATTAATTTATAATTAAATTACTAAAATTATTAGTTTTCACTCTAATGTATTATAAAAATAGACTTGTAAATCACAATTAATACATAAAAATTTAATAGATCAATAATACTGATAATTTACAATTAAATCATTGAACATAACTAATAAATACATAGTCATGTATAAAAGTAAAAAGTTTAAATTACATTTTGTGATCTATGATCAAAGTGAGAAAAAAGTTTCATTCATAACTAAAATTATTAAAATTTAAAAAATAAAATTGCTTAATGATTCTCAATCTTTTAAAGTTTGTTTGAAAGTACAAAAATTAGAAACTTGCAATATAACTCTTAAAATAAGAATGGAAATAAGAAGTTTACAAAAAAGATGTATAACGTTTCATTTATTTATTTATTTGAAGAAAGCTAATAAAGTTAGACTAATTCCTCCAATTCATAAGACTAATATTTTATATACTAATAAATTTTATATTTACATAAACTTTTTCTATACACACACACACACACTCTCTCTCTCTCTCTCTCTCTCTCTCTCTCTCTCTCTCTCTCTCTCTATATATATATATATATAGTAAAACAATAATCAAAATAATTTTAAATTTAGATTCAAGATAGATTTCTATTATATAAATTTAAATTCCATTAAATATTAATTAATTTTTCCTAAAAGAAAAATCCCTAAGCAAATAATTTATTTATTTTAAATAAAACAACACTTCTAAAATTGATAATGTCATTTTATACCAATAAATTTTATATTTACATAAGCTTTTTTTATGTTCTTTAAAATTAATATTTTAATAATAAATAATATAAAAAATAATTTTTCATTTAAATTGAAGATAGACCTCTATTATCTAAATTTAAATTTCATTAAATATTAATTATTTTTTCTTAAAATAAAAAACCCTATCATAACTTTGTTAAATAATTTATTTATTTTAAATAAAATAAAACTTCTTAAATTGATAATGTGACACAACTTTATTAATCAAGATAATCTTCATATATACATATTCTTAAAAATAAAAATCTACTCACAATAATTTTAAATTTAGATAAAAGGCAAGTTTACATTATCACATTAAATATAAATTTTATTAACGAGCATGTCCAAAATTTGCCATAATAATTATTCATTATTTATTTTGTAATCTACTACCACATAGGGGGAATAGTAAGCGTAAAATTTAATCACCACTAGCAGTTGCACGTTTATGTATGTGCATCAAGTAGCTGATAGGGGTGATTTATACTATATTAGGAAGAAGAAAATTGTTTGCAGAAATTTTATATTATATTTGTTAGCTTGGTTTTGCATGGCAATAGAAGAAAAGGTTTCATATCATTTGGATAGGAAAATGTATCAATATAATCCCAAATATTAGGTGCACTCATGTAAATCTGATATAAAATGTTGACATGACATATTAAGAAGGATTACAACAGACAAATAAATAAATGTGACAAATTTTCTTACTAATGTAGTTATGCATTTTGCAAAATCTTATTTGTAGCCCATGATTATTAAATAGAACATGAAATCAAAATAGGACTCATTTAATGTGATCTAGAAAACAACATTACAATTGTATCAAGTTAAGTGAAGATTTCTTTTAATGTAATGTTACATTTAATTTATTTTTTGTAGTGGTACTTGAAGCATTAATCTCAAATTTTTTCATATCCCTTATTAATTTATAATTAAATCAGTAAAATTATTAGTTTTCACGCTAATGTATTATAAAAATAGACTTGTAAATTACAATTAATACATAAAAAATTAATAGATCAATAATACTGATAATTTACAATTAAATCATTGAAGAGAACTAATAAATAGATAGTCATATATAAAAGTAAAAAAATTAAATTACATTTTGTGATCTATGATCAAAGTGAGAAAAAAGTTTTCTTCATAACTAATATTATTAAAATTATAAAAAAAATTGCTTAACGATTCAATATTTTAAAGTTTGTTTGAAAGTACAAAAATTAGAAACTTATAGTATAACTCTTAAAATAAGAATGGAAATAAGAAGTTTACAAAAAAAACATGTATAATATTTCATTTATTTGAAGAAAGCTAATAAAGCTAGACTAATTCCTCCATTAGACTAATATTTTATATACTAATATTTTTTTATTTACATAAACTTTTTCTATACTTTTATAAAAAATAAAAAATATATATAGAGAGAGAATAATTTTAAATTTAGATTCAAGATAGATTTCTATTATATAAATTTAAATTTCATTAAATATTAATTATTTTTTCCTAAAAGAAAAATCCCTAAGTAAATAATTTAATTTTTTAAAATAAAATAACACTTCTAAAATTGATAATATCTTTTTATACCAATAAATTTTATATTTACATAGGCTTTTTTTTTATGTTCTTTAAAATTAATATTTTAATAATAAATAATATAAAAAATAATTTTTCATTTAGATTGAAGATAGATCTCAATTATTTAAATTTAAATTTCATTAAATATTAATTATTATTTTTTCAAATAAAAAATCCTATCATAACTTTGTTAAATAATTTATTTATTTTAAATAAAATAAGACTTCTAAAATTGATAATGTCAGACACAACTTTATTAATCAAGATAATCTTCATATATACATATTCTTAAAAATAAAAATCTACTCACAATAATTTTAAATTTAGATAAAAGGTAAGTTTACATTATCACATTATATATAAATTTTATTAATTTATTGTAATCAACTTCTAAAATAAATAAGATAAACAATTTAAATATATATATTTTTTTTATATAACATAATACATACATATTATTGAATCCAAAAGTTACACTAAAATGAACTCATATTGTGAAAATCTAGAAACTCTTATTATTCTTTTTCTCTTCATTTTTCAATAACAATAGATCAAATTACATATGATCTTAAAATATTTAATAAGAAAAATCTAATTCAAATCCTAGAAAACAAATCCTAATTATTGAATCCAAAAGTTACACAAAATTAAAACTCATATATTGTGAAAATCTAGAAACTCTTATAATTCTTTTTCTCTTCATTTTTCAATAACAATAGATCATTAGATATGATCTTAAAATATTTAATAAGAAAAATATAATTCAAATCCTAGAAAATAAATCATAATTTGCATTTCTATGTAAGCGTTATTCAAAATATTTTACATTCTTCATTTAGAGCTATAAAACTTTTTTCCATGCATAACAAACACCATGCATTGATATATTTTCTTTCTCTAATCATATATCTCTTCCCTATTTCATTCACCAAATAATGAGTAAATGGAAGATGACATAAATTTGTGAGGCTAAAGAAATCTCGAGCAAGATATTAGAAAATTTTCTTGGATTGAAATTATTTAAATGAACTTGTTCAAGTTTATAAATTTAGTTGAATATAAGGATTCTTAAGAAGGAAAAAATATTATGTATATGAAGAAAAGGTAAACTACTAATTAATTATTTATGATGCCTGTAAACTATCCCCAATTAGATGCATGCATTTACAGATATAAATGTTAATCATTTAAAAAGAATACTCAACTATTTTTGTTATCCAACTTTTTAAGACCTGTTTAGAGGTACTTTAAAATTGTTTAATAGATTATTTTCGAACAAGCACAACATAAGAAAAATATTTTTTCTTGAAAATAACAACTTGAATCTAAAATCATTTATCGAAATACCCCAAATAGTTCCACCTCTGAGCATACATACACCTTATTAACTCCACGAGGAGCTATAAATAAATGCGTATTAGAAAGACAATTTAAAACAAAAATATTGTGCATAGAGTAGGAAAAAACAAGATGAAGGGAAATATTTCCATATAGAAAACTCTTGAGAGATTTTCTTAAGAAAAAAATAGACTGGAGATAAAAATATAGAAAGAAAATTAAAGAGAATAAAAAGAAATAAAATAAAATTAAGAAAATCTAAAATAACTGGTTGGGAATAATTTTTGCCCAGTGGAGCTGACAATTTCCAGGTAAAAAATTGTAAAAATCGAGAGCAAAGCTCCCACATATAAGTCTATCGGCTAAAAAATAATAATATTTTTCTACATAGAGTTTTTTTGCATATTTTACTTGCACACTATATTAATTTAAATTAGAACTTATACTCGATTTGGTTCAACAAAAAATAAGTTCTTATATTTGTTGTTTACAAAGGTTGAATCACATATTTATTAGTGTGTTTAATATCCATTTACTCATATTTGATTTTGCATTGAGTTTCATGTAACCAATCATTGATAAAACTTTAAAAAAAAACCAAATTTAATCACAAGAATTCTATGCACAAAAAACCTTATTTAAACTTGAAAGTTTTGTCATTTCTATGATTTTAAGTAAGTTAGTTCAATGAGTAAAATGCCATAATCTATTCCAAGATAGAGGCCTCTTACATAGACACATTATTGAAAAAGAGTGGGAGAAAAAGGAAGAGGTTTTTTGTTGTTTTGTTGACTTTAAAAAAGCTTTTGACTCCATCCCGAGAGACAAGCTTTGGTTTAGGATGGAAGAATTGAAGATTTCTATGCATCTCAGAGCTACAGTTCATAGGATGTATGAAGAGGTGAAAGTCAAAATCAGAACTTCAGATGGCATTTCAGAATGTTTTAGGAGCGATATCGGGGTCAAACAGGGTTGCCCTTTATCTCCTACTTTGTTTGGTTTATATATTGACAAACTGGAAGAGTGGTTAAACATGCAAAAGGGTGAAGGCATTTAGGTAGCTGAATTTGTTATAAAGCTGCTCCTATATGCGGATGATCTCATTTTAATTGCCAAATCTGCTTATGGTTTGCAAGATCATCTATCTTCTCTTGAGCGCTTTTGTGGAATGGTGGGGATGCAGGTCAATATCAGCAAGACTAAGGGTATGATTTTCTCTAATAATAAAAAACAACATCAACATGAATTTTATTACAATGGAAGCGTTCTTGAAGAAGTTGCGGAGTATAAATACCTTGGCATTGATTTCAACAAAAAACTAAGTTGGTCTAGCTGTAGGTATAAAAGAACATTAGGTGGGTGGAAGGCTTTTTATGCTGTTCAGAATAGGTGCCGTGAAGCGAAGTTGTGGGATTGGAAAACTATTCAAACCTTGTTCGGTCTTCTTGTGCTGCCAATTGTTCTTTACATGTGTGAATTATGGGCCAACAACACTACTATAACACAATGAAAACAAATCGAAGGAATCCAAAAGCGCTGGATCACAAGCAAGTTTACAATCAAAACCACTATTCCATATGATATCATGCTAAGTGAAATGGGGGCTACTCCTATCGAGGCACTTGCTATGGTTCACCTTCTAAACTATTTAAAAAGAATAGAAAAAATGGAAGAGGATAGATGGCCTAAAGTTGTCTTTAGTGACACACTATGTAAGCGAAAAAGGACATGGATGCAACAAAACATCAAATGGATGAGTAAATGGAATATTCAATTCAATATGTGCCCCACAAATAATAAAGAAATAAAGGTCTTTGTTATGGAGAAATTCTACAAGAGAAATTGGGAAAGTGAGATCGGGAGGAAGAAACTATATTATATAAATGAGTTCAACCCCACTTGTGATCGACTCCAAAAAGCGTACATTGGAGCCAACATTTCTTGGAGGGCTAAAATTCTTATTACTGAGCTGAGAACCAACTCTCACCAACTTCGTTCTGAGATCGGGCATTGGAAGAGGCCAAAGGAGGCTTGGGAAGAGAGAATTTGCAAATTCTGCAATTTTAGGAAAGTGGAAACTGAACAACACTTTATTTTAGAATGTGCAGCCTACAAGGATAGCAGCGATAAATTTGCGGATACTATATTTGACAGTTCTTCGCATAACCTATTCAACGAAGAGTACATTGAGCAATTGGGTGGACTCATCATCATTCTACACAAGAAGCGAACAATGCTACTTAAGTCTACTTGAGTTCTCTTGTTGTTCCATAAGCTATTTTTAGCCTCGTGGATGTTAACTTTTTATCTATCTCTCTATCATATCCATGTTTTAGGCCGATGGCTTGCTCAATTTTGTTACTTACAACCTTTAATGTAGTTGGTCTTCATGAACTTAATGCATCAATAACATCTGTCATTTGTTTCTACTTCACAATAAAATGTATAGCTTGACTCAACTCTTAAGTCAAGAACTTTGGTGCTTGCACCCCTTACAGCCCCTTTGTTAGTTTTGCCTTCGACGTGTGAGCAATTGATAGGTAGTAAAGAAAGAGTCGTTCAAATCCATTGAGAGGTTGATTTTAATGGGATTATCTGTGGAGCGTAGGGTGCAACGTGTCATGTACGAATGGCTCAATCTATTTACTATCCCAGAGTGAACCAATGGTCGAACAAAATTGAAATGACGAATGTGGGGATTGCAAATTGAAATGATGAATGTGGGGATTGCACGGAATTTCCATCATAATCTCCCATCTTATTCAGCTCCGCGAACAAATCAGGCTCTCTCTGTTAGTAAACCGGCATCATTGAGATCAAAGGCCATGACTTCACTTTCTAATGCTCCGGACGAAGACGTTTCTTCTCAGGCTATAGTAAGTTTGTAATCTACACAGTCAATGCTTTACACTAGTTTATATTTCCACTGCACCCATGTCAACTATTAGTTAAGCGCTAAAGCGTGCTCATAGGCCAAATCGGTCGCTAAGAAAAAAAATGAATTGAATTTTAGTTTACCAGTTTCCAACCCAACTGATTGGAATATAATTTAAAGTTGCCTCTCAAGAAAGATTTTCTGTACGAAAGTATGAACAGTGCATAGACGGGTCTTGATACCTCATCTCCATCCACAAAACTTTTCGGGGACTTGAGGTACCATTGTCTAAAACAGCCGCAGTACATAGACTCTATGAGCAGGTTAGAGCTGGAATAAGGGCAAAAGAAGGTTCGCCAGAATGGAGTACTGATATTGGGGTAAAACAAGGCTTATTAAAATAATGTTTTAATATTTAATTAATGTCAATAATGCACTTTATTGTAATTTTAGATGATAAGATCAGCCTCTAATCTTATATGCAAATTTTGTTTAGAAACTTGCTTATTTTGTAAATATTGTAAACTTCTTTATTGAGTGCCTTTTCTCATTGTTAATACATTCAATAATTTACCAATTACTTGCATAATATGATTTTAGAGCCTTCTAAAAATAAATTGTCGTTTAAAACACAATTTTATTTTGAAATGTTTTAGGACTGTTATTTTTCTCTTCAAACCTGAAATAGGGTTGTGGCCATTATTTTTTTTTAGGAAGAATCTCCCACACATGGTCATTATTCTCTTTTTAGGAAGAATCTCCCACACTTGGCCATTATTGATCGTTTTTGGTCTGCAAGTTGGGGCAATTTCATCTTGTAATTCACGTTTGTTTTGGCGTCTGTTTCTACTCATTTTCATGGCTTTTTGTTTGTCTTCAGTGATTTCGGATGCTATTCTCATAGACGAGTTTTTCTTCTTGCTGCTCATGCGTCTCCTTTATTTTCCATTTTTCTTGCAAATCGTGGCCTCTTTATGCTCCTTGGGTGCCATCTAGGGTTTTTAAAACCCTCTATCTTTGATCTACACTCAACAGTGTTTGCTTCCACCATTTTTTTATAGTTCAATCTGCAAGCTTTTGGGTTTTTTAAAAAACGACCAAGGTTTCTTTTGATACTCTTGAGTGCTTTGTTGTTCTGAAAACCTACTTGGAATTTCTTGGTGGATTTTTCGAGATTGCATCTGGGTCATCGTCAGAATTTTTTCGGTACCTTGATTATGTGCTGTCATAATTTTATTTTGATTTCATATTGTTTCTAAGATTCTTTCTAGGTTTTTTGAGATCTCTTCTAAGTCTTCATCAAATTTTTGTCTTGAAATCCATGTGTTAATTTTTGTGTCAGCAAATTTGAGACATGTACTTGTCTCATTGCATTGAAATTTGTGCATAGAATTTCGTGCAATCAACATCTTTATAGTCTCTTGTTTTTTGTCTCGATAAACGTGAAAAAGGCTTCATTGACCAATGCCATGTTGGAAAGCAGCTAACATTTAAATGGCAGAAACTACAACAACTGGACGCAGTGAATGATGATCATTTTTTAATATCGCTTTCTTGATAAGATTGTCTTGGGCTCCCTTCAGGGTCCAGCTATAGCAGATCTAGATTAGACAAAGTTTGATGAGCGCAATCGTGAAGTTGTCATGCTCGTTAAACTTGCTTTCTTGATAAGATCATCTTGGGCACTCTTTAGTGTCTAGCTATAGCGGATCCAAATTAGACAAAGTTTGATGAGCGCAATCGTGAAGTTGTCATGCTCATTAAACTTTCTATTATAGATGATAAGCTTTCACAGGTTTCCTTTGGAAAATTAGCTATTGAGATTTGGGAGCACTTGAAGGCCTTGCATGAAACCTATAATAAAAGTCGTGCATTCTTTTTAAAGAATCAACTTACCTCCATCATGATGGATGAGAGAATGTCCTTACAAGAACACCAGACGAAGATTAAGAAGATCCGTGATCAGTTGGAGGCGATTGGTCAGAAAATGGAGAAAGAAGACATGGTGGTTATTACCTTGAAGAGTCTTTTGAGGTCTTTTGAACATTTTGTTGAAACTTTGAACATTACTTCCACAAATGTTGATTTGAAATTTCTAGACCTCTGTAACAAGCTTTTGCAGCAGGACTGTTGGAAACAATAATTTGTTATTGGTTCTTCCTCATCTTCTATAGAGAAAGCTTTTGCAACACTCTCAACTAAAAAACAAAGGGAAAGGTTAGCCTTCGCTGCAGAAAGGCTTAGGTCAACCTCAGGATAGTTCTAAGAAAAAGAACATATAATGTAATTAACGTTACAAATACAATACATGAAGAAGGATTGTCGTTAACAATTGGCTTTTGAACAAAAGAAGCAGGGAGGGTCTTGGTAGAAAGTGCATGTAGCGGAGCACATTGAGCAGAAAGAATTTGTCTTTTATGCCTTTCCTTCATGGCTAAAAACTCTGCAAATCATGTGAAGGCTTCTGCTCGGTACATTGACTCAGGTGCTTTGCTTCACTTTACTCATCAGCGTGATTGGTTCACAATGTTCTTTCCGTTCACTGACTCAGTTGCTTTTAGAGGAGGAGAAGATTACGCAATTGTCGGTAAGGGCACTATTCAGGTACATTTTGATGGGAGGGATATCATATTCCTTAATGTGTACTACACTCCTGGCATGGAACTAAATCTTCTCTTAGTCAGTCAGATCATTCGGCATTCTCCTTGGTTGGATGTTGTATTCATCTCACACAAGTGTTCGGTTATTGATTGAGAGACTTGTACTATTGTAGCTATTGGCAATGAGGATCATGGGCTTTACCGACTTATGGATATTGGCTATTCTCTAGAGTTAGCCATGGAAGCCATAAATTCTTCCATCACCAATCTTTGGCATCAGTTGTATGGGCACTTAAATCTGCATTATCTCTCTTAGTTGGCTCGAGAGGGGTTTGTAGCTGGTTTACCTAAGATCCAGACTCAACGTCACGGTGTTTACGGAGCTTGACAAGATGAGAAGCAATATAGGACACCGTTTACGGATGGTGACTCATGGCGAGCTTCTAAGGTACTTCAATTAGTTCATGCTAATATTTATGGGCCAATGCAGATACCTTCTGTTATTGGTTGTAGGTATTTCTTGCTTTTTGTTGATGATTTCAGTTGCAAAATGTGGGTGTACTTTCTTAGACAAAACCAAATGCTTTTATTGTATTTTAGAATTTAAGGCCTTAGTAGAAAAAGAGTTTGGTTGTTGTATAATCACTTTTAGGTCAGATAACGGGGGAGATTTTGTTCCATTGCATTCTCCAACTAATGTGATACACATGGTATAAAATGTCAGTTAATCACACTCCGCACTCCTCAGCAAAATGGTGTTGTAGAGCAGCGTAGTCATATTATTGGTGAGATGGTCCGTTCCTTGTTATAACACAAGAGTGTTCCTAATATTTTTTGGGCAGAAGCAGTATTCACTGTGGCCTATCTCCTTAATAGGTTATTAAGGGAAAGACTTATGAAGAAGTCCGGACTAGTTGCAAACCTAGGATCAGTCATCTCAAAATCTTTGGCTCTTTAGATTGTGTATAGATTCCAGATGCCAAGCACGCCAAGTTGGATTCCAAGAGTCAAAAAGCTTATGTTCACAAGGTATAGTGAGAACCATAAGGCTTATCGATTGATAGATGTAGACACTAATTGTCTTGTCTTCAACAAGGATGTTGTCTTTAATGAAACACGTAGACCTTTTCACCCATCCTCATTTGTGCAAAATTCTTCGTCTTTCAATAGGTCTACCTGGTGGGAGGGATGATGCAAATTTTGAGTTTGAATATGCTCAACCCGAGTTTCTTCCGAATGATGGTAATCTTCCACCTGTTGACCCTATTCGAGATCTAGTACCAGATCTAGCTCCTCCATCCGATGTTGGTTCTTCTACTCTCCGGCCTAAATGGTGGGCTTAGACTATTGGTGATCTTCAGATTGGGCAAGTTAAGTTAATGACATAAAATAAACATCTGGGTATGTGTTCAGTTTGGGATCTAGTGCAGTTACGTGGACTAGTAAGAAGTAGTAGGTTGTGGCTTTATCCTTGACAGAAGTAGAGTACCATGGAGCTGTTAAAGTAGCTTGTGAGGTAGTTTGGTTTCGACAGATGCTTGCAGATATGCAGTTATCTCAAGCAGGTCTGATTCCTTTGTTTTGTGATAATCAGGTAGCTCTCAAACTTGCCAAGAATCCAACCTTCCATGAAAGAACCAAGCACAGTGGATCAAACAACTGATATCCTCACCACGTCCCTTGGTCTAGATAATCTATTGGTGTTGCTGATAGATTGAGCATTGAAGGAGGGTATTAAAATAATGTTTTATTATTCATTCAATGCTAAAAAAATTACTTCATTGTAATTTTAGATGATAAGTTCTTCTTTGATCTTATTTGCAATTTCTTTTTAGAAACTTGCTTATTTTGTAAGTAATGTAAACTTATTTATTGAGCATATTTGCTCATTGTTAATACATCAAATAATTTACTAATTACTTGTGTAATAGGGCTGTCCTCTCTCACCCACCTATTTGATTGTATATTGATAATCTTGAAGAATGGCTAAATAAAGTTGTGAGGAGGACATCTAGCTTTGTAGGGTATTGGTGAAGCTACTGCTTTCTGCAAACGAGCTCATTCTCATTGCACAAACAACCAAGGATCTTAGAGAACACCTAAGAGCTCTACAGAGTTTCTGTAAAGAGGTTGGGATGTAGGTGAATACTAGCAAGACTAAGATGATTTTCCCTTTGTTGGCTTGGTTTTTCACCTTTTGTCATATGTTGTACCTTGCAGTGAAAAACCCTAGGGTTATAGTCCAAAATTGATGATTTTATTTTAAAACCCTAGTTCAAAATTCCTAAAGGTCTTTTAAACCCTCGTTGTGTGCCCTAGCTTTCAAAAAGGTAACTAAAAATAACTTCTTTATTCAAAATTACGCGGGACACGGTTTTCCAAAGTTTTTCGCAAAGATTATTATTTTCTACAAAATAAACCTTTTATTAATAAGCTTGCCCTAATTGCAGTTATCTTTCTTAAACACTTTATGAAGCATCTAAACTTTGATGGTTTATTTTGGTTCACCGTCAATCTCTCCGAGATCGACGATGAGCACTTGCCCACAATGTAGAGATGCATGGCTTTTAAGCAAAGTGGGGAAGCGCCCTTGTGCCACATAGCACTTGCTGACGGTAGGTCTTGATTACACCGCAAAAGATTGAAATTCATCAGAGTTGGTTAGTATATCGTCAGACCTTTTTTAGAATTGCTGAAGTGTCAATGCACACTCCAATTTCCTACAATCTTATTGGTTGGCCCGTTTCAGTGGGGTTGTTTTGCTTTCAATTTTGTTGCACCGTCGATCTTTGGAAGATCAATGGTTGGCGCTTTACCGCAAGTTGAAAGTGAATGGTATTTAAACAAAGCGGGCAAGCGCCTTGTTGACATCTGGCACATGATGATATCATCGATGCAATCTCTAAAAGGTTTTACTGCTACTGATAGTTGTCAGAGACGATTGTCACAAATGTAATGCATCCATTGGTTGGTGTGATTGACTCAAACACTAAACAATGTAAATTTGTCGTTGATCTTGGATAGATCAACGGATAGCGCTTACCTGCAATCCCAAGATACAAGGATTTAACCAAAGTGGGGAAGCGCCTTGGTGACCCCTGTCCTTGGTGACATACAATGGGTATTTTACACAGTTCAAAACATGCAAGTTGTATACCGTTGATCTTTGTAAGATCAACGGGTAGCGCTTTACCGTTATAAGAAAGTGCTCGACATTTACACAAAGTGGGGAAGCGCCTACAGGACATTGTGGCATATGGTGATGTCATGGACCCACTTCTTTTAAATGCAATAACGAAGTTTGTACCGTGGCAGTTGTCAGACACGTTGGCAAAAAGGGAAACATTCTATTGGTTAGTCTGGCTGACTGGATATTATAAAGGCACGACTTTATAGCATCGTTGATCTCGGAAAGATCAACGATTAGCGCTCACCTGCAATATGAAGATGCATGACATTTAAGCAAAGTGGGGAAGCGCCATTCTGCCATGTAGCAAGGTGGGACCTATTGTAACGAAGAGCTGTTGAGTCACGCCAGGCTGGAAAAGGTACTGAGATGGAGTGAACTAATTGGCCGGATAAATTAGTGCTTGCCAGGTTGGAGATGAGTGTGCCAGTGGGGCCGCCTTTCAAAAAGTTTTATTAATAAGGTATTGCGATTTCCTATGATCGTTGATCTTTGTAATATCAATGATTGGTGCTTACTTGCATTAAGAAATTGCTCGAGCTTTAAGCAAAGCGGGGAGGCGCCTGCTTGACACGTGGCAAGGACTTCAAAACTTTAAAGCAGCTTTTTGTTTTCAAATAAGGCCGTTCGATGCTGTGTGATCAACAGATGAAATTTAAATCTGAGGCGCGACATGAAAATTAACGGTTAAAGACATTAATGTTGTTCAAGGCTCCTTTGTGCGATCTTAATGATGCAGTATAATTTGCAAATTCACCATTACTGAGCCACACAATTGCAAATTTCTTAGAGCGCAAGGGTTTCTAGAGCTAGGGCACGAAATTCTGCAAGGTTTTCAATGATTTACAGAGCAATTTACAAAGAAAAAGAAGCAGAAATGAGCAGGTAAGTGGTTTGTGACTTTTGAAAATCAAGGAATTATAATTGTGTAAAGTTGAAATTTTAAAATGCCTCCACGAAAGGAATTCTCTGGCATTACTGACTACCTCAAAAGATCTGTTCATGACGATTTCCTTAAACAAGTGCCTTTGTCTGTGAATGAATTAACAAAAGGGAGGGAACTCATCCCCCAAAACCCTAGGTTGGCTGTAGGTGAGGGTTTCTATGACAGAGCCAATTGGGTAAGAGATGCACAAGTTTCAGTGGGGGGTTTAGAATTGTTTAAGAAATGGTTTGCATAATGCAACTTGGACACCCCATTGAGTAATGTTTGGGAGTTTGACACTGGAAAATTGGTTGTTCCTGGGGTATTTTTTGACAGTGACCTATTATCTGACATGGCCAAAAAGTACGACCCCATCACTAGAATTGTGAAGAACCATGCCATGGATAACCTCTTTAGGGTTTCACCTGCCCTGATCAAAGAGATATTTAAGCTCAACCCTAACCAGGTAGTCCATGAGAAAATTGTCATAGATGAATTTCAGGCACGATATGATGCACATAGGGTATACTTGAGGGCAGGGCCATTGCAACAACACATTGTTAAAATTGGGTCACTACCTCTGGTTACAACAAACACCCCAGAGCCCTTGACGAAAAAGTACTTTAATCCTTGGGCACAAGCCCTATATTTTACTCTACAAAATATTTGGGATGGATGAGCAAGATTATATCCAAGGCTCTATTGTTCTCATCATAGCTCAGACCTTGCAATTTGGAATGAGCTCAATTTTTGATTTTGCCACTTTCCTATCTGAAGAAATTCACAATGGTTTAGTTGGAATAGCTCAAGGTAAGGTGAATAGGCCTTTTTGTTGGTATTCTTTGTTAATGCACATATGTCTTTACAAGGGAGTCGCCTTCTTCTCCAAGGAAATGAAGAAAACTAGAAAGAGATGGAGAGAAGCTCCCAGTTCAGTTATGGAGCACTGACATGACTTGGGAAGTCACAGATGCTAGCTATGTCAGATTTGACAGATACTTTGCTTCAAGGCTCTGATTGCTTTTGAAAGGGGATAGTCCAAGGATCCCACAACCTCTGTTAGAGCTAATCAGACCCAAGGACCATGCCAAGGGGCTATTAGTCAGTCATAATTGGGGGGATATAATCCCATACCCTGTTTCTACTGTAATTAGAGTTTATGGTTTCTTGGGAAGACCCCATGTCTTACCTTTTCATGTGCCTTTGAAGATAGGAATTGTAGAATTACTATGGCAGATTAGAACAATTGAGGAGAGGGATATATTGGGAAAAGGTAAAGGCACATTCTTCCCTGTTGTTACTGTGGTGCATGATTTTGTTTTTGTTAAAAAGGGATGGAGGACTCTGAGTTTATTTTTGGATAGAGATCACATGGTTCAATCCCATGCTAGATACATTGATCTAGAGGGATTTTATGACCTCCTTAGAGAGAGAACTAAAGCTAAGGCTATTATACAAAATGTGTATTTCCCATAGGATGCTATTAGAAATATTTTTTTATTACAGGAACAAGGGGTCAGAAAAGAAAAGTGGGTAGTTTTCAGTAAAGTTTTAGAATTTATCAATGCTTTTGAGCTCAATTATAACCCCTTGGCAGATAAGAAGTATTGGGGGGCCAAAATGAACGCACTGATGAATAATTTTGTTGTAATAATGCAAGCTTTGAATGAGAAGAAGAGCATCTTAATCAAAGCATATCTTGATAAGTCTGCAGAGGTGGAGAGAAGGATAAATAGCAGAATGGTGGTTACTCTAGGCTAGTATACATTACATTGGATACATTGTGGCTCAAAATATACAACACATTCCCCCCTACAAAAGGCCAAGATCAGAGAGTCCACCTGACACCAGTGCACCCAAGAGACAAATGTTAGAACAGGGATCCTCTTCTCATGTAGGAGAGTATTCACCATCCCAAACCCCACTCAGAATAGATGATGAAGCATCTATGAGAGAGCAACTAAGACAAATTGGAGGGGAGGGAGATATCATTGTTACTACTGCTGATATAGAAAGAGGAGTGCCTGAGGAGCCTCCAATGCCATCTTTTGACCTCACTATTGTTGATTACAGAGGTAAGGAGATAGATCCCATCACTGCACAAGCATCTCAAAAGTTTATAGATGATGAAAATTTTGTTAAATCTAGGGCATTTGCACAATTTTTGTGGAGGAAAAATATAGGAAATTTTGAGGCAAAGTGTAAAGCAATAAAATTAGAGCAACCAAACAAATTGGACTCTGAAGTTGAGGAAGAGGTAAAAGCCAAATTTTTGGAGGACTTTGCCCAATTAACACTTGAGGCCGGGAGAAAATTAGTCAAAGAGTCAGGAGTTTTGGTTTTGCCTGAGTGGGACATAGCTAATGCTATGATTTTTGACTCCATTAGAAAAGAGAAGGATGTGCATTATAAAACTGAAGAGGAAATTCTGCAAGCACATAGAGGGATAAAGTTTAGCAGTGATAACCAAGCTTTGGTGATTTGGTCTATTGAAAAGAGGGATAAGACCAAAATTCACTAAATTTCAAGTTCTGAGCATACTGGTACTCTCACTGTATACAGAGCTGATGAAGTTGATAGTGAAGAGATTACTAAAATGGCTCAAGAAATGCTATCTCTTGGGAGTGTGGTAGCTGGGAAAGAAAAAGAGTAAATTCTTAGAACTCAATGCCAAGTTTGAAGAAATACTGGAAAGAGAATCCAATTGTTGGAAAATCAAGTATACCAGATGGACAAACAACTTGGAAAAATGAAAGTGGGAGAGTCTAGCAGGCCAAGAATTGCATATCCTCACCCCTCGGTTGAGCCATTCAAATCCACCCCCATTGTTGAAATACCTGATACCTCGCAGAGACCTGAGTTCTACATTGCAGAAGAATTTGAAGAAGAAAAGAATAAATTGTGGGAAATACATGTTGAACTAAACAATCAATATGAGGAAAAACTCAGGAAACCAATTTTGTACTTAGTAGACAAAATTGATTGGCCAACATTTTATGACTAGATGGCAGGAATCCTAGAGATGTGGGATGAAATAAAGAGAGATGAAGACACATTGAAGCCCATTGTTCATAAATGGAGTGAAAGAGATAATGATGTCACTTCTATGTGTATCTCTGTCATCGAATTATCATGTGATCAGATAGAGATTTTTTTTGATATAGTTAATAATCTGAAAGAATTTGATGAAAAACGGGTTTCTGTTCAAAAGAGAATAACAATTTGTTTTTCTAAGTATATAGCAGAGAAGTTTGATCTTTTTCCCAGTGCACTTAAAAAGGTTGACAAAATAAAAGAAAAGGAAGAATGGGGAAAGGAATTAGATGAGTTGTTATGCCACAGAATGAACAATGTTATAAATGGAAAGGGGCATGTACTATGGGCAATGACTAATGAAGAATTTGTCAAAGTACAATTGTTCTATAACACTATTAGAAAAGATTTTGTTGAAATTGAAAAGATTGGAGATTATGTAATAAAAAAGCAGCAGGAAATCTTAAATTTTGATTGGCTCGATGATACTGTTTTCAACAAATGGAAGGAAGAACTTTTGTCTTTAGAACATGTGGCAGCAGAAGAAGATGATGCGGCAGTTGAGGACTCAGAAATAACTGTTACCCTAACAGTTCATGATGAGGACAATGGATATCCCCGAGTTGAGGTAAACTTGCAAAGATCAGAGACACATCATTAGCAAGTTTGATAGCTACATATTTCAAGGAATCAATATAGCATAAGAGCCAATCGTGGAATCCATAGCATTTGAAGATGTAATAGAAAATGGGCCCACCAAAAGAACACTTTGATGTGAAGTTTTGTTGTTACACAAAATTTTGTCTTTTTGTGACATTAATAAAATGTAAATATCTTTTGTCAAAAGGACAATTGTCAGTTCGCTATGCCTAAAGCTTGTTGCATCTCACATTATATAAGTGAGATATACATCTGTGATTTATTTCTCTGCAAATATCTTGAGAATACATTAATCTTGCAGGATCATGTTCTTTTATCTTGAGTCATTCTGAGTTTTATTTCAAATGTACAATTTTCAAAAATGGAAATTAATACAGAGGTGACCTGTCCCCATGACTGTTCTTGCTGAATCTTGTCTCCTTTTTTATCATCTGGTTACTGTGAAGTTGTATAAGCAAAGCTTGTCCAATTGAATGCAATTAAATCAAATTGTATGTCAATTCACTATTGCTTTTAATTCAATGAATTAAGTAAATGCTTCAGTGCAATTGATAGGGTTTCCATGGTAATAGGAAGGATGTTTGTAAGAATGAGTTTCAGTGAGAATTGCTGATAATATTGATTGTAATGCAGTCAATTAGATCTAGGATTTGACTCTAAGTCCCAATGGACGAGGCACTGATCTATTGATTTAGTTTGTAGATGAAAGATCATAAATAAGCATCAAGTCTAAATTAAAAAATCCATTCGGTTTTACTGTTCAAAAAATGTTGATGTTGGTTAGCACTTGTTTGCATTTAACTTCAGAGTTTGAGTTAGCTACTATTGTTAGAATTATTTGTAAACCTAAGAAGAATGGTGACCAAATCTGTTTTAAGGGATGTGTATAGTTGTGAAATGAGTAAAATATGTGTGTAGTGTCAAGTTGAAAAGTCTTTCATCCCTCAGGTATACCCACCTTGGTTCTGTAGAGCCTAAAGAGTAGAAAATCTGTAAATTGGTTCTGCAGAGTCTAAAGAGTAGAAAATCTGTATTGATTTTGTTGAAATTGGGTCCAGATATGAAGTACATATAATTGTTTATAGGAAGTAGTTGATCCTTCGATTATTGTGATCTTTTATCATCTTGGTATTAAGTATTTTGTTACTTAATAGTTGAAAAACACCAACACCCTTTAAAGAGGAAGAAGCAAGAAGTTTGTTTCCTCTTTGAATGAAGTACGCTTGAGATTGTAGAGGAATATAAATACTTGGGAATTGACTTTAACTATAGGCTCAATTTGGAGACTTGTAGAGCTAAACAGATGCAAGGGGGACAATGAGCTTCTTTCTTGCTACAAAATAGGTGTAGACAAGCAAAACTACGGGATTGGAAAACCAAGACTCCTCCTCCTGACCTACTGGTTATTCCAGTTGTGTTGTATGGATACGAGGTTTGGGGTTGCAGCCTTTTTAACCACAAATGGAAACAAATTGGAAGTAACCAAGATTATCCTATCACTACTAGCCTTAAAGTCAAATCAACAATTCTATATGAGATTCTATTGGCTGAATCAGGTATGTTCCCGATGAAAGATTCATTATTTATCTGTTTATTAAGCTATTTAAACAAAGTTGAAAATATGAATAAACATCACTAGCCCAAGTTAGTGGTCTGTTTCCCATTTCCTGTACATCGATTTTCAATTGTTTTGGTTCTAGCATTTTCAACAAATTATGTGGCTCAAGGTGTAATTTCTAATGAATGATCTAACTTATTTATTGGAATAGTTTTAGTAATTAAATTGTTCCTCTTAATAATACCTTCAAAATGAGCCAATTTTTGTGAAAAATGGTGAAAAGGTTGGCAAGTTATGCCTCGTTGTTCAAATTGCTTGAATTGTCAAACATTTTAACTTAGGTTTTTAATGCTCAAAATATGAGCAATCAAAACTTGAAAAGGTAAAAAGTATTCAAAACTTGAGCAATCAAAACCAAATTGACTTCAAATGCTCAAAAAGTGAGCATTCATAGATTATGCTTAAAATTTGGGCATACATGAAGGTTTTGAGTGCTGGAAAAATGAGCATACATAACTTGAAGTTTTTGAATGCTGGAAAAATGAGCATACATTATTTAAAGGTTGTGAGTGTTTTAAAAATGAGCAGACATAACCGAAGAAAGGGGGTTGTGAGTGCTCAGAAAATAAGCCAGCATAAGTGAAAGAGCTTGCGAATTGTAAAAAAGTAGCATTTCTAACTCTATTAGTTAAGAATGCTCAACGTTTGAGTAACTGTAACTGAAATTCATTTCAAGAAGCCATAACCACCTGTTAGCAAATTACAAGAAATTTGGAATCATAAAGACAAAAGATTAACTCTGCTACACCTGGGGCATTGATGATTATTTTCCCTTTGTCAACCTGCATGTTCACTCTGACAGCATAGAGGAAGCTGGTCGCTCATGGAAGCACATATAAGAACAGCTCCAGGAGACATTTTCTCATGTGATGCAATGATTTATGAATGTTGTGGACAACATACAAAGTATGGAAGGTGCTCCAAATGTTTGACAGTGCAGTATAGAAACATTATCACATGGAGATGATTAAAAAATTGTAGAGAATTGTTTTGTGAAAAAGTTTTGGAAGCCTTCAAAGAAATTGCCTTTGCCTGCACGCATGCGAGCTATGGACTCAAAGGCCAAGCACATGAATTCTTTTATGGAATGCATTGAGGAAATATGTTTTCATAGAAAGTAAAAACAATTTCTCTGTGGAGCTTTTTAGTTGAAAACAGTGTATAGTTATCCATCAAAGCCTATGGTAGAGAGTTAGTTTCCATATATTATGGTCTCAAACATCTCATGGACATTTCTCTCAAACAATGAAGCTATAGACAATGCATAGAACTGTGCAAAAATGCCTCCAAGTTATTTGGTTTTATGAGGCCGAGGAGTCTAAGTCGCAGAGCTGTATTTGTTGACATGGTTTTATGAGCTTTCAGAAAATGCAAGTGAAAAAGTTAAAGACAAATTCCATGTCCTTTGCTGCTTGCACAAAAGAAGAGTCTTGGACATGCATTTGGATGTATGTTCAAAGAGCACGAACTGTTTGACCAAATGCCTTCATTGCAGGATATGCTGAAAACGAATTTGATGAAAGGCTTTTAAAAACTTTAAAGAGCTGGAGGCAGTTGGTGGACTGTTTTACAGAATACCTTAAAAGAATGAGGTATTACAGAATTTGAGTGAAAACAATTTAGTTAAGAGGCATTCAATTTTTTAATGCAAATGCCACTGACAGGAATGATTTTGAACTCCACAACCCTTGTCATTATTCTCACTGCTGGCACTGAAATGGAAGATTTGGAAAAGGGTATGTGCATCCATGTTGCTGGCAAGATTGTATCTGTTATAATGGTTGAAATGTTGCGTGTATAACATGGAAGTAACAAGGTTTGTGGTCGCAGGAAATGCACAGCCTAGATTTGTTAAAACCGCTTTATAAACTTTCAAACAAATATAATTTGCAGACAGACATCATGGACCAGAGTTCTCGGAGTCGGACTCGGCTCAGACTTGGCAAGGCCAACTTGACTTCTGACTTGCCTATGACTTGGCAATGACTCAACAAAAAAAAAAAAAAAACTTCAGTTATATACTTTTATAATTATATATAATATTCCATGATCCAGGTTGAGTTTAGAAAACTTGGCCAGATCTGCTCAGCTTGGCTACTCAGATTACTCTCATTACTCATGGAGAATCATGAAACTATGTCATGGACAAAGAACCTAAATTGGTTGACAGAAAAACACCTCAAAGAAATATTTTCTCGAGACCCACAAAGGTTGCGGGTGGAAGCATGAAATACAGAAGCATATACAGAAGACAAATTTGCAGGAAAAAAGCTTCAGAAACTTTCAGTTGGATGCAATCGAAAAGTATAAAACTGAAGTCTTCAACATTTTCCAATGTTGACTCAGTCTGCGGCAATACAAAAACCTTGCAACAATGTATTGATATTCATCAATGCACATCTGTTTCACCCAATGCTCAAATTAATGCTGCATAGTTCCTGTGCTAAAATGGGAGCCTTAAATCATTGTATGGACTTGTATGGAGCATTTCAACATGGAAATTTTGTCTGATGTTATAGCTAGAAATTAAAATGCCCTGGCCAAAGCATGAAAAATACAGAATAATAAATAAGTCACTGAAATGGTTTAGCAACAATGCTGCAAAAAGATGTCAAAGACACAAATGGAACACAAATTACTTAGCGAAAATGGCAGTAGCAAATACGGTCTCATGAAGTCGTTGTAAAACATAGCTTTCAAATTCCCAATATAATGGAAGGTAATCAAAATTAGATTGATTGTTCCAGGATATCTGATGGTTCGGATCAGACAACTAGAGAGTTCCATTATAATATTTGAAACTGAGTTGAGTTGATTGTTTGCTCCCTATATCATGCTCTCATTCACTGTGATTTCAATGAGTTTGATATTATGATACATGCTGATGAAAAGATGACAAGGTTGACTTTGCACAAATACTGTATTCTTCCGCACAATGCTCAGATCTATTTTGATAGTGATGTGAATTTCTTGACAGAATGCTACAAAGAAATGTTGCCTAATGGAAACTAGTAGTCGCAGGAACTTGGGAAATAGATATGCCGAAGAAGCTTTTAAAACTGTCAAACAGATGTAAATGGTAGGTACAGAGCCAAATTGGTTTCCAGAACTTTTCATGTGTATAGAATAAAGAGACATGAATGCAGATTATCTAATTTGGATCTTGGTATCCCCTGCAGTTCATGCCAAGAGAAGTTAAACCTATCTTTCCTGTGATCAACTTGATGTTGTTCCTGATGATAGGCGAGCACAATGTGCATGTCCAAATGATCCACTATATTCTACATGTAATTTGGTGAACTTAATAAACTTGATATGCAATCACATGTCCCTCTTGCATAAGCATTGCTCCCATGCCCTCTGATGACGAATCAATCCACACATGAACTCACCTGCAGGATCTAGCACTACCAAGATAGGTGCATTGGTCAAGTGCTCCTTAAGAGCCTTGGTCCAAACGTATTTCTTTTCTTTCTTTTGAAGAGAAGTGATAGGATAAGCCTACTGATTGGAATCCTTTACGAATCGACTGTAGTAACCTGCCAAACCTATGAAACTACAAACCTATAGAACACTAGTGGGTGCTGGCCAATCCATGATCTCTCGAATCTTAGAAGGATCCACCACAATACCATCTCCCAGGATGACGTGCCCTAAATATTTCTCCTTAGTCTAGAAGAACTCACACTTTCCCAAGTTGCCATATAATTGATGGTCACAAAGGCACTACATCATGTTCATCAACACTTGAATAAATTATTATATCATGAATAAAAGCAAGCACAAACTGGTCAAGGTAAGTGTGGAACACCCAGTTCCTCAAACTCATGAACACTAATGGTGTTGATAATTGTAGCTCATAAAGGTAAGTTAGAAGTAGAGTTCAAGTAGGACTCTAGTTTGAGGAAGTAGAGTTCCAGTAGAACTCTACTTTAGCCACATTACTAATTAAAGTAGTCACTTAAGAAGTATACTTCAAGTAGGACTCTACTTTTCCCAACTGCTATATAAAATGAAGGTAAGGGTTAAATAGAAAATAATCTTTCTCAAGAAGGACATTGTGAGTGCGTGTGTGCGCGTGAGAGAGAGAGAGAGAGAGAGAGAGAGAGAGAGACAGAGAAGACATTACTGATTTTCAGCAGGGCAGAAAGAAGTATACAACAATAAATAGTAAAGGAGAAGGTAGCAATATTGAGTATATTCTAGGTTTGCTGTTTTGTTTGTAACTTGTTTCAGAGCCATTTTCCCATGTACTGGGAGCTCTTGTAAGTTCTGAAGTTATTTTGAATATTGATTGAAGAGCATATGAATTGTGGTTTTCTTTTCTAAGTTTTCCGCTGCTTTATTTTGTTAAATAAATCTAGTTGTGTAAATCTAGATCTGCTCTATTTACCTATATACTGGATTTAAGAAATTAACATGGTATCGGGGCTGTAAGCTCTAAAAGAAAAGCACAAGACAAATATGGCAGCCAGCAGTCTTAGGTTCTAGGATAGGCTAGATGGAGTTTCAAACATCTTGTGATGGAAGGCTAGAGTCATACTGCTTGTCAAAGGGCAAGACTTTTGGGAAAATCTAGAAAATGTTCTTCTACTACAAACAGATCTTGCACTTCAAGCAACACATGATAAGGACACTAAAGGACAAAGGGTCATTCTAGATGCTGTAAAGGATCACTTGATTTTGCATATAGCTGAAAAAATGAAAGCCAAGGACATGTTTGATGCCTTGATCTCTTTCAAATTGACAATGTGAAATGGAAGATAGTTTTGAAGAATAAGCTCCGAGAGTGTTGGATGACCAAATCTCATAATGTTTCTAGTTACCTAATGAGGATCACATAGATCCATGATCAGCTTGCAGTAGTTGGAGAAAAGATCTTGGATGAAGAGCCAGTGGGTGTAGCTCTAAATGGTTTCACCAAGTCATGGGAATTATTTGTGAAGAAAATTTGTGCTCGAGAAAACATTTCAAATTGGCAGAGGCTATGGGATGATTGTATTCAAGAGGAGACTCGTGAGGATTTTATATCCAACAAGCAAGGAGGTGGTGATGAAAACTTGGCCCTCATCACTAAGACTAAGAAAAGAAAAGGGAAAGCTTTCACCATAAAAGATAACAATTATGGAGAAGGACATCATCTCAAAAAGAAGAAAGACTTAAGCAAGATCAAGTGCTTTGTCTGCCATAAGCAAGGTCACTATGCTTCTCAATGTTTAGAGAAGAAAAAAGGTACAAGAAAGACACAAGTAGCAGCACCAGCAACAACAGAGACTCAATTGAGTGAATTTGAAACAAATTTTGAGAATGATTTTTCCTTTGTAGCTTGTCTTTCTACCAACACTATAGTTAGAAGTGCTTGGTACTTAGACATTGGTGCCTCCCATCACATGACTGAAGCATGAGAGTTGTTCAGTCAACTTTCAAAGTATGAATTAGGGATCACCCTGGAGCTTAGCAATGATGCCTTGTATGCAGTTAAGGGACAAGGAATTGTGCAGTTTCATCTTTAGTCAGGAGGATCAATTGATGCTCAAGAAGTGTTGTATGTACCTGGTTTAAAGAACTTGTTGTCCATCTTAGTTATGGAGGACATAGGTTACACAATTACCTTCTAGAAAGGGCAAGTGTTTTTATGCCTAGAGGGAGCCAATCCATACACAGCTGTGAGGATTGGAGTTAGGAAAGGCAACTTATATAGGCTACAAGGTAACTCTTTTCAGGCACTGGTGCATAACAGTGAGAGTTTGTGTGAGTTGTGGCACAAGAGGATGGGGCACTTGCATTACAAAGCACTACCTATATTAAGAGAGATGGTCAGTGGACTTCCAAACTTTAGTTTGGAGCAAGACAGGGTATGTAAAGGTTTTTATTTTGGCAAAAATGTCAAAGATTCAGTTCCAATAGTGAAACTCGATCCAAAGAGATATTCTGATGTTTGTGGGCCTATGTCAGCGGCATCAATGAGTGGTGCATCCTACTATGTCACCTTTATTGATGATTTCTCCTGGAAGACTTGGATCTACTTCATGAAGACCAAAGATGAGGCCTTCACACTTTTAAGGAGTTCAAAGCTCAAGTGGAGAATCTAGTAGGGAAGAAGATCAAGGTGTTGAGATCAGACAATGGGGGTGAGTATACCTCAAATAAGTTTAGAGATTTCTGCAAGGATGCAGGAATCAAGAGAGAGAAGACAGTTGCCTACAATCCACGACAAAATGGGGTTGTAGAGAGGAAGAATAGATCTATCATTAGGTTTGTAAAGGCCACGATCTACGATCAAAGTTTGCCATTGTTTCTATGGGAAGAAGCATGCAACATAGCTGTATATTTACAAAACAGGAGCCCTCACAAGATTTTAGAGGAGAAGACCCCAAAGGAGGAATTCACAGAGATTAAACCAGAGATAGGACATCTTAGGATTTTTTGGTTGTCTAGTCTATATTCATGCGCCTGTAGAGAAGAGGACAAAGTTGGAGCTCTTAGGTGAGAAAGGCATTCTTGTGGGATAAAGTCAAGAGTCAAAAGCCTACAGGGTCTTTATATCAACACAACTAAGGACAACTGTGAGTAGGGATGTCAAGTTTGAAGAAAACTTGGCCTCTAAGAAATCTCATGATCCACTGACAGTTGTAGAGGATATTTTGCAGGAGGATTCAAAAGGTGAGAAGATTTCACAAACCTTTAGTACAAAGGGCCAAACTTCAAGAGAGGGACAATAAAACCCTTCTGAATTAGTTAGGAGGCCTAGATCGTTTGAGCAAACCTTGAGAGATGCTCGGGAACATGTTGAGGCTCCCAGAACCACATTCAGGGAGAGTAGGCCTCCACAAAAGTTCCTGACGTATATAGCCTTGATAACCAACATCATAGACTTAAAGCCTTCCAACTTTAAGGAAGCAATTGCCAATAGGTATGGAGAGATGCCATGGTGAAGGAGCATAGTTGTAATGTCCCCACTAAAAGGGTTAGTTAAGGACAAGTAATACCTGCAAAAATAATTGTTAGAATCGTAATAATAATAAAACTAATTATGTTATTCTACTCTCTAAGTTAAACCCCATCTTAAGGACATCTCCAGATCGGGTTTCATAACTCATAGCTACTTCGCCGTCATCCCGGGAGCGGGCATCCTCTATCCAAGGTCAACGACATATGCATATGTTTGACAACATCAGAATATTCTGGCAACACGGAGAGTTCTCGGCCATGGTGGTCAGTTCAAGGTGTTATTACCTTGCTACCCCCATGCTTCGAGTCTTATAATTCTAATAGATTAATGCATTATTATTTGATTTCCACTATTTTTCCATACAAAGAATTTCTTAGCACTAATATATCTATACACGTAATTATTTATATTTTAATTTAATAGTGGAAATGCTTATAACATATAATTAATTTCATTCAATAACCATAACTTTATATCTTAATAAACTCAACTAAATCTTAATGAACATGTCATGGTAATTAATACTACTTGTACCTCTCGCTGTGAATTTGCATTGACTGACTGATGGCACGGCGACATGATTGATACTACGCGAAGGACGTACTGTCCTTATTGGTGTGCTAGCAGATCCTTGCTAGTGTACGATGAATGGTACCCTATGAGGTGGCAGATGCTGTTTTGACCCGCGTCTTTTTTTTCCAACGCTTTTTTCCTTCTTGCTTTCATACGTTTTGCTGCTTGTCTTTTATGGCTAAGTGGAACGTAACGGCAAAAAGATGTGTTGCCCCAATTTATTAACTATTTGTAATGTATACTTTATATTACCATTAATATGCCGATTTCCATGCATTATTATAATTTAATATAATAAGTTTGCAATATTTAATTGATCTAATTGATATTAAATCTAACATAATGAGATTCATTTTTGATTTATAACAATATGATATTTAATTTTAATAAGAATATTTATAATAATTGATCCAATTATGATATTCAATTATAAATAAGATTTAATAAGAATATTTATAACAATTGATCCAATTATTTATGATATTCAATTATTTCATAAATAACAACAATATTAATCTAGGTCCATTGCAATAACTCCATCATGAAGAATGTTATTGTTGGAGTTAATGTTCCGAAAGTGGTCAATAATTATTGTTGCACATGTGGCAAACCTTGTTGAGTTGCTGGCAACACAAGTTTAGTTTAGGTGTGAGTTAAAGAGTTCTAGTTTGAATCAAGTTCTTATTGTAGATGTGTTTGAGTTAGGTGTCCATAAGTTTTAGTTAGCTGTCAAGTTTGTGTGTATTGTCAATCATGAAGTAGTTTGTTGTCAATCTAATTAGCAGTTATTTAGGAATATTGTTGGGTCAAGCTATTGTATAAATTTGCATCTATTATTCAATAAAATTGAGCTGGAAGTTCCTTCTTTCTTTGTTTCAAAACTGTTAAGCCAATGTTAATAGCCGGTCTAATTCCGCGATGGAAGAGCTTTGTTTCTGAACAAATCTGTCCATCTGTAATGGGGATCACATTGGTAGGGATATAGGCCGACATGTCTCCAGCTTGTGTTTCGATCATGGGTAATGCGATCAAGCTACCCGCACCTGTCTGGTCCGATCGTTTTGCGGCTCTTTCTGATAGATAGGAGTGTGTCCAATATGGTAACAGAGCCATCTCTGTTTCAAAGGAAGTTGCTGCTGTGAGAATGTAAGTCTCGTGCTACTGCAAATTTTATTGTTGTACAACATTGGAAGGTATCTTCATATTTTTATTTTAGAAATTCTGAAAATGGATACACTTGTAGAAAAATATAATTGTCAAAATTTTCATACATGGAAAGTGAAAATGCAAATGCAGCTGATGAATAAGAGTTTGTGGGGCATAGTTAATGGTACTGAAATAATACCTACAGATGCTAAAAAGAAGATTGATTGGGAAAGCAGAGATGAGAAAGCTAAGTCTATTATTGGTCTTGCTCTTTCAGATTCAAAACTACATAATGTTGATTTAGAGAAATCATCTAAACAAATTTGGGATGGACTAACTAAGTTGTTTGGAGCAAAAGCAACAAATACAAAATTTTCTTTAAAGTTGCAGCTATTTAATTTTAAAATGTGTGATGAAATTACTATGTCTAACCACATTAGTAATTTGAGATCTCTAATCAAACAACTTGCTGAAGTTGGTGTTGTAATTGATAAACATGATGCTAGAGCTATCTTGCTAAATAGCTTGGCTTCAAAATATAGCAATGTTGTTTTTACTCTCAGTCAAATGTCTTCACAGACTTTAGAAGATGTGATTTCAACACTCTTGTTTCAAGAAAAGAGAACAGTTACAAAAGATTCAAGAGAAAATACTCAACTCATTCATGCATTATACTCAAAGAACAATATGGGAAAGAGAATGTATGGTAAGAATGAAATTCAATGTTTCTATTGTAAAAAGGTAGGACATATTGCAATGAATTATAAAATTCGTGCAAATGACCTTCTCAAAGGTAAAATTAAAGAATCAACAAATATAGTTGTTCATGTTGAATCACCTAATGTTGTTAGTGATGATGACATCATTGAAAATGAAGACCTTGTTTAATTTGAAGAAGTCTATGCTCTAAAAATAGGAAAGAATGTTGTAGAGGCTAGATGGATGCTCAAAGAGTTTGAGGTGCTATAGGATTGGACAAGCTATACTTTATAAGGGTTTGAGGCATTCCATGTGGAAATGGTGTGTCCAATAGTTCAGGGAGATTTGAAAGTCTGGAAGCTTGGCATCATACCGTTACGAGGGTTATGAAGCATTTCATGTGGAGATGGTGTGTTCAATGGTGTTTCGAAGCTGGATGATAGCTGCATAACTATGAGAAAGTCTTACTATATGACATATTTTCAAAGTATAATTTCTACATAATATTTCTTTTAGTTGTCACATTAAGTGGGGGTGTTGGAGTTAATGTTCCAACAGTAGTCAATAATAAATGTTGCACATGTGGCAAACCTTGTTGAGTTGCTGGTAACACAAGTTTAGTTTAGGTGTGAGTCAAAGAGTTTTAGTTTGAATCAAGTTCTTATTGTAGATGTGTTTGAGTTAGGTGTCCATAAGTTTTAGTTGGTTGTCAAGTTTGTGTGTGTTGTCAATCATGAAGTAGTTTGTTGTCAATTTAATTAGCAGTCATTTAGGAATGTTGTTGGGTCAAGCTATTGTATAAATTTGCATCTATTGTTAAATAAAATTAAGTTGGAAGTTCCTTCTTTCTCTATTTCAAAAGTTTTGTTCTATTTTTTCAATAGATTTTTGGAAATGTGTGCAAAGACCAGTGGGAAGTCAATAGTGACTTGTAGATGGTTGTTCAAAATCAAACATGCGGCAGATGGTAGTGTAGAGAAGTATAAAGCAAGATTTGTGGCCAAAGGATTTTCTCAGAAAGAGGGAGTAGACTACGAGGAGACCTTTGCTCTTGTTGCTAGATATTCTTCTAGTCGATTTGTTACATCCATTGCTTCAAAGTTAGGGTGGAGGATTCGCCAGATGGATGTGAAGACATCTCTCAATGAGGAAGAAGTATATATAGAGAAACCATAGGGGTTTGAGGTACATGACAGAGAGTCACATGGATACAGACTTAAGAAAGCCTTGTATGCACTCAAACAAGCTCCGAGGGCATAGTACTCTAGGATCGACAACTATTCGCAGAGCATGGGTTTTAACAAGAGTGAGGTAGATTATAACCTATACTACATACTTGTTGGATCTGAGATCCTCATCTTAGTGCTCTATGTGGATGACTTAATTCTTATAGGGGTAGAGAAGTTGATTCCTAAATGCAAGTCAGATTTGGTAACAAAATTTGAGATGAAGGACATTGGGTTGATACATTACTTTCTAGGACTTGAGGTTTGGCAAAGATCGAGAGAGATCTTTCTTATACAAGTGAAGTATATGCTATAGATCCTTAAGAGATTCAAGATGAAGAACAATAGATCAATGACTGCTCGAATGGTGACCAACTTGAAGAAGGTTGATTCTTCAAAGTCAAAATTGATAGACTCTAGACCATACTAACGAGACTCGTACCTGGCTCATACTCGGCAAGGGTAACTTGACTCGTGACCCGGCTTGGACTCGGTAGTGACTCGACAGTGACCTGACAAAGTGACAAAACCCTCAAATTTTTTAGATTTTTTAGGATTTGAAGAACATTCCATGCACCCATTATTGAATAGAGCTTAAAGACACAATAACATCATGAAATAGAAGGTAATTTGATCACAATGCACATACTTAAAAGTTAAATATACATCAATTACATAAGTGCAATACTACAAAGGTAAATTGCTAATTTGCTAAATACTAAATAGTAGCTGAAGGAAATAGAAAACATAGATATATAAAATGATAAATCCACGAAACCCATCAAAATGTATATCAAATCCATGAAATCCAACACATCAATAGTCATCATCAAATTTTCCAATCATATGTTATGTTAAACGAAAAGTTAAAACAAGACTATAGCTATGGCTCCTAGTCCTCATCCTCATCCTCATCCTCATCCTCATCCCCAACCTCAACCCCAGCCTCAGTATAATCTATAAAATGCCTCTTAGTAAGGCGTCTAAGGTAGGTCCTGGATGACTGATTAGCCATAGCATCAGCCTGTTAGGTGCCTCTAGGATCAACTGTAGTCTCTGCTAGTGCCTGTGAGGTGCCACTAGGAACAACTGTAGCTCTCTGGTCCTCTACTGCCATAGCCACGACCTTAGCCTCTTTTTGCCTCATCAGCCCACTCTAGGTCCTCATCATCAAAGACAAGATCAGTAGCCTCAATGATCCAACTAGACTTTGGATCAACCTCCTCTAGAGTAATTGGAGAGGTGTCACCATCCAAAATCTCCTTGGTCCTAATCCGTAGGTTGTAATGTACAAAGACTAGCTTATTCATTTTCTCCATAGACAACTTGTTACACCTCTTCGAGTGGATGTGCTCGAACATGCTCCAATTGTGCTCACATCCAAAAGCGCTACTTGGCTGGCTCATTATGCGGATAACGATTTGCTGAAGGTTTTTGGTTGAAGGCTCAAACATTTGCCACCATCTATCTGAATTTTGAAAAAAGGAAAAGAAAAAAATATTAGTCTCATTTCAAAATTTGAACTTTAAAGCTAGAAATTTAGAAACTAGATTGTATAAGGCTTAAGCCGCAATTTTTCCCTGGCTGCAATTTTGTATGACCTCTTTTGCAAATTTGACTTGAAAAAATGGGCCTTGTTTCATTATTATAGGCATCCATCTCAAGCAATATATCTATGACATTAGTGGCCATCTTTGATATCACATTGTGTAGGCCACTAAGAACCTCCTCATCTTCCTTGAAATCTTCATGGAAATAGTATGTTGGATTGAGGTAATAGGTTGCTGCATGGATGGATCTATGAAGCTGATTTTGCCATCTCCTATGAATTATGTCCCACATAGGGCCATACTTGTCCTCAATCCCTACATATTTGGCTGTAATAGCCTCCTTGGCCCTATCTATGCCCTCATATATGTAGCCCATAGCGAACTTCTCCCCATTAGCAACTCGTAGGAGGGATACAAGGGGCTCAATGATCTACAAAACAATTAAACAAAAAAACAATTTATTGAATGATGAAACTTTGCAAAGTTGCACAATGAAAATAAAACAAAAATATGTATGAGATAAATTAATTTATAAAATTTTAAGACGTAAGCTTTTAAAATTTAAATTACCTCTACAATCTCCTTAAATGGCTCCCAAAAACCTTCATTATAAATGCATTTTGTTGCATCTATCCTTGTAGGGGTGGTGGCAAAGGAGGAGGAACTCCATTGCGGACCAAGAAACATGCACCTCAAAGGTAACCTTGAACTCAACAAGGATTTTAGCATGATAAAATTAGAGGCAAATCTTGTGATATTGAGACAAGCCAACTCCTTTGCCTCCGTGTATTCCCTCGTAATGCTGAGGACCAAGGCATGATTATAGAAGAACTTGCAAAGATTTTTGGCCTTAGAAACACATGATTACACCCATTCAATCTTGTCAATATCCTCTAACATGAGGTCGAGGCAATGGGCCGCACATGGAGTCCAAAAAATTATTGGGTGTCTCTCCATCAAAAGTTTTCCTACAGTAATTTTAAATTAGTTAGTAAACAATTCAAAAATTAGATGTGTTAAAAAACTTTTAATCTTCAAAATTTAATGAAAAACTAAAATAAAAAATTTAGAAACTTAGAAATTAAAATTTCACCTATAGCATAATTAGCTGTATTATCAATCATCACCTGGACAACATTCTCTTCTCCCACCTCCCTTATGACCTCCTCAATAGCCTCGCATAAGAATTTTGCATTTTTGACATGTGAGGAAGCATTTATAGACTTTAAAAACATGGTGGATCCTGAAAGTGAAAATAAAACAAAATAATTATCATTGAATAGTCAATAAAACAAAATTTTAGTTATTAAAAAATACATTAAATTTTAGACTTCGAGAAGTAGAGGATGATGAATTACCTCCACTAGAAACAAGAAAATTTAGGAGAGTCCTATTCCTCCTATTTGTCCATCCATTGATCATAATGGTACACCCCCTTTGGCTCCAAATCTTTCTATGGTCCTCCAACTCAAGTTTCATCTCCTCAACCATTTCTAGTAAGAGGGGGCCACTCAACTCATCTTTAGTGGGGGCTTTAAACCTCACACCACAAATGGAAACCGCATCAATCATCCCCTGCCAATAAGGAGTCCTGTTACATTTATAAAAACATTTTAAGTAGCATATTTCAACATCAAGTTAAAATTATAAAAATTTATTTTAAAAATTGAATTTAAAGCTTAAAACGTAACACAATCAAGTATAAATGAAGTAAAAGTACCTGGCACCTATAAATGGAATGTTGTAGAAATACCAAAATTTGCAAATTGCTTTTCTTCCAGCTTCATGGATCTCCATATTCTAGACCAAGCTCTCAAGTGAGGGTTGTGCACCAGGAGTGGAATGTGGTACAAAAAAATTGTCCAACCTAGATTTTTTGACTCTTGGACGAAAGGTAACGCCAATACTACTAGCAGGGGCAACACCACAAGTAGTGCAAGGAATAAATGTAGAAGAAGTACCACTAGCAGAAGAACTAGGACGATAGGGGGGAAGGGAAGAACCTTACTCCAACACAACCTATTGAACCTAGGGGTATAAAACTAGATACAGAAGCAGTTCCAGATGAGCGTGGAAGGGAAGTGGAACCAATCTGAGCTAACTTTGCTTATTGTTTTTGTCTTAATTTCTTTTCTTGTTCATATTTTTCTAAGGCAACATAACAAAAATGTTGAGCCTCAGGAGTTGCAACTTTACAAGGCTCAACATCATGACCATGTATGCCAGCGAGATGGTATTTCAATCTATTTATCCCTCCACTATTAATGACCTTACAAAATAGGCATTTTGTTTAAGTTCTACCTCTACCTGGAAAGTCTATCGTGTACTTCCAGCACTCATCTTTTTTATCGCCTTTAGAGAGCTTGGGTTTTTCAGCTGAGGAGCCCTTATGAGTAAGGAACAATGTCAAGGTTGCCGCAATAAGACATTTTAGACCAAATATTACCATTTAAGCATTGTATTTTATAAAGATCTAAAGTAAAACAAAACCCATAAACATACAAAAAAAAAATTATCCAAAAAATCCATAAGCATATAGAAAAAATCATCAAAATCCAAAAAAATCAACTCTTACCTCTTTGAAATGAGTTGAGAAGTGTTGAGAAGAGCTCCTATAAACTCCTTGATGATCTAAATGCAAGCATATAGTTACTCCAATGTCATAAATGCAAGGTTTTCTTCTCTTCCTTTCAGCTGGTTGCAAAACAATGACACTCTATTTCTCTTCTTCCTCTCTCTCTTTTTCTTTTTCTCACAATAGAATGTTATGGAAGCCCTTTTAGGGTCTTAAGGATTTAAAAAAACCAATTTTTTTTTTTAAAAAAAGCAATTTTTATTGTTTTGACTTACTCGAATGTTGACTGCTGCGGCTGGGTCGAGCTAGTCGTGACCTGTGAGTCACGTCTTGACTTGTGAGTCAGGCGAGTCACCCTCCCTAACCCGCTGAGCCCGAGTCACGGGTTCGACAAGCCATGCCTGACTCGGGAGACTCGCCTGACTCATGGCGAGTTTCGTTACTTTGGTTTTCTAGACAATATAGGCAATTAATTGGCTCATTGATGTATCTCATCAAAACTCGACCAAACATTTATTTTTTTGTAAACACCTTGAGTTATTATATGGTAGAGCCAAGGCAGGTTCATTGGATCACAACAAAGCATGTGCTCAGATATTTGCAAGGCACGGTGGAGTATGATTTGCAATACCTCTCTGGAGATGGGGTTTAGTTGCAAGGGTATTCTGATTTGGATTGGGCAGGGAGTGATATAGATCAGAAGAGTACTTCAGGGTGTTGTTCAATTCAGGGTCAGCCGTGATTTCCTAGGAAACAAACCTCAATAGCACTCAGTTCAGTTGAAGCTGAGTACATGGCAGCCAGTTTGGCAAGTTGTGAAGCAATTTGGCTTCGTAAGTTGCTTACAAGTTTATTTGATCAGAATTTGGAGCCTATTGCCATTAATTGTGATAATCAAAGTTGCATAAAACTCTTAGAGAATCTAGTGTTTCATGATAGTTCAAAATACATTGAGATTACATATCATTTCATTAGAGACGAGGTCTTGAAGGAAGCAATTAAGCTTCAGTATATTTTGACAGATGAACAAGTTGTAGACATACTCACAAAACCCTTGATAAAGGGGAAGTTTTTCTTTTAAGACAAGTTTGGAGTGGTGGTGAAAACCTACCTCGCTAAGAGGGAGTGTTGATAATTGTAGCTCATAAAGGTAAGTTAGAAGTAGAGTTCAAGTAGAATTCTACTTTATCCACCTAATTAATTAAAGTAGTCATCTAAGAAGAAGAGTTCAAGGACTCTACTTTATGTAGGACTCTACTTTTCCCAACTACTATATAAAAGGAAGCCAAGGGCTAAATAGAAAATAATGTTTCTCAAGGAGGACATTGAGAGAGAGAAAATCAGAGAAGACATTTCTGATTTTCAGCAAGGTAGAAAGAAGGAAGTGTACAACAATTAACAGTAAAGGAGAAGGTAGCAATATCGAGTATATTCTAGGTTTGTTGTTTTGTTTGTAACTTGTTTTAGAGCCATTTTCCCATGTACTGGGAGCTCTTGTAAGTTCTGAAGTTATTTTGAATGATGAACTGATTGAAAAGCATATGAACTATGTTTTGCTTTTCCAAGTTTTCCACTGCTTTATTTTGTTAAATAAATCTAGTTGTGTAAATCTAGATTTGATCTATTTACCTAGATACTGGATTTTAGAAATTAACAAATAGTGCATTGGTCAACCCAAGAGGTACAATTGTAAACAATAATGCCCATATTGTATACGAAAAAATGTTTGATGAATATTAGTCTCCTGGATACAAAGTTGATGGTATCTCGACTTGAGATCTGTCTTCAAGAACACTCTCGCTCCCTTCATCTAATCAAACAAATAATTGATTCTTGGCAAGGATATCAATTCTTTACCGTCACCTTATTCAACAACTAGTAGTCAATGCACAAATGCAAAGATCCATCCTACTTAACGAAGATGAACAATGCACCCCATAGGGGTTCACTAGGATGAATATGGCCCTTGGCCAACAACTCCTCTAACTGCAAACGAAACTCCCTCAACTCTTGAGTATTCATATAGTAAGGTGCGAGAAATAGGATCTTCCCCAAGAATGAGATCAATACGAGAATCAATGTTGCGTTGAGGTGGCATACATGGTATCTCATTTGTAAACACATCAACAACCTCATTGAGGAGTGGATGATCATCTAATGAAACCCCCTGACTCAACCCCATCTAGGTCACTAACACAGACTGTAAACATATGACATCCCTATCTCACACTCTGTTTCAGTTGCTTGGCTGAGATCATCTGAAGTGAAATTGGTTTCTGGACCCATACAAGTTCAACTCAACCACCTGTGTCATCAACACATTGTACCAACTTACATTGACAATTAATACTCGCATGGTGAGAAGCTAACCAATCTATACCCAAACAATGCCATATGATCCTAAGGGTAGGACGCAAAGATCAACGGAGGCGGTGAAGGTGCCTATATCCAAAACACAACCATAAATAAGGGAATCCATGGTCATCTTGGAACTCATGGCTAACTCAACCTGCCACCTATTAACTTGTCAAGATGCCACTAGCCTACATCGTTGAACAACAGAGGGGGACATAAAAGAATTTGAAGCACCAGAATCAAATAAAACAGTGGTAGATATACTGTGTAAAACACTTATAGCCTCTACTACAATGCCCTAGTTCTGGACTTGATAGTTATCAACCATCGCAAATATCTTGTGGAATCTACTTAGTCTCCAACTGTAAGCTGTGACCTGGAAGCACTTGAGCTTGGTTTTGCCAATGTCTTCTGAAGACACATTGTCAACTTGGTTACCCCTGCTGGCCAGAAGGAAAACATGCCCCAAATCCATTACCATACCCATGTCCCCCATGAGGAGCATTGAGTTGTCGATAGCTCCCTTTGTTGGAACTTGATTGTACCCTTTGAGCCAAGCAACTAGGTGGGGACTGCTTCTCACATTGCCAATCTCACACTTGCCCTCCTATGGTACCTAAATTGCAACCACCCTACTGACCCTGAGAACTACCTACTAAAATAATGGCCTCCCATCAAAGGTGTCGATTGAGTTCGGGCTGACCCAATTCACTGTGTCTGTGAAATTGGTGCAACTGACCTTGTAGGCCATGCACCATAGCTCTGTGTGCCTGCTTCCTACTGTATCCTCTAGCCACATTGCTCTTGGCAAAGCTTTCCTTCTCAGGGGCAAGTGCAAGTGTCCTAGGCTGATGCATATGGACATCTCCAATAATAGAGCCATTGAGGCCTTGGACAAAATGATGAGCCAAAAGGACTTCACTATGATTATAGTTGCTATATTGCCTCAACTCAAAGAACTGCTGCTCATATTGGTCCACTAACATGGTACCCTGCTTGATCTCATGAAACTCATTAACACATGCCTCTTTGTACTGAGTAGATAGAAAAATCTCACTAAACCGCTCCTCAAATATCTGCCAGGTGAGATATTGATCTAGAGTTTTTTCTCTTGAATGTTCTACCAAGTGGAAGCATGGTCCTCAAATATCTGCCAGGTGAGAAATTGAGTGCGGAGTTTGACTGATTTTGGACGCCTAGTTTCTTTGCTGTCAGGCATTTGATTCATTGCAAGTCTGGTTTGAATCCTTGATTCTGCTACACTACAATCATGTGCCAACTGGAGGGCTGCGTGGCTTATTTTCTATCCTGCTTTCAAAGTCACAGTGGCTGCATTTACACCTGCAGAGGCACATGCTTAATTCTGGGCCTGCCACTCAACATTTGGGGGCCTGCGTTGAATGTCTAAGGGTCTGTGACCAATCTTTGGAGGTCATGTTGTATGATTGGGAGCTAATGCAGCATCTACAGGGAGCAGCAATTAGTTTTGGAGGCAGTAGATGTATTAATACTGCCTATCGTGGAAGTTAGAGGGGATTATCAAAGACTTTTCTGTGAGTCACTTGGATGTCTAGGAGTTCAGCTGGGCAGTTTCTTGTATCATTTGCATTTCATTTACTGCATATCATTCAGGTTCCATTGTGAATAAATTGGATTACATGCAATTTCAATTCCAGTTGTTATTATCTGTGCAAACTATCCAAGTCAGTTAAGAAGAATGTTGTGTATGCAAATTTAAATTAAATGAATAAGTTGCAACATTGAATTGTGAATCAATTAATAGTCTTGGCATAGTTATTTGTATTACTTTTCAATACTATCTTTTGCATTGCATATCTATTGAAAAATACCCAAAAATCGATATATTTCAATAGGAAAATTGAAAACATAAAATTTCCAAAAGGAATATCACCAGTATTTAGTGAATCCTGATAAGAGCCAGTTTGGGCTCATTACACAAATGTATTTTCATCATTCTAGGAATCAAATTCTTTATCACTATGCGTGCATTAGTATTTCTTTTACATAGTTGATTATTTTAATCCAAATTGTTATCATCATCTATGGTAGGATGATTTGACAACAAACTAACAATTGCATGCATTGGATGTGACAACAGATTTTAGAACCTGTTCGAGAAGATGGCGTAGATGGCCTATTGCTTTTCTTTCCTGGAGCGCTCACGCCCCCTCAAGCATACTTTCCCCTAATCAGCACCATACAGAAAAAATCTAGTCTCCGTTTGTGGGCAACAATTCTTGATCCTGGGAAAAGGCCAATTAATTTATCTATGATTGAAGCAAGCTTTGATGGAATGATAACAAGGACAAAAGATCATGGATTTGAATCTGGAGAGCTATCTATAAGTAGAATATTTGTGGCAGGGCACAGGTATACAGAAAAAGATTTTGAATGCGAATCTCTTTCAGTTTTCAATTCAATTCATTTTCTATGGTCAATTTGTTTTCCTCTCAAGTTAATGCACAATACTGCCTGAAAATTCTGGGTGCCAATTCTCGCAAAGTATAACTATTCCTATCCCATTAAATGAGGCCCTTTTATGCTGCCTTGGAGTGATAAAGACATCACTCAAGATATCTCTTTAGCTATAGTTGATAACCATTGGTATTGAAATTGGACTTTCCAATTTATGCAGGTGTTGATAATCTTTATTCTGTCATTGCAGATGGTTATTTTCTGCTAGGTACTTTTGTTTGTTTTGGGAGCATATCTGAAAATAGGGCTAACCTTCTGTTTAGGTTCGATATGAAGTAGGTTTGATGGACTTGAAACATAACAAAGAGGTTTTCAATTCAATTCATTTTCTATGGTCAATTTGTTTTCCTCTCAATTTAATGCACAATACTGCCTGAAAATTCTGGGTGCCAATTCTCGCAAAGTATAACTATTTCCTATCCCATTAAATGAGGCCCTTTTACGCTGCCTTGGTGTGATAAAGACATCACTCAAGATATCCCTTTCGCTATAGTTGATAGCCATTGGTATTGAAATTGGATTCTCCAGTTTATGCAGGTATTGATAATTATTATTCTGTCATTGCAGATGGTTATATTCTGCTTGGTACTTGTGTTAATTTTGGGAGCATAACTGAAAATAGGGTACTCTTCTGTATAGGATGGATATGAAATGGGTCTGATCGACTTGAAACATAACAAAGACAGAAAACAATTTGAATTCATGGGTAGACCTTTGTATTTTGTGTGCTTGAAAATGATCTAACATTATAGATGGGTGTGTATATTTTTTTTTTGATGGAGGGTTCAGACCTGCGAGGCAGCCCAGCGAAGCATGAAGCCTGTGAGCTACCAACCAGCGAAGGCCACCTAGACGTTTTAGGAACCCGATACCGGCCCACTCGTGCCTGAAACCCGATATGGGTGTATATATTTGATATCCAGTTTCATCTTATTTTACATGCATGTTTTTTTTACGTAAAAACAAGGTTTTGTTGGACTTTTTAAATATTAATACCCCATTCAAAAGGGAGGAAATTTATCATGGCAAATTTGTCTCTTCAATTGATGATGAGGAATCCTGATTGTGGATGTGTTGGTGATAAAAAGTACATATGTTTGTAAGCTCATCAAAGTATAATAAATAGGACGGCCATGGTAATTCCTTGATCTCTTTGTTTGACTAGCTAGCATGGGTTGCTCTAAAATTGTTTTACAAACTTCTGTTTTGTATTTTTCTCCCTATATCTTTCTGTTTCTACCAAAATTTTTCTTGTTTATACTTTCAAAGATCATTGTACCGAATGGGATGAACTGCAGTGGCAAAGCCTCCAAAGCAGCAATTTTTTTGTGAAAAGACTTTACTCAAATATGTGAAGGCTGTGTTTCAGAAAGTAAAAAAGCTAAAAGGTTATAAAATGTCCTATTTTCAGGTTGAAGACATTTTAAAGAAAAGGTGATATAACGTTTCTGAATTGAAATGACTGAAATTATAGTGTGAAAGGAAACTCAAGAAAGCAAGCAATTCAACGATAATAGAGTGAAGGAGACTAGCATAAGGATAATTATAACATTTTATGGCAAACTTCCAAGAGTCAACAATCACTTCAAGGCAATAAAAGGGAAAGATATAGGTTCTTATAGAGAGTGTCAGACATCATGGAAAGATTTCATTTTCACAATAGTTTTTGGCAGGTGGGATCTTGTCTAATGTAAAGAGACTCTCTGTTGGCATAACATGGTGAGGATGACCAGTTATGCTTTGTAATGCTCCCTTCTTGAAATAGGATTAAATAATTAACAATAGTAATTCAATTAAAAATACAAAGAAAAAAATTAAAATAAAATTAAATTTTGATCACAAATGGTCAAAAGGCATGAGAGGAAAAGTTGTGTCTCCCTCAAACAAGAGGTATTAAAGGGAGAGAAGAGAACTTCATTTGAGGGGATCAGTGGAGGAAGGAAGAAGAAGAGAGCATAGGAATTAAAGAAGGATTAATGGAAAAAGAAAGTAATGTGGAGAAAATAAGGAAGTGGAGGAAGGAAGAAGAGGAAAGCATAGGATTTAAAGAAGGATTAGAGGAAAAAGAAAGGAATGTGGAGGAAATAAGGAAGTGACTCTTGCAAAGGGCAGCAATGATGAAGGGTTGTGACTCATTAAAAGGGTTGTAATTATGAAGGCTTGGAAAGGCTGTGACCATTGAAAGGGGCATACATGGTGAAGAGGTGTGACCCTTCCTCACAAAAGATATAAAGGAAAAGAAGGATCAAATGGAATGGAGGAAACGAAGTATAGGAGTGTAATGTCCCCTGTTGGGCTGTACAATATAGTTGTCAATTTGCAATGCTCTGTTTTGTCGCCTTATACAAATTTCTAATATTATAGACTATTTACTTTGACCTCCTTATCCTGATTACTTGTCTGACCTTGTTGCGACAAGGTAGTATGCTCTAAGAGGCCATTCTATTATTTCCGCCTGATTTAGCTTTACCAAATACACAACGATAATTGTATCAATCTGATACAATCCTCAAACTCTATAAATGCCTAGATCTAGTATACTGATTTGTAATACTTTTAGGTATGTCTCTCAAAGCCAAAACACTACTGCCCAATTTCCGTTGATTCCCCAACGATGTCAAGTGGAAGTTCTGTTATTTTCTTCTCTGTGATTTTCACAAAACCAATGCACTCAAACTATCATCAATATGGTAGATGTAATAAAAGAGGAACAGATAGCTTCCCATGATTTAAAGATTATTTGTAGAAAAGACAAAGGAAAACTACTCAGTTTGGGTGCTATATGAAATCTGTGATAGCTAGGCCACTTGTTCTATGGTTTAGCCATAGAAGTTAAACAGCGTTCCAACACTTCAATCTTTCCCGTACTGCTGCTCAAACAACTTCCCGTGAAGGGTTCTATGACTAACAGTTCATATCAATTGTTGCCTTGGTTGTTAATATTAGTTCGTATTTCATCACTGATGAGATGCATGTAATCACTGTTTTTGTCTTGAACGTTTTTTTTACTCTTTTTATTGATGTTGTATTTGTCCAGTCTATAACCTTGTTAACAATGTTTTTCTTTTCTTATTATGTTTCTCCCTCTTAGTTCGTCCATAATTTATTCTTCTTTGATAGACATATGAATCCCCTATTTGTGGTGAGTGTGAATGGGCTCCGATCAAATAAGGTCATCCCTCAGTAATCTTGTGTGAAGCTTGGAGTCATATTTACCTTTAGTGCCACCTTGATACTCCTTGTATTTCTTGATGACAGTGCCTGATAATATGTGTGTTTTTTCCCAAATTCTACCATCGATTTTGAGGATTACCATTCTTGCTATACTTGGACTGTATATGTATTTTACATTATGATTAAAGGCGCTGTGATTGACTATTTCTTATGAATATCAAAGAATAATGTCTTAATCTATACTCTATTTTCCTGACTGTATATATTGTTATCGCTGAAGTTTGCTTCTTATGAACTGTTCGGATATGCAATTGATTGTGTTTTTTTCCTGTTCGATATATTCAGTTTTCTGTCTACGATATATTATTCACTACCTGCCATATTCTCCCATAGTTGTGTATCTATTCCCCCATAATATGTACCCATAAATATCATGGTACAATCAAATGGTTGCTTTTAAGAGGCATGTCATATAACTTATTGATGTGGCTTCTTATAAACTGTTCGGATATGTAATTAATGGTATTGTTTTCCTGTTAGATATATTCAGTTTTCTCTGTCTATGTTATATTATTCACAACCTGCCATATTCTCCCATAGCTGTGTATCTATTACCCCATAAATATGTACCCATAAATATCATGGTACAATCAAATGGTCGCCTTTAAGAGGCATGTCATATAACTTCTTGATGTGGCTTATTGTTAATTCTGACCACTGCTATTATGGTTTCTTTTAATTAATATATAATCATTTGCTTATCATTCTATCACCGTGCTGCCAAGGAGATAATTCTTGGGTTACTTGTCTGTGTTTCGTCATATTTCCTCTTATAACCGTTTGTTCTCCTTAGTATTGATCATGAATCCATTTATTACCTTATATCAGATAATCCTTTCATGCTGTTGTATATGTTTTATAATTTTTATGATATGTTATTTTTATTAATAATATATTATATTAATAATAGCCATAGGTTATAATGTATATTATATTTGTTTACCGTATGGGGTAAACGTTTTATTAATGCATACAGACAATAGACAAGAACATGTAACACAACAGTACTCCTTTTATTATTCACATATATGCCGAAAAGATTACATAGTGCTTCCAATGATGATTACAATAATCTCGGATGGTGTACATATACTTTCTGAAGAACCTTTCCAAAGGGGTCCATCGGCTACATGACAAGAACCTTCCCGAAGGGGTCCGTTGGCTACATAACAATTACCGACTACATGCTAATCTACCTGTCGGCTACACAATATTTACCGACGACATCATCCCCCAAAAAGAAAAGTCGTCTCCTGGCAACTTCAGAGCTAACAAAATAGGAGACAAAAACATACAATATAATATATACTAGGGAGGAGGTTGTGTCCCTAAAGAGTTCTGTTGCCGGTGCAATTCGTACACTTGATCTGTCCGGATGTGCAAATCCTTTTGAGTCCGCATATTAACCTCTACGGCTTCCTTTAGAAGAAGTGCTGCGTCCATAGCCTGGGCCTTAGCTAATTGCAATTCTTGCTCGATCGTTTCCTTGTCCCACAACAGTGCTGTACGCTCAGCTGCCCACGCTGCCTGCTAGCTGACCCAGTCCGCAGTTAACTTTTCTCTAGTCTCCCTCTCTACTGTCAGAGATCTCTCAACTGTGATCTTTTCTGATGCCTTGTTCGCCTCTACATGCCTGTGAGCATAATAGACTTTTTTATACAACCCCACTAGCTCGTGTGCTAGCTTCTCCATCAGAGTGTTGCACGGTCCCAACTCAGGCTCGGTGGCCCAATCAACCAACATCTCTAGTGTCTCAACTGCTTGCCAACCCTTGTCCTCAAAGCAGGAGCGCAACCGCTTAGGACAACCTCCCCGAATATAAAGCTTAGACCAAATGCAACTCTCTCCGATGAGTCAAAGCCTGCAATGCAATGGTGTGTCCTTTCTTCAACGCAACTCACATGGCTCTGAGGTAGTCCTTGCATCTATCCTCATTTGACCCATAATCCTCCTTCGCCACATCGTCCATTGTCCATTCCCCATCACTATCCATCTCTGCCTCACCTGCAGTTACGTCCACGTCCGGTGATGCATCGTCCTCTCTGGGCGCATCCTTGGACTGTGGAACTCCCACCTCCTGTGGCTCCGATACGACGGCTGGTCCTGGGGATACCCGCCATGCCTCGAAGATTGAATGGGCGGATCGACCTCTTCAGAATTGAGTCGGAACTACTGTCGCAGGAATGCACTCGCTCTATCCATCACCTCCATCTTCTCGGGCTGTGCCATCTGTGTCGGCTCAATGCTCTCATCTTGTTGTGTTGGCTGTACTGGCAGAACTGGCTGTACTGGCTGAGTTGACTGTGCTGGCTGCATGTTCGCCAACAAGGAGGACAAAATGGTGACCACAGCATTAGAGCCAATCACATCTAATCAAACTTGAGGTTCGAGCTCTGGCGCTGGCGACTCTACCATCTCTGAGGTTGGCTCTGCTGGTGCAACAGAGTCTAGCAAACAACTCTGGGAAGGCATGCTCTCGGTTGTGGCCAACGGTGGAACAACATCTGTCGTAGCCATCAGGGGAACAACATTTCCTGCTGTTCGTGGGACAACATTTGCCACCGTCGGTGGAGTCATAACGACCGGCGCATGTCGCTGGCCAAACAGAGGAATGAGGGAAGTGGTGGCGGTCAAGTGTGCCGAAGTTGGCAACCGAGGACGGGTGAAAAATGTGGACCCGCTACCCGCTGCGTTGGTGCCAACTTCCGCAAAAGTACTCTCTTCCTCGAACTCGGCCCCACTGCTCTATGAAGTGTCCTCCTGTCTGCTGTCCGTGTCTCTATATGCCTCCAATCCTTGGAATACCTTCTTCTGCCCGGCTGCTGTTCCATCCGTGCCCAAATGTCTCTAATAGAATATTGGAGGCTCCCCTGGTGCCAACTTTCCCCTCGGTGGAACCTTAAAATCGTTGAGTGGTACCTGATTAATTGTTGCCTCCAAAAACAACCCTATGGCATGATGCGGCATGAAGAACGTCTGGTGCTGGAGTGTCATAAACTCTTCCATCTTGTCGGCGAGGATCGAGGCCTAATCGTACACTGTGCCATTCATGAATGCAATCCGCGGCAAAGCTATATCTGAAGCCTGACTTGCCCCTGTCAACTTGCTTTTGGTGACATCCATGATACATCTCTAGTGGCCCTCTCGAATAAAATCTCTCTGAAGCCCTCTGCACTTAGCACCCTTTACTATTGACTCCATTTCCTCTGGTGTAAGATTGGGGCCTACTAATTTCACCCAATATTCTTTTCGTTCCTATGACAGCGTGTAGTTCTTGATCTCCACTTTTCGACCTCCTTGGCAAGGGATGCCAAAAACCCTAGTGAAATCCTTCGGTTTAAAAGAAACTGTCATATGGTGCTTCTTGTACATAAATGTACTGGTTCTGCTGTTCCTATTGTATGATTCTATCATGGTTCGCAAAACCGATTCAAACAATCGAATGGAAAATACTGGAAACTGTATGGCCCAATGCACTTGTGCTCGTACTAGAATTTGTTTGATTACCTCTGTGTTTGGAGTTTCTTGCCACAATTTCCGACACTTGCTGCCATTCAATTCTTCAAACTGAACCGTAAGGTGTGAGAGGTCAGCCCTTACTTTTTGCTTCTTACTGCTGGATGCTGTTGGTCCTGCAACTCGAATTCCGAAAGCCAAGACTCTGGCATTCTTCTCCATATTTGTCTTCAACTGGTTTTTCCACTACTTCCTCTTCCTTGCGGATTCCATAATAATGGCTTCTTGCTTTACCTTTATAATGTAGGGTTTCTCCTCTTTTCTTTTGTCTTCTCATAGATAATATGCCTCAATATATATATATATTTTTTTTTTTTCCGTTGCTTCTTTCTTTTCCCGGTAGTTTCCTTTAACTAGTGGCTGGGAGATTACTTGTCCGCGGAAGTTTAGAACTCTGTCCACGAGAGTGTTGTCGTTGCAAAATTCCTTTGCCTGTTATGAACCCAAGGAATGAAAACAAATGCTCCCTGATACAAGTGCACAGTTGTCACATGCCCTTCATAAATCTGGCCTAGATATGCGAATGGAAGCTCATACATGCCCTTCTTTGTAATTACTGCCAGTCCCCTTCCTCCCCAGGTGGCAGTCTTTGTCAATCTTCTCACACGTGCAAAACCATTTGACTGTATTTCGCTTGATGGAAGCCCACTAAGTACACCAACTATAATTTTGTTGTCGTCTAAGAGAACTTGCAGAGCCTTAAAATAGAAGTCGCAGGAGGTTGGAACATAACTCGCGGAACCTTAAAACATTAGCCGTGGAAACTTACAACACATCCATGGAGATTTTAAACACAGTGCGGAAATCTCAATCACATCTCGCGGAGATTGCAAACACCGTCCGTGGAAGCTTAAAACATAAGCCGCAGAGACTTCAAACACATCCCATAGATATTTAAAATAGCGTTCGCGGAAATCTAAAACATATCCGCGAGGATCTAAGACCCAATCAGCGAAAATCTTACCACGAGGCATGGGTGTCTGCGGACACACGTTCGCGGGACACTTTGTGTGCGAAACAGGTGTCTGTGGGACACCCGCACACTTACACACTTTTTCTTTTTTTTTTTTTCAATTTTTTCAATTTTTTTTAGCCTAATAGGGCGATTATTACTTCGCCTCATTGTCGCTCCTGGTAAATTTTTAGCTTCGAAACATTGATGGCCTTGGGAATCTCGTGCTTATCCAAGGTCCACAACTTTATTGTTCCATTATCACTTCTCGAATTTGGTATGGCCCGACCCATTTGACTTTAAACTTTCCCGGTTTGATTTTGTTCCGTCCATCATACTTCAACACCAGCTGTCCTGGTTGGAACTTGTTTAGTTTTAGGTGTTTATCATGCCATGTCTTGTGCTTGTTTTGTGTCACCTCCGTGGCCCATTGTGCAACCGTTCCCTCAGGCTTTCATGTCGCCTAACTTATTCGCCAGTGTGATCCTCAGACTCGGTATCATAAATTTTGCTGGTATCACTGCCTCTTGTTCGAACATCAACTGGAATTGTGTGTCTTGTTGTCACCTTGTATGTTGTGTGGTATGCCCAGAGGGCAGAGGGTAGTTTTTCCTCCTAGTCTTCACCTTTGACCGCACATGACTTGTAGATGATTGCAACCAGGATCTTGTTCATAGCCTCAGCCTGTCCGTTTGCTCTCGGGTAGTACGAGTTGGATAGAGTGATATTTATTGAATTCCGTCATTAACAGTTTAACGGCGTGATTGACAAAATGCCCTCCACGACCACTCGTTATTTGAAGTGGAATCCCGTACCGAGTGATTATTTGTTCATAGATGAATTTTGTTGTACTGATTGCTGAATTATCTTGTAGGGGCCGTGCTTCCACCCACTTCGTTAAGTATTTTGTAGCTACGACTATATATCAGCATTGGTGCCTTTGGCTTACTCTCAAGGGTCCCACGAAATCCAATCCCCATCGTTCAAATAATTCCTGTGCATGTGAGGGGTTAAGTGGCACGAAGTCTCTTTTTAGCGGCTTCCCGACCCTTTGGCAAGTGTCACACCCGATTACCCATTCACATGCATCATTGTACACTGTTGGCCACCAATCCTGCCAGCAATATTTTTCGTGGTGTGGTATCAGGTCCCATATGTCCTCCTGTTGGACCCTCATGTGCTTCCTTCAACACCTCGGTATTTCCTCCTCTAACACACATCGTCGCAAGATGTGATCATGCCCCATTTTGTACAGTAATCCATTAATCAATTGAAATGTCCGGCTCCTTATTACTAAATTTCGCCTTTCATTTTGTGGCATATCCTTCGGTGGCTGCCCTGTGGAAAGGTACTCCCCAACACTCGTGTACCATTTTGGCAGTACTGCAATTTGAAATAATTGTGCATTAGGTTCACCTGTTTTAATTTGTTACAGATGGTCTGCGCTGACATGATGCTTCCCGGGCCGTACAATGATCTTGACGGTGAATTCTTGCAACAAAAGTAGCCACTGGCTAATTCTTCCTTAGATGACAGGTTTATTCACTAGGTACAACAGAGCCTGATGGTCTACATAAAACACGAACAATGTCACCAACAAGTAATGTCGGAAGTTTTGCACTGCATAGACCATTCCTAAGGCTTCCTATTCTGTTGTACTGTAGTTCGGTTATGCTTTTGACAGTAGTCGGTTGGCAAAATATATTAGGTGATCTAACCCATGGTTGCCTATCTGTGCCAAAGTTGCTCCTATTGCATAATTGGATGCATCGACGTGAACATGAAATTCCTTGTTCTAATCTGGGTACGCCAATATAGGTGTTGTGGCCAACTGTAGCTTCAACCCTTCAATGACTCATTCTATTCTTTTTCCCATTTGAATGGTTCCCTTTTGCGTGTCAATTTGTCTAGCGAATACAATACTTTGGCAAAGTTTTGGATGAATCTTCTATAATGTCCTATGTGTCCCAGGAATGACTTTACCTCCGTTACATTTGTAGATGGCTACATTTCCATTATTACTCTAACTTTCTCTGGATCTGTTTTCAATCACTCCTTATAGACTATATGCCCTAGCAATCTTTCCTGCGAAACCATGAATCTGCATTTCTTTGGATTTAAAGCTAGTCATGCCTTTCGACATCTTTCCATGTATTCACCCAACGCTACCAGATGGTTGTTTTCGGTGCTGAATACAGACCAGTCATCTAGGAATGCTTTGAAATTACCGACCGACATCTTGTCGAATATGTGTAGTATGATTCTTTGGAATGTAGCCGGCGCATTGCACAGGCCGAATGGCATTTGGTTGTATGTGTACACCCCGCCTTCTACCACAAATGTCGTTTTAAGTTTGTTCTCTTCTGCTATGCAAATTTGATTATATCTTGAGAACCCGTCCATAAATGAATAAATCTCATGTCCAGCTACTTCCTCCAATATACTGTCTGTGAAGGGTATTGGGAAAGGGTCCTTGATTGTTACTGCATTGAAACATTTGAAGTCGACACATATCTTGATTTGGGTGGTATCCTTCTTTAGGGATATGACTATGGGTGACACTCATTCACTTGTTTGAACCTTGAAAATAATACCAGCCTCTAGCATTCGGTTAATTTCTTCTGTAACCTGCACCGCATAATTTTTGTTCATCTTGTTAGGTCGCTTCCGTACAGGCACTGGACCTTCGACCAGCGGAATGCGGTGAACATAGCTCCGGCGAAACTCCTTCCAAATCCTTATATGTCCAAGCGAATACATCTTTGTATTCCAAAAATATTTTAAATGCCATTGCTTTTAGTATAGGATCTCAGTTATCCCCCACCAATATGTTTTTTGGTTCGGCCTCATCTCCCAAATTCATGGTTTGCACTGTGGCTTCGTTATATTTGATCGGCTTCCCTTCATCGAATACATGTGCGGGTGTTTCATCCAGCGGTGCATCCCCTTCTTTTATTTCCCTAAATTCTTCTGGAAATCCATCTTCGTTGTGCCCTTCCTCTATCATTAGTATGTTGTAGCTCTGGAATAACTCATAATCCTCCATCTGCCAATGAAATATTTCGTTCACCGAATCCAAATCATCGTCTGTCAATCCACTTTCCAACTGTAGGACTCCTTCCGGATCTGGTTCCATTCGCTGCTTTCCTTCATCCTCTTCTTTAGAATCAGATGAGAGAACTTCCTCACCCACCATTTGTGTGTAAATCAATAATGAATTTTTGCCCTTTGCTTTCCAGTGATAGTGTATTCTTCTTCCAGTCATGCTTAACCTTTGCTTGTACGAGCCATCCACGACCTAGAATGGCGTCATATCCTCTTCTCTTCAGTGGGATGATGATGAAATCGAGTAGGAATGGCTATGTTCCAATAATTATTGGTTGTGCCATCAGGATGCCGAGAGGTTTAATGCCATGTTGGTTCGTCATCAGTAATTAGAAGGTAGGTGGCCACAATGTTGGTTGCGCCAACTTTTTTTAGGTATCTTTTGGTAACACATTCACGCCTGACCCTCCGTCCACAATTGTGTCTATCAGAACAGTTCCTAGAATTCCCATCTCGATGACCGTCGGATGTCGTCCGGATGTGAGGGCTAGCAGCATTGGGTCCTTTGCACTTGCTCCACTTTCGTTCTCCGTTCCATGTTTTCCCGGTGGTTTGGCAGTTGGAGCGATGTTTTGTGAGTGCCGATCAAAGTTGAGGCATTGTGAGTAGTAGATCGTTTATTTTGACTTCTACTTTAGTTTGTAGTATCTTTCGTACGATGTTCTATTCTGCGCAGTTCCTTGTTGAGGTACCGGTAGTGTCCTTCCATTGTGATTTCTCTGCCTGCGTTGCTTTCTCAATTTCTGCCCACGCTTCTTCCAATCTCTTCTTTTCTTCCGTCGGGTCGAGGTACACTTTTGCTTGTTTACGGGTGATTGCTAAGACTTCTTCGTTCGCGCTACTGTTGATCAGATTTACTCCTGATTTTGGGCACTTGGCATCTTCATGATCTCCAGGACCACACCATTGGCATAACAAATTTGGTGTATTCGTTGATGTACAGTTTCATGCAAAGTGGCCCCACAAATTACATGCTTGGCATTGAACCATCGGGCGGCAGTTCGCATCATACTGAATTCGGTTGCGACCCTCATTATTATTGTTGGTATTGTTGTTCTGCCCTCTTCTATTATTTTTGTACCCACTCGAAGTGGCACCATCATTGCCGGTGTTTCCACTCCCTCTTGACGCGGAAGCCTCCTGCGTCAGGAGCACTTGTCGATGCCCTCTTGTTTTCATATTGAAAGGGCATTCTTTTGTGGAATGTCCCATAATTTGACAAATATCGTAGAACTAGTTTTTCAGACAGTATCCCTTCGTGTGACCTTCTGTCTTACATTTTGTACACCAAAGCTCGTTTCCCTTCGTCTCTTTCTGCATATTCTTAAACTTCTTCATCATTCTGATCATATCCTTCTGGAGAGCTCAGACCTTCTTGCTACCCTTTTCGTCACCACTGCTATCTTCTTCCGAAGATGCGTCATCGGAGTCGGATGAGCTAGTTTTCTTCTTCTTTTTCATTTTTTGTTCACTCTCTAAGTCCATCGCCTGATTGTAGGCTTCGATGTATGATGATGGCGGCACAATCTTCATTTTCTTCCTTAACTCCGGGCGTAGTCCTTCAATGAACCATCGCTTTTTCAGCCCATTTGGCAGCTTACTTTCCATTTTATTTATTAATTCTTTTAGCTTTCTGGCATATACACGGACGGTTTCATTTTTCCCTTGCTTTGTGGTGTAGATTTTTGCTACTATCTCATTGTTGTCGCACAGCAATTGAAACTCGGTGATAAAATCCTTTTTAACTCCCGCCCATGTAGTAAATTTTTGGGGATCCACATTGGCAAACCAATCACTTGCTACACCCCTTAGGGTTGCTAGAAATTGTCAAATCCATTCATCTGTGTCAATTATGCCATTTGCCGTCCAAATTGTTTTGCATGTCTTATAGTGTCTGATTGGATCGACTGTTCCATCACCATCAAACTTTGGCAACTTCTCCTTTGGTCTTGCCATTATTACTTGATTTTGTGTACGGGCATTGTTCAGTACTGCTCCACCGGCGCTGTTCAGCACTCAACATTGGCACTGTTCTGCACTTCGACACCGGCGCTCTGTATTCCGACCTTGACGCTCTGTACTCTGACACCGACGCTTTGTACTCCGACACTGACGCTCTGCACTCCTACACTAGTGCTTTGCACTCCAACACCAACATTGTTTCAGACATTCGTCTTATTTCCAACAGCTACGTTCTTTGGTGAAGAAGGGTCTTCGTTAAGCAAAGTTGTCCGTTCTGGAAGTGTATCGCGGACAAAGAGTTCACTCCACGCTCGTGCGCCCTCGACACTTCGAGCCGTGTGAGTTAATTCCCTTCCGTCTGGATTCGCTTCCCTTGGCATATACACGTTCAGAAATTCCTCCCTTGCTTCTTCCACCAAATTCAACCGTTGTCGAGTCTCTTCCATCAATTCCTCCGTGCTTCGGTGTCCGTTGGCAATTTGCTGAAACCTCTGTCTACGCTCGGCCTGTTGTGCCAAAATTAAATTCCCTTGTGCTGTGCGTGTTTCATTTTTTTCTTTTAGCTTATTCCTATCCTTGTTGAGCTGATTCAGCATTAGTCTTCATTCCTCTGCCTTTGTTCCAGGTCCATCGGGCAATGGCGCCAAATGTTTATTGTATGGGGTAAACGGTTTATTAATGCATACAGATAATAGACAAGAACATGTAACACAACAGTACTCCTTTTATTATTCGCATATATGCTGAAGAGATTACATAGTGCTTCCAATGATGATTACAATGATCTTGGATGGTGTATATATACTTTCTGAAGAACCTTCCCGAAGGGGTCCGTTGGCTACATAGCAATTACCTACTACATGCTAATCTACCTGTCGGCTACACAATATTTACCGACGACAATATCTAATAATAGATCATTGTATTCATTAATTATTATATTTATGTAAGTCATATCATAAGTATACATTTTATTCTTTCATTACTACCACATTAATATTATAAATCAGATTATAATATATATATTTTCTTTTATTAATTTATCTTCATTATTTATTAGTATACTTTAATTAGGAAAGGGGGACAACACAAAGAGAACCAGAGAAGATTAAGAGCAGAAGTATAAGGAGGGACCTGAAATAAGAGTTGAGAAGGAATGAAAGAAATAAGATATGCAGATCTAGAAGAGGATATGCAGGTCTTAAATGGTATATGTACAAATTTAGAAAGAAGTGAAGACACATTTGAGAAGTGAGAGATAGGTGAAGATTAAATAAGAAGTGAAAGGGGCAGCAGGTGTTGTCAAATAGATGTATCTTTTCCCTTACCAAAGGGTGCGGCCCTTTCGGAAGGGACTTAACAAATGAAAGGGTGTGACTCCCTACACTCAAAGGAGTATTAAATGGGATAAGGTTCCATTTGAAGAAGAGATCAATTGGAAGAACAATATATTATTCTCAAAGGCAATGATGAAAAGTGGCGACTCAAGAATTATGAAAGGTTGTGACCATTCCACTCATAAATTATAAAGGGGAGACAATTCCAAGCAAACATCAATACATCATCACTCATCGATGCATCACACAATTAAACAATCTATGAATCAACAAAGGTTGAATCAAACAATATACAAATTAGCAAAGTTATATTCGACAAAGGGAACAAACAAACAATTAAATCAACATCAATCAATTCACATCTTGGAATCTTAAATCAATCAATGAATTCATCATTCAAACATCAATCATTTAAGCGCCACCCTATCAAATCCACATTCATTTTGTCAATCATCCAAAAGGAGAATACACAATAAGAAAGAACAAATTACAAACACAGACCTACAAACTAGGTTATTTGGCACATACAGTACATTAGAAATGTATTTGTGATTATCTTTGTTGAATTATATATGCCATTCTAAGTCATGATATTTTGTGATTGTCATTTCATGTTTTATTTATACAATTTTGGTTTAGTCTATATTGCATTTCGATTTGAGAATAGTTTATCATAAGTTTTCTTGTGCGAAATATTGTGGACTTTTTGACTTTAATCAGCCATGATAAGGAAAATGACTGTAACATAGATTGGGGGGTTACAATGATGAGGTCACCTTTTAAGCATGCCACCTCATGGTATGTGACTAAGGATTCCCATGAAGCCAAAGGTGCACAAAAGGACTTCCAACATAGGAAGGAGGGACTATTAGGACACTTGTTTCAAACATTTCTCAAAGCCTCTATCATGGTGAATAAATGCATGTAGATGCTCAATCATTGGAGATAAGGTAGAAGTAACAAGATTGAGAGTAATGTCGATAGGGTGGTACATTAGGTATGCCACCTCATATGGATGGCACAAACCACTTGAGGCCAAGAGGGACAATAGATTTGTTCTTGAGCCTAGGGTAGGAAGCCACTAGGACACCTCAGCAACTCATCTTACTTTATTACTTTTATGATTAAGACATCTTAAATCTGATTCAAGAAACATATTAATTTAAATGACATTTCTAATATATATTTATTTTCAAATCAGGAATGTCTGATTATGAAATATGTTCATAAATGATTCATAACTTGCTTGTAGGATTCCAATGAAAGCAAAAAGGTATCACCAAAACTCTACTAGCCCAAAATAGTTCGAATTTAGGAAAAAATTTGGGTCCTCAATATATGGGGACATTACAAGTGGTATTAGAGCATGTCCTTGCTAACTTGAGGGACATTACGATGAATCGATTAGTCCAAGAGATGGATTTGGTCCTAGTTGGACATTTGTGCCTCTTGTGGGTATTGATGTGAGTTTTGTTCTCCTACAACATCTAGAATCAAATAACCAATGTTCCGAGATGAAACATCAACTACTCAATTCTCTCTTGGTATAAGGTTATCTCTTATGCTAAGCTTGCAAAGTAAGATCATAAAATGATTTCAAAGTTCTCTGTTTACCCTCGTGGGGTTACAAAGATTAATTGCATACAGAAAATAAAGTATTTAACATAGAATGTAAAGAGAACACAAGAGTATTATATTCATTGATAGGTTACCATACACAAATGTATTCCGTACAACCATGTTTTGATCAAAAAGAAGAATGCATACATAGTGTCTGAGGGGTGTGAGGCAAACTGTTGCACTAGTGTAACTCCCTCGGGAAGACCAACTCTCTAATTACCCATTTTTCCGACAACATCATCCCCCCCAAAAGGAAAGTCGTCTCCTGACGACTTACAAAATTGAAGACAACTACTAAGTACACCAAAAAAAAATAGACTAAGAGGGAGGAGGGTGTGTCCTTGAAATGTCTAGTATCCTCCATAGCTCATAGACTTGGTTGGTGCGGATACGTAAATCTTTTTGTGTTCTTAAATTGACCTCCATAAATTTCTTCAACAAAAGTTGTAAAGTTTCTGCAAATTCTGATCAACCAATACTGATATAATGATTTTAGTCTTATTGCAAATCGATCTACTTCAAATCTGGGCTGAATGTTATTGTTTAGGAAGTCTGAAATGAATTCTGGAAATTATATTTTATCTCTGATTTAAATCATCAAGGAGCAGATTGCTAGAAGAGCAGAGTTTTGATAATGTTGTGTGTTCTCTATCCACAATCTTTTTCCTTTATACATTAACCAAGGGTCCTGTCTTTCCATAAGGCACAACCCCTTCTAGGTTGGTCCTACATGAAACAATCCCATTCCACTACAAATCGACGGCCTTTTCATTTAACTAATAGTTAATTAATAATCAACTACAATAGTTAATTAAGAGGCATATAAATATGCCCAGTAAATCGTGGATCAGTATAGGGAGAAGTAATTATCATAAGGCCATATGTAAGGGAACTCGCATATTAGATCTGTCTAATCTGGAATATCAGAACATTGATATAATCAAGTTATTAGGATTTAACATTCCCTCTTTACGTGATAATATAAATGAGAGAAACATATCTAGCAACATTGTTTAAGCATAGAATTGTACTCTATATCTATCTGATTCTTCCATGCATGTAGTATCATGGTACACATGATACTTGTCATATTACTAAACCTGTAATATGGATTATCACCAACAGTTGTGATAACAGTATTACATGTAATGCAATACACAGGATAAAATCCGGAGAATGATAAAATTCTTCCTGTATCCAAATTGTGACTCATATGTATTGACAAGCCCCATATCACAATATGATCCTGAATTAAGATCTGCCAGTATATAGGATAAAATCCGGAGAATGATTAAATTCTTCCTTTATCCAAATTGTGACTCATAGGCATAGAAATGGCTATAACACAATATGATCTTTAATTCATCCAGATTTGTTAATAATTTCCTGCTGTTATTGACCATTATCTCAGAGATCGTCATCTCATATAATGTCTATTTAGTATCACAAAGATCGTCACCTCTTTAGATAATAAACACAAATGGCGAAACCCGTAACAGTCAATAGCTTGACAATAATAATTTTAAAAATGATTAATTAAAGAATACAAATGTGTTATAATTCAACTATACCAAGTCTTTTTTTGAAGTGATCTATCTTCACTCGAGAGAGAGGTTTGGTAAGAATATCTGCTGTTTGATTTGCAGTGCAAATGTATTCTAACTCGATAGTTTTCCTATCTACCATATCTCTTACATAATGGTTAGGAATTTCAATATGCTTGGACCTGTTATGAAAATCTGGATTCATAGAAAGCTTGATAGAACTTTGATCGTCACAGTGAATAATAGTGGGATTCATGGATTGACCAAATAATCCCACAAGTAACTTTCTAAGCCAAACTACTTCCGAAGAGGCCATTGCAGCTGCAATGTATTCAGCTTTTGTGGAACTTTGTGCTACTGATGCCTACTTTCTGCTTATCCATGATATCGTTGCTAAGCCTAAACTGAAACATCATTCTCAAGTACTCTTTCTATCAGTAACTCTTCCATCCCAATCTGAGTCTGTGAACCTATGTAAGTCCAAGTCAACTTTCTCATACTTGAGCCCAAGGTTAAGAATGCCTTGTAAGTATCTCATAATGTGTTTGACTGTAACTAGGTGAATCTCCTTTGGCTCACACATAAATTAAGGCATTAACAACATAGCAAATATCAGGCCTTGTATTTGCTAAGTACATAAGAGACCCAATCATCGGTTTGTAAAGAGTAGAATCTATGGAGAGTGATTCTGCTGTTGCTTCCTTAAGTTTGTGTAGATTAGTCTCCATTGGAGAAGACATAGGTCTGTAGCGTATACTTTCCTTGATTAAGTATGATGCGGTCAGAGTTTTGCCACACTTCCAATCCTAAGAAGTAATGAAGGAGTCTTAGATCTTTTATATCAAATTCTTTGATTAGATCTTTCTTGCATTGATCTATAAGATGATCGTCACCTGTTATTAATAAATCATCAACATATAGTATCAAAATTATCATATTATCGTTATCGCTTTTATAATAGAGATTTGGATCAGCTTCATTCTTAGAGAATTCTAAACTAGTGAGATATGTATCGATTCTTTCATACCATGCCCTCCGAGCCTATTTAAGTCCACAGAGAGCTTTCTTGAGTCTACAAACAAAGATTTTAGGATTATGAGTTTCAAATCCTTCAGGTTGTTCCAAATATATCTCTTTTGTAATCTTTCCATTTAGAAATGTTGTTTTCACATCCATCCGATGTACTTTCCACCCTTCGATGTTGCAATAGCTAGGACTGCTCTTACAGAGGTGTATCTGGCAATTGGAGCAAATGTTTCTTCATAATCAATTCCCTCCTTCTAAGAGAATCCTCTGGCTATGAATTTGGCTTTATGTTTCTCAATGCTACTGTCAGCAACATGCTTGATTTTAAATATCCATTTAGAAGATATAACAGATTTTCCCTCAGGCCTTGGAACAATTTCTCAAACATCATTCTTAATAATGGATTGGTATTCCTTCCGTTATAGCATCTTTGCAAGCTATATGTTTAATAGCATCTAAAAGATTGGTTGGTTCTGATTTAGATAAATCACTCATGTTTGTTGTATAGCTAAAAACTCTTTTCGGTCTTTTGCTTTCTCTAAAGGTTCTAGATGGTTGTTGAAGGTTCCAGATGGTGCAACAAAGTCTTGTGCTTCCTCTACAATCTTAATAGCCCAAAGTGGTCTTTTCTTAGGATTTTGAGTTTGCTCAAGATTAAGATTTTGAATTTCACCTTCAATTTCTTTAATGTTCTGTTAGCATGAATGCCGATGATACTACATTGGGGGAGTATCCTAAGCATTGAAGAGTATTGATATGTTGCATTCATGATTGTATTTGTCATTGATGTCAACATATTAGTAATTCTATTAAGGCTGGAAGAATAACAATCAATAATCTTAAGATGCACAGAAGCTGAGGAAGTTTTAGATGATGTGCAGTAGAGGACATGTTCATGAGGTTGTCTTGATGATGTGGTTAAGAGGACTAAGTTCGAGTCAATGTTGTACGAAAGTTGCACTTGATTTACTGGAAGTAGTGCAGAAACAAAGCATTGGGAAACAGAGTTCTGATGATCTATCACTATCTTTCATATGAGATGTAATGAAGCAATGTGCAGTCACATAGTGATAGAGAATAGTCGTATGATAATGGCAACGTGTGCGCAAGACGTGGTTTCACATGTGTGAAGTTTGGTATAGATTATGAGGCAACAATGCTATTGTAATTAATTAATTATCTTATTTTAATTAATTGGGAAAGTCTTAGGGCTGACTTAAGGAATTATTGTGAAGATAAGGTATAAAGGAAAGTTGTTTTCCTTATTTGTAAAGAATCTTGAAGAAGAAGATCAAGTGGAATGCGAAGTGTTAGTGCGCAGAGCAAGGAGCAAAATGCTTATTGAATGCGTACAAGTGATCCAAGGGATCATTGGATGTGCAATATGAGATATGTTTACAAGATCTAAAGGAGTAGAAGTCTGGTTGACTGGATAGAGATAGAGGAAGGAAGTACATTTCAATTCTATTATTTTGCAAGGAATAATACAGAGATCATTTTGATAGTGGGTTCTTTGATCTTAACTTTGAAGTTGTTTGGGCAGTGGGTCCAGTTGTCTTCCACAACTCCTAACAGGGTTGGAATCTTGTAACAGGGATTCATAGTCTCCTAAAATAAGGAAAGTTGTTTTCCTTATTTGTAAAGAATCTTGAAGAAGAAGATCAAGTGGAATGCGAAGTGTTAGTGCACAGAGCGAGAAGGAGCAAAATGTTTATTGAATGCGTACAAGCGATCTAAGGGATCATTGCATGCGCAGTATGAGATCTGGTTACAAGATCTAAACGAGTAGAAGTTCGGTTGATAGGACAGAGATAGAGGAAGAAGTACATTTCAGTTCTATTATTTTGCAAGGAATAATACAGAGATCATTTCGATAGTGGGTTCTTTGCTCTTAACCTTGAAGCTGTTTGAGCAGTGGGTCCAGTTGTCTTCCACAACTCCTAACAGGGTTGGAATTTCGTAACAGGGATTCAAAGTCTCCTAAAAGGGACTCATATGTACTGAATGTTGTAACAGATTCCTAACAGGGTCTATCATCTAACAAGAAATATTTATATTAGTACATCATCTTGTGGGTACCATCCCTACCGGGGTTTTTCCTCTGATCAAGGGGTTCCCTAGTTAGCATATCTAGTGTTAATTATGTATGAGTATCTTGTTGTGGTTTCAGTTTATATTACTCATATGGTTAAGTTTGTTTAAGGTTAATATTTGTAATGATAGTTGGATAACTGATTCCCCCCCCTCCCTCTCTTAGTTATATTAGTGGACTATATATTCTAACAATTGGTATCAGAGGATCGGGTCCTTGAAGATAAGGCTTAATAGCTTTGGGAGATCAATGACATATTTTGAAGAAGGATAGTCCAAGATTCAATGGGGTCAATTATGATAGTTGGAAGGAAAAGATGAAGACTCATCTGCTATGCATGGGTCCAGGATATTGGCTTTTGATGAAAGCTAAGAAGGCAATTGTTGAAGAATCAAAGTTAGAGGAATATAGTGAAGGAGAAAGAGATCTATTCATGTGTAACATGAGAGCTAGGGAAGCCCTACTGTCAGCTCTTTCAGAGGATGGATATAATCAGGTAAAGACATTTCAAACTTCCCATGAAATTTGGAAAGCATTAGAAGTTACTTTTGAAGGTGATGCTCATGCAAAAAGAATGAGATTACAAAATTGGATTTGCGCATTTCAAGATGCTAAGATGATGGAAGATGAATCTATAAGAAGTTATGTAGGAAGAATATCAAAAATTGTTGTAGGAATCCGGTCTCTTGGTGGAACTAAAGAAGATGATGAGGTTATATGGAAGATTTTGAAAAGCTTAACACCACCATTCAAGAAAATAGCTCAGATGATTCAGCTAGTTATGCCTTGCACCAAAGATTTCACAAAAGAAACATTGCTTGGGAGATTAGAATTTGTAGAAGCAGAAATGAGACAGTATGGAGAATTAGCTAGAGTTGAGACAGCTTTCAGTGCTTTGAACATTCGACCTAATCTGTCAAGAAGTGCAAGCGCCAGAGGGGACTTTGCCAGTAGTAGCAACTCTGAGGAAGATAAGAAGATTAAAGAAGGAATAGCCCTTCTGGTAAGAAGAGAGAAAGATGGTAAGAAAATCTTTAAATATTGGACTTGTGATGAATATGGTCATTATGCATCTAAATATCCTAAAAGAGAGAAAAAATTTAGAGGAAAATTTAAGCCTAGAAGAGATAAGGATAGGAATTGTTTTATGCTAATGAAGATGAAGAATCTGATGAAAGAGAATAGAGTGAAAGTGATGATGAATTAGGATTTGTGACTATCAAGAAAGATGAACTTGATAGAGAAATAAGAGAAGAAAAAGCTCTAGTTACCCAAGTTGAGAAGAAATCAGATTGGATAATTGATAGTGGATGTTAACATCACATGATTGGTGATATGAACAAATTTGTTAAGTTTAGAAATCATGATGGAGGTATTGTTAGAGTTGGTAATAGTGCAACCTATCATATTGCAAGGATTGGATATATTACTCTTGATAGTAAAATTAACACTGATGATGTTTACTTTGTTGATGGTTTGAAACATAATTTGCTAAGTGTTGGACAGTTGGCAGACAAGGGACATCTGTTGCAGTTCATAGAGAAGACTTGCATTATCAAAGACAAAGATGGTAAGCTGATTGGTACTGGAACCAGATCCAGAGGTAATGTATTTCAGTTGAATCCTACTGAAATAACGTGCTTGGTTGCAAAGGTTGATAACAGTTGGTTATGGCATAGAAGGTTTTGTCATATAAACTTTGATAATACTGTGAAAGTTAATAGTACATTTGCAGTAAGAGATTTGTCTAAGATTATTAAGCTTACTATTGTTATTTGCAAGGAATGTATTTTGGCTAAGTAGAGGAAAGTGTCTTTTCCTAGTAAGAAGTTCTCTACAACAGAGAAATTGAAGATTGTTCACACTGATTTGAGTGGTCCTGCAAGAACTAGAGGATTCTATGGTGAAAGGTACTTTATGATTTTTGTTGATGATTTCACTAGGATGATGTGGGTAGCATTTCTTAAAGAGAAGTCTGAAGCTTTTGAGAAATTTAAGATATTCAAGAATGGAGTTGAAAATGAATCTAGTGTCAAGATCAAATGTTTGGAATCAAATAGAGGAGGAGAGTTCACCTCTAGAGAATTTAACATGTTCTGTGAAGAGAATGGAATCAAAAGACAATTATCTTCACCTAGAACACCTGAACAGAATGAGATTGCTGAAAGAAGGAACAAGTCAGTAGCAAAAGCGGCAAGAGCGATGTTATTTGAGAATGATGTCTCAAAAGACATTTTGGAGAGAAGCAGTTAACACTGCAGTATATACTCTGAATAGAGCACAGACCAGAAAAGATATAAGCAAGACACTCTGCATGTTATCGTTTGGTCATTCACCTTCAATCAAATATTTCAGAATATTTGGAAGTATGTGTTATATAAAGAGAGATGATGATATTGGTAAGTTTGATCCTAGAAGCAATGAATGTATGTTTCTTGGTTACTCATTGAGAAGTAAAGCATATAGATGTTTCAACTATAGAACTAAGACAATAGTTGAGTGTGCAAATGTAAGGATTGATGAAAAGTTTGGTATTAAAGAGAAGATGGTAGACTATAATTCTGATGAAGAAGAGGATAATTCTGGATTTGTTAGACAAAATGCTGAAGTTCTTTTTGAGACTAACAATGACTTGCAGAATGAAGTATCTGTTGAGCATAGAGAAGAGCAAAGATCTGAATCTAGAGAAGAGATAAGAGTTGAGATGTCAACTCCTACTTCCAGCAGAAACATGACAAAGAATCACCCCTAGAGTAGATAATTGAGAGCAAGAATAAAGGTGTAATGACAAGGAACAGAGTGAATGAGGAATTGTGTCTAATTTCTCAAGTGGAACCTAAGAGCACAGACGAGGCATGTAAAGATGATCACTAGATGCAAACTATGAAAGAAGAACTAGATCAGATTGTGAAGAATGAGACATGGGAATTAGTTCCTAGATCTAAAGACAAGAATGTGATAGGAACCAAATGGGTATTTAGAAATAAAATGAATGAGCAAATAGAAATTGTGAGAAATAAGGCTAGACTTGTTTGCAAAGGTTACTCATAGCAAGAAGGCATACATTATGAAGAGACATATGCACCTGTGGTAAGGATGGAAGCAGTAAGGATGTTCTTGGCTTATGTAGTAAGCAAGAATCTCAAGGTTTATCAGATGGATGTCAAGTTAGCTTTTCTAAATGGAGAACTTGAAGAAGAAGTCTACGTTGAGCAACTTGATGAATTCCCTCTAATAGAAGATAAAGATTTTGTATGCAGACTAAGGAAAGCACTATATGGTCTGAAGCAAGCACCTAGAACTTGGTATGCAAGGTTGGACAGGTATTTGTCTAAGCTTGGATTTATCAAAGGTACAACAGATGGTAATTTGTATTTGAGGAAAATTGATGATGGTTTAGTTATCATTGTAATATTTGTGGATGACATAATATTTGAAGGAAATGATAAATAAACTGATAAGTTTGCTAAAGAGATGAAAAATGAATTTGAAACGAGCATGATAGGAGAATTGAAGTTTTTCCTAGGATTGCAGATTGCACAGAACAAAGATGGGATATTTATCTCACAAACCAAGTATCTGAAAGACTTATTGAAAAGATTTGGTTTAGAAAGTTGCAAACCTGTTGGTACACCTATGATAGCTGGTCACAAGTTATCTAGTAAAGATGAAACACCTATAGTTAAGCAGAAAAAGTATAGATATATGATTGGAGGATTGCAATATCTGACTCACACCAGACCAGATATAGCAGATGCAGTTGGGATTGTAGCCAGATTTCAAGCTGATTCTAAAGAGTATCATTATGCAACAATAAAGAGGATATTCGGATATTTTAAGGGTACATTTGATTATGGAATTTGGTATGATAGATCAAGTGATTTTACCTTGTGCACATATACTGATGTAGATTGGGTAGGTAGTATGGATGAAAGAAAGAGCACCAGTGGTGGAGCATTCTCTCTTGGAGGAAGATTGGTTTCTTGGTTGAAAAAGAAACAAAATTGCATTTCTCAAAGTACAGCTGAGGTAGAGTATGTTGTAGCAACAAATAACTGTAATCAAGTTATGTGGATGAAACAAATGTTGAAAGATATTAGGATTGAGTATACAGAGCCTGTTATCATTTATTATGATAATGTAAGTATAGTAAGTATGTCTAAGAATCCATAATTGCATTCTAAGACAAAGCACATATCCATTAAGTATCATGTTTTGAGAGAAAAGGCAGCTGAAAAGGAAATAAGGTTGGAGTATGTAAATACTAAAGATCAAATTGTAGATATCTTTACGAAGCCTTTTCCTAAAGATACTTTTGAGTACCTAAGAGGTATGTTAGGGTTTATGCCCCTACCTACTTTAGAGTAGATGATGCAAGGAGTGCATCAGTCCAGTAGTACAGAGCACTATGGTTAGACTGGACTGAATGCTGATGCTTTTTGAATGGGGGAGTATCTGGTATGTAATGAGTCATGGAGGATTCTTGGTAATTGGTATTGAACGGTGTCTTTGGACACTCGAGTTGGTTGATGATTTGAGAAGTTGATTAACAATTGGTATGTAATAATTGGTATTGTGATTGACACTTTTGACATTGATGTTAATGGGGGAGAGATATGCATGAAAACCATCTCCTAAGGCATGGGGGAGAATATGCATGAGAAGGACTCCTAAGCAATAGGAGAGAGATATCTCTTCAAGGAGATTTAGAAAGATTCATGTAACGATGCAGGAATATGCACCTAATGTATTGCGAGTTGTTTAGTGTGAACAACTGTTGCGGATCCTAAAGAAGAAAAAGATGAACAGAGTAGTGTTCCAGAGAATTTCAGATTTGAATGATGAAGAGGATTTGAGAAGATAAGAACAACAGCAACACCAACAGAGTACTGTTTGGTATTTTTGGAACTTAGATGTTTGTTCATTTATGTTGCCATCAATGCCAAAGGGGGAGATTTTTAGCATGAATGTTGATGATTCTACATTGGGGGAGTATCCTAAGCATTGAAGAGTATTCATATGTTGCATTCATGACTATATTTGTTATTGATGTCAACATAGCAGTAATTCTGTTAAGACTGGAAGAATAACAGTCAGTAATCTTAAGATGCACAGAAGTTGAGGAAGTTTTAGATGATGTGCAGTAGAGGACATGTTCATGAGGTTGTCCTAATGATGTTGGTTAAGAGGACTAAGTCTGAGTCAACGTTGTGTGAAAGTTGCACTTGATTTACTGAAAGTGGTGCAGAAACAGAGCATTGGAAAATAAAGTTTTGACGATCTATCGTTATCTTTCATTTGAGATGTAATGAAGAGATGCACAGTCACACAGTGATAGATGACGAGGCAAAAGGGTGAATAATTAGGGCCAAAGGCTCACCTAGCTATCCAAACCACCCTGCAAGAGTTAACACAATGGAAGCAAACACAAGGGACAACAACCAAAGGAGGAGAAGAAAGAAATACTTTTATTGATTCATCAAAATATCTTCATACATGCCCAGTTGAAGGCCTTTTGGGTTACGACCAAATACAAATACAACTTCCAGATCCACGATTGAGCTTAAAATTCTCATTTCCAGACTCATATCCTGTTCTTTCTAAACTCTCTTCTCTTAACTCTAAGCCTAAACACCCTATTTATACTTGCCAAAACAACTTACAGAACATTCTAGAACATAGAGAAGCCACAAGTCGGCTCTCAGCAAACATAACTACCTATACCAAAATTAAATGTGAGTAGGCCCAAGCTAGAACCAGACACAGAGAACTCGGCAAACACAGGGAAACTCGGTAGCCACTAGAACTCGGTAGCAACTGGCACTTGGCAACAATTGGAACTCGGAAGCAATTGGGACTCGGTAGCAACTGGAACTCGATAGCAACTGAAGCTTGGTAGCAACTGGAACTCGGTAGAAACTGGAAACTCGGTAGCAACTGGAGCTTGGTAGCAACTGGAACTAGGTAGCAACTGGAAACTGGAACTCGGTAGCAACTAGAAATTGCAACTCGGTAGCAACTGGAACTTGGTAGCAATTGACAGAATGAACAAAATGTGTAATTACAAGGAAAACCCAGGATGCTCCTGCATCAGACAACCAGGGTTGGAGAAAAATGATTCTCCTGAATCATGCGAGTGTCACAACCTGAGCTGAATCCAATTCAGATTGAGAAATCTATGTAGCATCTTCAATAGGTCTATTCTTCCACTTCACCAAATATTCGTAGTAATCTTTTCCTCTTGTGCTCTTACCAACTCTCTGATCCAGTATCTGTTCAACCTCTTCAATTTTCTTCTTAGGATAATCATTAGGTACAACAACTTCATCATTTGACTCATGATACTTATACAAATCAACAATATTGAATATAGGGGATATATCCATGTCATTAGGTAACTCAACTTCATAAGCATTGCCACTGTTAAACTACTTTAAGATCTTACAAGGTCCAAATTTCTTCATCTTCAGCTTACTGTATGTTCCAACTGGGAATCTTCCTTTCTTTAGATGAACCATCACCTCATCACCGACTTGAAAATCATGGTGTCTTCTAGACTAATCAGCATTCTCCTTATACTGCTGATTACTTTGTTCCAACCTCAACTTCACTTCCTTATGCAAAGACTCCATAAAATCAGCAAATTCTTCTCGTGCAACGCTTTTCTTTTCTTCACTAGCAACATCTCTCAAATCTGATATACTTTTAGGATGCATTCCGATAACAATCTCAAAAGGTGTCTTCCTTGTACTCCTATTCACAAAATTATTATATGCAAATTCAGCTTGTGCCAATACCATCTCCCAATTACTTGGCTTATTCCCAACTAAACATCTCAACAAATTTTCCAAGCTTCTATTCACAACCTCTGTCTGTCCATCTGTTTGTGGATGGAATGTAGAACTGAACTTCAACTCAGTACCCATCTTCTTCCACAAAGTCTTCCAAAAATAACCAACAAATTTACTATCTCTGTCTGAAATAATACTTCTTGGTAATCCATGCAATCTCACAATCTCTTTAAAGAAAAGTTCAGCAGCATGCTCAGCATCTGATGTCTTCTTACATGGTATGAAATGAGCCATCTTAGAAAATCTGTCCACTACAACAAATATAGAATCATACCCCTTCACTCTTTTAGGCAATCCAAGAACAAAATCCATACTAATGTCAATCCAAAGTTTCTCAGGAACAGTAATAGGTGTATACAAATCAGTATTTTGACTCACTCCCTTTGCAACTTGACAAACTCCACAACTCTTTACAAATTTTTGAACATCCTTATACATTTGTGGCCAATAATACTTCTCTTTCAGCAAACTCAATGTCTTATCAATTCCAAAATGTCCAGCTAATCCACCACTATGCTTTTCCTTAATCAAATTCAACCTCATAGGACTTCTAGGAATACACAACTGAATACCTTTGAACAACATACCTTCTTGAATGAAATATTCATCGTACTTACTTATGTGGTCTATCAGATTTGTTGCTCTGCACTCTCTTCACACCTTAGAAAAATCAGGATCAACATCATACAATTCTTTCATTTCATCAAAACCAAGAACTTCAACCTTCATTTCAGTCAACAAATAATGTCTTCTACTCAATGCATTAGCAACTTTGTTAGTAACTCCACTCTTATGCTTGATCACAAATGTAAAACTCTGCAAGTACTCAACCCACTTCATATGTCTTTGATTCAATTTATGTTGACTTCCCAAGTATTGTAAAGCTTTATGATCAGTATACAACACAAACTCCTTAAGAATCAAATAATGTCTCCACTTCTTCAATGCTTGAATAATGACATAAAATTCTTGATCATACACAAAATACTTCCTTTTAGCATCATTCAACTTTTCACTAAAGAAAGAAACAGGATTACCTTCTTGACTTAATACAACTCCTATTGCATTACCACTTGCATCACATTCAACTTGAAATACTTTGTTGAAATCAGGTAAAGCCAATACAGGTAATTCAACAACCTTTTGTTTCAAAGTCTCAAAACTCTTATCAGCTCCATGTGTCCACTTGAATTCTTTTTTATCTCCCCTCATTGTTTCAGTCATAGCATTACAAACAGCATTGAAATTCTTTATAAACTTTCTGTAAAAACTAGCCAAACCATGAAATGATCTTACCTTGCCCACATTCTTAGTTGTAGGCCATTCCAAAATTGCTTTAACCCATCAGTTGAAATCACAAATCCCAAATACACAATCTCCTCTTGCATAAAAGAACACTTTTTCAGATTAATTAGCAACTTTTCCTCGTTCAACTTCTGCAATACTTGTCTAATATGCTCAAGATGTTCTTCCTTAGTCTTGCTGAATATCAGAATATCATCCAAATAAACAATCACAAATTTACCAAAGAATCTTTTCAGAACTTCATTCATCAACCTCATGAAAGTACTAGGTGCACTAGTCAAACCAAAAGGCATAACCAACTATTCATACAAACCATCTTTTGTCTTGAAAGCAGTCTTCCATTCATCACCTTCTCTAATTTTGATCTGATGATAGCCACTCTTCAAATCAATCTTGGTAAAATACTTTGCTCCACTCAAACAATCCATTATGTCATCCATCCTAGGAATAGGAAACCTATATTTCACTATTATCTTGTTAACGGCTTTGGAATCAGTACACATTCTCCATTCTTCATTCTTTTTAGGTGCTAATACAGCAGGTACAACACATGGACTCAAGCTTTCTCTGATCGAACCTTTCTGCAACAACTCATGCACTTGTCTGTTAAGTTCTTCATTCTCTGTAGGTGTCAATCTATATGGTGCTTTGTTTGGCAAACTAGCTCTAGGGATCAGGTCCATACAATAACGTATACTTCTTACTGGAGGTAAACCATCAGGAATATCATCAGCAATAATTTCTTTATACTCATTCAACAACTCTGCAATTGCTTCTGGCACTTGGTCAATACTACCATCTGTCATTCGGTCACCACTGACTAGCACTTGGTTAACACTATTTCCTTGCACTCAGTCTCCATTGACAAAACAAGGATTTCTTGGAATTATAGCAAAACAGACTTGATTCTTTTTCATTTTTTTTTCAAATTGTTTCCCATTAACCATGCAAATTTTTACAGTAGTACAATTAACCTCATCTGGACTTTCGATCAAAGACAACAATGTTTGTTTCTTCCTTTTACCCAAAGAGTATATTGATTCAATCTTCCGTCATGTACAACATATCTATCATATTGCCAAGGTCTACCTAACAAAATATGACAACAATCCATGGGCATAATATCACACAAAATTTCATCAAAGTAATGTCCAATTTTGAACTTCACAAGGCATTGCTCACTTACCAATATCTTATGCTCATCTTTGATCCATGAAACATAATTAGGTTTGGGATGTTTTAGCCTCTGCAATTGCAACTTTGTAACCAGCTCTTCTGATGCTAGATTTGTAGAACTTCCACTGTTAATGATCACTTTACAGCATTTTTCAGCCATCTTACATCTTGTCTTGAAAAGACTTCTCCTTAAAACAGGTTCCTCATGACCTCCCTTATTACATAAGGTTCTTCTCACCATCAAATCTTCTCCAGCCTTAGGTCCAGTTGGTGAACCCTTATCATCTTCTTGAATCACAGCATTTCTGTTACCTTGCCTACTTTTAGATGATCTACATTCAAAAGATCTATGTCCCTCTTTACCGCATCCAAAACAATTACCATGAAATCCACCTCTAGAATAGGAATTACCTCTTCCTTGATAAGAACTAGTGCCTCCTCGGTAAGAATTACCACTTTTCCATTCGGTCTTGCCTTTGTCATCATTCTTCCATTCAGATTTTCCTTTATCCTGCACAAAACTTTCAGATCGGCCTCCTTCACCATAAGCTCTACCTTTGCGTCTCTAGAATCTACCACCTCTATCTCTTTGTCTTTGTTCATGCTTCTTTGTCAAGATCTCCTTAGCTTTCAAGGCATACTGGTATGCTTCTTCCACACTTTCGAACTTCACAAAACTTATCTCATCATGTATTCCAGATCTCAATCCATTAATGTACCTTGCATTTTTCTCAACATCATCATCCACATGTCCAGATCTAATGTCCAGTCTATAGAATTCCTCAGTATACTCTTTCACAGTCATGTCTTTTTGCTTCAAATTTTGCATCTTTCTCAACAAGCTAACTTGGTAATCAGCAGGAAGGAATTTGTTCTTTACCTTGTTTACCATCTTTGGCCAAGTTCTGATCTTTTCTTTTCCTCTCCTTTGTCTATCAGTTTGCAAGTGCTCCCACCATAGTGATGCATGACCTTTCAGCCTAATGACTGCAATCTTCACCTTTCTATTATTAGGAGTGTTTTCATACTCAAAGAACTTCTTCATATCAGAGATCCAATCCAACATAGCATTGGTGTCCAATTTTCCATCATAAGGAACAACTTCTTCAGCAGGCTTTGAATTTGCTCTAAGCAATACTCTCAACAATCTTGCTTTATCTTGGTCTTCTTCAAGTTCTTGATTAGGGTTTGGTGCTGCTGCTTCATCATCACTTGCATCATCAAGATGTGCTCCTCTCCTCTGGGCTGTCTCCATAGCATCTAATCTGGCTGCAATTTGTCTCAACTGATTCAATATAGCATTATCAACATTATTTCCTCTACCACGAACCATCTTTACAAATTAGGTTCCTACAAGATCATAACCCTCTGCAAGTTATAGGTCAAATCCGCAGATCTGCCACCCTACAACCAAACCCAAAATAGGGTTCTACATGACCCAATGTCCACAAGGACGAACCTCAAGCTCTGATACCAACTGACGTAGGCAACAGGGTGAATAACTAGGGTCAAAGGCTCACCCAACTATCCAAACCACCCTGCAAGAGTTAACACAACGGAAGCAAACACAAGGGATAGCAACCAAAGGAGGAGAAGAAAGAAATACTTTTATTGATTCATCAAAATATCTTCATACATGCCCAACTGAAGGCCTTTTGGGTTACGACCAAATACAAATACAACTTTCAAATCCATGATCGAGCTTCAAATTCGCATTTCCAGACACATCTTGTTCTTTCTAAACTCTCTCTCTTCTCTCAACTCTAAGCCTAAACACCCTATTTATACTTGCCAAAACGGCTTAGAGAACATTCTAGAACAAAGAGAAGCCACAAGTCGGCTCTCAGCAGACATAACTACCTATATCAAAATTAAATGTGAGTAGGCCCAAGCTAGAACCAGACACAGACAACTCGGCAAACACAAGGAAACTCGGTAGCCACTGGAACTCGGTAGCAACTGGCACTTGGCAGCAATTGGAACTCGGTAGCAACTGGGACTCGGTAGCAATTGAGACTCGGTAGCAATTGGAACTCGGTAGCAACTGAAGCTCGGTAGCAACTGGAACTCGGTAGAAACTGGAAACTCGGTAGCAACTGGAAACTGGAACTTGGTAGCAACTAGAAACTGAAACTCGGTAGCAACTGACAGAATGAACAAAATGTGCAGGATTACAAGGAAAATCCAAGATGCTCCTGCATCAATAGAGAACAGTCGTATGATAACGCCACCGTGTGCACAAGATGTGGTTTCACATGTGTGAAGTTTGGTGTAGATTGTGAGCTAACAATGCTATTGTAATTAATTAATTATCTTATTTTAATTAATTGGGAAAGCCTCAAGGCCGATTTAAGGAATTATTATGAAGATAAGGTATAAAAGAAAGTTGTTTTCCTTATTTGTAAAGAATCTTGAAGAAGAAGATCAAGTAGAATGCAAAGTGTTAGTGCACAGACTGAGAAGCAGCATAATGCTTATTGAATGTGTGTAAGTAATCCAAGGGATCATTTGATGCACATGGATCTAGTTACAAGATTTGAAGGACCAGAAGTCTGGTTGACAGGACAAAGATAGAGGAAGTACATTTCAATTCTATTATTCTGCAAGGAATAATACAAAGATCATTTGGACAGTGGGTTCTTTGATGTTGACCTTGAAGTTGTTTGGGCAGCGGGTCTAGCTGTCTTCCACAACTCCTAACAATGTTGGAATTCCTAATAGAGATTCAAAGTCTCCTAACAGGGACTCATATGTATTGAGTGTTGTAACAGACTTCTAACAGGGTCTATCCTCCAACAAGGAATATTTGTATTAGGACATCATCTTGTGGGTACCATCTCTACTGGGGTTATCCCTCTAATCAAGGGTTTCGCTTGATCAGATGTTTCGTTATACCCGACAAAAATACCTTTCCTCCTGGAGGGTTCTAAGTTCTAACTTAGTTCTCTTTTCTTTTGGAACATGTATGTATGCATTAGATGTTTCGTTATACCTGACAAAAATACCTTTCCTCCTAGAGGGTTCTAACTTAGTTCTCTTTTCTTTTGGAACATGTATGTATATTGGACACCCAAATATCCTAAGATGACTTATATTTGTTTTAACCTTAGAAAAGACTTCTTCAGGAGTTTTATCTCTATGGTGGGAGTGAGGACTTCTGCTCTAAATATATACAACAGTACATGAGGCTTCTGTCCAAAGATAATATTCTAAATTTCGATCAAATATCATAACTCTTTCTGCTTCTATAATTGTTTTATTCTTCCTTTTTGCCACCCCGTTTTGCTGTTGGTTATAAGGAATAGTATACTCCCTCTTAATTTTTGCTTTACAAAAATCATTAAACAAATTTGAAGTATATTCCCTTCTATTATCAATCCTAGGAGTTTTAATTTTGAGTCCTGATAGGTTTTCAGTTAAGGATTTGAAATCTTTAAATCTCTTAAGGATTTCTTCTGATTCTTTACATTTTAAGAAGTAAATCCATGTTTTCGTAAAGAAATCATCTATAAAAAGTATATAGTACCAAAATCCTCCAAGAGAAGGAACAAACATAGGTCCACAAAAATCTGCATAGACTAATTCTAAAACATTGTTAGTTTTTTTAGTGCTATCTTAAAATGGGCTTTTGGCATTCTTACCTAGAGCGCATCCTTTGCATATGCTCGAATGATCTTTATTCAACATAGGTAAACCAGTAACCATCTTTTCCATAATCGATAAGACTTTGAAGTTTAGATGTCCTAACCTTCTATGCCAGATTTTGTTTATATCAGTAGCTTCATGAATTAAGGCTTGAATAGGTTCTGTATTTAATTTATACAAGTATCCCTTTCTTTGACCAATCAACTTTGATTTCTTAAATAAAGAGTTCTTAGAGCAGGTCATTATTGTACCGTCCATGAATGCAACCTTATGTCCATCATCTTCAAGTGTTGTAACAAAAATTAGATTCCTCTTGATTCCTGGTACATAGAGTACTCTTTTGAGATGAAGAGAAATACTCGATTTCAGTTTCAAGATGTAGTTCCCAATTCCTTTAACATAATAAGTGGAATTATCACATATGGTAACTTCGTCATTAACTTCTTTTGATATTGAGTCTAATACTTCTTTGTATCCAGTAATGTGTCGAGATGATCCACTATCAATTACCCATGCTTTGCTTTATACATAATTTGATAGTGCTGAATACAATACACGTTTCTTAGGATCATAGTTTTCCCTTCTCCTAGTTATGTTTGTACAATTTACTTACTGCTTTATATTCTCAGGGCAATTAGATTAATAGTGTTCAAATTTTTCACATTTGAAGCATTTTATTTTGGATAAATCTCTCTTAGGTTTGTCATTTCTTTGATTACCCTTCTTCTTGAAGTGCTTCTTCTTACCTTTATAGGAATTTGTGTTGAGGACATGGAGTTCTTCATTTTTAATTTTTAATTTCCCTCCTTTCTTGAATTGCCTAGATTCTTCTTGAAGGCAGTCTCCTTTAAGTCTATTGAAGTCTGGAAGTTTGTCTCTAGCACTTACTCCTTGTGAGAATGTTTCCCATGAATCCGGTAACCCATCTATAGCCATAAGTGATAGCTCTTTGTCTTCAGTTATGGTCCCTATACTTGCAAGTTCATCTCTTAGACTAGCCACCCTTAGGAAGTATGAATTCATAGAGTCTCCCTTCCTTATCTTTATATGATTTAGTTGTCTTTTTAGTGCAAGGGTTCTAGTTGCATTGTTAACTTCATATCCATTTAATAATGCACTTATCATATTAAATGATGTTTGATGTTTCATTAGCATAGGTATTTCATTTTTAACTCCATCAAATATGATTTGCATGACTTTCTTGTTTTCTTTAATCTAGATAGTTTTATGAAGATCAACATCAGGTTGCTTGGATTTCTTATCAACAAACTGTATTACATCATTGTCTTCAAGAATCATCATAATTCTGAATTTTTAAGCAATGAAGTGTTCTTTTCCATCAAACTTGTCTTCGGGTCTGATTGCACTAGCCATTGAAGGTAGAAGGATGTTGCTAGAGATTTTAAATCTGATTGTCAATTTGCAGAGCCTAGGTTCGACAACTAGGCTCTGATACCATTTAAAGTTTCTACAAATTCTGATCAACCAATACTGATATAATGATTTTACTCTTGCTGCAAATCGATCTACTTCAAATCTGGGCTGAATGTTATTGTTCAGGAAAACTGAAATGAATTCTGAAAATTATATTGTATCCTGATCTAAATCATCAAGGAGCAGATTGCTAGAAGAGCAGACTTCTGATAATGTGTGTTCTCTATCCACAATCTTGTTCCTTCTTTATACATTAACCAAGGGCCTTGTCTTTCCATAAGACACAACCCCTTCTAGGTCGCCCCTACATGAAACAATCCCATTCCACTACAAATCGGCGACCTTTTCATTTAACTATTAGTTAATTAATAATCAACTACAATAGTTAATTAAGAGGCATATAAATATGCCTAGTAAATTGCGGATCAATATAGGGAGAAGTAATTATCATGATGCCATATGTAAGGGAACTTACATGCATATTAGATTTGTCTAATCTGGAATACCAAAGCATTGATATAATCGAGTTATTAGGATTAAACAAAAGTGCTACCTTCATAGCCTGTGCTTCCTTTTGTGCATAGGCCGCCCTACTCACCATCACTTCAGCTTTGGCCTTCGCTAACTCCTTTTACCTTTCCTTATCTTGTAAGAGTGTTACTTGCTTTGTTGCCCAATCCGCCTGTTGCTTAGCCAATTGATTGGCTAACTCCTCTCAAGACTTTGCCACTACCTCCGTGGACCTCTCAGCCACTGTTCTATTGGCTTCCACACGTCACTAAGTTTAGTACATGCCTTTATACACCTTTACTATCTCGTGGGAAGGCCTCTCCATCTTGTTGCTTCTTGGTCCTTACTCCGGTCCCAACTCTGGTTTGGTGGCCCAATCCACCATCATTTTCAGCATCTCATTTTGGAAGTACATGCTATGGAGGTGAGACACTTTTGCTGAAGGAAGCTGTGGAGGTCAATTCGAGGACACTAAAAGATTTACGCTTCGTACCGTCCAAGTCCATGAGCTATGGAGGACACTAGACACTTCAAGGACACACCCTCCTCCCTCTTAGTTTATGGTTTTTGGTGTACTTAGTAGTTGTCTCCAATTTTGTAAGTCGTCAAGAGACGACCTTTTTTTTCGTAATATATATCCTAAACCTAAATTACCCATGTCCTAGGCGATCCTAGATTCCTTGCCTTTGGCGGTAGACTTTCAACTTCGAGCCATTGACCACATCCGAGATTTCTCTACCATTGACTGACCATAACTTCACGTTCTCGTTAGCTACAACTTCTTGAACCTCATAGGGACCTAGCTATTTCACTTTAAATTTGCCAGGCTTTATTTTATTTCACCCATTAAACTTTAATACCAATTGACCTAGTGTAAACTTCATCCGTTGGAAGTGTTTGTTGTGCCAGAGTTTCCTCTGTTGTTGCACCATGTTCGTGGCCCACTATGCCATTGCCCTTTTCTTGTCCAACTTGTTGAGGGCATAAAGTCTCTCCCTTAGACTCTCTGTGTCGCCAAGCTTGTTTTTAGTAGCAATCCACGGGCTAGGAACCATGAATTCTGTAGGTACAACTGCTTGTCCATGTATCACCTAATTTAGTGTTATAATATGAATACTAACTATTAAATGAAAGCATTAACAATACTAAGCAAAGCTAACAGTTAAGATAGGACCGAGGGTTATCACCACAAAAGGAAGTAAACCAAGAATGGTAAACTTCTAATGGCATAACACATGATACGAAGGATTTGTCCTTGATTAAGATATGTATGTTCACATCTACGCTCAAGTTTTAGATTGATGGATGGAGTGGATGAAGCAAGGTTTCAACAATGGATTCATGGAGGTATTTCAGCATTATAATAGTATTTTGGTAGTTTTTAGGCTCTCAAAATAGCATTATAAGTTTGCTTCAAAAGTGGATGATGTTTGTGAAGGGAGAGGCTTCTATTTATAAGCCAAGGGGTAGAGGGATGGACGGTCAAGATGCAAGGATGGCAAGATGGTGAGGGAGGGCTAGGATGCACTCAAAGGGGAGCACATGGATTGTGCTTGTTTGAAGCCAATTAGGAGGTGACACATGTCACAGGGTGATTGGATGTGAGAGGGTAGGATATGGGTTGATCAAAGGAATAATGAGGGAGGTTGAGCCATAAATGGGGATGGTTGGGTCATAAATGGAGATGGTTGGGGGGAGAATGATATTGTTGACTTTGGCTTGAGTTAGCAAGTCTTAACCCATGTTTATGATTGTGCACATGATTAGAAGAGGATTAGGCTTGGATTAGAGGGGGATTAGGGGGTAAATGGCTTAGATTTGATGAAATGGGTTAGTTAGGTGGATAAGTGAGGTTAGCATGTGTGAATGGGTTGGATTAGGGGTTAGGATAGGGTTTAGGGAGGCTCTTAGGATTTTAGATATTTTATTAAATGATTTATTTAATAAAATGGGGATATAGAATTAAATTGAATAGATTTGAAGATTTATTCAATTTAATAGAGGAATAGGGATTTAATTGATAAATTGATTTTGGGTGATCTTTTAATTTTATCAATTGGACTATAGTTAATTAAATTAAGTAATTAACTAGGGGATGACAATAGATTAATTAAATATTAAATACTTAATTAATGATGCCTTAGGAGATGACTAAATAGGATTACTTAAGTGATGTAATCAGATTTAGGTGTTTACATTTTGCCCCTTTTTGAGATAGTGTTGGAACAATACTATTTCAAATAAGTTTGAAGATAGATGACATGAAGAAAATTTTGAAAGCAACATGATTGTCCCAGTCTTGAATAGAAGAGGAGAGAGTGGACTGTGTGATGCCCCCTCAAAAAGATGGCGGGGAGAGAAGGTGAGGCCCGATAGCTTCTTGAAAGGGACAAGAATCTAGGGCGAGTAGGAGGACTGAGAGTGGCGAAGAGAGGTGTTTCAAAGAAGCACATACACTCACTATGGGAGAATGATACAGAGGAAAACCTTGGGTGCAAGGATAACCAATGGGGAAGAACACTAGCTACAGGGAGAGGGGGGAGGGTGAGTGGTTTTCTAAATTGAACCCAGGGAAGTGATTTGGAAGATGGGAGATTTGGGGAGATTTATGATTCGAGGATTTATGATTGGTGATGACTAAGATGTCGATTGATGCAAGAGCTATGATTATGATTGATGCAGGAGCTATGATTAGGATTGATGAAGGAGCTATGATTAGGATTGATGAAAAAGCTATGATTATGATTGATGAAGGAGCTAAGATTATGATTGTAAGACTGATTGGATGGGATGCTTGGATAGGATGGAATGTTTTGATAAGATGGGAGTATTAAGTATTCCATTGAAGCTTGAGCGTGTGGGTGTTCCAAAGGGGAGCACCACCATGTAGTTGAGCACTTATTTTGATATAGGAATATTGGGAATATGCCAAGGTTACTAAGAACATCAAGGCCTTTTTACCAATATTACATAGGATTGACGCGAAACAAACACGCAAGGATTGCCCCAGCATCACACATGAATCCTGAAAGAATCAAAGTGGAAATGATATCGGGTAACTCACAAGCAAACAATATTTCCCAAGTGCACCATGTAACCACAAGTGATCACATGTTTGGACTATGCAAGGGTCATATCCGACTGACTCACAAGAAGAAAAGAAAAAGAAAAAGACCTGATCAAAACCTTGTTCTTGAATTGCCCCATTCACAACACACCATGATATAAAAGATCGTGGCGACCATGAGGAGGGAACAACCCAAATCACTTGGAAGAGATACTTTAAGAACCAAACGTGAAATCCTGAAAAGAAAATAAATCGAAAGAAAATGTAAATCCATGAAAAAGTAACCTTTTGCCAAAGAGATCGGTAGGACTGGATACTGAGGGACCAAGATCAGATGAGAGGAAGGATGCATCCTACAAGGATCTATCGGTAATATCGAGGACTAGGATCAAATGAGAAATCAGAACTATTTAGGACAACATTTTGATGACAAGGGATCTCGTACGAGGATTTGCTAAAGCACCTAACCAAGAGAACTACAAATTTTTATTTGTATTTTATTTTTTGATCAAGCAAGAAGTGACGCAAAGAGATGAGAGATATACAATGATACCAAGCGAAGGACGGACAAGCAAGGATGGTACAATGGACAAACCAAAGTATTTACAAGGGATTACCATACAAAAGCTCAGCATGATAGGATAGTGGCGGGAAAGATGAAGATGAGAAGATTAGTAGAAGAAAATCTAGGGATGAGGAGATAGTGCGATGAAAAGCGTGAGATGAGAAGCTAGTGGAAAGAAATAGGATATAGCATACTGTTACGATAGGGGAGGGGAGGTGTGGAAAGGACAGAGGTAGTTGCCGACTTGACTATTATGATGGTGGGTATTGAAGCTTGTTGCCAAAGATATGGATAGCATGTAATGGAAGCGATGGAGAATGTTGTTGGTTCTATAAAAGGTGAGTGAATTTGATGAAAGCCCAACAACAAGAAGTGTTCGCTGAAGCATAAGAAAAGTGTGAGTGAAGAATTAAGCTGTGAGTGAAATACCAATGGCCGATTCGCAAGAGCAGAGGCAGAAAATGCCAGAGGCGATAGAAGGAGGAATGGGGGGATGGAGTGAAGAGGAAAATGAAAGCCAAGGAGAAAGGAAATGGTTGCGGGGGTAGAAGCGGGGCCAAAAAGAAGGAAGAGAAACCTTGCCATGTCGAAGTGTGCGACATTGTGATCGGGGACTGGTAGAGGCTAGCAAAATTAATCCAGCTCAAAATCAGCTAGAAGACGAAGAAGAAGATCCGACCTTGTTGCAGCTATTAGCAGAAGGTGCGATGCAACAAACAGAGTCGAGGGAAAAAGAGGAGACAAACTTACCAAGTGTGGGAGTGTTGTTAGAGAGAGCAAGTGTAGAAGATCAACCATCTGTAGAAGAGACTCTTCTAGAAGAGGAACAAAGATTCGTGATGCGACCAACAATGGTCTTATGGAAGAAGGGAAAAAGCAGTTTAGGGGACATGATGCAGAGCTCTGGGGAACAAAAGGGTGACCCAGTGTTGTCTGCATTTCGGCCATTTCAAGCATTGCAATCTGATGCTGCAGTACAAGTGGCTTATGATGCAATTGTGGTGATGGAGAAAGCATTGGCAATGGAAAAAGAATGAGCTGACCAGGCGGAGAAAGATGCAAATTTCTTTCAAGGCCTGATTGAAAGAGCGCAAGAGGATGGTGCACGGACGGAAGCTGAGCGCCTAGGGATGATGTTAATGATGGAGCAAATAAGAGTGGAGATTGTGGAGGCGACTTTGGCAGCTAAGAGAGCGGCAATGGAGAGATGTGAAAATGAATTAGTGCTCCTGCGGTCGCAAGTAGAAGCGTTCATGGAGTCAGCAGTGCAGACCAATAGTTTAGCACGGAGGTCACAAGAGCAGCTGAATGCAAGTAATGCGCGCATTACATGGTACCAAAATCAGTTGAATACAGTGAAATATGAGAGGGAGTCAATGAAAATGCTAGCGAATAGATATGAAAGAGAACGTGATATTGTGCAGAGGACAACAACTATTCCAGGAGTAGAAAGACTACGGGCATAAATGAAAGATGTCATGGAGCAATTAGTGAGGGTTGCGCGAGAGGTGGCATACTACATGGGATTATATCACCAAGCGGTCCCTTTGGAGCAAAGGAGAGGAGTTGTATACTCTGAAAAACATTTTATGGAGCAGATAAACACATTCTTGAGGCGTGGTAACATCCCGATCCCAATGGATACACTTTGGGCAGATGTGAGGATGACTCCAGGGGCATCATCATCTAGGACTAGGTCTGAAAGAATGCCATTGATTGGACACCCTATCTTGCCACCTCACCCAGGGAGGCCAGAATAAAAAATTTGCCAAACATTATTAGTTAAATGGAATGTTGTTGTTGCTGTCGTAGGAGAATAGAAAGGTTGTGCTTGTTGTTGTGGCAATCAAAGGGACAACAGATGTTGTTCATAATGTAATGTCATGTATTGTTTTTGGAATTTTTATGGAAGATATATGGATGTTTTTGTGTTTTTGTCGAATATTTAAATGTTTTTGGGATGTTTGATATATATTTGAATGTTTTTGTGTTTTTGTGATAAATAATGAAATAGTTTAACTCTTGTAAAAGTGGGAACAATACAATCGGTAGAGTAAGGGTAACCATGACTCGTAGGTGAGAATGTCTGTGTAGATTTAGCAAGTATGACAGACAATAATAAGACAAAATGTGGGGACATTGCTCTAGGTGTGTGATGAGACGGATGTTTATGAGGTGTGGAAAAGGCATTGGGACCTATGCAAGGCTTGTGATGGCCAAAAGAGGTCAAGAAGGGTCTTGAAAAGGCCAAAAGAGGGCCTTGGAAAAGGCGAGTGGGCCAAAAAAATGTCTCAGGGGCCTAAAAAAGGTGCTTTGAGCCTAAAAAGGTGTCTCAGGGGCCTGAAAAAGGCGCGTGCGCCTATAAAGGCGTTTATGGGGCTTGAAAAGGTCAAAATAGGGCCTTGGAAAAGGCGTTTGGGCCTAAAAAGGCAGTTTGGGGGCCTGAAAAAGGCGCTTGGGCCTATAAAGGCATTTATGGGGCTTGAAAAGGTCAAAATAGGGCCTTGAAAAAGGCGCTTTGAGCCTAAATAGGCATTTCGAGGCCCTAAAAAAGCCGCTTGGGCCTATAAAGGCATTTCTGAGGCTTGAAAAGGTCAAAATAGGGCCTTGAAAAAGGCGTTTTGAGCCTAAAAAGGCATTTTGGGGGCCAAAAAGGACACTTGTATCTTGAAAAAGTTATTTAAGACCTAAAAAGGCACTAGAGTGGTCCAAAAAGGACACTTGGGCTTTGAAAAATCATTTAAGGCCTAAAAAAGGTGCTATAGTGGTCCAAAAAGAACACTTGGGCTGTGAAAAAGCATTTAAGGCCTAAAAAGGCGCTATAGTGGTCCAAAAAGGACAATTGGGCCTTAAAAAAACAGTTGAGGCCTAAAAAGGCGCTAGAGTGGTCCAAAAAGGACATGTGGGCCTTGGAAAATCATTTAAGGCTTAAAAAAGGCGCTAGAGGGGTCCAAAAAGGACATGTGGGCCTTGAAAAAAAGCTTTAAAGCCTAAAAAGGCACTAGAGGGGGCCAAAAAGGACATGTGGGCTTACGAGACAGTATTGATATATTTGTTGAAACTGGGTAGACTAATCGTGGCCACTGCAACTTAAATAAGACTAAAAATCCTTCTTGATTCACATTAATAATGGTTGCATGGAAGGAAGGCGACAATCGGCTTTATGGCATCTCTTTCGCTATTCGAGTTGTGCTGGATTTTCCTAAGCCTGGAATTATGTTTTAGGACATCACCACACTTCTTCTTAATATCAATTTCTTAATATCAGAATTTTGAGAAGAATTTTGGGGTGGTGTTTGAATGTTTCAAGCTTTTATGACCCCCTTTTGAATGCTTTAGAATTTTATTTTATTTTTTTGATATTGTTTGGGCAATTTTTGAATTTTTAAGGTATTTTTGGGTAGTTTATGAATTTTTTTGGTAAGTTTGGATGATTTATGAATTTTTTTGGTATTTTTGGATTATTTTTGAATTTTTTTGGTATTTTTGGGTAGTTTGGTTAGCTGTGTCGGCTATCAGCGCTGTCTTTCCCTCCATCTTTGTGGGTTTGATTTTTGGGGTGGTTTGTGCATAATCCTCTGGCAATCCGATGGAGGACATTGAAGAGCGAGTTTGGCTTCATTTTCTAGATGTATTGATGGTCGGTAGAGGAGTGATGGGGTTGGTTCTCCTTTTATGGTGCGAGGCAACTGGCATGGGCCTTGCAAACGGTTACAACTCCAAAAGATTCTCTTCGAGAGGTCTATGTGAAAGGGTTGTAAGTCTATTAGTTTCTCATTGTGTAGGGTCTGTGAAAGGTTTTTTGTCTCATGTCAAGGTCTTTATTGTGGAAAGTAAGGTGTGTGTGAAAGGATTGTGAGAGGAGGAAGCTCTTTTTTTTTTAAAATTTTTTTTTGGATGATTTATGAATGTTTTTGATAATTTTTTTGGCAATTTTGAATTGGAACTAGGATGTGAGTGAAATAGTGATGCAGGATTTTGCTGTAAGGCTCAAAAATATACAAGCATGAATAGGAAATGGGTGGATGACTCAGGAATGGAGGATAGAATATAGTAGCGGATGTGCATATGACAGGAAAAAGCTCAGGACGAGAAAATAGCATTGATGCAATATGGCTATTGTTACATGGGCATGATACATAGAATTATTGGTTGCATGACAAGGATGTGGTACATAGAATATTTGTGGCTTGGTATAGGTATATGATATAAAGGCATGGTTTTAAGGATAAAATACACTTGATATGATACATGTGGTAAGGTATAAGGATGGAATAAATATGCTAACCATGGTAGAATATGTGATCTAGGTAGGCTTTCCAAGTTGGTGTCGTGAGTTGTTGGAGTGTGAGGAGGGAACTCTTGGAATATTTTGGAAAATGGGGAGATGGGCGATGAGATGTAAAGGCGTGATACTGGATACATAGGTCATTGATAGATAATGGAAAGGCTGTAGTACACCTGGCGCCTATTTGCTAGGTTTTCACCAGGGAGCTATCCAAAGCGCTTGAATTGCCAAGTTTTCACTATTGGACGCTTTATTTTTCTTTGCCTGTTTTTGATTTGCAAATTCTGCCCTCAGGCGTAGAATTTCTTGAGGTGAATAATGTTGGTAGGATCATTCAGGACTACACCTTCAAGGGTAGATAGCTGATAGGCTCCTGAGCCAAAAGATACTGTGACCACATAAGGACAAGGCCATGTGGGCTCAAACTTGCCTTTCTTTTCTCTGTCAGCTTGAACCTTCATATTCTCTTTGAGGACCATGTCACCTTCCTGAAAATTGCGCAGATGGACTTTCTTGCTGAAATTGCGCTTGAGGCGATTCTGGTAGACCATGAGGTGGTCATAGGCCTATTGCCTTTTTTCATCGAGTAGATCAAGTTGAGTAAGTCAAGCCACTCTATATTCTTCATCAGATATCTGTCCTTGTAGAGAAATGCAGAGCGATGGGAGTTCAACTTCAATAGGTAGGACTGCTTCAGCACCATAGACCAAGGAGTATGGAGTTGTGCCAGTGGTTGTGCGGAATGAAGTGCAGTATACCCATAGGGCGGGATTAATTTGCAAATGCCAATCATGGCCGGAGTCATTGTCAACTTTCTTGAGGATTCTGAGCAGGGTTTTATTAGTTGCTTCTATGTGACCGTTACCTTGTGGGAGGTATGGGCTAGAAAAATGGTGATGGATATGAAGGGAAGTGCACAATTCCTCCATATTTAGGTTTTCAAAATTACCTCCATGGTTAGTGAAAATGATAGCTGGGATGCCGAAGCGACATATGATATGATATAGGATAAACTTGGACACTTGAACTCCCGTAGCAGTGACAAGGGGAACTGCTTCGACCCACTTAGTGAAGTAATCAGTGGCGATGATTATCCATTTGTGTCCTTCGGAAGAAAGTGGTGCAATAAGACCAACAAGATCAAACCCCCAGCAGGCAAAAGGCCATGGTGGTGCAATGGGTTGCAAGTCCTGAGCTGGAGCTCGGATTAGATTAGCATGTCGTTGACAAGGTAAACATTGTTTCACAAACTCACATGCATCATGTTCTAGAGTAGGCCAATAATATCCAGCCCGAAGGATCTGCTTTGCTAGCACCATCCCGCTCGTGTGAGCACCACAAAGTCCAGCATGTACCTCTTTGAGAGCCATCACAGCCTCATTTTGATCTAAACATCGAGAGAGAGTATCATGATAACCACGATGATATAGGGTTTGGGCGATGATAGTGTAACGGGAAGCTTTGTGAATAAGGTTTTGGCATTGGGTTCGTGTGAGGTGAGGAGATATGATACCATTTAGTAGGTAAGCGTGAATTTCGTGGTACCATGGGGATTGGGGACCAACCAAGACGCAGACTCGTGTTGATTCATCATTCTCATATGCGGGTTCATGCAGCTGCTCAACCAAGAATTCATATTGCGTAGCTTCGCGCGGCATTTCCAAGAGAGAACCAATAGTAGCCATAGCATCAGTTGCTTTATTCTGGAGTCAAGGTACCTGTATGAACTGGATTTGAGTAAAATGCTCCTTTAATTGATCAACCAGATCTTTGTAAGGTAGTAGCTTGTCATCCTTGGTCTGATATTCATTCAATGCTTGTTTGATGATAAGCTGAGAATCACCATAAACTTGAAGCTCTGTGATATTCCATTCAATGGCGATTTTGAGTCTTGCAACAAGGGCCTCATACTCTGCAATGTTATTGGTACACCAAAATTGTAGCTTGAAAGATTTAGGAATATAATCGCCTTGAGGTGTAACCAAAAGTATGCCCACACCGGAGCCATGAGATGTATAAGAGCCATCAAAATATAGCTTCCAAAGTGATTGTTCTTCTATCAAACAGAGGTATTCGTCTGGAAATTCCATGATGAGTGGGTGATCTGCAACTAAGGGTGCATCAGCCAAGTGATCTGCAATAGCCTGGCCTTTGATGGCCTTTCTATCAACATATTGAATGTCAAACTCGCTAAGAAGCATAACCCATTTTGCCAGGCGTCCAGTGAGTACTGTGTGAGAGCATATATTTCAATAGATCAATCTTGGATATCAGGTGCATAGTATGACTCAACATGTAATGACGTAGCTTCTGGGTGGCAAACACCACTGCTAAGCATGCCTTCTCCATTGGCGTGTAGTTGAGCTCATAGCCCACTAATGTTCGGCTGATGTAATAAATAGCTCGTTCCTTTCCTTCATCGTCAAGTTGTGCTAGAAGAGCACCTAATGCTATGGGAGTAGCTGTGATGTACAATATGAGTGGGCGCCCTGCAACTGGAGGAACCAAAATAGGTGGATTAGCTAAGTATTGCACGATGAGCTCAAAATTGCACTGGCAAGCTGAGTCCCATTTGAAATTCTTATCTTTCTTAAGCAGGTGAGTGAAAGGTTGACACTTATCAGCAAGTTGAGAAATGAAGTGCCGGACTGATTGGAGTTTTCCTTGCAAAGAACGAAGGTGCTTGAGTGTCTTAGGAGGAGCCATATCCATGATGGCTTTGACCTTCTTAGGGTCAATCTCAATACTACGCTGTGACACAATGAAGCTTAGGAGCTTGCTTGAGGTGACACCGAAGACACATTTCTTTGGATTCAGCATCAGACAATATTTTGCCAATCGATTAAACACTTCTTCGAGGTGAAATAAGTGATCAAGAACATTGAGAGACTTTACTAAAATATCATCCACGTAATCCTCAAGAATCTTATGGATTAGATCATGGAAGATGACCATCATGGCGCGCTGATAGGTTGCCTCGGCATTCTTTAGCCCAAATGGCATCATATTGTAGCAGAATTTGCCCCAAGGTGTAGTAAATGCTGTCTTATGTTGATCTTCCTCTGCTATATGAATCTGATTATATCCAAAGAAACCATCCATTAGTGATAAGAGTTCATGACCTGCAGTGAGATCCACAATCATGTCGATATTTGGTAATGGAGTGATCCTTCGGACAAGCTTTATTAAGATCTCTAAAATCAATGCATATTTTGATATCACTAGAAGGCTTGGTAACAGGTACCATGTTAGAAATCCATTCAGAATAATCTATTGGGCGAATGATTTTGGCCTCCAACAATTTTTCTAACTCCGCTTTAACCAATAAAGCAACTTTGGGGTGCATCTTACGGAGCTTTTGCTTAACGGGCCTGACCCTTGGATCTACTGCCAAATGGTGTACGACTAGTTTGGGGTCCAACCTCGGCATGTCTTGATATGACCATGCAAAGCGGCCCACATTTTCGTGGAGAACCTCAATAAGAAGATTTGCTTGTTCAGGTGGTAGAGAGGCTGCGATGTATGTGTGAATAGGTTGGATTACGGGTTAGGATAGGGTTTAGGGAGGCTCTTAGGATTTTAGATATTTTGTTAAATGATTTATTTAATAAAATGGGGATATAGAATTAAATTGAATAGATTTGAGGATTTATTCAATTTAATAGAGGAATAGGGATTTAATTGATAAATTGATTTTGGGTGATCTTTTAATTTTATCAATTGGACTATAGTTAATTAAATTAACTAATTAACTAGGGGATGACAATAGATTAATTAAATAACGGCCATGCAAAGTGGCCCACATTTTCGCGGAGAACCTCAATAAGAAGATTTGCTTGTTCAGGTGGTAGAGAGGCTGCGATGTATGTGATATGTGGGATTTCTGTCAAACTAATATTTACTGGCCGAGTTTCCTCTGTCAAAACTGAAGAGATAGGATGCCTATGCTCTTGTGGGGGAAGGATGAAATCTCCATCCTCAGGCGCCTCAGAGAGGTTTTCACCATCAGATACATCCTTTATTTTTATTTCATTTTTTGAGTTATCCAATGATGTTCTAGAGGAGTTTTCACCAGAGGACATTTTTCCTTTGATTTTTTGCTTTTTTGTTTCTTTTTTTATTTCTGTTTTGCGATTGGAGATTTCCTCCTCCCCAAAGTAACTTGCGGGATCTAGCTTGTAGACATATGCCGATGGTGGTGGCGGCCGTTTATGTGGCGTTTCTACCCCCATGAATTTAAGGAGCGCGTGCTCAGTAGAGAACTTGTCAACATGAACGACACTTGGTTGGTCCCAATCTATGAGTTCGGGGTGAGCGAGGGGGAGGTCTATGTGATTCAAGGATAATTGGCAGAGCACAGAGGCTCCAAGGATTATTTCATCAAGGAAAATATCGTTGTAAGCTTTCTTTTCAACTTCCTCAGGGATGTCTTCAACCTCAACGAGAGTGTTTTGGATGTTCGTAAAGGCGTGGCCTTCCGTTGTAGTGCCCCCAGTTGCGGGGAGTCCATAACCCAAGCCTTTGGTTTTCTGCCCTTGGTGTACTTCTATAGGTTGTCTCATACTTGATTCCTGGTGGCCTAAACCACCTCCTTGATAATCCCATTGCTCTGTGGCCAAGCAATGTGACCAGGGATATTTCTGTTTAAAGTGATCAAGAAGTGCTTCACTTTTAGGAGGGGGCTCTTTGTAGAGCCATGTGTTAATGTTTGGTGCATTCTCCTCTCCATCAAGAGTACCCTTGGTAATAAATGTGGTAGGGCCCATTTGTTGGAGTCGAGAGGTGGTTTTCGGTATAGGCTCTTGATGTGTCGGACGTCCTTGAGTATGTGGATCAAGTGGTAGAGCGCCAACAGCAAAAGCATCTTTAAGACTATACTCACCACAACCTTGGTAGTTGATCTTAACCGTGGAGAGGGTGGAGGCTAAAATGGTGTTTGGATCATGGCAGGTGCCAGAGGAACTGATCGTGGTGTGGCCAACTTCGATCCCAAGATAATGATTGGTGTATAAAGCTTCAACCGCATTGCAATAAGGAAAGGATTCAGGGTCTGCATGGATGGTTATCTTAGTGCCATTATGCGAAAATTTGATACACTGATGATATGTGGATGGAACGGCCTTCATGGCATGAATCCATGGGCGACTGAGGAGGATGTTGTATGGAAGGTTAAGATCAACTACATGGCAAAGTGTTTCTTGAGTGGCTGGGCCAACTCTTATAGGGAGCAAGATGGTTCCTTCAGTGGTGCGTTCCAAATTGTCATAGGCCTTGATGGTGATTACTTCATTAATGATATCTGCCTCAATGTATCTTGCCTGTTTGATGAACTTTAAAGTACATAGATTTAAAGCCGATCCATTATCTATGATGACCCTTTTAACAACAAAGTTGGAAACCATGATGGCTATGCGGAGTGGAAGGATATGATCTGGTTCAACTACTGGGATATCAGTGGTTTTGAAGGATAAGGAACATAAGGCCGAAAGATGGCTGACCAAGTTGCGAAACTTGGTGGCATTTATGTCGGAGGGGACGCGTGACTCATGTAGAGTACTATTGAGGATCTCTTGATAAAGTGGGCTTGTTCGTAAAAGATCTAGAATGGAGATTTGGGCCGGTGTGTTTCCAAGGTGTTCCAAGATGTTATATTGTGGCCCTAATGAGGATGATTCTGATGGAGATGCTCTAGATGGAGGTGGTCTTGATGGTGCAGAAATAGGTGGGCCAGCTATATTGAGTCGAGTCCGGTGAGTAGCAACTGCACATTGGGTATCTGGGCCCTTAATGTTAATGACGTTGATGGATGGCTCAACTTGTGATATGCAACTGATAAGGCTTCCATAGTCTAAATATGCTGAGGTATAGTTTTGAGACTTGTCTCAGTTATCTCCTTGTTTGCCTTGAGTATTGTTCAGTTTGTTGACAGGAGGATTTGCGAGTGCTTTTCCTAGGTTTGTGTTATGAGGAGGGAAAGCATTTTGATACATCATTAATCCTGCATTAGGTGAAATTTGTGCCCCCACTGTGATTTCCTTCTGATCAATTAGATCTTGGACATAGTCCTTGAGTTGCATGCATTTGAGGGTGGTATGTCCTTTGACATGATGGAATTTGCAAAACTCATTATTTTTATACCAGGATGCCCTAGATTGGTTTGGTTCCAAGGGTTGTGTTGGTGGATGTCGAATAAGATTATCCTTAGCTAGTTTTTCAAAGATTGCATCAAGAGGTTCCCCCAACGGGGTGTATACACGAGGTTGTCCCTGAACACGGGGTTTAGTACCTGCCGAAAGTGTGATAGCATTGGTTTGATTATGATGAGTAGGGATTTGTTGATTGTTCTGTATGAGTGATTGGTGATACACAGGGGGTTGCCGCTGATAGGGTTGTTGCTGACAAAACATGGCAGGAACATTGGTAGCTGCCCCAACGATATGAACTTGTCGGGTATTGGTGGCACCATCTGTCACCGTGTTTTTTTTTTTTGTTCTAGTATCGGGTTTTGTCATTGTTTGGTCCTCGGTCTTGGGTGTTTTCCTTGTAAAGTCTAATAACACCATCCTTAATGAGGCCTTGTTCAAGTCCCATCCCCTTTTCTTTAATGTCTTTGTACATCTGTAAACAGTTCATAACCATATGATGGGCGAGACTAGGGTGTGCATTGTTTATGAACATTTTGACAAGATGACGCTCAGGGATTGTACAAGAAATCTTGGTTGTGAGCATTTGCCAACGTTGCAAGTATTCTGCAAGGCTTTCTCCCCCTTTTTGCTTAGTATGAACTAGGTCCACGATAGATAATTCGGTTTCAACAAGATGGGTGTATTAAGCCACAAAGGCTTCAGAAAGATCAACAAAAGTTTTAATAGTGCCTTGAGGGATACGATAGAACCATTCTAAGGTTGGGCCTCCTAAACTTTTGGGAAAGAGCTGCATGAGGAACACATCATTATAGGCTACCTCCTGACAATGCATAGAGAATTCCTTAACATGTGTGACTGGATCAGTTTTCCCCCTAAATTTGTCAAACTTGGGGATCTCAAAATGTTTAGGAAACGGTGTCATCGTGATGGTTTTGTCAAACGGGTATGGGCAGTCATTCTCAAACTTGAAAGTTTTGGAGTCTGTCCCATCTTTGAGGGCTTTGAGAGCATTTTTCATCTCTTCCCATTCAGAGTTTATAGGTGGGGGAGCAAGTGCCCCCAGCGTAGGATACATGCCAAGATCTGACAGTTGATATGGAAAACTCTGGTTGCCATATGGTGTCTGTGGAAAAATAGGTTGCACAGCTGGTGGGATGGATGTTATGGGTTGTTGGAATGTGTTTTGGGTATACTGCTGCATCTGTTGAGAAGTTTGTTGGTGGGGAAGATAAGTATGAGGCTGCTGCCCTATGAGATATCTTTGTGTGGGTGCTTGAGCATACTGCTGGTGTGAAGATTGCGGTTGAAAGGGTGATAAGGTGGGTAATGCCTGTGCCATGCTTTGGGAATACATACCATGTCCAATATATGTGGGTTGTGCTAATGCTTGAGAGTATGACTGATTATGAACAGGCGCAAGGTAATTAATCTGCGGTAGAGTATTCATCATAGGGAACTGCAATGGCGGGATGGTTTGGCTATTTCCCAAAGTTGGCATGGAGAAATAGTTGGTAAGGGCTGGTAGTGAATAACAATGTGAAGTGGTAGAAGAAAGTGTCTAAGGGGCGGACATGGCTGCAGTGCTAGCGGGAAGACTAGTGGTAGGTCCTTGTGCTATAGCAACATTGCAAGGTTCCAAAGGAAATGAGGCTGAAGAGCTTTGGCTAGCTACAAAGGGGTTGATAGTGATGTTGGGTGGGACGGAAGATGAGGTATTTGACCCTAGTGGTGGCATTTGAGTAGTAAATAGACTAGGTGTGCTGTGAGGTGGAAGTGAAAAGGTAGTGTTGATGGATGTAAACGAAGGATTTGGTGGAGTAGGGAAATGAGTGGTTGAAGCAGAGGCAGACGATACACATGAGGTTGGTTGAGATGTAGTATGTACTAAGGGTTGAGTGAGGATGGGATGGGTGTTTTGTGGAATGGGAGCAGGCACCTGGTTTGAGAGTATATTTGGGTCTACAGGTTCTGTCTGACATGGTTGATATCTAGAGAAAGGATTGGTAAGGATAGATGACTCTGCAACGAGTGGTTGCCACCCAAACAGAGGGTTTGTAGGATTTGAAATGTCGATAGGTGGTGGACGCCTAAATTCAAAGGAACCAACACTATCCCTTAAGAAATTTGCCATGATGGTTTCCTTGTTTCGGTCTATGATGGCATTAACAATGGTGGCATGACCAGGTTGGTTCATGAAAGCATTGATGTCTATGGAGGAACTTGTCTCTTCGGGGATTTGTGGTGGTGGATCTGGTAGCATCATGGAAACTGCGGGGTATGGCTGAGCTCGAGATGTGTTATTACTATGACTAGGATCCATGTCCTTTTTCCTTGTGTTCCTACCAAAACGAGTGGTGGATGGCATGAAAGGATGACTTTCCTAATGATGAAAATGCAAAGAGGGATGATGCTAAGTGTATATGATACTTTTAGGAATCTAGATGATATGGTGCTACGTGGAGGAGATTCTGTTTCCCTTAAGTGTGAACTTGAATATGTGGTAGCGATATCAAACCCTAAGGTAGCCTTGTGACTGTTGGGAAGACAAATGGGATCAAGTGTGTAGCCCAACCTTTTGCTTAAGGTGATGTGGGACACAAATGATAGTTTATCCTAAACAATGCTTAGTTTAAGGACAACTATGATGGTGAGATGGATGGAGATTTCTTTAGGGAGACAAAGCTTAATGAGGTGATGCGAAAAATGTTTCTAAGTGTGGAGCAACTAATGGAGGATTCTAGGCTTTAGTGATGCTTGATTTGGAGGATTTCTAAAAACTTAAGATTTGATGACAAAAAGTGGAGGAGATGATTATACCAAATGTTTAGATGGGATGAAGAATTAACAGAGAGACTAAACCTACAAGGAGACAAGTGCATAAGTGTGTGTGGAAAAAGATGGACCTAATCAAAGTAGTTAACATGAGAGTTATTGATAAGGCTATGGTTGACACCTCGTCGAAGAGTTAGGTTCTGAATCTTGTAATTCCATTCGGTTTGTAATGCAACGTCTGCTTCGTCTTTCTTAATTTGGTCTAGCTTGGCAATCCTTGGGTTGGGGGTATGTTTTTGCTGTTCGACTTTTATCTTCGTGTAAACTGGTGTTTGTGGAAGTTTAGCCTTTTTGGACTTAGCCTTAGGTTAGCCTGACATGAGATATTTCCAAGGGATTTTGATCACAACTATGGGGTTTTGGAGGTAGTGACTACGCTAAGTATACCTTCGAGACCTTGGGTTGGGACATAAATCAATTAAGAAATAGCAAGTTTTGGATTCTTTCAGGATTAATTTGGCTAACTATCTTCTAGTCAAAGAAAACAATGTGTCATTTTAAATCAAGTAGATTGGTAGCAAAAAGGTATTTTGAAAAGAGCAACTTTTGGATCTTTTTAGAGCAAAAGGGGTTTGTTGGTAACTAGACTTTTGTGGGGTATTTTCTAGGTAATAAGTGTAGGCAAAAGGTAAACTAAAAGTATGGTGTTGCGAGTGGGCTTGCTAACAACCGTTTCTTATATATTGAAGGTGAGGTCTCTCAAAGATAAGATTGGTGATATTTTCGGTCAAGTAGGGTAAATGGCAAAGTATTTTGAAAAAGAACAAGACTTTGGGCCAACAAAGGATTTATAACTTTAGGTTCTGCTTAGTGATTCTTGTGTTTTTGAGGGAATAAGTCGATCATTTTGAGACAAATGGACAAATTGGACCAGCGAGACAAGTAGTTGTTGCGAATGGACTTGCTAACAACCGTTGTTTTGAGATGACAAAGGTGAAACTTTCTTTCTTCTGATACGGGGATAAATGAGCAAACAGTTGATCTCTTTAGCAAAAGGATTTTTTTTTTGATAGTAACCACTGAATTGTGTATGTTCAACAAATGTTTTCACAGGTCTTGAGCACAATTTAAGACAGTTCAAACACACACTTTATCCCTACAAGTCAGAATTTGATTGTCATATGTTATTCAACGGCCCACAGCTTGACGTCTCCTGGTTCTAGTGCAATATTTCCCTCTAATCAAAGAGGTGAGTTGATACAAGAGTCAATCGACAAAGGATACACATCAGAGAACCTTCAAGGCATGACAAATAGAAGTTCCCCTTTTGTGGAAACAACGACCCTTGGAGATGAAACCCAAGTGGCCTTATGCCTCTACCAGGGGAGCACAATGGTGAGTAATCTTGAGGGATGCTGTTTCCCTTGCACTGTGAATAACATACCATGAAAGAAAGCGAGATACTTTAGACTAAGAGGGTTGTAAATGGGTCTGTGGAGTCTCCACAACGGTTGTTACTGGCTGTGATCCACTTAAGGATCTATTCCGGACATGCTGAAATCGTGGGAAAGTTTTCCCACCTCAGGCTACCCCCAGAAACATGCCGCCCGAACTGAAGAGATGGAGCGAGAAGGTTTACCCTCCCCCTCATTTATATACCGGCCAGACTATTTACCGGTTTGAGCTTATCACCAACGGGGACGCGCTTCCTACAGGTGGATGAACTTGCTAGAAGCACTCCTAGGTTGTTGCGGATGATCTTGCTAACAACTTTCGGTACATGCGTCACGTATTTTAATGGTCTTACTTTGCATGAAAAGAGAGAAGTCTAAGATGCACTAAAATGCACAATCTCAAAACACACAAGACATGGGGTTCATTGCTATTTGGACACTTTTAGATTCTCTATCGTACAACTTTGAAGACACATGTGATTAGCATTTAGATGTTCATTCCAACTTGACAACGTTGCCAACAAAAGTAACATCGAGTCAACAAAAGTAAATTGCGCGCGTGAAAGCTTTTAAAAAGGAGGGAATAAGAACATTTTCACTTTAGAGCATTTCAGATTTGATGAATTTATTTTAAGCCCCAAAATTGAAGTGTTTGAACGTAATGTTCATTTGCACCTTAAAATAAAGTGTTCAGCACAATCGTTCTTTTTAACCTTTAGCATTCAAGAGTTGTGTTAATCATGCATTCCAATGAAAATGTTATATTTTAATCCGCGACATTCAAGATTTGATTTTAGCAACATGCATTCAAAGACAAGTGTTTAAATATTCAAGTTCATTTTCCAAGAGCATTAAAACATGTAAGGAAAACCTGCAAGAAACATGGTTAGTGGTTTCATAGAAGTCTTCAACCTGCAAAGCTACAAAAGCCAATTTGATTAGTCACCAAAAATCTCAAAAATCAAAGCTTAACGATGGGAAAAACAAAATCAACTTTTTTTGTTCTTTTTCATAGGTGTAAAAATGCTTAGAAAAACCTCTACCCTATGGAACCACCAAAAGTTAAAATTTGATTTATACTCGTTTTTTTTTTCAAATTTTTATGAAAGTTAAAAAAAAAAAAAAAAAAAATGTAGACGACAGTTAACAGGCACAGACGCCAAAACTCAGAATTATAAAAAAGTGTAGGGATTACCAAATCGCAGCGGAGACGAAAAATGCGGAGACGCCAAACTTTGGAGACGCTAAAACTGCGGTGCGGAGATGCCAAAACTGCGGTGCAGAGACGCCAAATTGTGAAGATGCCAAAACTGTGGTGCGGAGACGCCAAACTGCAGAGACGCCAAAACTGCGGTGCAGAGATGCCAAAACTGCGGAGACGCCAAACTACGGAGACACCAAAACAGTCGGAGACGACACTACACGCAAACAGAACGGAGGAGCGCGGTTTTTTTTTCAGAATTTTTTTTTTTTTTTGGTATTTCAGGATATGTTTTCTTCTTAAATGCATCCTTCAACCTGCACAAACAAGCAAAACACCTTGCAACACCTTCAAACAACAACAAACGTTAGATCGTTCGTTTGTAAAAAACAAAAATGGATTGAAATGGATGAATGAATGACCCATAGTGGGGTCCCACCGGGCGTGCCAAAATGTATCACCTAATTTAGTGTTGTAATATGAATACTAACTATTAAATGAAAGCATTAACAATACTAAGCAAAATTAACACTTAAGATAGGACCGAGGGTTATCACCACAAAAGGAAGCAAACCAAGAATGGTAGGCTTCTAATGGCATAACACATGATACGATGGATGTCCCTGATTAAGATATGTATGCTCACATGTACGCTCAAGTTTTAGATCGATGGATGGAGTGGATGAAGCAAGGTTTCAACAATGGACTCATGGAGGTATTTCGGCATTATAATAATATTTTGGTAGTTTTTAGGCTTTCAAAATAGCATTATAAGTTTGTTTCAAAAGTGGATGATGTTTGTGAAGGGAGAGGTTTCTATTTATAGGCCAAGGGGTAGAGGGATGGACGGTCAAGATGCAAGGATGGCAAGATGGTGAGGGAGGGCTAGGATGCACTCAAAGGGGAGCACATGGATTGTGCTTGTTTGAAGCCAATTAGGAGGTGACACATGTCACACGGTGATTGGATGTGAGAGGGTAGGATATGGGTTGGTCAAAGGAATAATGAGGGAGGTTGAGCCATAAATGGAGATGGTTGGGTCATAAATGGAGATGGTTGGGGGGAGAATGAGATTGTTGATTTTGGCTTGGGTTAGCAAGTCTTAACCCATGTTTATGATTGTGCACATGATTAGAAGAGGATTAGGCTTGGATTAGAGGGGGATTAGAGGGTAAGTGGCTTAGATTTGATGGGATGGGTTAGTTAGGTGGCTAAGTGAGGGTAGTATGTGTGAATAGGTTGGATTACGGGTTAGGATAGGGTTTAGGGAGGCTCTTAGGATTTTAGATATTTTGTTAAATAATTTATTTAATAAAATGGGGATATAGAATTAAATTGAATAGATTTGAGGATTTATTCAATTTAATAGAGGAATATGGATTTAATTGATAAATTGATTTTGGGTGATCTTTTAATTTTATCAATTGGACTATAGTTAATTAAATTAAGTAATTAACTAGGGGATGACAATAGATTAATTAAATATTAAATACTTAATTAATGATGCCTTAGGAGATGACTAAATAGGATTACTTAAGTGACGTAATCAGATTTAGGTGTCTATAGTTTGTACATGAGCTGTAAGGGCATCTGCCCTGTGGTCACCTTATAGGAAGTTCGGTAGGCTCACAACACCAAAGGCAATCTCTTTTCCCAATCCTCACCTTCAACTCCACAAGACTTATAAATAACTCCCACCAAGATTTTGTTTGTTGCTTAGCTTGGTCATTCGCCTAAGGATAATATGGACTCAATAGCATATGGAAGATTTTGAATTTAGTGGTTAGGAGTATAATGACATGATTGACAAAATGACCCACCTCTCTTGCTCGTTAACTAATTGGGGATGCCATACCTTATTATTGTTTGTAAATGAATTTTGTGGTGCTTAGGGCTAAGTTATCTGGTATTGCGTGTGCTTCAACCCATTTTGTTAAGTACTCAATGGCCACTATAATATGCCGACATCGCTAGGCGTGACTAGCCTTTAGAGGTCCGACAAAATCCAACTCCCATCTTTCAAATAGCTCTTGGGCATGAGAAGGGTTGAGTACCATAAAGTCCCGCTTGAGGGGTTTTCTTGCTTGTTGGCAAGTATCACATCCGATGACCCATTCTCTTGCATCGTTGTACAAAGTTAGCCATCATAAGCATGCTAGTAGTACCTCCCTTGTTGTCGTATTAGAACCCATATGTCCCCTTGCCGGTCCTTCGTGGGCTTCCTGAAGCACACTTGCTACTTCTTCCTCCATTACGCATCACCTCATCACTTGGTCTGGACCCATTTTAAATAATAGCTCGTCTATTAGTTGGAAATTCCTCTTGCTGAGGACCAAGTTCCTTTGTTTCCTTGGGGGCATCTCCTAGAGAAACTGAGCTGTAGATAGATACTCTCCTATTCTTGTATACCACTTAGGGAGAACGACAATATGAAATAAATACGCGAAGTCATCATTTACCCCAATAGGTGGCTCAACAGACTTGATTCGTGATATTTGGTCAGCGATCACATGACTACGTCCTGGCCATACGATGATCTTGAACATGAACTCTTGAGGTAAGAGAAGCCATTGGCTCATCCTTCCTTGAATAATAGGTTTATTGACCAAGTACATGAGAGCCTAAAAGTCCACGCAAATGTGGATCTAGTTCGCTTCCTTCTTTAAGGAGATCACAATGGGTGAAACCAACTCACTCGTCTCCACCCGAAAGATAATACCTGCCTCCAACATTTGTTCAATTTTGGCTTCTACCTTTGCAGCATAATTCTTGCTCATCGTTAGGGCCTTTTCCGCATAGGTTGGGCTGCGGGGACCAGAGGAATTTGGTGTACACATAACTCCAGAAGCACACCCTTCAAATCCTTGTAGGTCCAGGCAAAGATGTCTTTGTACTCTGTGAAGATTTTGAACACCGACATCTTTAGTATCGGATTCCAATCATCCCCTATTAGGATGATTTTCAAGTTCTCGCTATCTTCGAAATTTATCTCCTTCAGCTTCCTCTCTTTATATTGTATCAGTTCGTCTTTGCACAACTTATAGGCAGGAATCTCCTTGACTCGTGTCTCGTCTTGTATTCTTTGAATTCTCGAGGGAACTCGTTTGGATCTTCCTCGATCTCGAGCACATTACATGATGGAGGGAATAGTTTGTAATCACTCATTTGCCAATGGAATAGGCCATTCATAGAATCTATATCATTCTCCAATGCTAACACTCCTTCGTCATTGGGGTCCATATTCCTTTTCCCTTCATCTCCTCCGTTGTCAAATTTCGAATTTGAGGAAGATGTCGTTTCCTCTCCAACCAATTGTGTTTTGAGATCCATCGCAAACTTTCTTCCCTCCCTCTCAAATGACAAGATATTTTTCTTCCAGTTATGATTTTCCTTAGCCATCACTAGCCACCCTCTCCTGAGGATGGCGTCATATCCTTTCCGCTTGAGAGGGATTATGACGAAGTCCAATGTGAAGGGTTGTATCTCGATTGTTACTTATCATGCCATTAACATTTGGAGGGGTTTGATGCCACGTTGGTCAGCCCCCAATAAGTTAAGGTTGGCGGCCAAAGCGTCGACTTTCCTAGACTCTTCCAAGTCTCTTCGGATAGGACATTTACCCTTGACCCACTGTCAACAATTGTGTTCGTCAAAACGGTGCCCAAGATGCCCATCTCCAGTATTGTCAGGTTTTGTCCATTGTTGACGGTAAGTATCATTAGGTTTGCTGTGAAACCACCAGGAACCTCCGTCCATCCCAATGTACTCGTTGTGATGGTTAGGTTGTTGAACAAGGCTGCTTTTAAATGAGGCATTGTTTCCAATAGCTCTTGGACTTTCACCAGTATCTCCAATTGCACCTTCTTAGGATATTTTGTTTTGTTGTGGCTCGAGTAGAAGAACCAGAGGTATCCTTGAACCCCCTTCAGGCTTGTCTTGGCCTTTGCCTCAAGCACCCTTTGTTTCTCCATATGAGGGTCAAGAATAAGTGGTCTTCTTTGCTTGGGCTCGTGTAATTGCCAGGATATCCTCCTCTGTGTCTCTTGTTTCCTCATCAATGAGGTTGCAACCACATTTCGGACAGTTGGCCTCCTCATGGTCCCCTATTTCGCACCACTTACATAGGTTTTGTGGATTTTCCTCCTGGCGATATTGTGCGAAGTGTCTCCATTGGTTGCAATTTCTACATTGTATTATTGGCCTTCCTTTTGCATTGTACTAGATCCATGGGTGGTTGTTGTTATTATTATTTTCTCTACCTTCCCGTCGGTTATTTCTATAGCCGCTAGATGATGTAGTATTATTATTATTATTTTGTTGAACGTCGATTGTAGATGTGGAAGGTTGCTCTTGTGTGAACAACATTTGTTGGTTTTTGACCCTCAAATTATAGGGACATTCTTTGGTGGAATATTCCACAATTTGGCAAATGTCACAAAAGGATTTCTTTGGGCAGGACCCTTTCCTGTGTCCGACTTCCTTGTAGTTTGAACACCACACCTCATCCTTCTTAGTTTTGCTCGATCCTCCTTTCATTGCCTTAAGTTCCATCATCATCCTCTGGAGGTATCTTTGTAGGGCATTCACTTTCTTACTTGATTCTTCCTCACTACTTTCCTCTGAGGACTCATCATCTGAGGAATTAATTTTCTTCAAAGTCTTACATTCATTTCTAGGTCCATTGCATGGTTATATGCATTTTCGTACAATGTTGGTGGTACAATCATTTTCTTCTAGAGGGAAGTTTTTAGTCCTTAGACGAACCATTGCTTCTTCAATTCATCGCCTGGGGAAGGTTCCATCTTCCCCATTAATTCCCTTAGTCATCGCCTGTAGGCTCTGTTTGACTTGTTCTTCCCCAATTTTGTGTTGTATATTTGGGAAGGATCTTGTTGTCATCTCTTAGTAGCTTGAATTCTGTTTGGAACTCTTTCTTCACGTCCGCCCATGTTATCAAACCAATTTTGTCCACATTGGAATACTAGTCAATGACTCCTTCGCTTAATGTGGCAGGAAATTGTTTAATCCACTCGTCTTGATTAGTGATGCCATTAGTGCTCCAAATTGTTTCACATGTACGACAGTGCCGTTCTGGGTCTTCTTTTGCTTGGCCTGTAAACTTGGGCAATTTCTGTTTTTCCCCAGCCATGACTGTTGGTTGTGCCACCCATTGTACTATCGATGGTGTTGTCGATCCTGTCAATGCATTACACTGTGTACCCTGTGTTACACTGTGGTGTGATAGGTTCGAAAAAGAGGTTTGTTCAATTATCAAACTGTACTCGTTCGTATGGTGAGGGACAAAGTGGTCACCTTGTGCTCGTGTTCCTTTGACACCTTGAGCTGCTCTGATTTGTTCACTTTTGTCTAGATTCTCTACACATGGTGTACACAAATTTAGATATTCTTCCCTCGTTTCCTCGATCAGATTCAACCTTTTTTGTGTCTCTTCTAGTAAATCCTCTGTACTTCTCGGTTGCGAACGGTTAGGCAAACCATGCTCTCCATTCAATCACCTCATGTGGCACTGTGGTCACCCTCCGTGACCCCACTGTGGTACCTATCCGCAAGTTGCCTGAGCCTTTGCCTTCGCTTGATTTGTTGTCCGAGGATCAAAGCTTGATGGGCAGCATGGACATCATCATTATTTTGTTCTCTTCTGTTTCTATTCTTGTTCAATTGATTTGGCATCAATTCTTAAAAACACATTATAAATAACAAGAATACTTTTATTTATATATAGTCTCTGTACATCATCATGGGTTGTCTATGAGACTGTTATAGAGTTTAAGTGCTCTTTTCACCTACACTCTATTTACATTCCCACAGTTGAGGGCTCATGGGTTAGACCTCCGACAGGGTTCAGTGCAATCCTCTGATTTGCGACGGTTACATTCCAAAAAGTTCTTAAGAGTTTGTTGCTTGCATTTCTCTCTCTTTGCTTCCTCCCTTTGCCTTGCCTATGCCAGTAGTATTTGTACAAACACTCTAGGGAGTTGATGCAACAATCAGTTTGTGACCGGACTTATGTTTAGCACGTCCCAAATGATGTCCTCTGAAACCTGTTCACGTACGACTCCTCTCCATCCGAAAGTTTTAATACTTGCTAGGAACAAAATGCAAAAATTTGTCATCAGTTCATGCTCCCCTTCATACAACTTGGTCACTCTATTGTCGTTAGTCCTCGCAATCTCCGAGATCGGTATTAGCATTTATTGTATTCTTCGTATGCCATTGTTTGCGTCACTCTTCCTAGATTCAATATACGAAATGACGCCAAATGCTTACCCTTGTTGGATGATAGAGATTAATTGCATACAGGAAATAAAGTATTTAACACAAAATGTAAAGGTATCACAAGCATATTATATTCATTGATAGGTTACCATACACAAATGTATTATGTACAACTATGTTTCGATCAAAAGGAAGAATGCATACATATAGTGTCCAAGGGGATGTGAGGCGAACCGCTGCACCCATCTAACTCCCTTGGGTAGACCAATTGTCTAACTACCCATTTTCTTGACAATATTCCCTTCATTGTGGAAACTCGCTCAGTGAAGTAAGGTGATTTGTTGGTAATCATGTAAGGGACTTATGTCATTTATTCAATGGATGTCAACTCTTGAACTTCTAAAGATTTTGCCTCACAATATGCAATGAAAGTATATTTGGTCTAAACTTCTGATTCAACTTAACTTAAGCTACTTCTATGCTTAACTGAGAATGAAAGGGGGCGTCGATGACTTGGACTCTACTAGATGCAATGTCACTAGCAACTCCACCTATCTAGTGTAAACTTCTAAGGAACACTCAAATTGTTTTCACATCTACATCCCTTCTTCAATCCCAACAAATGGACGCACACAAATATTGATTACTTATTGAAGTTAAGTGCTTTCAATCATCGACTTACCACACAAGGCACCCCTTCCATTAGCAAGAGGTAAATGGTCCAGATTTGTTCGAGTCAAACAAGTAAACATCCACAACAACTTTCGTTCAATTGTACTACTTCAACATGAAAATAAATCTACTCCAAGTGAAATATTGAGGAAATCATGCAACAATTCAAAGCAATATTAAGTAATTCACCATGAAGAATCAACAATGAATTACCAATTCTTTCAAACCAAGCTCTGATACCACTTGTTACAAGCTAGGGTTGTCATTGCACCAAAATATCAACTTGTTAATGCCTGATACACCCACTAGACTTATAGACCATAGGAGGTAGTTAAGCTATGTCGCAAATCTCGAAGGGGAACGTTGGCAGTTAGTCCAACATAAAGTACTCACTTTGAAATGTGTAGAGGAATATGTTTTTCACTCTGAAAACAATGGATCTGAGACTATGAGGGAACTTCCAACTGCAAATTCGCAATCACAACTGAAAACCAATAAAATATCATTTTTCTCAAGGCCTTAGGAAGACATCGACTAAGTCATTGTGTTTTGAACACTTTACGACAAAGTCTCTGTGTTCCTAAGAGACTATAAAAAACTTGACCCAACTTCTTCAAAAATGGTTCAGCAACTATTTTTCAAATTTGTGGTCACAATTTCACTAACTTGCTCCTGCACATAAAAAAACGTACTTGTTGGGTTGGGTGGATGAGGGCTTGCCTTGGTCAATTGCTAGATTGAGGAACCGACCTTGAAATTGAAATGTAGATGTGTAAAGGAAAGCAAGACAAATGTAGATATTCACCTTGCGTGTAAAAACCCTTGTCAATAAGGATTTGGAATGCATGTATGTTGTAGATGTTAAATTTGCAATGACAGATGTAGGAAATCTCCACAAATGCAATGGATCTACCAAAACCACATCATGGAGCCATGGATGTAAACGTGTCTCAATGAAGAAGATGATGAATGTCTTAATGTAGATCTCCTCCTTGATGGCTAACAAAATGCTAGATCTTGAAGAGTAATGTTCACAAAGGATCCTTGAGTCTTGAAAGAAATTTGTTTGCCTTGATTGCTTGAGCTTTCCTTGTGATTTCTTGATTGATTGTGGATGTTAGGTGATGTGAAAATGAGGTTTCTAGGCTTCGTTTTATACTAATTTTCGGGTGCAAAAACAAAGCAAGCTAACAGGATCACCTGATTATTAAATTTAAAACCCCAAGACGAAATTGGCCCTAGGACCCAAAATCCTCAGGGAATAGGTCAACTTGGTCAATGTGTTCTAGGACTGGTCGACAAGGAGCTAACCTTGAGGTCTCAGATATTGCATTGGTGAAAGTGGAAGATATGGGGCAGAATAGGAGGAAGAGTTGATTGAGCATGAATTCATTCGTGGTCCATAAGGTCACTAAAGGGCGAGTGCTAAAAGGTCTTAAATAATGGGCATATCCATTTTAAAATAATATAATAGTCAATTCTAACTTTGATTGTTCTTTTGATAATCAATTCCTTGAGGATGAACGAAATGGTTCATATTCCCAAATTGCTTCATTTTCTCAAATCTTCATCTTTCAGTCTTGAAAACTTTCTCATTGTCATGACCTGATCTTGCACTTGCGTCTTGGGGAACTTGATTCATCTCGAACTTCTTGAAGATGACTTCATGTAGTTAGACTTTTTCAAGACAAACTTGGATTCCATCTTGATCTTAGCTTGAATTTTCCTTGGAAGACCTTGACATGGGATTTCCTTCTCAAAAGCAGTACTTGAGCTTAATCTTGAACATGGCCTTCTTCCTATAGCTTGCACCTGAGGCCTTGAAGTTCTCGATCATCATCTTACCACCACCATCCTCTTGCAAAACTCCTTTCCTTTCAAGAATGACCTTGTGCACAAGAAGATAAATGTATTAAGTTTGTGGGATCACAAGAAGAGAAGAAATGAATAAACTTAAAATTTATGTGAAACAATAAGGATTAATTTTGAACTCCAAATTGACGAGCTATATTTTGTCAAATCCCTTGAAGGCTACCTAGAACGCTCAAACGAGAGTAATACTATTAAAATTAGCTAGTGTCCTTTATGATGACAATTCAATTGTTTCAAAGGAAAATCTTGGATTCACCATGAAGCTTATCAAAATGAATTGCAACTAAGTTGAATTTGTGGCCCCTCTAGCTCTAGTCAAGTCCTTGATCTAGAAGTCCTTGATCAATTCAAAGATGGCATCAATAGAATGCAAGTACTAGCCAAGTGGGTTGAACAAATGTAGGATCAAGGTATGGCACACCTAACCACCCTCAGAAACCTATCTATTAGCATCACCAATAAAAGGAAGGCATTGATTCAAGAGTTGGAGTGAATGAGGGATGAACAAAGTAGCTTGTATGTTCTGGTGAAAACCATTGAAAACATACTAGAACTAAAGCCTGCAGTCTTGGTAACTGAAAAGATAGCAGATAGTCCCACTGAAATTCAAACCTCATAGTTATATTCTACTGATTGGAAACTCTCCCTGCATAAAGATTACACTGGTTATCTTAACCAAGTCCGTGAACATTATTTTCAAAATCTGATCAATATTAAAGGTGTTTATAGTTCTTTGGATGTGGACTTGACTGATCAATTCGAAGAGAAAGTTAATGAACCAGAGGAAATCAGGAAGCAATTTGAAGAGCTGATGTTTGAAGGGGTGGGGAAGGTTGAGGATAGTGATATAGAGATGTTCAATAGGTTAAGCAACTTGCACGCAATCCTAAAGACTCTCGTTTTTCTTAGATCGCTGCAAATATATTTGCATTGCCTATTCGGTATATACTTTCCAAATGGCAGCGATCTCTTATTTATAAAGAACATAGGCCAAGAAGAGACATAAGGGACATGTCTATTCGATTAATAGGAATTAATATAATAATCAATATAATTATAGTTTATATATATATAGAATTTCCTAGACATTATTATATTAACTTCTCATACAATAATACTTTGGATATATATATAAATTTATATCTCATTATATATATATATATATATATATATATATATATATATATATATATATATATATATATATATATATATATATATATGTTTATTCACCAAGTACTCAAATAAGGTTTGATATCACACATATGATATCAAGAGTATTGGCCTCCCACAATATCAATGATATTCACCAAGTGCTTAAAAGGTTTTGATATCGCATCTAATATCAAGAGTATTGGTCTCCCAAAATATCAATGATATTCACCAAGTCTCAAAGTGAGGTTTGATATCAGATCTGATATCAAGAGTATTGCTTTCCTGAAATATCAATGATATTCACCAAATACTTTGAGTAATGGCTTTCTAGAATGTTGAGATGCAAGACGCTCACCTTATACTCAATTAGTTTGATCTCATAATATGAGTTATTGTAAGATCGTCACTTTACAATAACTTCTGCAAATACAAGTGACATTATTTGGAAGTCGTCACTTCTTCATGATGTACACAGGGGGTAGGCCCATTAAAATCATAGGTCTATTCATGAATCACAATCCTCTGACTGCTACAAATTATTGATCACTGAAGAATCCATCTCAACATGGTCTACTCCTTTTGAATCAATATGATTGAGATCATTGAAGGTTTACTGAACCATATACACTATCTGCTCCCTCTCTTTCAAGGTTGCCTCTAACGAAATGTCAGGCTCCCTCTAAATCTCAATCTCCCTCTTCCTTTGTCCTCATTCAAAAAGAATAAGCAATAATCAATCGTACCTTCTTAACTTCACCTTCCATAGAGGACCATGCCACATGGACATTCATTATTATTTCTCACATTTGTTATCCCCTTATATCTCCTCTTCGAATTTTGTCATATTATATGAAGATGGGGCAAATTGTCCCTTTGAGGAGGGTGTCGATTTTATTGTATTTACTTTTATCCTATTTCCAACATAAGTAATAGGTCATAATGGTTGTGGACTGATTGTATCGCTCCCATGCTGATATCCACATGGGATGCAGATTTTAAGATTTGGTAATTTTCTCTGACTAATGGTTATTGGTGGTATCCACGTCAGCTTCTTCATTGATGGTACTATACTTCCTTTTGGTCCGAATTTGATATGAACATCAACTTAATCATTTTTCTTCTTTATCGTTGTTCATAAACATCAACTTATACTCTCATGATGGGCGCCATGGGAGGATTGAACTTGATTGTCTTTCATTTCTTAGTCTTTGCATGCTCGCTCCCTTAATTCTAATGGATGGACCACTTGTGCATCGAGTACAAACTGGTCTCCAAGACATTACCCACCATGTGCCAAGTGCAACGGGTAGTATCTAATTATAATGAGGAAGAATAGTATTTGTCCAATTCTTAGGATGGCCTTCAACATATTTCTGTATAATCAGTTCCACATAGGTCGTTTCTTCTCATGGGTGTCAGTAAAATATTTTTATCACTCACTACAGGTCGTATTTTAAATCGCCACATTCGTTTGCAAGTCAGTGTAGGTGTATGCAGATGCGTCCAAAAATTATCTATAAACAATTGTACTGCATGCACATAACACATCCAGATTAACAATGACACTCAAATCTGCATGAAGGCCTCAACCATATCAAACATGACTGAAATTGTATGTAGCCTTTGTCGTGTTCGGTGATGTAACAAAGATTGGAGATCCAATATACAAGGATTTAGATTTTAGAGTTTAATACTTTGCAAAGAGGCTTTTATTGTCCAGATAATCTCTTCAATTTGAATGCATTGTTTCTTTTCCCTTTTTTTTAACCACCTACTCATACTTCCTTTTGGTCCGAATTTGATATGAACATCAACTTAATCATTTTTCTTCTTTATCGTTGTTCATAAACATCAACCTATACTCTCATGATGGGCGCCATGGGAGGATTGAACTTGATTGTCTTTCATTTCTTAGTCTTTGCATGCTCGCTCCCTTAATTCTAATGGATGGACCACTTGTGCATCGAGTACAAACTGGTCTCCAAGACATTACCCACCATGTGCCAAGTGCAACGGGTAGTATCTAATTATAATGAGGAAGAATAGTATTTGTCCAATTCTTAGGATGGCCTTCAACATATTTCTGTATAATCAGTTCCACATAGGTCGTTTCTTCTCATGGGTGTCAGTAAAATATTTTTATCACTCACTACAGGTCGTATTTTAAATCGCCACATTCGTTTGCAAGTCAGTGTAGGTGTATGCAGATGCGTCCAAAAATTATCTATAAACAATTGTACTGCATGCACATAACACATCCAGATTAACAATGACACTCAAATCTGCATGAAGGCCTCAACCATATCAAACATGACTGAAATTGTATGTAGCCTTTGTCGTGTTCGGTGATGTAACAAAGATTGGAGATCCAATATACAAGGATTTAGATTTTAGAGTTTAATACTTTGCAAAGAGGCTTTTATTGTCCAGATAATCTCTTCAATTTGAATGCATTGTTTCTTTTCCCTTTTGAATGCAGGTCAAAGGTTATTATGCAGCATTGGATATTTTCTATCTTTCTAATACATTTGCAATGTGGCTCTGATACCATGTTGTTTTCCTTAGATCGCTGCAAATGTATTTGCATTGCCTCTTCGGTTTACACTTTCCAAATGGCAGTGATCTCTTATTTATAAAGAGCATAGGCCAAGAAGAGACATGTCCCTTCATGGGACATGTCTATTTGATTAATAGGAATTAATATAATAATAAATGTAATTATAGCTTTTATATATATATATATATAAAATTTCTATGACATTATTATATTAATTTCCCATACAATAATACTTTAGATATATATAAATTTATATCTCATAATAAATATATGTATATATGTTTATCCGACAAAAGCTATCAAACATCAACAAAGACTCTTAAGGTGGAGGATACAAAGATTCCTGAAGAAATCAGGGATGCAGAAAAAGAGTTTGCCAAATGGAGAATCAAGCTACAGGTCACCATCATCCCAGATCGTGACAAAATAATGACATATGCCACCAAGTACCAGGAATATTGTTGGAGAGTCAAGGAAGTGGAAGCGGCAAAGGGAGCTGCACATGTTGAGGCAACAAGTGTCCAAGGTTCGGGAGCAATGAAAGCTTAGAACTTGTTATGAGTTTTATTTTTTAATAGTTTTCAAGAACTTTATTTTTCAGTTTTTGCAAAAGATATGCTAAAGTAACGGTTCTGGAGAACCATTATTTGGTGGTGTTTTAAATAGTGGAACACAGTTTTTCAGGATCTTTTGGGTGAACTTTGATCGACTCTTAAGAGCAAATTAATATTGTTATGTGTTTTTGTACTTTTTCAAAAGACTTCAATGTCAACTGTCATGCTGAAGCGTTGCATATTTGATCTTTGAATCAGAATGCGTGAATGCTTTTCATGTGGAAAGATATCAGTAGATGAATGCGTTTTAAGTTTTCTTCGATCTCTATGGAATAAGAGGAATGAACCTGATATTGTACTTTATTCTATTAGACAATACAGATATGTCTCTGATTATTACAAGCTTTTTTCAATTGAAGACTTCACATATTTGGGTGAACCCGACAGACTAGGGAGGGTCTTGTACCTTCAAAACTACAAAGTTACAAACTAAGCATCCTAATTCCAATATAGATTTGTAGATACAAACAAGGAGATAGTGATTGATATTGATGATTATTACTTCTCCAAGGGAACTGAATAAATACGAGGTTCACATGTAACAAACAAATTGGCCCCAGTATAAATTCAAATATAGTCTACAAGTTACATATAGGACAGGCTAAAATACAAAAGAATTTCCTTAAAATAAAGGGACATGACATTGTAGGCTTTGGAATATTTCTAGACAATCCTAGACACTCTCAGCCATCCTTTCTGAGGAAAACAACGATGGAGCTATTTCTGACATGAAACATGTGCAGAAGACATTTCAAATTGGAGCAGTTATTCTATATGCAAAAAACTAGAATCAAGCGTAGTTCAAAAAACACAGAGATAAGAAGATGAAGGGGGTATTACAAATTGCCTAATGAAGAGAATCTAGGAGTTTCAGGTTTGCTGTTGACAATGCTTGAGCTATTTGGCACTTAATCTTCACAGCTAAATTGAAATAGCTGATAGCAACCCTCAATGTTACATTTTCTTCATGTTCATCATTCTTCTTTATTTTGCAGATCTAAAGTCATTTAAATATTGGTGCATTTACTTTCTTTTAAATTATCTCTCTTGTTTTTTTTTAAGTTCATTTAAAACAAGATTGATTTTTTCCATCTTTGGCAGTGTGGGTGCATGGTGCTCAAGAAGTATTTCAATGAAGAAATCTGAGGGATTTATACAGATGGGTAGTTTCTTTCACACCAACCCAGACAATCTGGCACAGTATCCAAAACCTGTTCTTAGCCTGGGTGGTGGGCTTGATGGCCAACTCAGAGTAGGTGGCATGGCAAAGCATGCAGGTGAAATACTCTCACTTGAACCAGAAATGGGGTATTTTAACACAAATGCGATCAAACCTGTTATTATCTTTCCCGGAATGAATCATGCACAATTCAGTCATGGAATTCCCAATAAAGAAAGGGGTGATATAGATGCTCATATTTCACTTGAAGATGCTAGAGCTCAGACAGCAGAATGTATCTCATCCTTTCTTACACTGCATGTTAAAGCCGAGGATGAAACAAGGCAACTGGCTCTTGAAAATCTAAGTAAATGTGTGAAGAGAACACATGTACTGTATAAGACATTTTGGGAAGCACTGGAAAATCAGGAAAGGCAAGCTAAACTTTGGCAACTTCAAGTTGCAGGTATACAAGAGCTCAAAGAAGAGAATGTAGTTGTGATCAAACATGATTACATGGATAATTTTGTGTACTCCAAACCATGGATTGATGCAAAAGAAAAACGCGTATTTGTGCAATTATACTCTTCTCCTGCTGATAAATTTGGCATTGTCAAAAACATATGGATCAAAATGAAGAGTTGTGATGCTATTCATGAATTAATTGGGAAGTCTGATAAGCCATCAAAAATTGTATGTGCTGCAGATATTAATTCTGAGACATTCCATGAGGCACTATCTTTAACACCAAAGGTGTTCCGGAGTAAATTTTATGAATGTGGAAAGAAATTAAGGTTCATAGAGGACTGTATTGTGATGACATCGGGACAAGATTGGGTTGGTAGTGATGTTACCATGAAGCCGGCAGAAGATGGTTCAGGCTTTATAGATGTGCAATCAACTGTGATTATTACTCCTGTCCAAGGTATTGCTTCTCGATTTGCTGGAATGCATTACATGAAGCTTCTGTCTGTAGCAAGGTGTATGGAGTGGATTCTGCTGGATTCGTTCAGATAGTTCTACTTTAACCATCTCAATATTGTTCATGGTAGCATCAACCCAATGTGAGAAGTATTGGTAGTGTTTTCACTTAAAGAAGCATCACTTCTATGAAAATTAAACGTACAGAACATCTTCTGACCAAGCCATTCTCGTGAGCTAAAAAATCACTTGAAGGCTTTTGACAGATGTTAATTCTGTGTTTCCGTATATAACGACGACCATCCTATAATTTATTTACATATTTTATTGTTGCTGATTCTTGTATCGCAGATAGATCAAGCATACCAATTCGGACATTCTAGTGTCCACGTTTTTTTTACACCGAGAGAAGTTCAACAGATTATTATAGAGTTCATATTCAACTTTGGATATGCACCTGTTCTTACATTGATGTGGCATAACTGAAGATAAAGATGGCTTCAATAAGATGAAATTGTTAGAAAAAGAAACGAAGGCCACAATCTCAAGATAGTGGGGGAATTGTATGATAGCTATTGATATTGTTAGACATGTTTAGATCCATGTTTACATTTTTAGCTTAACTTACATTGAAATCATGCACAGTTGTGAAGCAAAGATCCAATAATTCAAAGTCATAGGTAATCTATTTCCACTGATTCTTATGAAAAATCAATGGACATAATGTACAAGCTTAATAATGAAAAAAAATACCTAACTCGTAGGCATTTGAAGCCAATTGGCAACAGTCCATGTGGCCTCAATAGGAATCCTCACTAGGTCTACCCTACAACAGATAGGAGCATGCTAAAAAGGTTCAAAATTCCTGTCATAAATCCAAACCCAGGTAAAACAGTGACACGATTAGAAAATCAAGGAACACCGTAGACCTAGTGTGCATAGCATTTCTAAGGGGTTGTTGTGGTGTTGGGTTATGCTTGGTGCTGAATGCTAGCCACTCCAATGTAGAGAGGGATGAGTTCAGTCTAGGACGGTCTCTTCAACCCTCTTGCTGGGTTTGTCTTCCCACGCTTCACACCCAGTTTTTGGGAGAGTGCATTAGAATAATTGTGATAGTTATTTTTTATAATACTGTACTAATAGTTGTAATTTTAAAGCTATTATTGTTGATAATGTCTTTTCATAATTGAATGATATGTATTCTTTAGATTAAAAAGAAATTATTCATGTGATGTGACCTGCAACAATAAAATGTGACAAAGCATACAAGTATTGGTGCCCCTTTAAATCTTTATAGACACCTTGACAAAAAGCATGTTGATGTATAGTTGATGATATGGCCTTGAAACCTTAGTTATAAGTAGGGGACAGTTTCTACAAAAATTGGGAATGTTTGAGATTTCCACCTAGAATTTGGAGGGTGTTCAAAGAATGAGTCCTCTGCCTTATGCGAGGGACTTCATAAACCTAGTATGTCTGGCATCTCTAAGAGTATTTTGTCATGTTGGGTTATGTTTGGTGTTGATTCCTTTATCCATAGCAGATTAGGAATGCAAATATTTGGTGGCCACACATTGTTGAACATAAAATATTATTTATAGTAAAAGTATTCCAATGTATATGAATGGTAAGTAGTTATGCTCAAAAAGATTGTATTTGTCCATTTGTTTGTCTAGATGAGCACATAATTGTATAAATGCCATATATATATATATATATATATATATATATAAAAAATTGTTTAAAGGAAAAGTGTGTTTATTACTTGTTAGTGGATGTATTTATATTTTTTAATGAACATTCATAAGTTTTCAGCTATGTGTATAGAAGTCTATTTACACAATTAGGATTGCAAGCATAGCAGGTTTATTCCTCTGTAGTTAAGTGTACTCGAGTTGGTACCGTACTAGGACGGGTGACAGAAATCTTGTGTTTCACCTTTGTGAGTACCACCTAGATTCAATGAGTGCTAAGTGTTATAGACATTCTCACAAGAGATGAGTTTGTGTGAATCACTACTCATGAACATGGGTCAATGAGTTTGACTCAAAAAACTTCATAGTTGAACTCTATAGCAATATCACAATTTGACTTGTGGAAAATATCTTCTATTTATGAATTAAATGTAAATTAATTATAGAAAATTTATATAGTATAAATATATTTATAAAACTAAATCTTATAACTACAATTACTATAAGATAATGAAAATAAAACCCGATCTAACTATTCACCTCTCTCCTATCCCTTTTTAACTCTATTACGTAGATATTCAAATGTATGTAAAAAATAGTAAAAACAATCTACGTTAAGAAATAATATTAAAAATCTAAATTTAGAGAGCTTTATTCTTTCCTTTTTGTGCAAGAAAATGATAGAATGCAAAGATTTTACCCTGGAACATGTTTTAAAATTAAGGACGAATATATTGAAATTAGAAAATGATTAAAAAAATTTATAGTACATATTAAATTAGTTAAATTAATTAACATAGTAATAAAAAAAAAAAGTAATTCTTTACGAGGTCTTGGGTTTGAGTCTAGTTGATTTTAACACATAATAATAATAATTAATTTAAACAAATAATGATTAATCTAGATTTTAACCCATTACCTATCAAAAAATCAAAGAAAAACAATTTAGCGAATATAATTTTGTATACTTCAATTTAAAAAAAAAATGTTGTTTTATTATGCATATGTAATTTATTATTAAAATTGATTTAAAAAAATAGAAATGTTAAAAGGAAAATTTAGATTAAAAATATTAATCGTAGATACTTTTTGAAGTCTCATATTAATTATAAGCATTTGTAATATTATTCTAATTAATAAAATTGTATATATTTTGAGGTTGAATTTTTTTTGAATGTTTATCATTTTTGTAAGTATCTGAACTTTTAAAGTTTTTTTTAATCTATGATTCATTAAATGAATGTTTTCCCCCAAAAATTATTTATGATAAAAAGCATTGGAGTACATTCATATGGTTAACATATATCATTTATTTGAGATTTGGAATATTTTTATTCCAATTATGAAGCTCTCAATGATAATGAAAGAATATAAAATTGCAAAAGAAAATTACAAGTTCCTATTAAAAAGTTGTTAGAAAATAAGAGTTAAAAAATATTATAAAAAATAAAAGGATTAGTTTGTTTCAATATTTCTAAATCATCTACCCTCATAATAGCCCATCTATGTAACTTGTGTCCCTAAAGTGATAGATTGGATTTAATAGGAGATCCATATAACTTGTGTGCCATAAATTGTTAATGTTTAGCTTTAGTTGGATCAAATTGATCATAAGGAAAATTAGTTGCAACTATGATTATTAGTTTAATCATTGTAACCGATAGACAATAATATATGCATAATTAATAAGCAAAAGCCCACAACACAACACTAAATTGTGAGATTCTTATTTGGGAGGTCGAGTTTGAATATACGCGAGTTAAATAAATACATAATAATAATAATTAATTAAAACACATAATGATTAATCTTGGCTCTGACTTTTTAGTGATAAAAAATTGAAGAAGTATAATTAATGATAAAAAATAAATTACGAAATGAGATGTCTTCATAAGGATGAAAGCTCTAATTCAAACAAGAATAATCAAGGAATGATTTTGAAATTGAATAATTATTTGTAATCTTTTAAAGGACAATAAGTCATAGAAGAGTTACAAGACTTTTGACACTTAGACTTTTAAGAGTTTACAGAGGCCAATTAGATGGTTGAGGTGGCCCATCACCTTTCAAATTTTCCTCAATGTGAGGGCTTGGGAATGGCATTCCAACCCTTACAACAATAGGAGCTAAAGAAGAAAATTGGATAAATCATAGAGTGAGTTGGATATAGAGCTTCACAACTGTAGTCTTAACTTCAACTAATTGAGGCCTTGCAATCACAATGAACATTGCAACCATACAAAACAAATTGGGTGGAGTGGGGGAGGGGAATGGGTCAAAAGGTTTCCCCTCCCATGGAAATATCGAGATATTCACAGATCCAATTACTGATAGTCATGTTAAAAGAAATTAGCAAAAGATATTTTAGAAGTGCTTCATTATAATTGAGAAGAATATAAAGTTGGAAATTGCCAGATTAGTCTTGAATCCCAACATAATGTCTCCAATTAGGACAAGAAGCTCACTTACCAAGTTGGTGAAGATATGGGAGCCTATTGTATCCAACTGGTAATGGTCGACTTGCATACCTTCACCCTCTCCTTGCTAAGAAACCAAAGTATTTTTTTTTACATCCAAGATACCTATAGAGTTTCAATCCTTCATGAGCTTGCCATACCATTTTGCCCATTTCATAAGATAATTGGAACTAAAAGATACCTCAAGTAGAGAGGTCAGAGATTATGAACCATTAGCAATATAGAAGTTATAATTGTGAAAAAATTCACAAAAAAATTTGCTCGCCAGAATTCTAACATAGTGAGTGTCGAATTACTCGGCACCTTAAGTAGCCCAATGACAGGTAATGCCGAGTTGCTTGGTAGTAATGGGACCCAAGTGACTCGATCTCCAAAGGGAAGAGCTCAACCCAACGGAGTGTATGTGGCAAACCGTTCACAATAGTTGGATAGGTCCTTGATATGCAACTTTTCTCTGCATTTAGAAGGGCAATTCCCTCATATGATATAGTTTTGAGGTTTTTCAAATAAAAGATGAAATCAAACTTTAAAAGATGAGAAAGCTCATGATGACGAATGCACCACACGACTTCAAAGCTTTTCCGGACTAACTTAAAACCGCTAATAACAACAATCAAAATCTACGCTTGAAAACTATTACTAGCACAATGTCGATCCAAAGATTCATAAACATCTGCACAATACCATGAGAATGCTCACTGCAAAGAGAATCAACATTTCTAACAATTTAGATTTGGAAGGAGAGAACTCAAATTGCACATTCTTTTATTTTCTTGCACCAAGAACCTAAGTGGAATTTTTGATTACAAAGATAAAATTTGTACACACTTTTCAAATATCATCTTCTAATCAAAATTTTAGCATAGTGTTCCCTTTTCCTAAAATCCAAAAAGTCCCTTACAAAGCCAAAAAGACTCCTTATATAGACACAAAGGTTAAGAACTACCTCTTCGTGGTTCATAACTACCTCCAAAATACGTAATTTTGATGGAGGTTAAGGGGTTTATAGAGCCTTATTATGGCTTCAAGATTTGTGTACATTGAAGACGCTTTGCAACTATTTCACAATCCTTTCTGGACTTGACAATTACCCTTATGGGACCAAATATTTCACCTGAAGGAAAGTAATAATGCATCCAAATAATTTACTCTTTGAAGAAATCCACTCAAATCTCACTGAAACGGTATTGATGCTTACAAACTGTTGTATTGTACCTTCTTCTATCCTACCACTTTTTCATATTCAATGTGTATCATGATGGAACATTAAATCCAGATGAACTTTATTGAAGAGCTCCCTCCTCAGGTGGCAAATCCATCACGATCTGCATCCCATGGCCGTGATCCTTTAGTGGGATCATTGTTTCTTTCTGATAATGCTCTGCAAGCTACAAATCTCCTAAGACCAATTGGAATAATTGCAGCATCAAAACCACTAGAGAACATGCAATCATCTCCTTGAATGATGTGATTTGTAGCGGCTATGAGACATAAATTGCTTGTTGCACAAGTAGTAGATATAGAATAATTTGGACCCATCCATCCCAGATCCATTACCATCATTGCAGATCCCATATTTGTTGTTTCGAAAGGTACATAGAATGGATTCATTTTCCTATAAGAAATCCTTAGTGCTTCTACTGCATCTTTGAACACCTTCGTTCCACCCATTGCCAATGCTTTCTTTCTAGCAATAAGCATGCAAAGCATAGATATATCCATTCGTTTTGACAGTTTGGGTGCAACCCAACCATCTATCGAAAACGATTGTATTTGACTTGCTATTTTAGTTGGAAAATCCTTGTAGTCAAAGCTCTTGATTTCACTGACACCACTTTTCCCTTGAAGAAGATTGTTGTAGAAAGTATCTAGATCATGACCAGGGGAAGTAACCACACCCATTCCAATCACAACAATCCTCCTTTGCTTGGTAATAATTTTCTTCTCAGGAGCATCCTTCACAGTTTGCACAACAATAGCCATTACTCTACCTGTCACTCTTACTTTCTGCTATCTCCAACCAATCTTTATAGGCTTGTATCCAAAGAAGCTATCTTGTAGAGTCAAACCATAGTGGGTAATTAGATTTCCTCCTACTTCGGTATGATCCTTACAAAGTACAGGCGTTGAGCAATTTGCTGATAACTGTCTGGAGTGAGAAATTCCCCTTTTGGCTCTCCTTCCATAGCATCTCTAAATCACGATGGAATAGCATGGTGCGGTTAATGATTTGGTTTAGAATATGTGTTTTGACCTCCAAATGTTAACCTTTTAAAAGGTTAATTTTGCAAGCTTATCTTAACCTCTCTCTTTTTAAAGACAGGTTAATGGTTAATGATGCAATTGAAAATATGCATTTTTTGTTCCTTCATTAAACTGCAACAACTTTTGACTCGAAAGTTGGATTTTGAAAATTTGAAGTGCTGGGTGGAGTTGGGAACGAGCCAGAGATATTGAAGGGCAAAATTTCTCAAAAACTCAAAGAGGAAATGACCATTTTAATGCTTAAAACGAGGCATATTTCAAAAATAATCATAACATTAATAAAATAGGAATTGAGACAATTTTGATAACCATGTAACAAGAAGGAAAGTTCTTCCCAGTCACTCCTGTTTTCACTCCTTCAGAATCAAAGTTCTTGAGAAAAGTTCTTCTTAGTCACTCTTGTTTTCACTCCTATTTTAAAGTAAATAGATTTTGGCATCTATATTTTGGATTCAGCTAAGTATTGTTTTCAGATTGCTCCAGCTCTTGATTTCTAAAACTTTACATTGTTATCTTTTTCAGGTATGTTTTACTCCTTCAGTTTGAAATATGATATATATATATATATATATATAACTTATCAGTTTTGTTTTCTATTTAATAGTTATTAGTATAAAACATAATTATCTCTTATACTTTTGGACAGACCAAGAAATCTTATAATCAATTCCATACTATTTTATACAGATATTACTATCATCCTTTGAAAAGATTAAATCAGTTACACTTGCATCAAACATAAGCCGTATTTACATAAACAATCTTTTAACTATCACGGTTGTGCTCACAGGTGCCTCGTAAATACCATAAAGTGTATTGTTTTATATAGCATATACTTTCTATAAACAAATAAATTATCACAGACTGTTTTAATTTTTATTAAATCAGAATATCGAATGACAACCATGAAGATTAATTGATTTCTTTTTGATTTATTAGTCCAGAACAATTTATTTGTGTCAGAGGTTGTGCAATTTTTTATTATTATATAGTTTGAATGGTTAATGTTTTTAATTTTAAATTTTTGGCATACAGATTTTTTTATTAAATTATTGCTTATATTGTTAAGCTCAATTCCTTTATACCATTTGAATTAAATTTGATTTAGAATTAGTATGATATTCATTAAGTTGCTTACATTTTGATTATTTTTCATATAGTAGAAAACCTTTTGTTAGATACTCTATTTAATGAATAATTTATTAAATAAAATATGTATCTTAAATATAAATAAATAAAATTTAATAAATCTAATAGAATCATTCCATTGAGTGAGTGGAAGCCAAAATGTTCCAAAGTTCAGTAATAAATTAGATGTCTTTGAATATATTCTTATTGAGAACTTGTTTAATAGCTAAAGTTAAAAAAATCCTATTCTGGAGGAATTTTCGTTGTCACATCAACCTCTTGTTAATTTTTTAGATTTCAAGTTTTCATTGTTAATAAATTTTTATTTTTAAAAAAGTTTCAAATGATTCAAATCTACACAATTTCAAAGTTAATTCCATAAATATAAACAAGAGCACACAACATTTTATTATTTTTATTATTAATTTTTTAGATTTCAAATTTGCAGTGTTAATATAAATATATAATTTGTAGATGTGATGATTCCATTGATCTGCACAACACCAAAGTTAATTGCATATGTTTAAGTAAGAGATTATAGCATATTTTTATTCTTATCAATTTTTTAAAATTTTAATTTTAAATTATTAATAAAATTATATTTTTTTAATGATTTGAATGATCTACACAACACCAAAGTTAATTACATAAGTGTAATTAACAGATCATAAGATATTAAAAGAAATGCTACCACACTTATAAGATGAACAAGTAGAGGAGTGTAATAGGAATAGAATAAAGGAAGATCTAGTACAACTTTTTAAATAGTAACATTCTTAGGGAGACACATTTTCATATTTAATATTAGAAATAATCATAAACATTATTATTTTATTATCATTCTTCAAATATCAAAAAAAGTCCACCATACATTTTATCTACCAAACTTATGATCTCCAACTATATATATACTATAATAATTACATATTTATATATTTTCATTAAATTAAATTGATTCAAAATTTAAGCAATCAATAGTGTTGACAATTGAAATTCTTTTGTACCAAATTATTTTAAAATAATATTTAACACCTAATCATGCGAGTTAGGTCTATATAGACATACTTTCTAAGGAAATTAACAAAATACACAAGAAAAGTTATAGAACAACTACTAATGGGCACAAAAGATTCAAAATATGATATTTGAAATCTCATCGATGGCTAAAGATAAAATGAGAGTGGATTTTGACTTTATAAATTTGAAGACAAGATTATTATCATGACATTATGGCATCCAAGATGCATTGTAGAATTCATATCCTAGGTTCAATTTCCTTCCATATTTTTTTCATTCCTTAGTTTTATCACATATTTATAATAATCCTTTTATTGATGAGATAATGATTTTCTATTCCATTGAGAATATAATTCTATTTATATTATTTTGAAATGATATTAAAAAGAAGAAGAAGTATATAGTGATATTTGTATAGTTGTTCCAACATATTTTAACAAGATGGAAGTTCATTAACTATCTAAATATTCTTTAGAATTGCTACAAAGTTTAAATGACAACCACTCATCCAACTAGCAGTACAAGATGTTCCCAATGAAAGAAATGCTTTAAGTGTAGAACTTGAGTAGACACCTATTGGAGATTATAACGTCCATGTGGTGGACTTATGTGTTGCTATCCCTCTTGAGAGACTCCATCATTTTGTCAAAGGAGAAGGTTTACTAAATGGTAAAGAAACACCATTTATACACAAATCACATCAACAGTTCAACTTGACAAACCCTATTGATTGTGCTACCAAGATGTATTCAAGGTTTGCCAAGATTAAATATAGTAATTAAGCATGTAATATTCTATATGTTTTTATTTATAATACGCATTAACATAAATATATTTGTACATGTATAATTAGATATTATTATACTTTTGGACTTAAGGATAAAAGGGAAGATGAAAAATATCAAGACATGAAAAGGGTGCCTAAGTTTGTTCAAAAAAGGGGTTGTAAAACCCACTTTATTGTTAAGGTTATTTATGGAAGACTGGATGCTGTTATGATTACATATAATGAGTTTAGTCATTAGGATGCTAATGATGAATTTTGTCATGGAGAGAAAGATCCTTTTGGCGATCCAAAGAGTATGGTTGCACCAAGACTATCAAATGAATGCAAATCATACATAGAATCATTATTATTGATGCGTTTTGGAATTGGCACAATTTGCGAACAACATTATTTAGATCTCAATATAACATTATTGCTACTTCGGCCTCATCATTTGCTGATATGGCCGGTTTTGAGGCCGGATTGCATGATACTGCTCCTCTTGCGGGTCTCTCTTTCGAGCCTTCATGTTCCCAAGAGGCCTCCCCAGTGAGTGCCTCCTGCCCTGCTAGGGTTGTTTTAGACTAAAACATTGATAAAGGAATTTTTACTACGGTAGAGGAGTTCTTTGCCCTAGCTGCTATTTTTTGATTCTGAGGTTTTTGGCCCTCGCTTTCTATTCTTCACACATGGATCTCCAAGCATTGGGTACCATTCTTGGACAATGCATTTAGATCTTCCCGATTGCTAAAGGTTTCTTCATTGTCAAGTTTGCATCTGCTGATGATAGGAAGTCTATTTTGTCTAGTTCTTTCTCATGGCAAGGTCGTTTCCCTGTCATGGCCAAATTGTGGCATATGGACTTTGACCCACTGATGGAGTCCTTCAACAAGGTTCCTATTTGGGTTAGGCTTTCGAATCTCCCTATGCATCTTTGGCTTGACTCTGTTTTGGAATTTGTGGGGAATGCTATTGGAATTTTTTTGTTTATGGACTCGGCTACTTCTGATATTCTCCATTTGACATGCGCACGAATTCTTGTTGAGTTGAATGTCTCAAAGGGCCTCCCTAAGCATATTTGCTTGGCCTCTTCGTGAGGCTCCTAGACTCAAATTCTGGATTATGAAGGTACCCCTTCTACTGCAGGAAGTGTCCTATGACTGGTCACTTGGTTGCTCATTGCTTTTCTATGAAGAATAAGCTAAGGCGTCCTCCTTCCTGGTGGCATGGGGCCTCCTTCGAGCACTATATGATGCATAAGTTTGATCCTGAGGATGGATCTTCCCTTGAGTTTGTTCCTGAGGATGGCTCTTCCCCTGTGGTTGGTTCTCCTCTGGCTGATGCTTCTTTAGGAACTTTGGATGCTGTGGATGTCCGGCCTTCGGGTTTGGATCTTGTCCCTTCTCTTGTCCCAAATTTGGCTACTTCTCTTGGTCCTTGTGGGGGCTTGTCTTCTTTGGTTCCTCCCAGGGAGATTGATCTTTTGGTTCCTTTTGCTTCCCCAGGCCTCCTCTCTACTTCTCTTGGGGATTGGCTTGGTGAGGCAGCAAGAATGGAGGACGGATGGATTGCAGTAAAAAGAAAGAAATCTAAGCCTTCTCTTCCTCCACTAGATATGTTTCTCAAGTCAGGCAAGGGAGTCTCTAAATCAAAGGGCAAATCATGAGATCCCTTGCTATGCTTGGGTTTAGGTGATGGAGCCCATTGTTGGATTCTTTGGCTCCTTTTTGTTGGTGATAGGTTTTATCACCATGATTACCTCCTTTCCTGAAGGGTAACCCATTCCATCTTTGGCTCTGTGCTTATTGAAAATCCTAAGCTTTGTACAGGGTTTTAGGCACCCTTCAAAACATATTTTCCTTAATAAAAAACAAAGTTGATAAATAAGAGGGATAAATCTTTGCTAAGAAAAGATGTAATGAATGGGTGGAAAAGAGTATGTTTTGTTCGATCACAAAAATATGAAAATGATGCAAAAAGTGTAAGTTTGTAGTGCATGTAGAGGAGAAATAGAACTTCTATTATAAAATACCAAATAGTGAGGAAACTATTCCATTTATCATAGGCATTCAAACACAATGGATGTAAGAGATGATGATGAAATATTCACACAACACAATTATTGCAATGGATTCCACATTCTCAACAAATAAATATAGTGTAAGTAATCAATGCCAACTCTATTTATGATAATAGTTTAGTTAAATTATAATTTATCTAAAAAAGTAATTTAGAATTGATTTTTTTGTGTAGTATGAGTTATATATATTACTTGTATTTGATGAGCAAGAGGTTAGTGTGCCTGTTGCATGGGCGATATCTTCAAGAAGTAAAGTTGAGGATATTAATGAATGGCTAACAAAATTTTACAAAAGACAAAAATAATATAAAAAAGATTGGCATGTAAATACATTCATGATAGGTGATACTAGTGTTGAAATTGAAGAAATCAAGTTTATTACTCTCCAATTATCTTTATAAGATTATGCTTAGTATATAAGTTATAAAACTATATCTTTCATAATATTAAACAAAATATTTTATTTTATAATTAAATCTTTTTTAGTACCATTTTTGTATATTTATAATATAACTTGTAGATTATCCTTCAAATGTCAAGTACTTTTATGTATTTGGCATATGCATAGGGCATGGTTGAAGAATGAATATAGGTGAGTCAATTTTTACTTAAAATATATGAAAATTTATATTTTTAAACACCATAGTTTTGATGTTATATTTTTTTATTATAGGTTTGTAAGCAATAAAGATGTTGTGAAAAATATGTTGAATAGATTAGGTGAGACAATGTATGCAATGACTGATGATGAAGACATCACAATTCACCTAATAATTTTTTTTATGGAAGAATTCAAAGATGAGAATAACTTCATTCATTAATTTCAAAAGATTTGGTGTCATGATGATAGACATATTGGTAAGATCCTATTTATAGTATTCTTCATGTTACATTTGCGCGCGCACGCGCGCGCACACACACACACACACACACACACACAATGTATATGCTAAGATGTTTTAATTAATTTTTTATTTTATAGCAATGTGGTGAAAAACTTTAGAGGTTTCTCTCATGTGAATCTAGACACCAATGCTTCCATAGAGTCATACCACATTCACATCAAGAGTCACTACTTAAATGACCTTTCTAGAAAATGCCCAAGGAGAATGGATTGACTTATTCATGTTCTTCTTCATAAATAAGAGCCTTACAATAAAAACAAGAGATACTTGTAGTTATCTGAGTTTCTAACCAACTTTAAAAAGGAGAGATATTATATAATTTCTTTAACGAGATAAAAAAGAATAATAGATACAAATTGTTATCCATGTGACCTAATTCCTGAAGCATATAAACTAAGAAGTCAAAGACTTTCAACAAAATGGTATATTGTGAGAAAATTTAGACCAGATTTGTATGTGTGTGATTGTTAGTGGGCAAAAAGAGGAAACACATGCAAACACGTGTTGAAGATTTTAGATCTTCTAAAGAGAAACCAAATAAATGTAAACAAGATCAAGTTATTGGTAAGTGTCATTTGAGACCTAATTTTAATATTTATATATTTCAATTATTATTATACCTTTAACAACTAACTAATTAATCTTCAGAAACTACATATGAGTTGGTTACGTTGGTTGATGAAAATGACGAAGTTGTGGAAATTTTTGGTCTTGAAAATAATAATATTGGTAATATTAATATTTATTTATTACTAAATATTAAATTATTTTATGGTTCCAAAAATTAACTGATTCTTATTTTAATTGTAGATGGTTCTATATCTTCAAAAAATCAAAATTTTCTTGAAGATGACATTTTTAAACCTCAAAGAGATGGTAAATTGCAATACTAATAGTTTCTATTAAAATATCGAGAGTTTTAAAATAATTTTTTACATAATAATTGATATTTTTATTACAATAGGTGTGAGATCATCTTATGCTTCTAATGATAAACTTCAAAATTCTATCGATAAACTCAATTCATTGCTCCAAAATTTACCAACTACAGAAGATGAATTTTTTTTTGCATTCAATGTGTTGAGAGATTTATAAATGATTTTCATGAATCTCTTGCTTTATCTTCCAAATTCAAGTCAATTCATGGCTTAGAGAATATGCCCATGAGATGTATGTCACCATGGTTTAGCCCAAGCAAAATACACAAACACCATTCTATCAAAAGAAGACAAAATACTATTTCTCAAAACTTAAATGAAAGAGTTGAGGAGAATGAACGTTTTCAATTCCCCTCTATACGATGCATAAAACCAAAGAGGAAAAAAGTGATCAATCACTCATGCATAGAAATACAAGAATAAAGAGATATTATCTCGCAACAAGGTGACTAGATTTATTAAAATAATTTTTAGTAATTTCAATAGTTTAATATTTCTTATTTTCATTTAGTATGTTGAGCATATGTCAATGTAGATTTGGTTGATCAAGGAAACACTCAACAATGTCGATTATCTTTCTCTATTGATCTAAACCAAATGATAACAAATGATACACAAGTAATTGATGGTAATTTATTAACTACTAACTATTTTTAGTAAGATTATAAAATTGTTCCTATTTCTAACTTTTTTTTTTGCCTTATCAAATATACAAGATGTAATCTCTAAAGATCAACTGTCATTGCTCAATCTTAGTCCTACTCAAACATTTCAAGAAACTATTGCAGGTAACTAACACTTTTAGTATTTTTTAGATTATTTACATAGAGTGATTCTTCACTTAACATTTTATTTAATTTATTAAATTTTTAATGTGCATTTTATTGCAGCTTTAAATGATCAAAGAGATAAATAACAACATTTGTTACCTACTTATGTTAATCTAAACGAGACATCAACAAAAATGGATACAAATTGTGGTAACAATATTAAAAATTAAACTTATGTTATATAAAAAATCAATCAATTTTGAGTCTTTAGTTTGAAAATTATTTTTGTATAAGTTGACATGATAAATGTAATTTTATTGTAGTATTAGATGATCAACAAAAATATCAAGAATATATGCTACCTTTTTCTATTTTTCTTAACCAAATAATGACAATACAACGTGGAGATGGTCAGAAAATTATGAAATGAAATTCAATGTTCCCAATCTTTAATTTTGAAAATAATTTTATAACTAACTTGGTCTATTTGTAGATGATATCTACATGGATGATCATGGTCATCATTTTGTTGAGTGATCAAAAGTTATATAAATGTATTTTTGATTGAATACTTTAACACTCATTTAAAATCAGAGATTAGATTGTGGATTTAAGACAACACCAACTATATATTGTAATTTTGAGTTAGACTATTGGGTAGAAGCAAGGAGTTGGGTCTCAATTTTGCAGAAGTTCGCTAATTGAGATTGTGCTCTTTTAGAAATGAGTACCTATTTATGGTTGGGCACTCGATCCGAAATTTAAAAAATGGGCACCCATTTTAAAAAAAATTGGGTACCCATTTTTTATTTTAAAAAAATGGGTACTCATTTTTGAAAACATAAAAAAATTGTACTTTTTAGAAACAGTTACCCGTTTCTAAAAATTTAAAATTTTGTTTTCTTGGGGGGATTCTATATGCCAATTTGACTTTTTCAAAACGATGCCCATTTTTTGAATTTTAAATAATGGGTGCTCATTTCTTACAACATTGGGTGAGATTTTTTTTCTCCTACCTTGGATTTTGGTTTAGGATAGGCTTGGTGAGACCAAGCCTATGCCTTGACCTCTCAAGATTTGTCTAAAGCATTAAACTAGCAAATTCACACCTTGCCATAATTTTTAGAGGGTCTTCCTGATCAAATTTTTTTATGAAACAAAAACCCATTAGAGTTCTCACTGTCTTGATTTCAGAAATATAAGTTTTATAGTGGTATGATTTTATTTACTATTTTTGCATTATTTTTTAATGAAAGGTGGTACCTAAATGTAAAATAGTGAAGTTTGCTAAAACTTTAATAACCTTTTTATTTTATAATTTTTCTTAAATTGATTTATATGTCATCTATCTATATAATATTCTTTTGAGGTTCAAAAAAAGAATTTTTGAAAAAAGTGAAATTTTGATCAAATTATGGTGTCTGTACACAAGAGGTTTTAAAATTTACCTTTTATAGCCAATTAATAATTAATAATAATAAAATTATTCAATAAAAAATTAAGAAAAAATATTGTCATCAATCTTAGGTGTATTAGGTAACTCCCTTTAAAAGGATTTACAAAAATTCATTTATTTGTGTCAAATTATGGTGTCCGTACATGAGTGTGGTATAGTCCTAAAAATAGAGATTTTGAAAAAATGGTTTTTAAAGATCGATAACAAAAACAAAATCTATCATATGGGTACACAAATAAATTACATATTCAAAAACTAGATTCCTAATACTAAAATTTTTATTTTTGAAATTTTTTTATATTCAATCTCTAAATGCCTCAAATTTTGACATGAATTGACAAGAAATTTCAAAAATAAGAAAAACACTTCCACTTTTTGCCCAAAAGTGAGACCCTACTTTTTGCACTTACCCCGCTATTACATTCTTATATATTGGAGAAATTTCATCTCATTGTTTTGTGATCTTACTTCCTTGTTAAGAGATAATCTAGCAATTATTTTGTGTCATGTAAAATTTACATTATCATTGAATTTATTCCTTGTCCATAACATATAATTTTTAAGTAAATATTTTACAACTTACATCCTTCCAAATTGACATTTGATATTTATATCATGATTGAATTAGTATAATATATCAATTTTATTTTGAAATCTTAAAATGAAATCAATTCATTGATTTGAATATGCTTGGTTATTTAAAAAAAAGAAGTTTAACTTTAATTCAATTATGACTAGTTTAAAAACAATATTAACTGAAATGATTAATTTACATATAAAATATATTTAGTTTAAAAACTCGCAAGTATGGCTTAAACCATAATATAATAATTTCTAAATGTTATGTTGTTATATGCAAAACATAATTATTTTAAAATAATAAATAATATGAATTTTTTGTATTAATTTATTTCAATTTTTTATTTAATAAAGGTAAAAAATAGAAATAATTAAACACAATACCACACACATAACCTATCTCTAAAAATATTGGTAATATCTATATAACATTTTAAATAAACTTTTAAATTTTTAATAATATTATATAACTATATAGAAGCATTTAGATTTGTCCTTCTAAATCTGACATGCATTCCTTCCAACTGATTAAGAATATGCATTCCTTCCAACCATTGATTGATGATTTGACACAAGAGGAGAAATCAAATAAAAAGTACAGCGCATGGTATGGTATGTCATGGGCATCCAGACAAGAGGAATCTCGTGCTAGATAGCCAATGTCATCCAAATTGACACCGGGAACAAGAAGTACAATAAGACACTTGGATTAACTATAAATGATGAAAGACTATTGATGTAAAGGATCACTCATGAGATCATTGTTCCCAAAAGTGGAGAAGATGGCTCATTTTAATGATTAAGAGCATTAGTTATGAAGGAATGTGAAAAATGGAACTTTGCGGATGACATAAATTAAGGGGGGAATAAGATATTAGGAATTAGAGATTTTTGTTATGTGGATATTCAAGGATAAGGGTGCCATTGACCTCTAGATTAGCTAGGGAATAAGCTTGAATATTGCCTTCTTTATATATATGGGCAGTTTTGTACATTTTGAGAAGGTCTAAAAATTTCACTGCTCTTGCTAGTCTATAATTGAGGGTCCAATTAAGGGTTTTTTTTTTTATAGAGGGAATTAAAAAAATTCTAGCAATCCCCTTCTATAATCAGGTTTTTGATGTTTAGAAATCTATGAGCCTTTAAACCTTCTATCAGAGCCTCCATTTTACTAATATTAGTAGTAGAGGGATTGATGGGCTTAGCACTACAACCACATACTTTCCCATTCCAATCATGGATGATGAAGCCAATCCCAATAGTCCTAAGATTACCCCTTGAAGCTCCATCAAAGTTGAGTTTAAACCATGAGGGAGGGGGTGGAGCCCAGATGTAATTTTGTTGAGCTACCTTGGTGGAGGTTCCACCTTTTACCCACACAAGAAGGGGTGATTAGATCAAACCATTTCATTTTCATGAGAGAATCTCAATCCGAGAAGTTGTCTTCAAAATTATTGACGAGGTGAATCTATTGTTGAAATTTTCTACAATGCTAGCTTCAATCTTGTTGCATAAAGAGGAGATGCTCATTTTGGTGTCCTAAAATATTATTCAATTAAGTTCCTTCCACAACTCTCATATTAAGATTAACGGGGCATATTTCCACAAAGCATCATAAGTGTTTTTGTTGGGCTTTGTAGGCCAAGCTTTGAGATGGCTAAATAGGTTATTGACTAAGGCTGATTGAATATGCAACTTATTATAGAGCCAAGACAAGGATTGTTGGGAATATGGGCATTGCAATAGAAAATGATTCACTGAATCTTCATGGTTTTTACATAAGACACACCAGGATGGGCCTTCAAATCCAATTTTCCTAAACCAACATGCTGTGAGAATTCTATTTTGGGTTGCTTCCCATAATAAGATTCCATCCTTAGGTAGACAAGATTTGTCCCAACATAAGAGTAAGGGGATCTTTGTAGTTGACCAATGCATTTGGGAAGTAATTTATTTGTACCTATCTTTAACACTGTATTTACCAGATTTGGCTATAGTCCAAATCAAAGAATCCTCTGAGACTTTGGGAAAGATATGTCTTTTCTTAAGTAATATTTCCAGGGGATATTTTTTTTTGGGGAGATGGGGAGAATCTCCCCATTATTTGCAATTCCAGTCAATGACCTAATCAATATTAAATATAGTTATATAATCACTGAGATGGGGTCCCCATTCTACTAACATGGAATTGAAAGTGTAGCTGGGGATAATATTCTTGAGGAGAGTATAACCTCCCCACAATAAGGTAGATCTACCATTTCCAATGTCCCAAGTAAGGTATTGGCTAATACAATGTTTGTTATCTAGCATAAAATTCAATACTTTGGATCCTTTTGGGGGAGAGTTTTTCTTGAAGACACTGAGTGGGTCATTAGGGAAAATGTATTTATGCTAAATAATTTGTGCCCATTTTTAGTTGGATTCATTGAACAATCTCCAAACAAGTTTAGTACCAAAAGATTTTTTATCCCATGACCCTCGCATGAGATAGGTTTGCAAATATTGTTTTATTTGATAAGGGCTAGCCTCTTTTGTTAGTAGACCCCTTGACAAAAAAAAGTCTTGGACTTCTTCTCTAGCTCAGAGCTAGCTTTGGAGGTTAAAGGGAGGTATGACATTTAATAAGAGGGGAGTGTAGAAATGACAAATTTGATCATAGTTAGGCAACCTACATTGGATAGGCATCTTGTTTTCCAACTATCAATCTTGTTATCCATGTTCGAGATAATATGGGACCAATCATTATTTGACTTAGTTTACTTTTCCAAGGGAATTCCTAGATATTTGCATGGAAATGTCCCTCTTTTGAAGCCCAAGATGTTATAAATCCCAACTTTGATCTATGGATTTGTGTTGATGAAGAAGATTTCAGATTTATCAACATTAATGATTTGGCCTTAGGTTTTCATGTAAATCTTGAGGGTTTTCTTAAGTGAGGTTGCCTAATTAATAGAGCATTGAGCAACATAATGGTATTATATGCAAACTATTGATGGGATGTATTTGACACTCCATTAATAACTTTGATGCCATGTAAATTATCCTAGTAATCAGAGGCATTAACTAATCTACTAGAGCCTTGCACCATTATTACAAACAAGAAGGGAGAGATAGGGTCCCCTTACCTAAGACCTCTTGAAATGTCAAAAAATCCATTTGGGGTTCCATTAATGGGGATGCACATTTTGGGAGAGGAGATACAACAAAAATTGAGATGGATCCATTGCATAGAAAAACCAAATGCAGCCATACATTTACATAAAATTCTACAATCCACCTTGGCATATGCATTTTGTATGTATATTTTGACTAACATGTAGAGGGTTCTATTGGATTGAACTGAGTAAATAAGATCTTGAGTGATGATAATCCCATCCATGATAGATCTACAAGGGATGAAACCTATTTGATCCTCTAAAATAATGATGGGGAGGATTACTTTAATTTGTGGGTTAAATCTTTAGTGAGGATCTTATAGACAGTATTACACAGAGAAATAAGCCTAAAATCACCAAAGTGAGATGCATTATTCTTTTATTGGATGAAGGCTAGAAAAGTGTGATTGATTTCTTTTAGGATGTGGCTTGAGTTTTTGGTGCTTTCAATGGATTTCTAGAGGTTATTTCCCAAGAAATGCCAACATTTATGGAGGAAGCCAGTCTGGAAGCCATTGGGCCTAGATATCTTATCTAGGTGCATCGAAAAAAGAACTATTTTAATATTTTTTTAAAAAGAATTCTTTGTTTAGGTGTACATTGTATTCATTAGTTACTAATTTGGGGATGTGTTTTAATAATGTTGATTGGGTAGTTAGATTAGAGATATTCCAATTGTTAAGTACCTCTTTGAAGTACTTGATGGCCTCCAAAGCTTTAGCTTTATATTCATCCACCATAATACCTTGAGATTTTTTAATTTCAGTGATTTTGTTTATTGAATTCCTCATTTTGGAGCTATTATAGAAGAACTTGGTACTCACGTCTCCCTCTGATATGAATGTTTTTCTAGATTTTTGTTTCTAGAAATTTTTTTCTTTTGTGAGGAGGCCAACTTGCTTGTTTAGTTCTTTTTCTGAAAAATATGGATCATTGTCCATGCTCTTTACTAGAAATCCTTGTTCAATTCCATGGTATCAAGCTCCACTCTATTCAATTCTTTAAATATATTATTGAAGGAGACTTTGTTCTATTCTTTAATTTTCAGTTTAAGGTGCTTCGGTTTTGACACAAAATGAAACATCTTGGAGCCCTAAAATGATACAACATTCCACCAATTTTATCAGAGGGAAAGGGATTTTTTAATCTTGGAACCACATGTTCTTATACTTGAAAGGGTTTCTACTGGGTCTTTCTTCTTCAAAGATTTCAAGTCTAATGGGAAAGTTATTTGATCTTGATAGAGGCCCAATCTCTATTGAAAGCCAATGATTGAACAAAGCTAGGTCTCCATAAAAAAAAGAATCTATCTAATCTTACTACTATGATATTTGATCTCAACCTCTTGCTATTCCAAGTACACACCCAATTATATGTGTTGATATCTAAAGGGTTGCACAATAAAATCCATTGATTCAAATTAAGAGAAGTTGATTTTTCTATTTTTGATGTATCAAAAGAAAACTGGTTAATTCTCCCCATACCTCAATTTTCCCTACAGAGGATGTAGGGTCATAGATGTTGATCACAATAAAGGAAAGGGAGGAAGAGAAAATCTTCAGCGAAACACTCAACCAATTTGTGTGACTTTCAATAGGGGTGAAATGAACCATTTTTGGATTCCATAAACGCATTAAGCTCCCAAAATCAGAGATAACTAGATGACCCCAAACTTTCCAAATGCCCAATTTCCTATCTAATCTAGCTATTTCTTTTGAGTTCAACTTAGATTCTTGGATGATGATTATATCTGAAGCTAGTGATTTGGGGAAGCACTTTAATAAGTGTTTCTTACATGGGGATTGTAGCCCCTAATGTCCTAGGATGATAACTTTGAGATGGTGGAAAGCTCTTTCCCTTCCCATTTTGAGAAAGTGGGGTGAGTTTTCTTGATCGCAATTTCCTAAGGTTCAATTTATATTTTTAGCTTCTTTTCTTAGCAGGTTTTCCACAATTAGGTGATTTATCCCCTTGTATGTTGTCAGTGAAACCTAGGCATGGATGAGAACAAGGTGATTCAACTCCTGATGATCCATGCACAAATCTGAATTTGAAGGGTGCTTCATATCTAAATGATAGGTTTCAAAGAAAATATGGGAGCATAAAACATCAAATTGATTAACCATATGGTTGATGCCCATCATTTCATAGATTATTTCCAATTCCATCAAAATCTGTTCAGAATCAGTTTTCTATAGGAAAATTGAATTGGCCTTGGGTTGGCAACAAGCATACATGATTCAAGTTCCTACCATCTAAGAAGTTCTTGTTGAACCTCATTGTGGATGTATGTCAATTCCCCCATTAAGTCATTAAGCTACATTAGTTTAGTCTTCAACACATTGATGATGTCTTTAGCTTTCTCTTTGGTAGTTGTGGCAAGATCATCACAAGTTATCTTCCTAACTAGGGGGATGGATGAAATCTAAGGGGGGTTGACTAGGGTAGGGAGAGAAATTTCATCCATGTCCAAAATGGACAACAAAAGGAAAGGGTGTTAGAAGACGTGGTTACCCCATCAATAAAGGGAGGGGGCAAGGATGTTGATTTCTCTAGGTTATTGTTGGAGATAGTAAAACAATGTAAAGTTTTCATTGAGGACATTTGTGAAGGTTGAGATGAAACAATGAGAGGATTTAGAGGTCAAGATTTGCAGTTTTGTGAGGAAAAAACCCCCTCCTTAACTCAAGATTTCATGGGGGCTAGAGACCAGGGAGTGGGGTTTGGAGGGCTTAAGTTGAGGGGTTGCAAAATAGCTTGAGGGGAAGAAAATTCCTCCAATAGAGAAACCATGATATCATCAATGTCACTAAAATAGGGTTTTAGAAAAATGTTGAAAGATGTGTTATCATTATAAATTTTCATCTTTGATGATTTGAAGTGGGGATTAATTAGGATAAGAATCTTTCACTTAACTTGAGGAGTGCTAGGATATTCAAACCCTAGGAAAAAACCAAATAGACCCCTTAGCACCGAATGATGTCTTTAGTAAGAAGAGGCATAGGGAGAGTCCTCAAATTAAACCATATAGTTGTCCTTTATAGAACACATGAATGGGGGTTGAAATTGGGAACCAAATCAAAGAAAAGGAAGGGAGACCCCTCAAAATAGATCTTTCCTTCTTTAATCAAGAAATAACTAAGTTTATTTGAATAACATTTGATACAATAGAAATCACAATAAATGCAAGAAATATTTACCTAGCTAGAGAAAGTCGAGGACAACCATTCAACCATTTTAGATCAATTTTTTCCCTTCCAGTATGTTAGTAGTTTGATAGCACTTGATGAAGCATGAGCATTAGGAATTTTTGATTGGGTCATCATCCATCACTTCCATGTTAGGGCTATTAGGGTTTCAGGGACACTTCATATTTTTTAAGCATTATAGCTTTGTTGTTGTCAACTAATGGACTTCCTAGAGGGAATTTGTTTGCACTAATAGCAAAGGAAGGGGTCAAGGATGAGACAATAATGGACCAGGCCCCAACCGTTATGTGTGGGAGAGCATGGTTGATAGAAATTAGGGGCCAAGGGGGACTTTCTAGTTTTTTATGGCATGGTCTCTTCACACTTGTCTAGACAAAAATGATGAACTTTTCTTTTTATGGGCCATGGTTGATCTATGAATGGTGCTTCTAGTATTCTTGAGGAGGAGTCTTTTCCACTTTTGTCAATTACTTGGAACTAGGGATTGCCAAACTAGGGAGGAAATGAATTGCAATATGAAGAGAAAATGAATATCTTCATTCTCCATTTAAGGGGAAAGGAACCAATGAAGGTCTAGGGAAGATGAACCAGCAAATGATGCCATGAAAAGGGCATGAGAATTGGAAAAAAAAATTGTTCAAAAGTTTGTTAATTGTTTTAACTAATGATTATTTTTATTACCATGATCAAGTTAAAATTAGTTATTACTATGATCAAGATTGAATTAGTTGATCATGTTAATCAGTCTTGTAAATCATCGATCAAGTCATACAGTTATCAAGCTTCTTAAGCATTTATTCCCTTATGTAAAAAATTCTTAATGCACTTATGTTAATCATATTTTGATTGAGCATTGTGCATGTCAATTGACATTAGTGTTCAACATGTATAATAATCATAGCATGTATTATTTGTAATCATGCTTGGTTAAAATTGTTGTAAAGAAGCATTTGTTAACCGACAAGGCATGTCCTATGTAGGGACATGTCCTTACATGCTAAGGGCCATGTAGGGAGATGTTCCTAAATGGGACATGCCTCCTTAATATTATAGTTGTTGTTATTTGAAGCCTAATTAGACTTAGAGATTAATTTTTCCCCACTTTGTTCAGTGTGGTTTAGCCCAAAAAATTTCTATGGGGTTTTGGGGGCATAGTCCCCATGATGGGGTCAAGGGGTATAAGTCTTTCTATTGAATGACATATTTTATTCCTAATTTTTTAAGTGGCACAAGTCTTGTATAAATGGCTTTGAGTTATGGATTTTATGACATATGATGATTTAGTAGCTTCTTGTGGTGGTATTGAGTTATAAGGGATTGCAGATTGTAATTAGGTTGGAACTATTGGATAATAATATTGAACTTGATATTTGGTGAACATAGCCCAACAATTAGGCAAACCATATTAAATCTTTGTGTCTTTTGTGCACATATGTATGCTTTATTCCTTTGTGATATTGGTTATGTTTGCATGCAATTGTTATTTTTGTCTTTCTAATCCTAACAATATGTATATTGTGAATTGCTGCAAATGGAAGATATATCAATAAAAATTAATACTATTACATCTATAACACTCTCTACTATATATATTTTGTATCAAGAATAAAATAAAAGATTTTTATAGTTGCTACATATATATAAGTTCAAACACAAAAAAATAGAATAGTGTTACTACAAGAACATTGCCTCTTTATATTCATATCATACATGAAGATATATACACACACACACACACACACACACACACACACACACACACACACACACACACACATATGTAATTGGATTTACATATATACATTACCCTTACATTTACATTGACTAATGAATATTGTTATTATTATAACCAGGATTGAATTAGTTGATCATGTTAATCAGTCTTGTAAATCACTAATCAAGTCATATAGTTATCAAGCTTCTTAAGCACTGATTCCCTTATGTAACAAATGTGCAAGGCACATGCTTTAATCATATCATGATTGTGCATTGTGAATGTCAATTGACATTAGTGTTGGGCATGTATAATAATCATGGCATGCATTACTTGTAATGGTGCTTGGTTAAAACCTTTGTAAAGAAATGTTTGTTAGGCATGCCCTATGTAAGGACATGTCCCTACATGGCAAGAGCCACATAAGGAGATGTTCCTACATGGTACATGTCTCCTCAATATTATATTTAGATTGTGAACAACTGTAGATGGAAGATAGATCAATAATAGTTAATACTATTACATCTGCAAAATTCTCTACAATATATATTTTGGATCAATGATAAAATCAAAGATTCTAATAGTTAGTACATATATATATTAGTTCATTCACTAGAAAAATACAAGTGTTACTACAAACACATATATTCATATCAGCCATGAAGAAAGAGATTTATATATTAATATGTATGAGTAATATATAAGAGAAATCATGTATAATATATATTGATTTCTATATGATTCTCTACCTTTCTCTCTGTATGTTTCTATACTTTTGTTCATGGAATTTATGAAAAATAAATTTTTCCACCATATTTTGAATGACTTAAACATCACACACTTCAGTCCCTATTGTAGACAAGAAGCAGAGAGTAGCACATGCAGTCGATAAATCTTAAATCAAGTACCATAAAATTTACCATTTTCATTTTGGGGTCCACTGTGCACATATTCACCAAATAATTTTAACTTATATTCTAACTAATTTCATTTAAAATTAATTTCAATGTCTTAGAATAATCATTTCATGGCTTCCCAATTTCATCTACATGCATTTTCATACTCATTTCAATGTAGATGAAATTGAGAAGCCATGAAATGACTATATAAAGTTAACGGTTTTTCTTGAAACTTTAAATTGAAATTACTTAGAATATAAATCTAGTCACAGTCTTAAAGTAATTTCATTTAATTAATGATAAATAAGTTTTCTAAGTAAATCTAATATTCTATTCTATTTATGCTTAACTTATTGTAAGTTATTCTCCAGCTCCATCCTCCACATGTGAAAGGCGACTCATATGTTTTTTTACCTTAGATGTTGTTCTCCTTTGGTGTGTCATAGTTGAACAATGGAATTACTTTCCTATTGGTTCCATGAAGAGGCGAGTGTATAAAAATTCAATGGAATCAGGGAATCCCCCTAGGTCTTGTAGGGCCTGGAGTGTAGCATGTTTGTAAGAAACCTATACTCTCTTGATTATTTTTGCATCCATTAATACCTAGTGAGGTATCAATGAATGAAAAAATAATCAAGAGAATATGGGTTTGGTTGTTTAGGTAATTTGCTTAGATCGATTATCAATGAAGGTTCAAGCATCAGTAAGGATGCTACTATTGAATGATTAAAAAGGGGATGAGCTCCCCTATTTGTGATCTTAAAAACCTAATATTTTTTGGTCAAAAGGGTTTGCCCCTCTTTTGATATGAAATATATGGTAAGTTCATAGAGATGTGGCATCAAAAAGGGGGTATACAATGGTACTTTTTAAAAATCAACAATATCTGAAAACACCAGGTTTACACTAGAAAATAGAAACCACGACACCCTGTTGAGATCCTATGAATTAGCTAAATGCAATACCAAGGAGACAAAAAAAGGGGTGGACTAACTAACATGGTTTCTTTCAAAACTTCTACACTTAAGGCCTAATAAGACCTAGGGGGGATTCCCTAATTCCATAGAATTTTCATATACTCACCTCTTCCTAGAATCAATAAGAAGGTAACTCCATTATTCAACTAAAACACACGAAAGGAGAACAAAATCTGAGCTAAAAACCTTATTAGCTACCTTTCAAATGTGGAGGACGGACCTGGAGAATAACTTACAATAAGTGAAACACAAATAAAATATAATATTAGATTTATTTAGAAAACTTATTTGCCAAATTAATTAAATGAAATTACTTTAGATTAAGATTATGATTAGATTTATATTCTAAGTAATTTCATTTTAAAGTTTCAACATTAACCATTAACTTTAGATATTCATTTCACGGCTTCCCAATTTCATCTATAAGATTTTTCATAGTTTTAACTTATATTCTAAGTAATTTCATTTTAAATTTTTAGCAAGAAGCATGAGTGAGATAGAAAGAAAAAGAAAGATCCAATAGCTAAGATCAATGCCTAATCTATTGGGCATTTGAGACAATGAGAAATACAAAAAAGTAACATAAACTTGTGAAATAGCTTGAGATCTATGAAATGTTGTCTTACAACCCTTCATAATAGTGATTTCAACTTATCCTTCTTATCAAATCCACATATAGAATCAATGAAATGATAAATTCTATCAAGAAAATTAATCAATCCCTTGGACTAAAGCATGAAAGACAGATCATGTATCCCACAACACAAGACCTTAAGACAATAAAGCTTTATTTTATTTCATTTTAATTCCATAGATTTACAAGATGGAGAGAACAAAGGTGAGACCTTATTTTCATTAAAACATAGTGACATCTTTGATTTACAATGAAGAAAAACTCAAGAACACAAAAATTCCCGAAGACCTACCACCAGATTCATTATTTTCTCTAATGGAAACTGTATAGTTTGTTGTTCAAACATAGGAAGATGCTGAAAATATGGTAGAAACAAAGTTGTGGAGCTTCTCCAACTACCGGAACCAACCTCGTGTAAATAAAAATAAAGAGAAGTCATAGAAGAGAGGAGAAATTTGGATCTAGTCTTTGAATTTAACATTTGTCACCTCCATCCCATCCATCTCATACAAAGCATCTTCCTCTCTCATTCCTCAAATTGAAGAATTAAGATCTCATCATGTTAGTTGTTACTTTTTCAAAATATCTCCACAAATGATGAAAAAATAATATAAGGAGAAAAGAACAATCTTCTTCCAAAACCCAAGTTCCTAATTTCCCTCCAAATGGTTGTAATAGTAAAATAATGGTGTCAACATGTATTCCACCAAGTTTGGAGCAAACCCAATTGATGGTTTTGTGAAAAAATGTTGTAGATGCCATTAGGAAGAAATGAAAATGCTTTTGTTGGTAAAAATAACCTTTTGTGAAAATATCCTCCTGCTGGTAAAATAATAGTAGGCAAAATAAAAAAATTCCTCCTTATTAGTACTTGCTAGTAGGCTAAGTACTATTGTGATACTTTTTGAATTTTTTGATTAAAATGTTTGGTTTCTATGACATAGAATTAATCATTTTTATTTTTTCTTATCAAACTAATACGTTTCATAGCATAGATGAAAGACTTTTAACTTTACAATTTTTGAAAAATATTTTTCTAAGATTTGATTGGGTGAAGTCATTTAGCTCTTATATTGGCTGGATTTGATGAATTACAAAACTAATCCTTTTTCATACTTAATTTTTAATAAGTTGTGATTCGTTAATGTTTAATTTTTTTAATGTAAGTATATTGATTTATAATTTTATATTGTATTTTTTATAATATAATTTTTATCAGTAATTAAAAATATTTTAAAAATGATATTGCTTATTTATATAATGATTTAAGAAATATTATTATATATTATTATTATTAAAATAAAATAATTTTTATATTATAATTTATTTATAATATAATAGTATCATATGTTATATATGCAATAATATATATATATATATATATATATATCAATAATTATATTTATAATTAAAATTTATGCTAATATAAATTATAATTATATAACATATTTAATAGTTAAAATATTTTATATACTATAATAAATTTATTAAATTAAAATGAGACTTATATAAGAACTAAAGGCAAGTACTAAGCCACTATGTGGTACTTGTTACTTTAATGATTAAAAAATTTACTTGACGTGGCCTTCCACTGTTTGATTTTCAACATTAAAACTTTCATTTAATTTTTACCATATTTTATTATATAGTTCACAACTATATAATAAAACATCCTCATAAAAGGCACACACCCTTTTAAAAAGTTTTACATTCAGGCTCTTTGAATAAAATAATGTGCAAGTTGTATTTTATTGGTTGAAAAATATAACCAATATGATTGGTTCATCTTCACTCTAATGTGGGTCCCATGTACATTTTCCTTCTCCTTTAAATATTAGTCCCTCAATTTATTATGTGGAGAGTAGTCATCTTATGAATTTTCCACTTTTTATTTAATCTTATAGCATCTTTTTCTTTATAAGTAGGAAGTGGGACCCATACTGATTTGACCTTCAACCTTGGGACTTCATTATTTAATACCCTTTTATTGCATGCTAACATTTTTAGAGGCGATCTTCTTTGAAATTACCCTTTTCCTCCAAATATAGTTAACCAACCAACTTGGCAAGATGACACGTGGCAACTGTTGATTTGCTCTTGCATCATACTCATCTATCTAATCATCATGACACAACATTTACACTATGTCACTATCACATGACATTGTATGATTTACTCTCAAATCCACCTCATTGTTGCCTACCCACTAGGGTCAAAGACACATATCACGATCTTGTATTTTTGGGAAACCTTGTGTCAGATTCTCGAAAACATGAGATGTCAATACCTGGTGTATTATTGACATCATCGTCCTCTAAGTCCCCATGCCACATGTCATCCATCAGTTTGCCAGATTTACTACCTAAGCTGGCAATGGATGCCACCTCATTGCACCTACTTTAGCTGACCAAGACCCACCTATGACACATGGCGTAATGTCGTATTTTCACCATACCCTCACAAAAATGTGTGATTGGTCCACCTATCACTAGTGTTGACTTCACACTCATACGACTTGTCTTCCACATGTCGCGCCATCACATTTTTGGAGGTATGACACCCTCTTCTTGCAAAAATTTGTCTTCTTGCCCACCTTGGTCTTTGCATCACTTGTCATGTTCTAGTTGGCTAACAAGTCCACCTCATTCATCCACATCATCTGCATATTCATTTCTCATGTTTAAATTGACATTGTATTCACCAATGCAGCCCTGTAAGCCCCATACAATCTCATTTCCTTGTTTCTTAAGCCTTTGCTTTAGATATTAAACTAGTGCCTTGAATTCAAACAAGTGCAATGGTTATGCCAATAGTAAGGTATATTCTGGAGATTGAAAGAGAGAAACTTAATATGTTTTCCTTCTATTTTTCCTTCTTTTCTTTTTTCCCCTCCCCATTTTCCACCTTTGTGTTCTTCTTTTACCGTTCCTTCTTCTACTCCTCCTTTTCCTTCTCTTCCTCCTTTCCTTTTTTCCATCTTCTCCTTCTCTTTCTCCTCACTACTCTTTTACTTTCCCTTCATTACATTTCTCCTCCTTCCCCTCATCATATTTTTGTTCCTCTATCTCCTCCTCCTTGTGCCCACTTTGCTTGTCCTTTTTTTATGTAACTTCCCCTTCTTTTCTCCTTAACATCCCTCTTTTTTATATGGATCATCATTGACGTCTACTTCTTTTCCTTCTACCTAATAAAGTTTAATTTATATATGACATATTACTTATAATAATTAAATTAATAAGTTTAAACAAGAATAGAATGAAAGTAATGCTTGATTTGATGATATCATAGTTAATTATTAATATTCAATTTTTTAAAAATTGTCTGAAGGAGTTTTATCCTTGTAAAATTGATTTTCTCATGATTAAAATGAACATCTCAAAAATTATTTTGCACTTTTTTTTCTAAGAACATTTACCCCACTTTGTCCTTGTTTACTCGGTCTTTATGCAATTTTTGAATCTCTATTTTAATACTGTTTCATGTATTATTTTCTTACAATATTTAAATTTCACCATTTTTGACTCCATAATGTTTTATCTTTAGACTCTCTATATGATCTTTATTTTCTTTCATATGTTTGTTTATCTATACGAATATAAATAGATATAAAAAATAAATATAATTTTAAAAATTTATTTAATTTTTATGAATTTATATTTAATTTTTTAAACAAATTAAAAATTAAATTTTATCATATTCCAAATATTCTATAACTAGCACTTGCGCCATAGAATTTACAAGGGAATATCCAATAGATAGTTTTGAACATGTTTTTACTTAACTACCTATATGCCCAACTGTGTGAAATTGAATAGATTATCTAGTTAATTCCTATTGCATCCATGACAATTAGAGTTACCCAATAGATATGTTACTTTACCACAAATTTGCGTGCTGGAAGTTGGACCCAATAACTCAAGAAACAAGAAAAAGAAAAGTATCTCAACCTGCTATACTAGTGAAAATTCCAGAGAAAATCACCATGCACTATCTTGCTTCTCAAATTAATAGGGAGCATCAAGTCCATTTTCCTTCATTGTGACATTGAATGATGCCTCTAAGACAAAGCCTTCTTGTCTTCCTTGCCATTTGTCATGGTTGTATTGAGGAAAGAGTGATTTTCCTTTTAAAACTTCAATACTCTTTACTTTGTTCATAGGAAACCTGATGGTTGAAAGTGATAAATTATTAGGTTTAGAAAAAATGATTTAGAGCATAACCCCAAGCATCTTTTCATGTCTTGTAGTTGCCTGCTTGATGGTTTAATATTTTGAGAACTGTCGAGTGAACCCTTCCCACATGTTTCTATCCAATCTTGGTCGTAGAACTCCCCTTATCCCAAAGGAGATATGAAAAATATTTTGATGACCAACTGCCAAAATCTCTCCACATAATTGTAGACATGCATATGTAATAAGAAGAGAAAATCAAAGTAACACTACATAAAGGCTCTTATTTGTAGGAAAATAATTTTAATCAAAGTTAGCTTGAATAAACTAAGTGTATATCACAATATACTTTTGATATCAATCATAGAGATGCTAATGAAACATTTTGCATACAAAGCCATTAAATCCTTATCAGAAGGTTAGAAAAGAAAGGTTAGTACACCCCAAAAAACCAACCATCCATGTAATAATTACTTACTAAAATTGAATTAAAAACAATTACAAGATTTGTTAGAGGACTAATTTGAACCTAAAATCATACCACATAGTCAACCAAAAAATTATTACAATCTAAAACATGGGTAGCTTTTACCAAGTGAAAAGTTGTCCCTAACAAAATATCTTAGGTCTATTCAAAGGGCCTTGAAACACAAACTCACAAATCCTGAATATCAGTGCTTGTAATAGTTGTTCCATTTTAGCTGTAATTAGTATATTGAATGGACAATTGATATTTAACACTATATAAAATAGAAAAATACCAAATTACTAACAATTAAAAATCCAATTTGAACTTCATTCATACGAATATGTCAAATACCTTTTAGTATGTTCGATTTCTTAAATCTACATTTATTTGAAATACTCTGAATCTATTTTATAAGCACAAGTTCAATGAATGACAATATTTATGCATAGTTTATAGGAAAATTTAGAATAATAAAAAAATTGGTTTTTTTAATTTTATTTATTATTTTGAAGATTTATGAATATTATTATTTATTGTAACTTTTGTATTTTTATTTAATAGAATAGATAATTTGTATTGATTATTTTAATTATTAAAAAAATTAAAGTTAATTTATTTCAATTAATACAATTTATTTTATTTAGTATTCTATAGATTTACATATCTTATTATTGTTTATTTTGATTTTGATATTTTTATTTAATAAAAAATATATTTTATTTTACTTATTTTATTTATTAACAAATAGGAAAAAAATGTATATTGAGAAAATGTTTATTTAATTTTTAAGGTAAACACATCTTAAATTTAAATGTATTTAAATTAATTAAATAGATGATAGTTATTTTTATATAAAAATAAAATATTCAAAACTATTTATTTATTTTTTCATTAAAAAACTAATCTTAAACTTAGTATATAAGGTTTTTCAAATATTATTATAATTTATTTTTAAAATGTAAAGATATTATCATTGTATTAAGAACTTTTTCTATTTTATTCATTCAAGGATATTATTTTAATTAGAATGATATAATATTTTTACAATTTTCATACTTTATTTGTTTAATACATATTCTTTTTACAAAAAAAACATGTTTTAAGTTTTAAACAATTAATTTTATTAACTCTACTATTATTTTATACAATATTATTATTGATTTTAATTTTAAAAATGATTAATTACAAAGATAAAGTAAAAAATAACATACCTTTTCTATGATGAATTTTTTATGGCTATTTTTTAATTAATTAAATACACAATTTTTTTAATCATAATAAGAATATTTAATAAATATTTATTTAATTTTTAATAAGAAATTTCTTAACCTTAGTATACTAATTTTGTTTAAATTAATTAAATAGATGATTTTTTAATAAAAAATAAATGAGAAACTATTTATTTAATTGCTCATATAAAAAGTAATCTTAAATTTAGTATATAAAGTTTTTAAAATATTATTATATTTTTAAGTCTCGCTAGAAGTACTGATGTTGATTTGAATAGATATCTATCCTTCAGATGGAAAGATGGGACCTTGTTGACAAAAATTAAAGTGAAAGACATATATAATTATCTTAATTCTAATAATTCTGTGATAGATCATATTATTAAAATCTGGTATTGTAATTTCAACACTACTGATTGGCAGAAAACCTTTGATAAATTATGGAAGTCTCCTATTCTACCTAAGGTTAAGTGCTTAAAATGGAAGCTCCTTCTTGATAAGCTTCCTATTAGAAATCATTTTGCTGATTTTGACACTTGTTCTATTTGCAGAGTTCTTGAAACTATGAGACATATTTTCTTTGACTATTCTTTTGCTAAAGAAATCTAGTTAATGTTTGGATTTTCTATTACCAAAAATGTTTATATTATTTATATCATTACTAGTTTTATACATGGTCTGAAAAAAGATTCTAACCTTTTCTGGCATATTCTTTCATCTTTCATTCTTTGGTTCATTTGGAAATGTAGAAATGAAGCCAAATTTCGAAGCATAGATAGAAGTCTTTCTGGGTTTTATAGAAAACTCACCCATTTTAAGATTGCTTCTCAGGTGTGCTACATCATGAACTTGGAACAAGATAAGCTGATTAGATTCCTTAAGGATGGGTATGTTGTGATGTTCATCTATGAGATGAAACATGGTTACGAGATGGCTAATATATTAGAAGATAAAAATGCCTTTGACAGAGCCTTGGACAGCCTGGCTGAAGAGGTTAGACACATCGGTGCTCCTTTGTATGATAAGCTAGATATGTATGCCCAGTGCTTGGGAAGGAAAAAAGTTATTTGGATGGAAGGAACGTAAGGATGGATGACCTGGTTGGATGACCGTGATGATGTTCTCACTTAGTACTTGTAGCTGTTCTTGTCTTTTTGTATTATCCTATTACATATCATGTAGTATTGATACTTACATTCTCTTGGGCTAGTGCTTTGCCCTTAGATTTCCATTGTATTTTTTGATACTTTTTCTCTCGATGATTACTATAAAAATAAAAATAAAATATAACGATATTATCATTGTATTAAGATTTTTTTCTATTTTATTCATTCAAGAATATTATTTTAATTAGAAAGAGATTCTTTTTTCAATTTAAATAGTTTATGTGATTAATATATATATATATATATATTTTTAACCAAAAAAGCATAAGGTTTAAGTTTTATACAAATAATTTACTAAATTTTATTATTATTTTATAAAATATTATTGTTTATTTTAATTTTTAAAATGATTAATTAAAAAGATAAAGTTAAAAATAAAAACATACTTTTTCTACTAATGAATTTTTTATGGACATTTTTTAATTAATATAGTAGCATTACTTAACAAAATGGAAGCAAGTATTATAGAAGTCATTTAAATACTCACCTAAGGAAATGGTAAAAGAGGAAGGATCCTTCACAAAATGGGAAGGTAAAATGAAAATAAAATGGAGAAATCTTATCAATCCACCATTAGTATAAAGAATGGATACAAAAAGAGAAGTTCGAACCCATACATAGTTACTATAGTGTTTAGATCTAGTGCTTACCAACTTTCAACAGCTAAGGGAGAGGTGCTTAAGGAGCCCATCAACACTCTCCATCTGAAGCAATTTTACAGCTGATCTGATTTCAAAAGCTCTGTATATACTTAAAAGTCCTGAAAAAAATTATTACCTTAGTGAAAACCTAGAAATAGGCACCTTGGTAATACTAAAAAAAATTGAAAAATCAAAAAAGACAAAAAAATTGAAAAATCAAAAAAGACAAAAAAATTGAAAAATCAAAAAAGACAAAAAAATCGAAAAATAAAAAAAAAATTAAAAAAAGAGAGAAATACAAAAAACTTTAAAAACAAAAAAAAGTGCCATTGATGAAAACCTAGCGAACAGGCATCATGGTAGCAAAAAAGACAAGAATCTTTTCCAAGAAGGTGAAAACCTGGTAAATAGGCACCTCTTGTTCCTAATGCTATATCTTGCAGCGCATCTTCTGGCTCCTATACAGTTTCTTTTCTACTTTAGTTTGTTGCTTTTGTTCATGCATCTATGGATTGAATCTTGTCATAACTTGGGGGCAACACGCTATAGTTTCATAGGAATCTCTCACATCAGTCACTAGTTATTCTAACTTCGTCTATCTATTTTTGCTAGTGTCACTTTGAGATTCCTCTCATGGAAGATCTCTTTGATGATAGTCACTAGTTGTTCTAACTACATCTACCTACTATTGCTAGTGTTACTTTTGAGATTCCTCTCATGGAAGATCTCTTTCACAATAGTCACTAGTTGTTCTAACTGCGTCTTCCTACTGTTGCTCATGTCACTTTGAGATTCCTTTCATGGAAGATCTCTTTCATGACAGTCACCAGTTGTTCTAACTAAAGCTTCCTACTATCGCTAGTGTCACTTTGAGATTCTTCTCATGGAAGATCTGTTTCATGATAGTCACTAATTGTCCTAATTGTATCTACCTACTATTTCTAGTGTCACTTTGAGATTCCTCTCATGGAAGATCTCTTCCACAATAGTCACTAGTTGTTCTAAAAACATCTACCTACTATTGCTTATGCCACTATTGAGATTCCTCTTGCGGAAGATCTCTCTTGTGTCAATCACCAGTTGTTCTAATTGTGTCTATCTACTATCACTCACTTTCCCACTAAGGTTCTTCTTACTAAAGATTCCTCTTTGACTTCACTCACGATATGTTCTAACTATGTTTGTCTACTATTGTCACCCTACTAAAGAGATTTCTTTCATATGTTGTGAACATTGACACTTGACATCAATCCTATGACACAAAATAATGAACTCAAATTTATGGACTTGTTTGAGAGATGTTGAGCTTTTGTTTATTTTTTTTTCTTTTTCTTTATCATGTCTCCTTGAGTAACTCAATGTTGTCACTTTTGACTAGAGAAGTGAGGACTAGGGGCATGATCTTTTCTTTGCTTTCTGTTTGATGGTTTAGTCCCAATAATTTGAAGCATTCATATAAAAGGGGTATCGACTATAAGAGCCTATATCTCATATTAGATGGTTGTGTGTACCTTGACTCCTTTTATAGGGATAAATCAGTAAGGTTGGTTCTTCCCCTTGCTTGTTGGAGTGAACTCTCTATGCTATGGTAAATACTAATACTCATCCTGCTAAGTGAACATACAGGTTACTACGAGTATACCTAGCACACTTCTATCTTAGGTTATGAATGCAAGGGTCATTGTAGATAGAATACTTACTGATTACTTAGCATAAGAAGGATCTCCTATGTGTCTGGTGTGTTTGTACATAAGAAAATTTTTGGTCATTCTAGCATTTATGCTTTGATGCTTATGTTCACTTGCTAAATCAAAAGGGACAAATGTTCTAGTCATTTTGGCTTCTTGTACCTTGAATGCTTATATTTAATATTGATAAAACTAGAACAGATGTAATATTCATATTCCTATGATTGCAATGTTATTGGAAATTGTATGACATGTGAGGTTTCACAAAATGCTCAATGATGATAATTGTCAATGCTTCGTAACTAGAATTAGGGTTTCATCTAGCATATGGTTGCATTGCATAAGCACATGGTTCAATCACTAATTTACTTGCATCCTTCATGATGAGGGATTGTTGACTTCTTCAAAGTATCATGTCTCTTCACAACTGCACAAGCATTCAATTCTTTGGTTCGTCTTATCGATCTTCAAGGGATACCTATCACTACCAACAAAACAAAACATTGCATGAGATGTTAGTTCATTCACATTTTGCATTTCATACATAATTCCATAATTCATCTCATCTACACTACATTCATACATTATATCAAATTTGTATTCATAATCATAGCATAAACATCTAATGTACAATAAACTACAAAGAGAGAAAGATGACACATGCAAAGATACTTGAATTAAAATTTCATATATATAGAGTTAATTATACATTGGTGTAAAATTGAACGCTACTTGAGTGCTATCAATCTCTAAATGATACAAAGTGATGCTAGCACATCAATCAATACATAGCCAGAGAAAAATTAGAACAAAATGAGCTAACTCTCTCCTTCCCCCTCACCTCTATCTGGTAGAGAAGGAGGCATATATGGTCTCACTGGAGGTCATGCATCTCCTGACTCTCTCACATATAGTGAAAATTGAGGCACCTACTCTATCTCATCTAGGACTACTGTGGCATAGGCTACATAATAATAAACTACCCTCACTAAATGTAACCGGATCTCATCTTGCTATTGCTATGATCTCTAAGCCTCTCACTCTAGTTGCTCCTATAAGCTGTGGATCTCATGATCTCATTCTACAATCTAGGTGTCTCACACTAAAACTTGTATGTGCAGCTCTACTAACTACCATTGTGTTGTCTACACCCTATCTCTCAACCTCCTCAGGGCCTCCTAGGTCTATGCCAAGATATCTCTGCCCTGAGCACTTGCAACAGGCTGATCCTACATCTCCACATCACCCATCCCTTTCTCGGCCTATTTGGCTAGTTGCTCCACCTCTATGTGTGATCTCTGGGTGTCTCCTCCTATGGCTCCTTGAGAACTCATCTCCCCTTGAGAAAAACTCTATCTTGTCCCACTACCACTAGCATCTAGGTCTAGTCTCATTTTTTGTGGAGGAGTAGGCACCTAACGTGTCCTCTACCTGACTCTCTCCTATTGTTGCTACTATGGTGATGCCTATACTACCTATACTAGCTCTATTAGTCTAGCCATCCCCACTAGGTCTGTGAATCGAGGGAAGGGATGAATTGAAAGTTGTGCTTGATATGTCAGAGTCATCTCCCCATCTGCTATGATTGGAAAGTAATCCCATTAGGTAGCCACTATAATCCACACAATGATTATTGACTGTCCAAGGTCTAATCTCTTTGACCACCCACAATTTACATCTGTGGTGAGTTGGGCATATGAGTAGTACTCATAAGATATATCTTGGGGTCAACCATATTGTCACCACATGTGAGTTAGTGGGAATCTCTTGATCACCTATACTAAGCAGCCAATTAGTGGTCAAGAAGTGAACATATATCCAAGCTCTCAAGGTGCATCATCCCATGCCTCTGTCTATCTCCATGATCACCATACTACTACTACCAAGTCATCTAGTTGACCTCTACACTTCTCAAAATTCTTCATAGCTTCTTGGGTCAACTAGCCTCTATACATGCATAAATAGGGCTTTTTTGGCTACCTCTCATTTGCAAAAATGGGTCTCATCATGGGCAAATGCTCCCATTCCCATATGTGAAGAACATAGACCCTAGTAGCCATTCTCTTCCTCTCATGATAGACAATCTCATGCATCTCCTGGAACATGTGGGAAAGCATGCACTAACCCCATTCATAACACTCGGGTGCCCTTAGCATCATCTACAACATCCATCCCCATCTGGACTCTAACCCATGTTGACCTCTGTTTGGAATGAGGAAGTAGTTGATAACAATGCTTAATACTTCTAGTAACCTAGGAGTGGGCCTGTACGTCTGTAGCAACTCATCTCATGAGATGGCTCTACTTTTGATCATATCCTCTTGAAAAATGGCCCTTAGTGTTACAAGCTAGAGTTGTCATTGCACTAAAAGATCAACCTGTCAATGTTCGATACAACCACTAGACTTATATAACATAGGAGGTTGTTAAGCCATGTCACAAATCTCAAAGGGGAACATTGGCAGTTAGTCCAACAAATTCCCCCTTAAAATTACCTGAGGAGATTCAAACCTGTGACCAAGCTCTAATACCACTTGTTACAAGCTAGACTTGTTGTTGCACTGAAAGATTGACCTGTCAATTCCTAATACAACCACTAGACATATAGAACATGGGAGGCAATTAAGCCATGTCATGAATCTCGAAGGTGAATGTTGGAAATTAGTCCAACACCTTAGTGCCTCTATCCCTGTCTATGGTACTGTGTCATATACCACCCATGGGCAGTGGAATGGTATGCAAAGTATCTTGTAGATATCCTTCGGTGTGATGGTCATCTCTTCTTGAGGTAGATAAAAGGTGTTCATCTTCAAATGGAAACACACAACCAGTGCAATCAAAAGGTCATGATCCACTAGCAATGCGAGAATCTGACAAAGATATGATAGTCCAAGCACATCAATATGAGCCATGTTAGCATTGTCTAATTGTCGCAATAGAGCTCTGTAAGGTGGTTAATGGGATCTGAATCCAATATTAGGAAAGGTAACCTAGACATATGAAAACAACAAGCAAATGATCAATATCAGATAAATGAACAAGATGTACAAAAGCACAAAATATCAATGAGAATATCAATTTTCAAACATTAAAATTTGTACTTTACACACTTTTTCACGCGAAAAGTGACAAAAATTTTGGCCAAAATGTCACCATTTTTAGGGCTTCTTGTGCGAAACATGGGCATCTTCCACATGGGGAAACCCATCACACTAGGTGAAGAAGTATTTCTTGGTACTTCTTTGCACAAAGGATGATTGGCTTCATGTGAGGAGAGACATCCTCATACAAAAAATGACACATCAAATTCAAAAACATCCTAAAAATGGCCTTAAAATGACTTGAAAAGTGTGAAAAATTCAAAATGAAGTAAGATTATCAACAACTCACTAGATGTCCATATTCCACCAACTAACTGGATCATCTGGAGAGCTCAAATTGATGCCTATGCATGGAGACCACCATTTTTCTCCTCAGAGCTCTCTTCTCCACAAAAGACTAAAGCACAAATGAATTGAAAATGACCCTTTGGGCCCTTATATAGGTTTTGACCTAATTTTTCAAAGTACTCAGATTGGTGTGAAAATCACCCCCTGGCTAAATTTGGCTACTCTGAACCCATTTTTGGGATCAAATTTGAAATTCGATACACTTAAACAACTCAAAATTGTATTTTAAAATTTTGGGACTAACGCGATCAAACACTTGTGCAGTCCATTTTTTGATACTTAGTACATCTTGGAATATTTTAAAATCACAATTTCCCCAAAATTTTTCAAAATTTCTAGCAAAATTCAACTCAAGTCAACTCTATTCAAATTTGGTCAACTTTGGTCAAAGTTGGTCTTTTGGACCTCGAAATCACTTTGAATTGACTCGAAATATCTTCATAATCTTTTGATATCTTCTACATTTTTTTAAATCTCTCATTTCTTCAGTATCTCTCAATATGTTGCTCTGCATCACTATTCTTGTGTGTCAGCTTTTAATTTTGTTCCTGAGGGGGCAGGATGATTACATCATTGAATCTTTCAATAACTGGCTTCAAATCAATTAGAATCTTATGTCTTCATCACTTGGGGAATCTCATCACTTGGGGCATCTTGTTTCCCTCTATTTCACATCTATGTCATCTATCTTATCTTTTAATAAGTTGATCAATCATATAATAGTTCTTGTCAGAGTTTGATGGACAAGTATTGGGATAGTCTAATATTGACTCCTAAGGATCAAGCCTCTTTTTGAAGATGATTCTATGACTCATGATAGGTCTTGTTATCTCTTTCATGGACCAGTATTCAAGTGTTCTATTTGGACTCTGGGGGATTAAGCTCCATTCTGGAGATAATTCAAAATGCTTGCTGAGAGTTAAGCTTCATTCTAGAGATAATCCTAACTCTTTCTAAGAATTAAGCCCCATTCTAGTTATAATTCTAGGCTATTTATTTCAATCACTATTCGATGGACAAGTATCAAGATAGTCTAACCTTGAATCTCAAGGATTAAGCCTCATTTTGGGGATAATTCTATGAATTGTGATTAATCTTGTCATCTTCTAATGGATAGGTGCCGGGATAGTCTAAACCTTGACTCCTTAGAATTGATTCTCATTTTGGGAACAATTCTATGAAGTTTGACAACATTTTCTCTATCAACTATGGTATCTAGGTGTTCTATTTGGATCCCTTAAGGTTAAGCTTTGTTCTAGAGATAACCTTAAAAAGTTTATCAATCTCAATATCTAGGTGTTCTATTTGGATCCCTTAAGGTTAAGCTTTGTTTTGGAGATAACCTTAAAAATCTTATCAATTTGTCTTTGTATCATCAATTTCAGAGCCAATCTCTCTTCTTGATCTATGCTCCATACTTCTAATTTCTTTGAATCAAATATGCTACTCACACATTCATTCAAACAAGGGAAAATTCAATACCTCAAAATTGTCACATTGCCATGCTAAACCAATTCTGGTCTATTTAATCACTCACTAAGTCCTATTTTACTAGACAATTTTGATTCTAATTATTGCTACTTGACCTAAGTGTCAACTGCAAAAAACCCTAATATGCATTAATCACACTCTTTATTTAATTCCTAAGTATTGATTCAAATTAGCTACATTACACCTATTAATTAAGTTTAATTTAATTATTAGTGTTCATACTTTAATTTAATTAAAATTACCTCTTTATAAAATGTACAAAGGAATTAAATGTATTTAATTTAATAAGATAATGTCCTCATTTTAATTATTGAGTTTAATTATTTAATTAATTAAAATTATGCATTTATGAGGTCATATCCTTTTTTATTAAATTAAATATCCTCTCCAAATCTTCTCTTCAATTTAGAAATGGAAATTTTGAGTGAACTAGAACTCGAAATGGAATTAACTTAGTTAACTCTTTCTCACACTTAGAAGAGACCTAGTTAACTATTCATCACACTCAGATCTGAATCAGTTAACCTCACCTACACAAGAAATTTTCCATTCTAATCAAATCTTCCTCAAAATCTTAACTGTTCATTCTAATTGATCTCGATCATCAATAAATTTTGGAACTCTATTTAAGGAGTCTTAAATTCCTCATTACAGAGGTTGAATTGATTTACCATCAAACTTATGTTGAAATATCTATCCATTTTCTCATACATCCATACCTTAAAAATTCTTGCATTATAATATCATCTTAGTGTTAAAATGCATTCATTTAGCATAATATGCTCTTTTATTTCTTAGCGTAATATGTATCTCATCTAGTATAACATTGCGTTCTCATATAGTTTATTCAAATCCTCCATACTAGAGGTTTGGTTGATAGCTTCTCATTATGAGTGAAATAGCATAATCCATCTAGTTAGGAGGCAATAGATCAATTTTCCAAATTATTTTGGATGAACAACTCAGTGTTCATTCTAGGATGGTTTTGCATATAGTGATCATGTTGAAAAGTGTGTGAAGAGCGAGGCCCACATTTTCCACATATAGTGGTTGACAAGTTTTCAAAGATGACACATTTTATTCCTGGCAAGAAGACTAGTGATGTTGTTCATGTGACAGATTTATTTTTCAAAGAAGTGGAAAGACTACATGGAAAGACAAAAGTATTGAATCATAGTTTTGGATCAAGATATCAAATGTATTGAGTATTTCTGGTCTACATGGTGGAAGAAATTGAAGACAAAGTTGAAGTTCAATTCATCACATCATCCACAGACTGATGGAAAGACAAAAGTCATGAATCATAGTTTAGGAAATTTGCTAAAATGTTTGGTTGGAGACAAGCCAAAAGGATGGTATATGATTTTACCACATACAAAATTTTCATATAATAATTCTGTCAACATGAGTACTAGTAAATCACCATTCCAGATCGTATGTGGGAGTAGTCCCAAAAATGTTTTTGAATTGAGGTAGTTGGATAAATGAGCGATATGTAGTGTTGAAGTAGAAGAATTTGTTGAATGTCTGAAGAACATCCATGAGGAGGTGAGGAAACACATTATTAAGATGAATATTCAATACAAGGCTAAGATAGATGTGAAAAGGAGGTATAAGACATTTTTGATTAGATATGAAGTCATGGTTCATTAGTGAAAGGAGTATTTTCTAGTGGCTACATATAATAAGTTGAAGATGAAGAAGTTTTGATTGTAAAAAATAGTGAAAAGGTATGATTCTAGAAATGCCTATGAAGTGGATTTGCCTACTGAATTGAATATTTCACTAGTATTTAACATTTCAAATTTGATATCATATTATGAAGGAGGTGATGGAGATGAAGCTATAGTAGCACAATGGAGTATTCCAACAACTAGTTTGGCTAAAAAAGAGATTGAGGAGATACTAGAAAGCTGTGTTGGCAAAAGTACAAGGAACATGAATTATGAAGAATACCTAGTCAAATGGAAAGGGAGACCAGTAGAGGATTCATCATGGCTAACAAGGGAGGAGGTTAAATATCTTGGTTTTCCTCTAAACACCTAAGACATGAGAGAGTCACTTCTCAAATTACCCCAAATGTCTGATGCAGGAGCATCCTGGGTGTGAGGAAAATCTTGCATCATCCAAAAATATTTTTATTTTTGGACTTTTCTATTTTAATACGGACTAGTAGACAAGGGGTTACTATTTTTGGGAACATATTATTTTTAGTAAGTTTGTTATATGAGCTTGAAATGTCCTAATTTAAGAGGTGGATACTCATCTTGGATATATCAACCTAACAGTTGAGGCTCAATACCATATATGTATATTTATGGATTTATTATGGATTTTTAGTTTGAAATTTTGGTATATAAACTTTAGGCTCACAGTTGGAGGCCTTAGATTGCCTGGATGAGGTCCAAAAACTCAATGGATGGGCACTTGTGCAGATCTGAGCCTGTAGATCAGGAGTTGGGGTTTATGAAAAGTGGTTATAATAACCAATTAGGGAAACAGTTTGAGAGTTATGGTCTTCCAAAGTTGGGCTGACCAAAATGTTCAAAATGTATTTGGCTAACTTTATATGTATTGTTAGGGTCTGTCAGCCCTAGGTATTAGATTTGAATGTCTAGAACCTTCCTAGGTGGCATAAAATTTCTTATTTAAGAAATGCCCAAACATTGTCTAGGACAACTTTTAGTTATAATTCATAGATTGTCTTGCAGAGTATTGTAATGAAGGCACCCATGAGGGTTAGCATATTATAATTGTGAACTCTATAATTTCGCATTTGCAGTGATAATAAGAAGCCCCTATTTTGTTCTCACAATTACTATTGTTTCTTTGTTTCTATTATGTGTTCATGGTATTAAGGGAAGCACCCTTCATCAGTTGAGAATGAATCTTGAGTAAAGATAAAATGTTTGAGATAAGATAGAGGTGGAGAGTTTACTTCAAGAGAGTTTAACACCTTTTGTGAAGTAAATGGTATTAAGAGACAACTATCAACACCTAAGACTCCTAAGAAAAATCAGATTGTTGAAAGGAGAAATAGGTTTGTAATAGAAACAACAAGAGCAATGATGTATCTAAGACATTTTGGAGAGAATCAGTCAACACTATAGTATACACCATAAAGAAAGCATAGATTAGAAAATGTACAAAGAAGTATCCCTATGAATTATGGTTTTGACATGCACCATAAAGAGAGATAATGATATTGGTAAGTTTAATGCAAGAAGTGATGAAGGTATTTTCCTTGGTTATTAATTGAATAGAAAATTGTATAAATGATCTAATTAAAGAACTAATACTATTGTTGAGTGTGCAAATGTTAAAGTGAATGAAAATTTTGGAGTTGAAGAAATAATGTTGGATTATATTTTTCATGAAAAAGAAAATAATTCCAAACCTGTTATAGATAATATTGAAGTTTTCTTTGAGACTAAAAATGATTTGCAAAATGATATCTTCAATTTTTTGATTAAAAAGAAGAACCAAGATCTCAACTTAGAGAAGAAGTAAGAATTGTAACAACGACACCTAGACCAAACAAGAATTTGGCAAACAACCACCTTGAGAACCATTGGTGTAGGATTACCTTCATTTTGGCTTGTAGGTTTCTTTAGCCAACCACCAGGTAATATGGACTAAGTTATGAAGTCCCAAGTTCTTTTTTTTTTGTGTGGATATCTATAGGGTTGAGTTGAGTCAAGTGTTTTGAGTGGTCATTTAATATCTAAGTGTTTAAGTCCTAGAAAGTCAACAAAGGGTCAAACTTTGACAAGACTCCAAAATAGAGTGGATTTTGAGATTTTGATGTTTTTATTTTTTTTAAGGTCATATGTAATGGTTTGAAGTTGATTTGAACCATTGAGTTTAGTTATTTGACAAAATTACAAAAGATGTAAAAGTTGCTCATGACAACTTTGCAACTTTGCAAATTTGTGATGACAACACTTCCTAAAACCTAGGAAAGGGATTTAATGGTGCCCAAATATCAAATTAAGGGTCTATAAATATGGGAATATAATATTTAAGGAAATCCAAACCCTAACATGGTAGTTAGCGAAGTTATTGTACAGATTGTGGATTGAAAACCAAGATTTTGGATTGAGTTTTTGTAACAGAGCCTTGATATAGACCATTATGGATTGGAAGTACTAAATGAATGCATTGAAATTTTGACTCTAGTTATGTGTTAAATATTTGTGGCATTATTTTAGAAGTTTGGCACATTTACTAATCATTTTGAAAATTATTTAAGTTTCACTAGTTCATTGTCCAGTTCTAAACTAGTCATCTAAATAATGGATTTACCTTGAGTTCCCATGGTTTAAACTTCATGGCCACTTCGAATCAAGTAAATCACTATATAAATAATATGAATAGGAAGTGTGTATATATTTATTATAGGGTAAATATTTTTATTACCATGCCCTAGGTCATTGCAACAACATTATGGCTAGCGGTTTGTGCAGAATAGTAGCAGGAGGACTTGCTAAATGGATTTGATTGAACCAATCAATGGTGAGAGATTATAGAGGGGTGTGTCCTTTTTGAGTGTATTTAGGGAGAGGATTAGTGGATTTATTTTGAGAAATAAATAGAATCATAGAAAGAATATGGGCATACATGCCCCTAAAACCCTTGAAAATAGGGGTTTCCAAGAAAGCCAGTGTATAGACACTATCTAGACCTAAGACACAAGAAATATTTGAGTCTTTATTGATGGTAGAAAGAATCCATAGATGATTTAGGGGTTTTTTAATGGGATTTTTTATAAATCCAAGAAACCTAGTTTTTAAGAGGCTTAATTAGTGCAAAAAGGGCTACAAGGCCTAAAACTAGGAAAGTAAGAAATAAATAAGAATCCTATGAAGGAATCTATCAAGATGGATCAAGATGGATTTAAAAACAATAAGGAATGGATGGAAAACCTATTCCTAGTCCAAGACAATTTGGAATGAAGAATGACTAACTAAGCCCATGGGTGCATAGGTTGGAGGTGAGGTATAGTTGAAGTTTGAAGTTGGTGGAGAGTTCTAAGAGGGATAGGGATCCTAGAAGTAATCTTTGAGTAGGGTAAGTAAAGTACCCTAGAAAGGCCTAAGGATAGGTCATAGGAGGAGATATAAGAGATCTTGAGAAGTAGTTATATCTCCCCATAAAAGTGGTAGTAGAGCTATTAAAAGGCTTAGGCAGTGTAGAGAACATCTCATAGGTACATGAATCCATAGGAGAAAGAACCATGGGGACCAATGTAGAGTTGGCAAGGGATTTGACTGAACAAAAAGAGAACAACAAGCTTCTTGAGGAAGTTTTGGAAGAGATGAAGAAAAAACTAGAAGTTATTGAGACTGAAGGAAAGGTGAAAGAAAAGTTGGAAGTGGATAAAGAAAAAGGAAAAAGTAATGTAGAAGAGGAAATAGAACCTATTTCAGACCCTCCAATTGTAGATGAGCCTTTCCTCAAAGCTTTAAAGGCACTGAGTGACAAAGCACTAGAAGGAATTCCTATCTTTACTAGAAGAAGCATGCATAGTTAGTTATGTATTGGATTGAAGGCATGGAGAATCACTTTGAATGTGATGGAGTAACAAATGCACAAAAAGTGAAAATAGCCAAATCAAGGCTAAGAGGACAAGCCCTAACTTGGTGGAAATTATTGCAAGAAAAAAGAGAGAAGGAATACAATAAGACAATAACAAATTGGAAGACAATGGTGGCTAAAGTATAGGAGAACTATCTACCTAAGGATTATGACATCTAATTACACAAGAAGAGACAAAATCTTAGAGACCTAGATGTAGCTTCCTACACAAAAGAGTTCCAAAAACTAAGCCTAAGATCTAGAGTCCAAGAACTTGAAAGCATTAAAGTGGAAAGGTACCGAAATGGACTTAGATGGAACATTCAAGAAGAGTTGAGCCTCTTTACACTTACTACCCTCCATATATATTATCAGATGGCCATTAAAGTGGAGGAGAAACTCAAGAAGAAAAGAGACTCCAATACCAAGGATAGAGGGAGAGGAAAAGGCACTGAAGGAGGTCATAAAGGTGGCTCAAGTGGAATAGGTAATGAAAATAGGAGCCAAGGTGACTCCAAGCTTTCAGAGCAAGGACATGAGCCAAATAATAGAGGTGGAAATGGTAGAGGTAGAAGTACTTACAATAGTGGTAAGGTAGATAAGGGGGTTTTGGAAGGAGTTCCCACTTTTCTTCCATGAAGTGCTATAATTGGAGGCAATTGGGCCAACTAACTTATAGGTGTCCTTATAAACTATCATCTTCACAAGGTGAGAAAAAGATAGCCTATCCCCAAGAAGAGGGATGTTCAAAAAAATTAGAGGTGAGCCTAAATTCAGAGAAAGGAGAGAATCTCATGTTAAGGAGAATCTTGACCAAGACAACCACTCAAGATGAACATAAATAGAGAAGGGATCTTTTTAGAGTCAACTGCAAGATATTGGGGAAAGTGTACAAATTCATCATTGATTTAGGATCCACTGACAATGTTATAGCAAAAGAGGTAGTAAAAAATTTTAATCTCACCAAGATATCACATGAATGTCCCTAGAAAGTCACTTGGTTGAATAAGGGGAAACAAATATTGGTCAATAAGAAATTGTGGGTTGAGTTCACCATAGGTAAGTATCAAGATATGATACTTTGTGATGTACTACCAATGGATGCATGCCATTTGTTTCTTGGAAGACCATGGCAATATGATTAGGAGGTAGTAAAACATGGCAAGGATAATAAGTACCCATTCAAGAATAATGGAGTAACTTATAAGATTTAGTCTTTGATAGAGGAAGACATAGTGTAGAGGGCATAATCCAATGCACTATTGATGAGTGGAAAGGAATTCCTAAAGGATATGAAAAAGGAAGAAGGAGTCAGCTATGCCATACTGGTAAAACCAAGGGAGGAGGAGATATCTAAACAATCACCTATACCACAAGAGGAGAAACAACTACTAGATCAGTTTAAGGACATAATCTGTGAAAGTACATCTGCTACATTACCCCCAAAGAGAGAAATCAACCAAAAAATTTATTTTGTGTGAGGGGCATCATTACCTAACAAGGCTATATACAAGATGACACTAGAATAGAACAAGGAGATAGCAAGGCAAGTCCAAGAGCTTTTGGACCAAGGCATAATTAGGAAGAGTATAAGCCCATGTGTTGTTCTAGTGGTGTTGGCTCCTAAGAAGGGAGGTAAGTGGAGAATGTGTATTGATTCTAGGGCAATAAATAGGATAACTATTAGATATAATTTTCCTATTTCTAGAATAGAAGATTTGATGGATTTCTTAGGGATTGCTAAATACCTCTCCAAGATGGATTTAAAAAATAACTACTATCAAATTAGAATGAAAGAAGGTGATGAATGGAAGTCAACCTTTAAGACTACAGATGGGTTATATGAGTGGCTAGTAATGCCATTTGGGCTTACAAGTGCACCTAATGCCTTTACAAGGGTGATGAATGACATTCTAAAGGAATAAATAGGAGTCTTTGTGGTAGTATACTTAGATGATATCCTCATCTTTAGTCAAACCAAAGAAGAACACATAAAATGCATAGAACTTATGTTGAAGAAACTTCAAGAGGAAAAGCTCACCATAAACCTTGAAAAGAGTGAGTTCATGAAACAAGAATTATTCTACCTAGGATTTGTAGTATCATAAGGAAATTTGAAGATGGACAAGAGAAAGGTTAAAACCATTTTAATTTGGACTACTCCTAAGATAGGGATTGAAGTCACAAATTTTCATGGGTTGGCTTAGTTCTATTGGAAGTTTATAAGAAGATTTAGTGAAACTTGTGCACTATTCCTTGACACCATAAAAGGAGGACTCAAGAAAATTATTATGTGGACCTAGGAAGCCAATGCAAGCTTTAAGAGATTGAAGAATGAAGTAGCTACCCAACCTATGCTGGTATTACCAAGTTTTGATAAGCCATTCATAGTAGAATGTGATGCAAGTAACATTGCGGTGGGTGCATTCCTAAGCAAAGAGGGAAGACCAATGACATTATTTGATGAAAGGTTAAATGAGGAAAAATCTAGGTATCCATCTTATGAATTAGAACTATATACTTTAGTACAATCCATTAACAAGTGGAGGCATTACCTATTGCCTAAGGAGTTTGTGGTTCATACTGGTAACCAATCCCTAAGTCACATCAACCCCCAAGACAAAATAAGTTTGATGTTAGAATATATAATCCACTGATACAACGGGGGGGGGGGGGGGGGGGGGGGTTGAATTAGTTATCCAACTATTAGCACAATCATTAATCTTAAAAAAACTTAACCATATGAGTAATATAAACTAAAACCACAACAAGATACTCATACAAAATTAACACTAGATATTTTAACTAGGGAAACCCTTGATCAAAGGGAAAACCCTAGTGGGGATGGTACCCACAAGATGATGTACTAATATAAATATTCCTTGTTAGAGGACAAACCCTATTAGGATTTTGTTACAACATTCAATACATATGAGTCCCTGTTAGGAGACATTGAATATCTATTAGGAGATTCCAACCTTGTTAGGAGTTGTGCCAACCCTATTAGGAGTTGCGAAAGACAACTGGAACCACTACCCAAACAAATTCAAGGTTAAGATCAATAAACCTACTATCCAAATGATCTTTGTATTATTCCTTATAGAATAATAGAATTTAAATGTACTTCCTCTATCTTTTTCTTGTCAAATAGACTTTTGCTCCTTCAAATCTTGTAACCAAATCTCATACTATGCATCCAATGATCCCTTGGATCACTTACATGCATTCAGTAAGAATTTTTCTCTTTCTTACATTGCACACCAATACTTCATAGTCCAATTGATCCTCTACATCAAGACTCATCATAAATAAGTAGAACAATTTTATTTTATACCTTATCTTCATAATAATTCCTTGATTTGGCCTTGAGGCTTTCCCAATTAATTAAAATAAGATGATTAATTAATTACAATAGTGTCGTCAGCTCATATTCTATACCAAAATTTGTATGTGTCAAACCATATCTTGCATACATTATGGAATCATCATACAACTATCCTCTATCATTTTGTGATTGCACATCTTTTTGTTACATCTTAGATGAAAGATAATGATAGATCATCAAAACTCTATTTTCCAATGCTTTGTTTTTGTACTACTTCTAGCAAAACAAGTGCAACTTTTGTACAACATTGAATCAAACTTAGTCCTTTAAACCACATCATCAAGATAACCTCAGAAACATGTTGTCTATTATGCATCATCTGAAACATCCTCAACTTCTGTGCATCTTAAGATTACTGACTACTATTCTTCTAGTCTCACTAAAATTACTATTGTGTTGATATCAATGAAAAATATAGTAATGAATGCAACATATTAATATTCTCCAATGCTTAGGATACACCCCCAATATATCATCAGCATTTATGCCAACATTTGAGGCATATAAAGTGGATGGAACTATTGCAGTCCTACACCTTCACCACAAAGCACAAAAAAGGAGTTAATAATAAGGTTGTAGATGCTCTTAGTAGGAGGTTTCTATTGAAAATAGGCTAATGAGGATATGTAATTGTTGTGATTTATGGAAAAACATGATGTACATGCTTATAGGAAACCTTCAAAATAAAGATACTTAACTTTTGGTACTCAAAAAATTGTCTGAGTATGAATTTAATATACAACAATGTATTGTTTTGATTATAACTTGTTACTGATGTCAAATTATGACTAGCAAAGTTAGATATAGATAGTATACATGTTGATGGTGACATGTATAACCTTAGAAGTTAGTACAAACTGAAGAAAAAAGTGATATTCATGTTTTAACAGTGAAACAAGACAACAAAATTAAAGGAAAAGAATTATTTTGTTTACAAAATAATTACTTGTCCAATTAGGGCTGACATCCTAGATTTTTACTCTAAGTTGGAAAAGTGAATTGTGGTCTTAGCCAACCTAGTAACAATTTGTGAGAAGGCATGGCATTTATGAAAATGACATCTTGTGAATTCAAATGTTGTGAAGTGTTACCTTGAAGTTATTGTGGTGAGCAATTATATGTGCACTTTTTTGAAAGTGATATATATGAAGTTTGTGAAGCTATTTTGTGATCTAAGATTGACCTAATAAAGAATCTATATTCTATAAGTCTGATTACTTCTTTGGGCAATGAGCTCTTCTTGTAATTGGAAGTGCATGTTTGGGCAATGGGATCATCTTGCATATACTATACCACAACTCTTAACAGGGTTGGAATCTCCTAATAAGGATTCAAAGTCTTCTAATAGGGACTCCTTATAATAAATTTTCTCATTTACTCCTAACAGGGTCGATCCTCTAACAAGGAACTCATATACCAAGATATTATCTTGTGGGTATCATCCCCACCAAGGTTTTCCCTTGGCCAAGGTTTCTCTAGTTAACAAAATATGGTGTTATGAGTTATCTTTGTGCATGGTTACTATTATTGTTGAGAATTACTTTATTAATTTTTAATGTATGGTTTAAAGTAAGAAATAATATTCAGTTGGTGACTAAAGTTTGTAGATTATTGATTCACCACCCCCCTCTTAGTAATCCCTATTTCTAACAATTGGTATCATGAATTAACTATACTTGTATAGGGATTTTTAATAATTTCAAATTCCCTATAGAAGTATCAAGAATTTGAAATAGCACAATTACTCAGAAGAGGCTTAACATTTTGAGTAAGATCCCTATGGATATGGAACAGTTGATGAAGAACCTTGAACAGACACTTGAACAAATTGATCTCCTTATTGAGGAAAGAGATAAGATGAAGGGTAGATATTAAGACTCCAAAGTATACACTAGATAGTTGAAGGAAAAGACTGAACATCTCACTAAATATGAAACCAATGATGATGATTATTTGAAATTGAAGATAGAGTATAAGATCTTGAAGCATGAATTAAATCTTACAAATGTGAAGTTGACTTTGAGGAATGATCCTAGAAAAATTGAAACTAATTTGAAGACTAAGAATGCAGATCTTAGAGCAAGTCTAGCAAAGAAGACATCTACATTAAAAGAAGATCATGAAGAACTTCATAAATACAATACTATTTTGAAAGGTGAATTAACTCAGTGCAAGCAACAACTTGAGAAGCATTATTCTAGAAAAGAGAAGCTTGATGATTCAATGTCAATATAGAGACCTACTCATGATAAAACTGGTGGTTACCTATTTAACATGTCTACAAAGAAACCTAAGATTATATCATATCTGAAAGAAAAAGATAAATTTGATGATAAGATTGAATCTAGTCAATCCTCTGATAAACCTAAAGAAGAAAAAGAAGTTGAAATATTGGATGAACCAAAGAAAATGGAATCTCGTAAGGAAAATAAATATGCATTTAGAGGTAAGTGTTTTTCATGTAATTAAATAGGTCATATGAAAAGAGATTGTACAAATAAATCATTCAACAATGTTAAGGATTTTTGTCATAATTGTCATGGTATGGGTCATAAAGTAACTGATTGTAGGAAACCTAAATATGATAATGATAGAAGGAATAGTAGAATTTCTAGAAATACTAACCCTATAGATAGAATAAGATCGAATGAAAGAACAAATTTTGACACATAGCTTGGAATTATCATATACCTGATGATCAGTAGAATCAGAGAAGTAGAACATCAATATCTCAGTTATGAAACAACTTTAGACATATAGAAAAGTATTACAGAATGTATAGAAACATTGGAGATAGAAGGAACAATGGAAGAAAATTCAAAAATGGAAAATTTGATGGAAGAAACATCAAAAATGATAGAAGGAACCATGTAAGGAACTTCAGAACTAATAAAGACAATGAGGAACAAAGAAATGTAGTTAGTGAACTTTGAGAAGCACTCAATGAGGCATTTCTAAAGGGATTAGACATCTCAAAAGAAAAGCTAGAAGATGATCAGATAGGAAGATCAAATTCAAGTATCGAGTTTGATTCAATTAAGTTGAATTAAGCTTGTTCACAACACCAAAATTTGAAAACTTCATTTACAGATCAAATTAGACGTAGTGATGTTGGGAAAAGGTGTATTGAGTTAAGTTTAGATGGTAGCTAAGCTCATTTTTAATTGTGAGCTTATCTAAACTAGTTATGAAGGAATTAAGAGTTTCTAATATTATAGAAAAAGTTAACTTTGTAGTAGAGGATGAAAACTATTTTTTTGTTGAAAATTTCATGGAGTGAAGTTTTACGGAGATTTTTCATGATTAAAGTTAGCTATGGAAAACCTTGAGTGGCATCTGAAGATCGAATAGATAATCTTGAGTAGTTATTTGATTTCAAACATAATTGATAGTTTTTTTGTGTTTGTAAAGTACTCAATTAATGCAAGTTCAAATTGATAGAATAAATAGAGTACAAACTTGATTTTCAATTCATTTTGGTCACATCCAAAGAAAAGAGCACTTAGAAGTGACTTGTCAAGGCAATTTTGAAGAAAACCCTATTTTTGGAAAGAGGTATTTTATCATTTATCCACAGAATTTATTCAATAAAAGTTCATATTTGTTAGAAGCATGGATATTTCAGTAGTTCATAATGTTGAGAACAAGGAAAGACCTAAGTTGAAGGTTGTTTCCATGAAACTTGTAGAAGGAAACCCTAACTTAGCATTATCCATTACTCTGAACAATATAGTATATTTGGAAGATGTAGGAAGTTATCTTACCAATAAGTTTGAAGCTATTTAGAGTGAATATATGAACAAGTATATGGAATTAGTTTTCAATCATGATATCACTATGAAACTTGTTTGAACACTTAAAGGAAATAGACCTATTCAAATATCATTTCTACTATGAATTAGACACAAATGAGTGGACATCGATCATATTAAGTAGGATACATGATGGGAAACTATAGATGCGAGATAGTGTAGATGATATTTGTAAGAATTTGGTATAGCTTTGATACCATGTAAGAATTTTCCTTGGGGCCAAATGATGCTAAGATCAAGAAGGTCAGTGGATAGCACAAGAGAGACAAATAGTGATCAAATGAGAATTTCAATAATGATCAAAATGATAATGGATATTAGATAATTGGATCATAGAGGGTGCATGTATATAAGGGAAACCAATATGTTTATAAGTCACACAAGAGATAAGGATTAAAACTTAGCACATGCCCACCAAAGGTGGATTATCCTCCATTGAGCACAAGAGTTTGTGCAATGATGAGAGGATAAGTTTACATAGGTATATCTCATAAAGATATGTTGTAAACACCATGTGCTCTTAAAAAGTTTCTAACTCCTGTGTTGTCACCAAGACAACTTAGATGACTATGCATATTCATATGTAAACTTAAGTAAAGTGTAATAATAATTAATTATTTACACTAAAAAATTCCTACCAACCTTATTCATGAGGTAACTGGTCTTAGAAAAAAGACAATGTACTTATAGGTGAGAAAATAGTTAAGAAGAAAGTTGAGAGTTATACCAAAGCAGTGTATAATGGAAAGGCCATGATGATCAACATCATTAAGAAAGATGATGAAAGATTCCTAAGTAGAATCATTGCCTACTCTATATGTGGAAGTTCAAATATTGATGAATTGTTAGTTAGATTCATCTATGTAGCCTACAAAATATGTGTAGAGAAGGAACAAGTAAATCTTAGTGAAATTCTAAGAATGAAACTACTCGAGAACCTATAAAAGATCAAAAAGACTAAGAACCTCATAAGTGTTAGTGAGAAGTGACATAATGCAGATACATCATACCAATGTTACCATTGAAATTGAGGATACTAACCCATTTGAGAGTTTAGAACCATCTAAATCTCATTCCAAAGATATAGAAGACAAACTAAGACAAATTGACGAGGAGAAAAGGTTACTACAAGAAGAGAAGAGGAAAGTAGAAGAGGCTACAGAAATTGCTTGAGGATGAGATGAAAATAAAAGAAGAGGAAGAAAAGAAAAGAGTAGCTAAAGAAGAAACAAGAACAAAAATAGAGGAAGACAAGAAGAAAAGATTGGAAGGGGAAGAAAAGAGAGAAAATGAAAGGAAGGAAATAGAAGCAAGAGACGAAGAAGAGAGAAGAGTCAAACATGCAATTGAGAAGAAGAAAAGGGAAGATGACACTAAAATTTTGAGTTCATCTACTCTACTTTCACATGCCAGTTTGAAAATTGATGATGATGATCAAATTGATTTGATCTCATCCTTATGAAAACTCATTCAGAAGAATAGAACAATAAATAGCCTATAGAAAACTTTGATGGAGGCTACTGATAGATTACATTGTACTTTGACAATATAGCACACAAAGGCATATCCAGAATAGAGGGAAAATGTAGTGCTAAAGCCATTTGATGAGGAATCTACTAATTTATTGAGTGTGTAGAAACTAAGGCACAAATCTCACATGATGCAAACTTGTTTAGCACCATTTGTCAAAATATTAAAAATGATTTGATAAGTCTTGATACTTGTATCAAAGAATTTTAGAAGTGTCAACAAGATGGTAATATATTGTTGTTGTAGAAACTAAGGGAAAAATCTCACATGATGCTAACTTGTTTAGCACCATTTGTCAAAATATTAAAAATGATTTGATAAGTTTTGATACTTGTATCAAGGAATTTTAGAAGTGTCAACAAGATGGTAGTATATTGTACATTAAGCATACTCTATCTCACAAGCTAACTAAGGATATTGACAATTAGAATGGAGGAAAGATGAGTGAGCTAGGAGCTCTATCTAGCTAGATACAACATCTAGCTAGTAAGATTGATGATTTTGAAGGACAAGTGGCCAGTATTCATAATGATATTAGGGAATTGTAACATTGGAAGGAACATATTTTGAAGAGAGTATTGGATTTCAAAGAGTCAATTCCTCTAAAAGTATCTATTATTGAAAAATAGTTGGAGGAATGTGTCAAGGTCAAGGACACTATTCTAACTTTTTGTATTCAGACCTTAATGCAGTTGAGATTGCATCATATGCCCTATGTGCAATTCTCACCTCTATTGAATCAACTAGGGGAAACATGGACTAAAATTATGGATAGTTTGAAAGAAAATTTTGATGATTGCATGAAGATACTATCAGTGTAAGGCAAATATTTACAGAGATTTTGATAGTAGATGGACAATTTTTGACATTTTGAGCTTTGTCATTGATGTAAAAGGGGGAGAACATACAATAGAAAATTGTAAGTAAATTAGGTAAAGAGGAGAAAATAATATTGTTAAGTATATTGTAAGGGGGAGCATATGTAAGATGGACAAATTGTAATAGATGTAATGTGAATGTGTTGTTTATTTTAAGTTTTTGATACTTAGCCAATTTTCCCTATTTTGTTGCCATCAATGCTAAAGTAGGAGATTGTTTACAATTGGCTAATGAGGATATGTAATTGTTGTCATTTATTGAAACACATGATGTAAACACTTACAAGAAACCTTAGAAATAAAGATACTTAGCTTTTAGTACTTAGAAAATTGTCTAAGTATGAATTTGGTATATAACAGTGTATTATTTTGATTATAACTTGTTTCTGATGTCATATTATGACTAGCAAAGTTAGAAGGAGATAGTATACATGTTTATGATTATGTGTGTAACCTCAAAAGTCAATACAAATTGTACAAAAAAGTGATATCCATGTTTTAGCAATGAAACAGGACAATGGAATTAAAGGAAAGGAATTATTTTGTTTTAAAATAATTACTTGTCCAACTAGGGCTAACATCCTAGATGTTTACTCTAAGTTTGAAAAGTGTATTATGGTCTTAGCCAACCTAGATTTTTTTTTTGAAAAAGCATGGTATTTATGGAAAGGACATCTTGTGAATTCAAATATTGTGAAGTGCTATCTTGAAGTTATTGTGTTGAGCAATCATATGTGAACTTTTGTGAAAGCGATATATGCAAAGTTTGTGAAGTCATCTTGTGATCTGAGATTGAACTAAGAAAGAATCTATATTCTAGAAGTTTGATTACCTTTTTGGGAAATGAACTCTTCTTGTAATTGGAAGTTCATGTTTGGGAAATGGGCTCATCTTGCATCTACTGTACCACAACTCCTAACAAGGTTGGAATCTCCTAACAGAGATTCAAAGGCTGCTAATAGGGACTCCTTATACTAAATTTTTTCATTGACTCTTAACAGGGTCCATCCTCTAATAAAGAACTTATATACCTGTATAGTATCTTGTGGGTATCATCTACACTGGGGTTTTCCCTTGGCCAAGGTTTCCCTAGTTAACAAAATATGGTGTTACGAGTTATCTTCATGCATGGTTATTGTTACTATTCAACATTACCTTATTACTATGTTATGTATGGTTTAAAGTAAGAAATAATATCCAGTTGGTGACTAAAGTCTGTAGATTATTGATTCAACAACCCAAACCCCCCCCTGCCCCACACACACACACACACCACACACACAATAATCCCATTTTTAATAGTTTCTCACTATTCAAGAGATATAGTTGTAGAGCATGTGAGGAATTCAAAGACCTCTACAAAGGAGATACAGACTTCTTAGAGATCCATAAGCTTTTCACTAATTAGGATAATCATTTTCATAGTGAATATGTTGATGGGTTAATATTCAAGGGAAATAAGTTGTGTGTCCCAAGAGGTTCTATGAGGGAGAATCTTATTCAAGAGAAACAAAATGGGAGTTTGAGTAGACAATTTGGGTTGAACAATACCCTAGACTTAGTAAAAGTTTTCTACTATTGGTTTAAGATGTAGAAAGATGTAAGGAGGTATGTGGAGTAGTCTAGAGTGTATCAAAAGGAAAAGTGGAAATCATCAAATATAGGAATCTACCACCCATTACCCATCCAAAATAAGCCTTGGGAGTGCATCATCATGGGCTTTGTAGGACTACCTAAAACACCAACTAGTTTGGATAGTATATTTGTGGTGGTGGACATGTTTAGTAAGACGGGTCATTTTATTCCATGTAAAACAACACATGATGCCACTCACATTGCCCATCTTTTCTTTAAGAAGATAGTCAAGATACACGGCTTACCCATGAGGATAGTGAATCACATGAAGAAAATTTGAAAGAGATTAGGAACCAACTTGTCTCATAGCTCTACCTATCATCCCCAAATAGATGGTTAAACAAAGGTAGTCAATAGGGTACTTGGAACTTGTTGAGGTGTTTGACAAAGGAGTATGGAAAAGTATGGGAAAGAGTCATTCCTCAAGAAGAATTTTCTTATAATGGAAGTACAAATAGGACTACTGGTAGAAGTCTATTTGAAGTGGTATATGGGTTACATCCAAGAGGAATTGCTGAGCTCAAAGACTTGAAGGGTTATGAAGGAATCAGTGGTTATGCTGATGATTTTGTCTAGACAATGAAGGAGGTACATGAGTAAGAAAAGAAGACTCTAATGGAGGCAAACCAAAAGTTTAAAGCTAAGAGAGATGGGGAGAAGATATCTACAATTTGAGGTAGGTGACTTGGTGATGGTATTCTTGAACAAGGCTAGATGACAGAAGGGCATACCAAGTAAGCTATAGATGAAAAGGATTCAACCATGCAAACTATTTACTAAATATGCACCAAATGCATAAAAGGTGGAATTACCCAAGAAAATGTCCATTTATCCTATATTTAATGTGAAGGGCCTGATCAAATACAAAGGATTAAAGATGTATGATGAACAATACAATACTAGGGTGAATAGGGATTTGGAAGAACTCAAACTACTTGATTAGATTAAGCCATAAGTTGACAAGATTCTGGATTCAAGGGTGAAGAAGAAGACTAGGCATGAGTTATACATGGAAAATTAGTGAAATGGAGACATCAGCCAAAGTTAGAGGCTACTTAGATAGGTGAAAATGACTTCAAGATGCAAGCCATCAATGAAGAGTTCTTAACACCACTGGTTCCCTAGCTTGTTTGTTACAAGGGGAGAATGGTGTAGGAGCACTTTCATTTTGGCTTATATATTGGTTTAGCCAACCACCCAGTAATATGGACTAAGTTATTAAGTCCCAAGTTTTTTTTTTGTATGTGGATAGACATAGGCTTGAGTTGAGTCAAGTATTTTGAGTGGTCATTTAGGATGTAGGTGTTTTTGTCCTAAAAAGTCCACAAAGGTTCAAACTTTGACCAATACTTCAAAATGGAGTGGGTTTTGGGATTTTGATGTTTTGAGTTTTTTAAAGGTCATATGTAATTGTTTGAATTTGAGTTGAACCATTGAGGTTATTGATTTGAAAAAATTGCAAAAGATGTAAAAGTTGCTCATGACAACATTACCTAAAACCAAGGAAAGTGCTTTAATAATACCCAAATCCTGACCTAAGGGTCTACACATGTGGTAATAAAATATTTAAGGCTAGTCAAATCCTAACATGGTAGTAAGTGAAGTTATTTTATGGATTGTGGTTTCAAAACTAATATTCTAGACTGAGTTTTGTAATAGAGCCTTGATCTAGACCTTTAATGGATTGGACAAACTAAACCAATGCATTGACATTTTGATTCTAGTTAAATATTAAATTTTTTATGGCATTATTTTAGTAGTTTCGCACATTTACTAATCATTTTGAAGATAATTTTAAGCTTCACTGGTTCATTGTCCAGTTCTAAATGAGTCATGTAAATAATGGCTTTACCTTGAGTTCTCATGGTTCAAACTTCATGGCCACTTGGAATCAAGTAAAGAACTATGTAAATAGTGTATATAAGAAGTGTGGATTAATTTACTACAAGGGAACTATTTCTATTACCAAGCCCTAGGCAAGTGTAACAATATTCTTGCTAGTGGTTTATACAGAACAATAGCAAGATGACTTACTAAATGGATTGGATTGAACCAATAAATGGTAGGAGCATGTAGAGGGGTGTGTCCTTGTTGATTGCATGTAGGGAGAGGTGTAGTGAATTTTTTTGTGAAACCAATGGAATCATAGAAGGTAGACTGACATACATGCCCCTGAAACCCTTCAAAATAGGGGTTTCCAAGAAAGCTAGTGCATAGACAGTGTTAGGACCTAAGACCCATGAAATATTTGAGTCTTCATTGATGGTAGAAAGAATCCATAGCTTATTTAGGGGGTTTTTAAGGGGATTTATAATAAATCCAAGAAACATAGTTTCTAGGAGGCCTAATTGGGGTAAAAATGGCTACAAGGCCTAAAACTAGTAAAGTAAGAAATCAATAAGAATCCTATGAAAGAATCTATCAAGCTGGATCAAGATATATTGAAAACCAATAAGGAATAGAGGGAAAACCTATTCCTATCCCAAGAAAAAATTGGCAATAAGAATAACTAACTAAGCCCATAAGTGCATAGGTTGAAGGTAAGGTATAGTTAGAGTTTGAAGTTGGCGGAGAGTTATAAAAGGGATAGGAATTTTAGAAGTGATCTCTAAGTAGGGTAAGGAAAATACCCTAGCAAGGCCTAAAGATAGTTCATAAGGAGCTATAAGAGCTCTTCAGAAGTAGTTTGATCTCCCCATTAATCATATTATTGGAAGCAAAGACAAAGGATTTATAATAGGAAACAAAGTACATGAAGAATTATGTTTGATTTCTCAAGGTCAACCAAAGAGTGCAGATGAGGCATGCATAAATGATCATTGGATTTGAGCAATGAAGGAAGAACTAAATGACATTGTAAAGAATGTGATATGGGAATTGGTTCCCAGACCTAAAGAAAAGAATGTTATATGAACTAAATGGGTTTTCAAAAATAAGATGAATAATCAAGGTGAGGTTGTTGGAAATTGGCTAATGGAGATATGTAATTATTTTCTTTTATAGAAATACGTGATGTACATGCTTACAGGAAACCTCAAAAATAAAGATACTTAGCTTTGGGTACTCAAAAAATTGTCTAAGTATGGAATTTGGTATATAAGAGTATATTATTTTGTTTATAACTGGTTGTTGATGTCATATTATGACTAGCAAAGTTAAAATGGAAAATGTATACATGTTGATAATGACATGTATAACCTCAGAAGTTAGTACAGATTATAAGGAACAAAGATATTCATATTTTAATGAAACAAGACATTAAAAATGAAGGAGAGGATTATTTTATTTACAAAATAATTACTCATCCAATTAGGACTGACATCTTAGATGTTCACTCTAAGTTGGAAAAGTGTATTGTGGTATTATCCAACCTAGCAGAATTTTTTGTAAAAGCATGGTATTTATGAAAAGGACATCTTGCAAATTGAAGTGTGCTATCTTAAAGATGTGATGTTGAGTAGTTGTATGTGAACTTTTGTGAAGGTGATATATGTGAAGTTTTTTAAAAGCTATTTTGTGATCCAAGATCGAGCTAAAGATCCAAGATTAGTTGAGGAAGAAGTTATAGTACTTATTTTTAGAAGTCTGATTACTTTTTTTGGAAGTGAGCTCTTCTTGTAATTGGAAGTGCATGTTTGGGCAATGGGCTTATCTTGCATCTACTATACTACAATTCCTAGCAGGGTTGGAATCTCCTAACAGGGATTGAAAGTCTCATAACAGGGACTCCTTATACTAAATTTTCTCATTGACTCCTGATAGGGTCCATTCTCTAACAAGGAACTTATATATCAATATATTATCTAGTGGATATCATCCCCACTAGGGTTTCCCTAGTTAACAAAATATGGTGTTATGAGTTATCTTTGTGCATGGTTACTATTTCTATTCAACATTACTTTATTAATTTGGTATGTGTGGTTTAAAGTAAGAAATAATATTTTGTTGGAAACTAAAGTTTGTAGATTACTGATTCAGCCCCCTTGGTAATCCCTATTTCTAACAATTGGTTCTAGAGCACAATTACTCTAAAGAGGATTAAAAGCTTGAGTAAGATCCCTATGGATATGGAATAGTTGATGAAGAACCTTGAAAAGACACTTGAACAAATTGATCTCCTTACTGAAGAAAGAGATAAGATGAAAGACAAATATGAAGACTCCAAAGTATACATTGGACAATTGAAGGAAAAGATTGAACATCTCAAATCTAAGCCTGAATCTACTAAATCTAAAACTAGTAATGATGACTATTCAAAGTTGAAGATAGAATACAAGATCTTGAAACATGAATTAAAGATTACGAATCTAAAGTTGACTTTGAGAAATGATCCTAGCAAAGTTGAATCTCATTTGAAAACTGAGAATGTAGATTTGAGAACAAGTCTGGCAAAGAAGACATCTGAATTTGAAACATTGAAAGAAGATCATGAAGAACTTCATAAGTACAGTACTATTGTAAAAGGTAAATTAACTTAGTGCAAGTAGTAGCTTGAGAAGCTTTATTATAGCAAAGAAAAGCTTGATGATTTAATGTCAATATAGAGACCTAATTATGATTAGACTAGTCTTGGTTATCTATTTAACATGTCTGCAACGAAACCTGAGATTAGATCATAACCAAAAGAAAAAGGTAAATCTGATTATAAGATTGAATGTAGTCAATCTTCTGACAAACCTAAAGAAGTTGGGGGTGAACCCACAATAATGGGTTCCATTTTAGTGGGACAAACAAAAACAAAAAAAAATTGCAAAAAGCAAAATCGAATTTAACATACGTTCGCAACAAACATACTTAATATGTTCGCTACGAACATATTTTTAAACTAATAATTACATATGTTCACTGCGAACATACATAATAAATATGTTCGCAATGAACATATAAAATGTCGACCTTCAGCATTTTAAAATGCCATTTTTTACCTTTTTTTGTCATTTTTTACGGCATTTACTATTTGAGCAAGGGTTGGAGCGAATGTGTGCTTTCTGTCAGTGTTGCCTTGTCATTTTCCTTGAGATTCCTTTCTTCAATTATGTCTATATATTATTATTTTAATGATTTTTACGTTTTAAATGTTTTTAAAGTATTTTTTAATGTTTTCAAAGCATTTTTTAATATTTTCAAATCATATTTTAAATTTTTTACATTTTTAATATTTTCAAAGCATATTTTAATGTTAATTTAATATTTTTATTATTTATTTATGTTAAAACTTAATTATATTAATTTAAAAATATTAGAAAAAACATTAGAAAAAATTTTTAGAAAACATTAGAAAAACGTTATAAAAAAATTAAAAAACAAATTTAGAAAAAATTAGAAAAAATATTAGAAAAACATTAGAAAATTTATAATAATATAAAATTTAGAAAACAAATTTAGAAAAAAATTAGAAAAACATTAGAAATTTTATAATAATATAAATTTTAGAAAACAAATTTAGAAAAACATTAGAAAAAAATTAGAAAATTTATAATAATATAAAATTTAGAAATTTATAATAATATAAATTTTAGAAAACAAATTTAGAAAAACACTAGAAAAAACATTAGAAAAATATTAGAAAATTTATAATTTAATATAAAATTTAGAAAACAAATTTAAAAAAAAATAGAAATAACATTAGAAAAACATTAAAAAAAATTAAAAAATTAATAATAATATAACATTAGAAAATAAATTTAGAAAAACATTAGAAAAAACATTAGAAAAAAAAATTACATTTAAATGTTAGAAAAACATTAGAAAATATATATTTTTAAAAATAGTTTAGAATTTAATATTAGAAAAATATGAGAAAATAAATAAGGATTTAAACATTAGAAAATATTAGAAAAATATTAGGAAAATTATTAGAAAATATTTTAAAAAACATTAGTCTTGAAAATTAGAAAACATTAGAAAAATATTTAAAAATATTAAAAAAACAATAGTGTAGAAAATAAAATTTAAAAAAATATTTTCAATATTCATATAATTTTTTTAATGTTAATGTACATGTTATTGATTTTTAAATACATCTTAATCTTTTATGTTTATGTATATGTTTTATTCATGTTTCTGTATATGTTATTCATCTTAATGCCTTATTCCTGTTTTCAATATTCATGTTTATGTATATGTTATTCATCTTTATGCCTTAATCTAAACTGTGTAATTAACTATATTTAATGGCATACATCTTAAGGGGAGATCCTAAATTATACATAAGAATGCAGATTAAAATATACATATTTTATTTCATAGATATATGTATATATGTTCATGTTAAATGTAGACATGTATGCTTTCAATATTCATGTTTATGCATATGTCAAATTCATCTTAATGTCTTAATCTAAGTGTAATTAAATGACATGTCTTAAGGGTCTAGATTCTAAATTATATATAAGAATGTAGATTAAAATGTATTTTTTACTTTGAACATAGATTTATGTATATTTGTTCATGGTTAAAGTAGACATGTACATGTTTTTGATATTCACATTTTTATATGTACACATGTTAACTATTGATCTTAATTTGTCTTATAACTAAGTGTAATTAACTATATTTAATGACATGTCTTAAGGGGAGATCCTAAATTATACATAAGAATGTAGATTAATGTATATTTTATTTCATAAATGTACATGCAAATATGTTCATGTTAAATGTACAGACATGTATGCTTTCAATTTAATCATGTTTATGTATATTTTATTGTTTTTAATGCCTTAAAATCTAAGTATATAATTAACTATATTTAATGAAATGTCTTAAGGGGAGATCCTAAACTTAATATGTTATAAGAATGTCTAGATGCACAGGTAAGAATATAACATATACATGTACATAAGAATATATAAAGATCATGACCTAAAGAATGCATGTTACAACATTTAATTAACAATTTAAGTTAATACATATAAGAACATAACTTAGATTTTACACCAACATAAAGAATGTATATTTTGTTTCATAGATGTATGTAAATACATATGTTCATTTTAAATGTAGACATGTATATGTTTTCAATATACATGTTTATGTATATGTTACTATTTTTTATGCCTTAATCTAAGTATAATTAACTATATTTAATGATAGGTCTTAATCTAAGTATAATTAACTGTATTTAATCTACTTGTATAATTAACTATATTTAATGACATGTCTTAATTAACTATAATATTTAATGTCATGTCTTAATTAACTATATTTAATCTAACTAAAATTAACTATGTTTAACCTACTAGATTGAATTAAGCCCTCACACTGAAATCAACCTCCTAAGGATACAAAGATACAACTTCAGATGACCCTACATGAAAGAGGCCTAAGGATCCAGTATCCTCTTGAATCTCACATGCAAAATACTTACATAAGCAAGTACATCCAGACTAAACCAAATAGAGTAGCTTATCATTGGACTCACTACCCATAAGGTTGGATTCCCATGCACTCCATTCCCTAAAATCGACCTCCACCCAATCATCTTCCACAACATGTACAACCCTCAGTGTCTATAAATGTAAATCATTCAATTTTAAGTGAGATAGGTACCTATAACATCTCCCTTGTCACTATTCTAAATTGTAAGCAATTATATGTAATACCCCACAACTCACCACAAACAAATCAGCTTTCTTCTCTAATAATGAATATTTATTATTTTTAATGCCTTAATCTAAGTATATAATTAACTCATCTAAGTATATTATTTTTAATGCCTATATTCAATGACATGTCTTAAGGGGAGATCCTAAATTATACATATATAAGAATGTAGATTAGTTTACATAGGTAAGAATGTAACATACATACATACATAAGAACATATAAAGAACGTATGACCTAAAGAATACATGTTACAACATTTAATTTATAAAAGTTAATTATACTTGAACATAACTTGATTATATACAAACATAAAGAATGTACATCATATAAGAACACATAAAGATTATATATATATATGTCTACTGTCAAATGTTCTCTTATTGCTCAAGGGTTATAGTGAATCCATTTATCTCTCCAAATCAATGAAGAACAAGGGAAACAATGTGATATTAAATTTTTAGTTTTGAGTATAACATTCAATTTATTTCTCTTCTTTGTCATTGGTCATTATGGAATTTTTAGTCTAGCCCAATTTAGCTAAGGTTGCAAATGAGGGATCCTATCTTAGGTGAAGATATCATATTAACATGAATAGTCCTAATCCACCATCTCAATATCTTGTTAGGGGTACAATTCCCATGGGTATACTAGCCCAACAAGCATTTGAGCACTAAGTTAGATATGAACTCTAACATTGTGTCAAATTGAAGTTTTAAATATGCAAGCACATTGAATTTCTTAGGGCATAAGGACCAAAATCATAAAAGCCCAAAGGTTGTTTGAACCTTAGTAGAAACATTAATAAAAAATTATTTAGCCATCATATTAGACCTTGGACAACATATCTCGTGATAAAAGATTGAGATTCTTGTAAATGATTTAAAAACTAGTTTGGATAAAAGCTTGAAAATAAGGGATTAAAAAAGGTGTCAAAAGTTGACTTTTTTTCCCCTTGAGATAACCTAAACTTGAACATCTATGAAAATTTGGAGATATGGTTAAAATTAGTATGATAAAAAAATGAGTGCACATGCATTTTTTATTTCATAAATCTAAATTATAATACAACATCTTTAATCAAATGATACTATTTTCACTTATTTGAAAACAACACACATTAAAATACATTATTATATATTATGACACTATGTTATTTCTATTTAAGGAAAATATAGAAAATCTGGCTAATTCAACACATTTTAAATTAATAATAAGTAAATATATTATCACTTTCTTATTATATGTTTGAAAGTTTATTTTGAATAAATTATTGTTAAATGAAATATAGAAAATCTAAGTTTACTTATTATTTATTTATTATATTTACTTAATTTTAATTAAAAATGTGTTAAATTAGCTAGATTTTCTACATTTTCCTTATAGAAATAACACAATGTCATAATATATAATAATGTATTTTAAGTGTATAATAGACTTAGCTAATTTTTAATTAATAATAAGTAAATATATATAGCTAATATAACACATTTTCATGTTTGAAAGTTTATTTTGAATAAATTATTGTTAAATGAAATATATAAAAAATCTTTTCAAAACATGTCATAATATTGATAAACTTAGAAGACATTCTCGTGAGAAATGGGTTCATGTGAATCACTACTCTTGAAACATGGGTCAATGAGATTGACTCATAAAATATATGATTAATTCCTTATCGAAATAACACAATTTATCATAATATATAATTTAATGTATTTCAATAGAAAACTTGAATTGGTCTCATATGTATAGAACTCAAATATTTTGAATTGCACTTCTTAGAAAATTATAAAAACATATTACTTAAATATATAATTACCAATGTGTTCAAATTTATAATTAATTACACATGTTTAGACTAAATTTGGAAGGATTCTTGACCAACCTTTGTGACACCACACATGATCTATCTCAACAAAATGAATCTACTTAGATTATCACATGAAATCGAGCAATATTTTGAACTGTTTAAAATTTTAAATTTTGTATATTAGCAAGTTTTGATTAATATCCCTAAATAACTATAACTATAACTCTAACTCTCATGTACATGTATATGCATTCAATCATATATTTAAATTTTATCAGATCATATGTACATGTTATAGATTATTTAGACATGTGTGATGTACATTCAATTACATGTATAATTTTTAATAAAAAATAAAACATTGTGTGTATAGTAGACTTAGCTCTTGATACATTTAGATATAGATATGGCTTCACATGATTAGCTTTCTGTAGCTCTTGGTGTGGCACCTGATGTAGTTCCTGATGTGGCTCATGCTGTGGCACCTAATGCGGTTCCTATTGTAGCACCTGATGCAGTTCTTGTTCTGGCTCCTCATGTAGCTCATCATGTTGCTCATGGTGGGGCTCATGCTACATCTTGTGGTGGGGCTCATGGTGTACCTCGATGTAGGGCTCATCATGTGGCTCATGTTTTGGCTCCTTGTGCAGCTCCAAGTGGTGTAGATCCTGGCGTGGCTCCTGGTGTAGCTCCTATTCTAGGTTAGGCTGCACTTGCAGCTCCTACTAGAGGTCTTTTTACACCACCTCCAAGCATCTATATCAATGCTTTATTTTCATTTTTAGAGTAGGAGGTTGCTAGAATACAATAGTCTATATTGTCCTATGATGATGGTCTTTACAGAGACATATGTGCTACTATATGTAGGAGTTTACAAGATTTGACAGCTAGATTTAGAGATCACCATTCATTTACTCTTGATATATTAGCTTCCATATCTAGGGAGCTTAGGGCTAAGATTTTAGGAGATGCATCTTTTGATGACATCAAGAGGGTGGCCCCCATAGATGTCAATAAAAGAGATCTCTTTCTAGGATATTAGGGGGCACAGGGTAGGGTGAGAGGCTACCGAGTCACACGATGCACATATCCTATTATTGCTAGCATGATCTATCCTTGGTTTTTAGCTACACATGGTTGTTGTCCTAATAATGACCAAATACCTCTTTATTTTGCATAGTAGTTGTATGCTGAGTTCTGCATGGGGCTCAACATCAACTACTTGGACATTCAATATTATTGTGGATAGGGGCATGGTCAGATCACAAATCATGACCAGTATTGTAGTGCACATCATCTGCCACCTCCAGATGTCAGACAATTTTTTGGATAGAGACTGCTTCCTGTGACTCCAACACATGCGCCTATTGCAGATAGAGTTGTCATTTCTTCCTAGAGGGGAGCAATTGAAACTATTGGACACATTGGATCTATGGTAGCTAGTATCACATCTGATTCTATTGGTCATTATATTCATAATCGACGTCCCTATCCACTTGGTCAACCATCTTCAAAGGAATCTATTAGCACTTTAGGCACCTCCTTTGATGATGCATATAGAGCTAATGGGCTACCACTACCAGGTGATGTTCATGCTCTTTTAGGACATTAGACACATATGGATTTGACACTGTATTTTTCAGAGGATATGTTGCAGATTATTAGTTACATTTTTGATACATAGATGATGCCAGTTCACTTAGTGAGTGTTGTTAGACAACATTAGAGCCCTGTAGTTCCATAGGCACAAGCTGCCACACCAATGATAGATGATACACGTATGCGTATCTCACAACATTTGGCACCAGGCTCACAACACTATAGATGACTCAGGCATATGAGTTGGAGATGTCAAGATCACAGCTAAGGGTCTTGATGATTTTTGTGAGAAGTTACGAGGCCTGTCTGAGATTGTTACTAGTTCGAGCATGGGTATTTCATCATACATGGAGATGTTAGTCCAACTTGACAGCCATGATTCTACACCATTACCCAGCCGGTTACATAGTCCACTTCACTCATCATTGCTAGTAGTTGGACATGGTGTTGAGGGTGGTTTAGTAGGTGTTAGAATTTTAGGAGGTGCATTGATAAACAATACAATGGAGTTTTCTGATTATCCTCCACCTCTGGAGACTGAGGTACATATATATAATTTTTATTTTTAAATTTAAATATGTACATGAAATTAAAAAATATGAATTTATTTAAAAATTCAATTGAGATAGATATTTAATTTAATCTTTAACTATAATAAATCATGTAGGCACAGGTTGTTGAGCACATGGTTACATCTAGTATTGGTTCAGGACATCATGTACATGAGAGAGATGATTCTATTGAGGCTCTCAATAGTGCTCAGGTACAAGTTTTAAATAGTTTGTTTAAAGTTAATTTTATGTATATATATATATATATATATATATATATATATATATATATATATATATATATATATATATATATATATATATATATATATATATATATATATATATATATATATATATATGCCCTCGTATTTAATTTGAATGTACACACATGTATATATATATGTTTAGATCTAGAACTTTAGTGTACACACACACACACACACACACACACACACACACACACACACACACATTTGTAGGGCTTGGTTGATGCACATTGGCGAGAGGATGTACAGGAGACTTAGTGATCGGGTTGTTTTGTTCGTATGTGTCTTGAGGGGTCTCTCTAGTTGTACAGTAGATCTTTATATGTATTTTGATGCATTTATATATTGGAGATAGTTTACATACACACATATGTGTATTTTAGTACCTTGACATGACACATGTATACATATGTTTCACTATTTATTTGATTATTTAGTACTTTAGTAGTTAGATGGTCACATGTATATCTGACTTTTTATATTTTGCTACACGTTACATGTATTTATTTGAGATTTATAGTTTGCATATGTATGCATTTCAGTTGTAGAGATATATTAGATGTAGATGTTTATTTTTTGAGACATATATATATGTGTACATGTATTTTTTCTTTTGTATTATATAGCTATAGAATGTTCATGTTCTTGAGACGAGTACATGTGTATATATAAATGTGTTATTTTTTTGTATTATAGTAGACCAAATAATAAAATAATCAAATTAACTTCTCTAAATACCTACTTCAATAGTTAAATAGTCAAAGAAGTTCCAAATTGATCTCTATCAAACCTAATTATAATTTTTCAAAAATAATAATAATTTATAGGGTGATTGAATTGAATTAATATATGTTCTTAAATTTACTAAATTAACCCAAATGATTTAGATTAAATAAATTTAAAACATTATATTTATTTGTAATCATTATATGAAATAAACAATTAGTAGGACTAAAGATATGTAAATTTGGTAAATCAATTAATTGGAATAAAGATAAAAATTTGTTAAATATATTAGTAGGAAGTTAGAAAGATACATATTTCTTAAATTATCAATTACTAACCCGCTAAAGATAAATATTAGTTTTATGTGGATAAAAATATGTTAATTAGGTAAGCCAATACATTATTTTAGAAAACTTTTACAAAATATAATATTTAAAAACATATTAATTTAGACTAATTTAAACTAAGAGTATGACCATAGATGTAATAAACTAACATTAAAATATATAGTTTTTTAATAAACTAATGATCTAACTAGATGAACTTATTAATCTTACAATTTTAAAAGCACATTTAATTCACCTATGAAATTAATTTATTATTAAAATATATAGTTTTTAAATAAATGAATGATAATTAAGAACTTATGATCATACAATTAAAAAAACATTTAATTCAAGATGAAATTCAATAGTTTGAAAAGAAGTTGATATTTAAGAATTCTAACATATTAAATTATCTTTGATACATGTATCTATAGATAATGATTGTGTAAGTGCGAACTAACCTAGCCTATTTATATATCAAGTTGTTAAATTATTAAATTCATCCATGGTACAATTAATATTATTAATTTATATTAATGAACTAATGATAACTAAGATTATGGTCATACAATTAAAAACACATTTAATTCAAGATGAAATTCAATAGTTTGAAAAGAAGTTGATATTCAAACTATTATAAAATAAATCTCAAATGTTAGTTCAACCATGATGTACACTTATAACATGTAATATCTTCTCATGATCTTCACTATCAAGTCTCCACTTGCGACATGCATGCTTAACTTTGACTGCATGTAGACAAAGCCCGGTAGCAATGACCAGGTGATTGTATTGTAAAACCTTGTTGTTAGGTTGATAATCAACAAAGTGTATTCCATGTTGGACTATTTTGTCTTGCTTCAAATATGTTCCCTCTATCATAGAACTTGTACCACAAATTTAAGTATTTTAAAATTTGATAAATATAAAGTTACCTATATATATATATATATATATAAAGTTACCTATGGGGAACAACATTCCATCACTCTCTTCAGGGTCATATAACTTTGTCCTCTTTGCAGTACATCGCAATAAATAATAACTGACACCTCCATAATTTCTAGGCTTAGCAATCACTGCAAAGATATCTCCTACATAACAAGTATACATGTGTATGTGTATAGTACATATATAAGACATTCAAATTGATAATTAAATAAAACTTGCTCAAATTAATTTTTATGATACTTACCCACTTTTACCAATCTAGAGATATGATTATAATCATCAAAAATCAATGGAATATCATCAAAATTTTCATCATCTTTATCGAATGTATTAGTAACATCAAGTCATACTGAAATCCATGCACCTATATATCCATGTGCTTGATTGATGCATTCTTCATAATCTTCATCAATGCAACTGTCACAAAAACATGAATATTCTCTTGTCTTCAATGTCCAATTGCAATTATCTGTACTCATGACTAAATGTAAGGAATATGTGTTTTCTATCCTCTTCCAACCATGCATATTTTTTTCATTAACACCTAAAAGTTCATTAAATTGAAAATATGAAAAAATTAAATTTTTTTTTTTTGATTGGTAAACGGCCAAAGCCTTGATCTATATTATAAAATAAAGGCATTACACTAGCATATCTCCGTTCAAATGGGCACTGGTAGGAAAGAATGGAGAAGAAAACATCCAGTCTTGCCCGGGACAATTTGTCCTATATTATTACAACTTTAAAGGGGCATACCCCAGTGAAATAGATTACCTACTGTTACATTTATACCTAGGTTATATCCTTGGTAATTTACACTTTACAGAATTCCTTTGTCTCTATCCTATGATGCTAGGATGGCGAATCATAAAAGGTTTACAATCTCCCATATTTCCTGTCTGCATTCAACTATCAAAAATACTGTACACTTCAAGCTAATGTGAGTAACATATCAGAAGAGGGCTGAACACCTAGCAACCAAATTAGCTAAATAACAAGTATAAAACACAAGCTAACTAATAAGGAAACTCAAGAAAGAAAAGGAGCCAGAAGTGCAGCGCTCTTTACTATTAGTTAGGTATTATCTTAGCAACATACAAAATGACCATAATGCTATAATCTAAAAATAAAATAATGCCATTTATATAATAGGATATCCTCCTTATGATTAAGCAACGTGAAGAGGGGGAAAGGAGGTCTGAGCTGAGATTCCACTTTTCAGACATAACTTATCCCATAATTGCAAATCATAATTTAATCAGAATAGAGACAAAGAACCTCTTTGATGATATCATCCAAAAGTAACTGATGGAATCAGTATTCATAAAGATGGAGAAATAGGATTATTAGACAAAACAATCATGCTAAATCCATCTGCTTTTATTTCATTAGTTTTAATTAGGGTAAAGGTGTCTTATCCCCATTAAACCTGGATTACATAGATTACCAATCACATAAATTTCACCCAATTTGCTTAACTTTAGAAATTTACTAAAATTGGGAGTTGTTGGGTATCCATGAAAGCAATGTAATTATCAATTACCTATGCTGAGACATTTCTAGCTTGAACCACCGCTAGATTAATTATATCCTTTTTGTAGTTTCCGCATGCTAACACTTTATCTATATCAGTTACTTGTGAATTTTAAAAAGTCTGAGAATTTCATATGCTTAATTCTAATCTTAGAGATCTCTCATATATAGGTTCTATAAAAGTAATAGAAAAATGAACCAGAGTAAATTGGGCTTAGAGCGACCACACATGTAAACTTTACACACAAGCCTCCTCTGAAGAAAGGAATAGAATTTTAGTCAACTCAGATGAGAGTATAGAACATAGCAGAGTACGAAATACACAATGCTTAGTACTAATAACCTTTATATATATTTCATTGTATGTTGTCACTTCAGTTTATAGCAGATTGTTGATCATCACTTACATACCAACATATATACTATTACCATGTTGATTTACATACTATATACTAAAGGCTAATTCTAAAGGACAAGCATCTAGGCTAAATTATGCGTAGTATCAAAATCGCTACCAAAATTAACATTAAGGATTTCTAAAATATACTAATTAACCAAAAGCTAGCACCTATCTAGCTTGACCCCTTCCTTCCTTCCAAAACACCATAATCACATCCGCCATGTCGTTTGGATGCTTGACTTGGAAATTCGGAGGAAATATGTAGTCATGTTTCATCCTGCTTGATTTCTCTGAATTTGGAGTGATGAATTCCGAATCATTCAGATTGTCAAAAGACACTCCCAGCTTGATATAAGTGTTGAAATAGTGAAGGTAGCTAAGGAGCCAGTCTTTATTTTCCTCTATGATGATCCCTCGCCAACGCAGAAGAAAATGCAGGCTTGCCTCCATTTTTGGCCATTCTTTATAGAAGGTGAGGTTTTCCCAGATAAACAAGACTGGCGACGAGGAGCTGTGATAAGGTTCGGGTGCCCTATAGGAAGACTCATGTATCTTTCAGGGAGGGGGATCCTAAACTTGTCATCTATGCTGAATACTACTTTTTCTAGACCCTTTCTCCATGATGGGACAAACAGATTATGACAGAGACTGACTATGTCATTTGCCTCTATTTTAGCTCTTACCAAACATCCGATGAAGGACCCGATAATGTCACCATTGGTCCTCCAGGTATATTGATAATCAAACACTCCCTCTCCCAAAGCTCTACAAATAGCAAAGCATGTCATGTCATCCACTGGATTTAAGAGACAGTTCCACCTTTCTGGTTTTACCGACCCACAAAAGGCCATAGTCTGATTCTTAGAGGCATGAAATAGATGAATGTTGGATTCCATGATTACACCAAGAAATTGGGGATGGGAATAACTAGAAAAATTACCTATAAATAATCGAAGGGAAACTTCTAGACGAGATCATAAGCTATACACTCTCTTAAGCCTTTTAATGAAAAAGTCAAAGCTTACCTATGCAACGTACTTGACACATAATCTTTGCTTAAGGGGAGATCATAATACAAGATTGTGATCTGCCAGCATGCTACAACTTACACAACAATGATGACAAGGGTACCTATATCATTCAGACTATACTTCATATACTCGTGATACCAAGATAGGTTACCTAAGATATTAAAATTAGTAAAGTGAAGATGAAAGAAAAGGGTCTTTAGTGTGGTCACTAAAGAAGGGGACAGCTAAGAACTATTGATTGGCATACATTAACTATGGAGACTTAAAATATAACCTTCTGTTAAGACAACTATTAGTTCTCATTTGAGTATTCCTTATTGACGAGTAGGGAATTGACTCCATCTGCTCCTAAATTAGCTAGTTGATCTGCCAAATGATTGCCTTCCCTATAAATGTGACAAATCCTATATTCTTCCAACTTATCCAATACAAGGAGAATATCTTCTAAATGCGAGTTTAGGATCTAGTTAGGGGTTGATCTTTTCCTAATAGCATTTAAGATAATGTGAGAGTCACCTTCAATGATAACTTTGGGTAAATTGAGCTTAAGGCATAACTGAATCCCTTGGTGAAGAGCCTCCAATTCTACTATATTATTTGAGGTGGGTTGGATAGGCATAGCTTTTTTGACTATCCAAGTTCCTACCTCATTGTTAATGATGCATCCAATCCCAGCTATACCTGGGTTACCATGCGCAACTCCATCGAAATTTAGCTTAACCCATCCACTCGGTGGAGGCTCCCATTTGGAGATTTTCCTAGCCTCTAAACTTTTCTTAATGTAGGTAAGGGGGGAGTTAATCAATTTTGACCATCACTTCTTCATGAGGCCGTCCCAATCTGAAAAGGAACCTTCCTCTAGTCTTGAATTACTTAAGTGTGAGTTGACCAATTCTACTATACTAGCTTCAATATTGACAATAAGTTCTGTCGGATTGAGTTCCAAGTTTTGGAAAATATGTTGATTCCTCTCCTTCTAGATTTCCCAAATAATGATGGAAGGGGAAATGTTCCAAAGTTTACTATAGACTCCCTTGACCATATTCATGGGCCAGCCAAAAAGCAAGTCAGCCAAGGAATTCAGAAGAGGTGTAGACCAACCTAACATCCACCTAATCCATTCCCAACAGCTTTGAGAGAAGGAACATTTAAACAAAAGATGGTCAGCATTTTCAACATTACATTGGCAAAGGGTACACCTGAAGGGACCCTAAAATCCAAGCATGTATAGTCTATCCATAGTTAGGATCCTCTTTTAGATAGCTAGCCAGAGAAAAAATCCGGCTTTAGGTAGACAAGAGGGATCCCGACATAGTTGTGATGGGATGTCCACAAACTCTGGTTGTTTCACTATGACAATAGCCCTATAACCATTACTGATAGAGTATTGTCCATCATTGGAAGCAGCCCAAATTAAGGTATCCTCTCTATTTTTTAGTTTGATATTTCTACCTTCCAATAGCTTATCAAAGCTTTTAGAAATATCATCTTCAAAACCTAACCCTTTGATCGATTTCCAAGACCATTTTGGTGAGCCTTCTGATTCTACCAAAATTTTGTAATCTTTAACTCTATTGCCCCAGAGAGTTTTTAATTTATTCTGGAGGGTCGAGTCATTAAGTTGGATAGTGAGAGGTGGTTTACCATCCCAGGAGTCCTCCCAGAACAGGGCTTCATCACCCGAACCTACATCCCATGTTAGAAATTTATGAAGTAGACTACGACATCTTAACATAAAGTTCCAGCATTCTAAACCTTTGGGAGGAGAGACAATTCTAAAAATTGAAAGCGGATCCTCTGGGATGAGATATTTATTATAGAGTATCTTAGCCCATTTTCGATTATATTCTTTGTAGAGATGCCAAATAAGTTTTGCACCCAAAGCTTCATTTTTCCATTGAAGGTTTTTGACCCCTAGACCCCCAAGTTCTTTGGGTTTACAAATATGCTCCCACTTGATGAGAGCCCACTTATTGTCTCCATCCCTATCTTTCCAAAGAAATTTCCTCATCTTGGACTCAAATTTCTTAATATTCTACTTAGAAAGAGGGAGACAAGAAAGCGGGTAAGTAGGAATGGCTAACAGTACTGCCCTAATCTTGCTGCATTTTCCTGCCTTAGTTAGCCATTTATCTTTCCATGTATCTAGCTTGGAATCTAGTTTTACTAAGGTATCATCCCACACTTTACTCGATATAGCACCTTTCTCTAAAGCAATACCAAGATATTTGCAGGGGAAGGTTCCTTTCTTATAACCCATGATCCGACAAATTTGCTCCTCTACTTCTTTCTTTGTGTTTATAAAGAAAATTTCAGATTTGTGATTGTTGACTTTCTGACCTGAGGCTTTCATATAGAGGTTAATAATGTTTTTGAGTGATCGAGCTTTTGCAGTCTTACTTTTCTCGAGTAATATAGTATCATCAACAAACTATTGATGGGTTATATTAGATAAATTTTTGGAGACTGTGATACCCTAGATCTACTGACTATTATATGCATCCTGAACAACTCTTCCAAAGGCTTCCGCCATAATAATAAATAGTGAAGGGGATAGGGGGTCCCCTTGTCTAATTCCTCTAGATATGTCGAAAAAACCTTCTGGTGTTCCGTTAATGAGAACTGAAATTTTAGAAGTAGAAATAAATTTAAAAATTAGGTTAATCCACTGATGTGAGAACCCAAATGCCTCTAATGTTTTATATAAGAACCTCTAGTCCACCATATCATATGCTTTCTAGATATCTAGTTTCATAAGCATACAAGCTTCTTTGTTTATTCGTGTAGAGTGAATCATTTCTTGAATGGTGATGATGCCATCTAGAATGGATCTACTCGGCATAAAACGAGTTTGTTCCTCCGAGATAATCTTAGGGAGGATCTTTTTGAGTTTTTTTGCTATAATCTTGGAAAAGATTTTATAGATAGTATTGCATAAAGCTATTGGTCTATAATCTCCTAGGGAATCTGGATCAGACTTCTTAGGGATCAATGCAATGAAGGAGTATTTAATTTCAGTCAGGAGAGAGCCTCCATTTCTGGAAGCTTCGATAGCTTTCCAAAGGTCAACACCTATGATATCCCAAAATTTTTGAAAAAAGAACGCTTGGAATCCATCAGGACCTAGAGATTTATCTAGATTCATGTTGAAAACCACATTCTTGACTTCTTCTAAGGTGATAGGTTTGTTCAGATCAATGTTATCCTGCTGATCAACAACTTTAGGAATGACTTTCAGAAGGCTAGTTTGCACTCTATAGTTTGAGCCATTCTGGTTATTAAGTAAGTTTTTGAAGTGATTAACTAAGATATCCACAATTTCTCCTGGCTTTTTAGTTGAAAGTCCTTGCTTATTTTTGACACTCGTGATTCTGTTCTTTGCTTTGTTGTAAATGGTTGAGTTATGAAAGAATTTAGTATTGCGGTCACCTTCTGCCAGCCATCTTTCTCTCGATTTTTGTCTCCAGAATATCTCTTCTTTGGTTAGAATATTTTCTTGTTTGGCTAACAATTCCTTTTCTAGGAGATAACTCTTATTATCCATACCTTTTCTAATCACTTCTGAGTTAAGTTCTTTAAGTTGGTTTTCTATATCCAATTTTACTTTGAAAATGTTGTTAAACTATTCTTTATTCCATCTTAGGATATGCTCCTTAAGCATTTTTAATTTTATAACGAAGATGAACATTTTAGACCCTATGAAGCTCTCTTGGTCCCACCAAGATTTTATATTATTGAGAAAATTAGGATCTAGGAACCACATCTTCTCACATTTGAATGGGTTTCTAACCGGTTTAAGGGGCTCTATGAATTCAAATCTAACCGGAAAATGATATGATCCTGTAGTAGGTAGAATAGTAGAATGAAAATTAAGGTTGTAGGAATCAAGATCCTCTTTAAGAAAAAATCTATCGAGTTTCTCTGCTATGTAAGCAAAGTCTTTTCTTCTATTGTTCCATGTATATATGCCATTATTGGTAGGAGTGTCAAATAGATTATGATCGATACACCATTCTTTAAATGTTTTAGAAGCTTGCGATAGCATCTGAATACCACCTACCTTTTTGTTGAGGTTAAGGATGGTATTAAAGTCTCCTCCTAATAAAAACAATTCGTTATTATGACTATGCAAGAGTTGACCAATTTCTTCCCATACTAGTTTTTTATCAATATTACTAACCAGACCATATACATTAATGATAATGAAATTAAGTTTTGATTTTAAGCTTTGTACTTTACTACTGGTCCAATTATTGGAGCTATTAAGGATGCCCAAACTAACCTTCCTGGGATCCCAGAGGATTCCCAATCCCCTTGATGCCCCTAAAGATTCTTGAAACTTAGACCGCCAGACTCCAATCATCCTGCTAAACTTATCTATTTCTACAGACTTTAATTTAGATTCTTGAATAAGAACAATATCTGAGTTAAAACTTTTTAGGTTATGTTTTAATAACCTTTTTTTGCTAGGGGCATTGAGACCCCTAGCATTCCAAGAAGTAATCTTCATACCTGACCGGGAAGGTGCTTCCCCTTCCCATTGTGGAAAATCTGATCAATCTTCTGCTGTTATTTGCTTAGGCCTTCTGCTTCTCGAAGTAGTTTAAGATATTTCCTGCCTCTTTTACCCTTTATTCTACCACAATTTGGTGATTTAGGTCCTTCTTGGAACATATAGATACCTAGCTGATCCAGGTTTACTTCTGCTATCTGTGTTGTATCCTTTTTTCCTGTTATGGACTGATCCTACTCTTTTGGTTCGACTTCTGATAGAATCTGTTTAGCTAGACTCTTGTGATTGACAAATTCTGTTGCCAAGTCTTCCATTTGAATATCTATTATATCTCTTCTGAGATCTGCATAAGTGTAATCCTCACCCCCTAACTGTAAAATTCGCTGAATAAGCTCTTCCTTCTACTCTGTTGTAGTATTGTCAAAATCTTCAGGGCTGAAAGCTAGGACTAATTCATCAGTGAGCTGATTAATCTTCTCCCCTTCTTCCCCTAACATATCTAGTGCAATGTTATATGTATTTGAGAAATTTTCCTTATTCAAGAATTTTTGAAATTCTTTGATTGTTAACCCAGCTTCTTTGTCACTGTCTTTATCTTGATCCTGAAGTCTGTTGTTAGGAGTGAATGGAGAGCTACAGGTAGCTACTGGGGTTTGCCAAAACTTATTTTTTTCTTTGGGCTTCTCTGGCATGCTATCCACAATCCTTGGCTGATTAGGTTTTGGTGAGCTTACATCCTTTTGAGTTTCTTAAATACTGCTATCCCTGCACGAAGTGAATAGCATGCAGTTTTCCATCTCTTCTACTTGATTTTCTTGGAAATCTTCTGGATCATCTATTTTTTGAGGATCATAGATCTTTCCCTGTTGACAATCTTTGCTTTCTATGGCTGTAGTTCTCTTATAATCCTTGTGTTTTTTACCAGTTGGTTCTTCCATTTCTTTGTTGCAATTCCTTCTGACACTTGAAAACTGTTTCTTTAAACTGTCTGATCCACTTTTATTAGTCTTGTGTTTCTTTCTTCGAGTTCCTATTTCTTTAAATTTCTTGTCATTTTTAGGGGAAGCACCCTTCTTCATTACCCTTATATCCTTTGTTGAATCCTCTTTTGAGGCTATTGGTGAGCTTACTGTCTTATTTGAGATTATACTTTTCAATGAATTCCTCTACCCTGTCTGAGGAGCTTGAATGATCTGTAAATCTAGATGTTTGATTTGTTTTTCTTGATTTTTGTTTCTACTGACAATCTTAGAACTTAGCTTTGGAAAATTGTTCCTGAAGTCCGTGTTGAGGGGAAGGACCTCAACGTTGTTACTATGTTTACTATCAGATTTCAAAATATCAATGATTTTCCCTTTATAAGCTTGAAAGCTTATAACATAGGAGGCTTTCTTGGTAATAATTTTCTTTTGAAACTCTGAAGGGTGATTGATATACATATTAATGAGAATTTTTACACTGTTGCAACTAAAAAAGGAAGCGTCAATAGCAATAACTTTACCTATTGCAGAGCCTATCTCAATAATAATGTCAACATCACATAGCTCCCGAGGGAGAGATACCATGGAGAACCATAACAGAATCATGCAATCCACCCTATCTATATGGAAATTCGGAAGCCATTCTACAAATTTTACATAGAAACCTTTAAAGAAACATTCAGAGACAACAATAAATTCTTTTTTAATCGATTCTTCTTCACATTTTAAAAACAAAGTGTTTTCATCATGGTGGAAAATACTTACCTATTCCTAGCAGTTACCCAATAGCCAATCCATTAGGGGATGGATATCTTTGGGAGGACCAGTCCAAATTGCAAAGATCCCTTTCAATTGACATTCGGACCAAGAATTATCGATATCTTCGATGGTGATGTGAATAGGTTTATCAAGGGGGTTTGATCGCAGCATTTCGGGAGAGTACTTGCGGATGGATGATTGAGGATTCTGGGTATGCCGTTTGTGAGGAGGTATATAAGATGAAGGGGAAACTGGTTTCATATCAAATTCGTCAAATGAAAGGCCAGAATAAGATACAGTGTTCCTTTGTACAATTTTGGATACAGATGGGTTTGGATAAGAATACTTCGTCATATTAAAAATACTAATCTGTTTATCAAGCTTAACTACCGTAAAAATAGGCAATTGTGGGCGACTTCCATGTTGATCTTTGTAATCAGAGGGGGCTTCTGTATTGGTTTTGGCTACTGGAAGCCCTTCTTCCTGACTCAAGTTAATTGTTGCCATTGTAGATTTGTCCAGTGCCCTAAATTTGTTGGCCGTAGGGACCTCGAACCTTGCATCTATAGTTCCAAATTTTTTGTAATGAGTCTTGCTTTGGTTCGCTAGAGAGCATCCTTGCCTGGTTATTTCGATCACGTGAGAGTTCCTAGGGTGTCTCCTTCTGTCCCTCTATCCTCGATTTGGGCTTGAATGAAGGATTGGAATTTTTGCTATCGGCATATTCGCAAAGCAAAATAATCAAGACATGAGATATATTAGATTTGATGAAAAAATTAAATTTAAACTTTAATGAATTGAAAAATAAAACTTAACAATAAAAAAATTATAACTTAATTGCATAAAAATTAAATAGATGTACACATCCATACCTATTATCTCCCAAAAGACTCTATATGGTACCTGTTGACTCGTTGTTGATGATGTCCCAACCTCATCTAATGCAAAATGTGGCTTACACCATTCAAAAACATCATGTGCATCATTTATATGAACTCCCTAATAATTCATTTGATAATTTCGTAGAGCACATTTGATGCAAGCTCTAGCACCATCATGTTCACCTTTTCCATGACCACTCTCAAAGAAATTCCATATGTGTTTTATATTCTCATTGTGATGATATCTACATAATGCATAAAGTGGTCTAGATGATTTGAATTGTGTGGCACATCCATTAGACCAAACATAATGTTTATCAACATTTATGTTTCTTTCTTTCAAATAAGAAAAGAAGATATTGAAGCAATGTTTGACATAGTGAATGTCATGATCTTTATCATCACTTATATAGAAATGATATTCCTTTTTAATTACTTGTGCTTGAATTGTACTCTGAACACCATCCAAATCTAACTATGCATGTCTATAACAAACATGTACCATAATAGTGACATGCTTAGAAAAGTAATAATTTGATTGAATTGATTTTTGATGAACAAAGGAATAGTTCTTTTCAAAATCAACAACTAATACAATCGTTCCAAGTGGGAAATTATCTCTCAAAGTTTGAAACTATTGTGCTTGTGACTTTTTAAAAAATGCATGACAAATATAAGGTTGAATCAAATTCTTAAATTTGTCTATAAATGTTAGAACAGGTAACTCCTCTTCAACATATTCCAACTTTTTTGTCTCTTTTCCCAACATTGTTTCATTCTTGACATACTTGTAACTTTTTCAATTCAATTTTTTTGTTGCATCAATATTTTCAATTTTCAAAGGAAATAGAGCCAATTCACCACATGTTTCACATAATCCTTTGATGCAATTTATTTGATCAGCTAGATCATCTATTTTGTCACATAGAATGGATGATATAAACTCACTTCTCCTACTAGAAGGAGCAGCATGAAAACCATATGTGTCTTCTACAAACTTTTGAAATACTTGATAGTGGAGATGAAACTCAATATGATGACAACAACATGTTTCAAACACTTTGTTTGAACTCACAAAGTATGGCTTCAATTTTTCAAACAACATTTGCCCAACTTTTACATTAGGATGTTCACTGCAAAATGACACATATAACTCATTTGTGTTGTGTCCAACCAATGTTTTGTATGATGTTCATATTGACCAGATGCAATCCTATGCCTGATAACATCTCTACTATTTGATGAAGGATGAGTGTTATTAATCCAAAATTATATGACTAAATTTTTTAATGACTCTTCATTCCTATCAGAACGAGGTGCTCTACACATGATTTCCCAATTGCCCTCCATAGTATTGTCATCCACAATTAATCTTCTCTTAACATATTTTCTTATTGTTTTCCTACTAAAACCCATTTTAGATGAAATTGAAGATATTTGTCTATTTTGTGTCATATTCTTATTCACAATAGACATCAACATCACTTTTCTTGCCACGGACTTATCTTTAGTAAGAGAATATTTTCCTATGTTTCTTAAACATTGTTTAACATTTTCAATCAGATCAGTTTGCATGCTAGAAAATCTTCTCTTCTTTGATGTTGTGTCTACATCTAACAATTTCAACGCCTCTTGCAACTTATTTTGCATAAGAAAAAGTGAAAGTAACTAAGCTTGTTCACGTGTTTCAGTGTTATCAAATTGAGTCATAATTTCTCTTATCTTCTTATTCATTGACCTATTCTTAGATAAACTTAATGGTTGAATAGTAGAGACAAGTCTTCTCAATTTATCCACATCCATTTTAAGTAAATGATCTATTTTTTTTGGAGAAATAACATTCTTTATAGATTGGGCAATATTTAGGAGTTCATCCATACTAGTTCCTACACCTGATCTTGACCCTTCTTTAATTTCTGTTACTGGAATTTCTACAGGGAGCAATCTTGAGCCTTCTCCAACATTAATTTTTTGAGATTTTGTAGGGAAAGATTATAACCCTTCTCCAAATTTTGTTATTCAAACCTTTGTAGGGAGCGATCTTGAAACTTTTTCAACATTCATTGTTTGAGATTCTGTAGGGAGTGTTCCTAACCTCTCTCCCATCTCCACTTCTTCTACTTCTGTCGAGCCTTCTTCAACATTCCCTTCACCTTATTGATTAGCTGCAAAAAATTTATAAATCAATCAAATTAGATAAAAAATAAGATTGAAACATAATTAAATTCAAAATCATAAAAAAATACTAATATATATAATTACATTCCTTGTTTAATTCGATGATAACATGCCACAGTCTTCTAAAGATTTATTTGTTCTGCTTCATTAGATCTCTTCCTTGCATATTTGTTTTGCCTTCCTTTCTTGATTCCCATTATAAAATCATAAAAAATAAATTTACTCCTTGTCTCAACATAAATTTTGTGCAATAACTATATAAAAATGTCATTGTACGAATTCATAGTATGACTTCACTATTTTAAAGCTGACCTATCTAAAGTTGACACCAGTATTTTTGCTTTTTTTATGTTCACATGACCGCAAATTGCATTTTTTTGGGCCCTTTTTTTGTTTTTAAATTTTTCTTCTCTTTCGACACCCATAATTGCAGATAAATGATCTCCTACTATAAAATAAAAAATTCCAAAATGTGCTACTCAGATCAAGCTTTCCAATGACTATAATTGTAATCCATATTTTAATCATTAAGACTTTCAAATATGAGTTTAACTCATCATAGGTTCATTACCGATTGAACATCAACTAACTTCGACACTTCGAGAAAATTAGTAAATTAGGTCAATTTTTTTTTGAAAAATATCTAGGAAATAGCTTATTGAATTAGATTCCTATTAATTTTTTTTTTTTATGATAAATTGATTTCAAGTTATCTGTGTCAAAACGAATGTATGTCTGAATTATAATTGGTGTCATTTCAAAACTTCATAAACTATACAATATTCAACTAAATCGAATCAAACCAAATGCATCCTTTGGATATTGATGTTAAAAATTGAATGCCGAAAGAATTACCTCATTATATTTTTTAGAAAAAAAAGTTATGTTAGTCAAATGGACTGTCACTCTTTTAAAATATTGAATTTTATTATGTGCCACTTTTCGGAGGAGAAGAAAAAATTGATATAAATAAATTTATTTTTAAGATTAAAAAATGTGGTTACAAAGTAGGAACAAAGTACTAAAAATCACTATTTTATGTCATCTTGAAATTATTTATAATTTTAGAGATATAGTCACTCGAACGTGAAGTTTGTTTCAAAAATATCAATTTTAGTGTCAAAATTGGTCAAAAAGTGGAACCCATTATTGTGGGATCACCCTTGGAAAAGACAAGGAAGTTGAAATTTTGGATGAACCAAAGCAAGTCGAATCTCATAAGGAAATCGAGTATGAATTTAGAGGTACATTTTTTTCATGTAATGAAATAGGTCATAATTAAAGAGATTATATAAATAAGTCATTTAATCATGTTAAGGATTTTTATTGTCATAATTTTCATGGTATGGGTCATAAAGCAATTGCTTGTAGAAACCTAAATATAATAATGATAGAAGGAATAGTAGAATGTCTAGAAATACTAACTCTGTAGATAGAAGAAGATCTAATGAAAGTACATCAAGAGAAGGAAGACCTTATGAAGATAGAAGACAAATCATGTGTTATAAGTGTAACATCTTTGGACACATAGCTCATAATTGTAATGTACCAAATTATCAATAGAATTGTAGAAGAAAAACACTAGTATGTCAGTTATGCAACAAATTTTGACATACAAAAAGTATTACAGAAAGGACATAAACTTCTGAGATAGAAGGAACAATGCAAGAAACTTCAAAAATAGAAGGAATGATGGAAAAAATATCAAAAATGGCAAAAAGAACCATGAAAGAAACTTCGAAAGTAACAAAGTAAATGAGGAAAAAAGGAATGTAGTCAATGAACTTTGAGAAGAACTCAATGAGACATTTGCAAAAGGATTGAACATCTCAAAAGATAAGTTAGATGATTGTGACATAGGAAGATCAAAGTCAGTTATCAAGTTTGATTTTATTAAGTTGAATTAAGCTTGTTCACAACACTAGAATTTGAAAACTTCATTCAAAGATCAAATTAGAGGTTGTGAAATTGGGAAAACTATCAAGATAAGTTTAGATGGAACCTAAGCTCACTTGTAATTTAGAGCATATCTAAACAAGTTACAAATGAATTAAGAGTTACTAGTGTTACAGAGAAAGTTAATTCTATAGAAAAAGATGAAAACTATGTTTTTACAGATAATTTCATAAAGAAAAGTCTTGTGGAGCTTTGTCATGATGAAAGGAGGCTATGAAAACCTCAGATGGCATCTAAAGATCAGACAGATGATCTTGAGCAGTTACTTGATTATAGAATGTAATTGACAACTTTTTCATGTTTGCAAAGTATGCAATTAATGAAAGTTAAAGTTGGTAGAACAAATGGAGTGCAAATTTGATTTTCACTTCATTGCAAATACATCTAAAGTAGAAAGCACTCAGAAGCAACTTGTCAAGGCAATTTTGAAGCAAACTCTATTTTTGAAAAGAGGTACTTTATCATTTTTCCACAAATTTTTTTGGTAAAATCTCATATTTGATAGAGTCATGGATATGTTAGTAGTGCACAATGTTGAGAATGAGGATAGACCTAAGTTAAAAGTTGTTTCCATGAAACCTATAGAAGGAAACACTAAGTCAACATTATCCATTACTCTGAACAATGTAGTATATTTGGAAGATATAGGAAGTTAGCTTAATAGTAAATTTGAATCTATTGGGAGTGAATACATGAATAAGAATATGGAATTAGTTTTCAATCATGATATGACAATGAAGTCTAGATTTGAACACTTGAAGGAATTATACCTGTTCAAATACCATTTCTATAGAGAATTGGACACAGATGAGTGGACATAAATCATATTAAGCAAAATACATGATGGGAAACTGTAGATGCAAGATAGTGTAGTTAATATTTCTACCAACCTTATTCATCAGGTAACTAGTCTTAGTAAATAAGGAAGCATACCTATAGGTGAGAAAATGGTTAAGAAGAAAGTTGAAAGTTATACCAAAGAAGTGTACAATGGAAAGGCCATGGTGATCAACATCATTAAGTGAGATGATGTAATATTCTTGAGTAGAAGTATTTCCTACTCTATATGTGCAAGCTCAAAGATTGATGAATTATCAGCTAGATTCATCTATGTAGCCTATAAGATATGTATTGATAAGGAATAAGTAAACCTTAGTAAATTTTTTAGAATGAAACTACTTGAGAACCTTGAAAAGATAAAAAGGCCTAAGAATGGTGTGTTTAGATTCTAGTCACTAATAAATCAAATATTCTTTCATGTGCTTAAAAGATTTCTATATTTATCAATCATAGGGATAATGAGCAATGATAGATGTACAATGGAGGAGATCAGTTAAGTATACAAAAGACATCCTGTAGATAAGATATTGGATAGTGGAAACCTAATAATGAGGATATTTCAGAATGAAATGAGACAAAGATTTAGAATTACACTTGTAATTGTCGATAGATTTAAAGATGACATTTCTATTATGGTTGATATATATTTTACTTATATACAAGCAGTTGAACCTCAGGAAACATTTCTTGATCCCTTAGGTTATGAATTGAGTGATGCTATTGCAGTTGGACATATTGATGTTTTGTTAAAATTATAAAAGGATAAAGTAGAATACAAAATTGGAACATATGATGAGATTACCTAGTTAGCTCATTAGGCATCCTTGGAAAAGGCTTCTCACAAAAAGATAGAAACTATTATGAAGAAAGCTTTAGCAGAGGTTGGTATGACTGAGAGTGAGTCTAAGGAAATCAAGAAAACCATGAAGAAATAAATACTAAATGTGCAACCTTTGTTGATATCTATTGTAGAGACATCTTCAGAATAGAGCATTCTATATGTAGTAGTATTAGATGTGCAACCTAGTGAGCTAAAGAGAAAATATGAGAGATTAGTAGAAGTAGTGACCACAAAGAATAAAAGGATCAAGTAACAAGTCACCAAACTAGGAAAAAAATAAAAGACATTGTTGATAATTTTCAAGTATAGTGATGAAGAAGAAGAAGAAGAAGTTAAGAAAGTAGAGAAGGTGGCAACATCTAAGAAATTAACAGGAAAAGATTGATAACCTTGCAAGCCAAATATAGAAAAGATAAAATTAGCTATTTCTATTGAGGGTAACTTTATTTAGATGAATAAATTTTATTATTTGTATAATAATTTTGAGAAAGATTAGATTGATATCTCTACTATGAGATACATTATAGAAAATAATCTAAAAATTGAAGGATATTGAGGGCATAGTAAACTAGAAAGTCTATGATAGACTTATTGATAAAAAGACACTAGAAAGAGAAGAAGATTTAGAACTTTGAAATTCTATGCTAAGAACTACTTGAAAGACTAATGATGAAGAAGTGATTAAGAGAATATTGAATAATCTTGCACCTTTTCTAAGACCATTTTTGTTTATGGTGGGTGAGAAAGATAAGTTAAGAAGTGAGAATATGGCAACAATAAGTCAAATGTATAGAATCTAAGGCATCATCTCCACCAGCACCTAGAACCTTGGAAGTATTAGTGAGCAATGACACTATGTAGATAGAATAGACCAATATTACTATTAAAATTGATGATACTAATCCATTTGAAGGTTCTAAACTTAATGAACCTAATACCAAGGATATTGAAGACAAACTAAGGAAAATTGAAGAGGAAAAGAAATTACTAGAAGAAGAGAAGAGGAAAGTAGAAGAGGCCAAGCAAAAATTTCTTGAGGATGAGAAGAAAAGAAAGGAAGAGGAGGAAAATAAAAGAATAGTCAAAGAAGAAAGAAGAAGGAAAACAAAGGAAGACAAGAAGAAGAAATTGGAATAGGAAGAGAAGAGAGAAAATGAAAGAAAGGAAAGAGAAAATAAAGAAGAAGAAGAGAGAAGGGTCAAAGAAGTAGCCAAGAAGAAAAGGGAGGATGACACTAAACCTTCTACTTCATCTACTCCACTTTCACTTGCCAGCCTAGCAACTGATGATGATGATCAAACTGATTTGATTTCATCCCTGTCAAAACTTATTTAGAAGAATAGAATAGTGAAGAACTTGCAAAAAAACTTAATGGAGGTTACTAATAGACTACATAGTACTCTAGTAGTGCAACACACATAAGCATATCTAGAATAGAGGGCATAGGTAGTGCTAAATTCATTTGATGAAGAATTTACTAATTTTTTAAGTACTGTAGAAGAAAAGGCATAAAATTCACATGATGTTGACTTCTTTAGCACCATCATCAAAATATTAAGAATGATTTGATAAGTCTTGATACTTGTATCAAGGAACTTCAATAGGATGGTAAGATATTGTACATTAAGTGTACTCTATCATATAAAATAACTAAGGATATTGATTGTTAGATTGGAGGAAAGATAAGTGAGCTAGAGTCTCTATCTAGCTAGATAGAACATCCATCTTGTAAGATTGATGATTTTGAAGGATAAGTGGCTAGTATGCACAATGATATCAAGAAACTGGAACTTTAGAAGGAATGTATTTTGAAGAGAATATCATATTTTAGAGAGTCTATTTCTCTGCAAGTATCTTGTGTTGAGAAATAGTTAGAGGAATGTGTCAAGGCCAAGGACACTTATTCTAACTTTTTGTATTCAGACCTTAATGCAGATGAGATTGCATCATGTGCCTTATGTGTAATTATCACCTTTATTGAATCCACCAAGGAGACATGGACTAAAGATATGGACAATCTAAAAGAAAATTTTGATGATTGCATGAAGATCCTATTAGGTTAAGATAGAAGGACAACATTTTTGATAGTGGATGAACAATTTTTGACATTTTGATCTTTTTCATTGATGTCAAGGGGAGAGATACGATAAGAAAATTGTAAATCAAGTAAAGAGGAGAAAATAATATTGTAATATATATATTGTAAGGAGAAGAATATGTAAGGATGGACAAATTTTAATAAATGTAATGTTATTGTGTTTTTGTTAAGTTTTTATTACTTAGCCAATTTTCCCCTTTTTTTTTGCCACCAATGCCAAAGGGGGAGATTGTTGACAATTGGCTAATGGAGATATGTAATTTTTATCATTTATGGCAACACATGATGAACATGCTTACAGGAAACCTCAGAAATAAAGATAATTAGCTTTTGGTACTCAAAAAATTGTCTAAGTATGGAATTTGGAATACAATAATGTATCATTTTGTTTATAACTTGTTTCTGATGTCATATTATGACTAGGGAAGTTAGATAGAGATTGTATACATGTTGATGATGATGTGTATAACCTTGGAAGTTAGCAAAAAAAAAATATATTCATGTTTTAATGAAAGAAGATAGTGAAATTGAAGGAAATGATTATTTTGTTTACAAAACAATTACTTGTCCAATTAGGGCCAATATCCTAGATGTTTACTTTAAGTTGGAAAATTGTATTGTATCCTTAGATGACCTAGTAGTAATTTTTGAAAAGGCATGGTATTTATGCAAAGCAAATCTTGTGAATTGAAGTGTGCTATCTTGAAGAAGTAATGTTGAGCAATTGTATGCAAACTTTTGCAAAAGTGATATATGAAAAGTTTTGTAAAATATATTTTGTGACCTAAGATCAAGATGAAGATCACAAATTAGTTGACGAAGAAGTTAAAACACTTATTTTTAGATGTTTGATTACTTGTTTGGGTAGTGAGCTCTTCTTGTAATTGGAAGTGCATGTTTGGATAGTTGGCTCATTTTGCATCTACTGTACTACAACTCCTAATAGGGTTGGAATCTCCTAATAGGGATTCAAAGTCTCCTAATAGGGACTCCTTATACTATATTTTCTCAATGACTCTTAATAGGGTCCATCCTCTAACAAGGAACTTATATATCAATATATTATCTAGTGGGTATCATCCCCACTGGGGTTTTCCCTTGGCCAAGGTTTCCCTAGTTAACAAAATATGGTGTTATTAGTTATCTTTGTGCATGGTTACTATTACTATTCAGCATTACATTATTACTCTGTTATGTATGGTGTAAAGTAAGAAATAATATATAGTTGGTGACTAAATTTTGTAGATTTCTAATTCACCTCACCCTCTCAGTAATCCCTATTTATAATAAATGTTGTGAGGAATAAAGAAAGATTGGTATGTAAAGGACAATCATTTCAAGAAGGCATAGATTATGAAGAGATATTTGCCCTTTTTTTCCAAAATTAAAGTAGTTTGAATGTTCTTGGCTTATGTAGCAACTAAGAATTTCAAAGTGTATTAGATGGATGTAAAGTTAGCATTTCTAAATGGAGAACTTGAAAAATAAGTCTACATTCAGTAACCTGGAGAATTTTCTTTGACAAAAAAAAAAAGGATGTGGTATGCAGATTGAACAAAGTATTGTATGGTATAAAGCAAGCACCTAGAAGCTGGTATGTAGGATTGGACAAATATTTAACAAAGTTTGGATTTTCTAAAGGTAAAATAGATAGAATTTATATTTGAAATAAATTTTGAATGAATTTTTGATCATTTTTTAATTTATTGATGAGATAATATTTGGAGCTAATGATAAAGAAAGTAATAAATTTACTGATGAAATGAAGAATGAATTTAAAATGAGTATTATTGGTGAAATGAAAATTTTCTTGGTCTATAGATTATACATAATAGTGATGGTATTTTATTAGCACACGTTAAGTATTTGAAAGACTTGTTAAAAAGATTTACCTTGGGAAGTTGTAAGCCTATTGGTACACTTATGATAACTAATCACATTTTATCTAGCAAAGATGAGACACCTACATTTGAGAAAAATAAGTATAGATCTATGATTGGAGGTTTAAAATATATGAATCACAGTAGAGAAGATATAGAAAATGTAGTTGGAATAGTAGAAAAGTTTCAATCTGATCCAAAGGAATCACAATATGCGATACTAAAGAGAATATTACGATACTTGAAGGGTACACCTGATTTTGGATTATGGTATTAAAAATCAAGTGATTTTACTTTGTGTGCTTATATTAATGTAGATTGAGTGGGAAATATGGATGATAAAAAGAGCATTAGTAGTGGAGTATTTTTCCTTGAAGGGAGATTGGTTTCTTGGATAAGAAAGACATAGGGCTATATTTCACAAAGTAAAAAAAAAGATACATATGTAGCAATAGAAAAAAATTGCAATCAAATCATGTGGATGAAGAAAATGCTAAAGGACATTGGGATAATTTTTTTAGAACATGTTATCATACATTGTGATAACACAAGTACAATGAGTATGTCTAAGAATCTTGTGTTGCATTCTAATGCTAATTGTATATCTATTAAGTATCATGTTCTAAAAGAAAAAGGTTGTAGAAAAATAGATCATATTAGATATACAAGAACAAAAGAGTAGATTGCATACATATTTACAAACCGATTGCCTAAAGATACATTTTAGTAATAGAGAGGTATGCTTAGGGTTATGACCCTTCCTACTTCTAAGTAGATGATGTAGAAAGTGCATAAGTCCACTAGTACATAGCATTATTATTTATCTAGATTGAATATTGATGCTTCTTGTATGGGGGAGTATCTAAGATGAGTAGATTCATCAAGGAATCTTGGTAGTTGGTATTGAGTGGTATCTTTGAACACTTGATATGATTAAAAACTTTGAGCAGATGATTGACATAATAATGCCTTTTTCATTGATGTCAATGGGGAAGAAATATACATGAAAATAACTCCTATGAATGGGGCAGATTTGTTATAATGGGGGAAAGAGATTACAATAGGGTAGATGCACTATTGAGAGTGATTTATATCAATGGGGGAGAAATGTTAGCAACTGATATTGATCCTAACAATGAGAAAGCATAGACAGATCAATGTTCTAGCAAGTTTTAGATTTGATTGATAAAGAGAATTTGAAAAGAAGAGAAGAGGAGAAACACCATAGTTTGATTTGGTATTCTTGGAACTTAGATTTTTTTCATCTATGTTTCCATAAAATGTTGCTAATGATATTCCTTTGAGGAAGTATCCTAAGAATTTAAGAGATTGTGTACATGATTGACATATTGCATTCATGACTATGTTTTTCATTGATGCCAACGTAGTATTATTTCGATGAAGATTGGAAGAGTAGCAAATAGAGAATGAGGCCTTATAGATTTTCTATTAATGATCAATTCAAGCATAGTTAAGGATTTATTCTACATTATTTCGTAATAATGTGGACTTGTGCACATTTAGAGAGTCAAAGACATACAAAATATATTCATGAATTATAGAAGACAGTAAGCAAACAAAGTACTTGATAAGTGGTTTTTGATGATTGATTTTTATCACTTAATTAGGATAGAATCATGATGCCTGTAGTTAGATAGTGATATTAGAAAAACTAATGGTGATTCCAGTAAGTGCGCAAGGTCAGAGTTCACATGTGTGAGAATTCATAATTACTGTGAGTTGATAGTGACTTATAATTGTAAAAATATGTAATTTTTTGTAATATCTTAATGAGGTCCTATTACCATTAATTGGGAAAGCATCAACAATAACTCGAGGAATTATTTTGAGGACATGGTATAAAGGAAGTTTTTTTTTCTTTTTTTTCGTTTTGATGAAATATGGAATTAATGAGAGCGAGAGTGTGAAGTATGACTTATGCAGTAATATGCGAAGTTGGAAAATGTGTGTAAGCAATCTATGGGGTTATTTGATGTGAAGTTGGTGATTTGGTATTGAGAATAGAAGAGGTTTTGTCCAGTCAAAAAAGGAGATGAAGTTATTCCATTTATATTATTCTACAAGAAATAATAAAGAGATCAGTTGGATAGGGATTCAAAGTCTCCTAACATATCTACATTATTGTGTTTTTATATCATCTTATGGTTGTTGATTATATTGTTCACAAGTTAAGGATTAAAAAGGTTGATAAATATATGAATAGTTGGATAATTGATTCACCCCCTGCCCCCTCACTCCCCCTAGTTATCTTGGTAGACTCTACTTTCTAACAAGGGTAACCTATAACATGATGGCTGATCTTCTTTGTAATCCTTACTAGTCCATCTTCCAACTAGAGTTTCATATCATGGATTTGACTTAAGACAATATTTATCCATTCTACCTTAAAAACCCTTGGGAAATTTAGCATATGTGTTAACCCTTTGTCGATAACATGTTTGTACTCATCTTTCAACCTTCCATTTTTGCAACACTTTTCATATGCATCCCTCAATTCAAAACTACCTATCTATACAATTTTTCACACGTAGCATGAATTTATATCATGAATTATTATGATCCTAGGTGGGATCTATGATAGGGAACCTAAGGAATCACCCTTCATCACAATCTTTGGATATCCTCTAAATTGAGGTAGAGGAAAAGCTTTATTTTTAACTAATTGAGAATTACTAACATTTAGTTTCATATTATTCTTGGTTACAAATGAGCTTGATGTCATTCCTTCAATTAAGGTTTGATCACAATATTCTACATGACTTGACCTCAACATAAATTCCTTCAATTTACTTCCATCACTAAAGGCACTCTCAAAATATCTTAGAAACTATCTCAAAAAAACTTCATCTCAATCCACTCTAAAAAAATTTGAATGCAAAGTGCATAAAATGATTTAAAAAATTCACTATATAGCTTGGAAATTCAATTTTAAAGCCTCGTTAATACTATGTACCTTTAGTGGGTATAATATAGTTGTCTCAACCTTTACTACAAAACTCAACAACCTCACTTCCTTTCATTTCACTTGTATAATACCAACAACAATGCTCAACCTCTTAGCACTTTTAGGAATTCAATATTGGCACTCAACCATCATTAACTCCTCAACTTGAAAAATAAATACATTGCTCAGTTCAAACTTTAAATCTATCCTCATGCATCAAATATCATGTTGATTTGGACTTTCATGCATTCAATCTTAGGAATTGAGCTAATATTTGAAAAATTGAAATACAGCTCCATGTATTCCTCTCTATTTAGTTTTGGGTGGGGTAATCACCTTTTATACAACTAGTTTCATCATATTTATGATTCTAGGTTTGATTCATTTGTCTTCTCACTTGTTCAGAATTAACCTTTTTTTTGTCATTTTTATCTTCAACATTATATGTTGGTTCTTAGTTTGTATAGTCTCTTCTTAGATGAGTGACTATTTGACAATTAAAACATACTGGTCCAAAATTTATCTAGTTTCCCGATCTCAGTCTAAGATGTATCCTTGCACAATTTACTACAATATGTCCATGCTTAGCATATGATTAAAATTGACCCAAGTATTGTAATCCCAATTTATAGTGTTTTCTTTCCTAGTTACTTGATGGGGACACAACCCAAGAACAAAATGGACACAACAGAAAAGGGAAAAGTATATTAACTAAGAAAATAAGCTAGTACAATAGTACAGGAAAATAAACTTCAAAACATGCCCTAAGGGCTTACAATAACATAAATCTGGAGATAATTTCTCCTTTCAGTACCTCCTCTCAAACTCCACTCCGAACTGCCTTTTACAATGCCAGAAATCTCCTTAAATAGACCCTGGAGGGTTAAGGACTAGGAGTACATTCTAGAAAGTGCTAGTAGGCATCCACTGACCAAATAGAAGGTTCCAAAAGCTGCGTTAGAAGTCGGTGCAAATCTAGAAGAATCCAAAAACGGTAATCAAACTTTCGGGAGGCATAACTTTTGAATTGTAGCTTCGATTGACGAACTGTTTACATTTTTGAAAAGCTCTCAAAGCGCTCTATAGCCCTATGGATGAGCTTTGCTCATCCCCCATTTTTTGGCCCTTTTTGAGGTCATCTAATGCCCCTAACCTAACTTTGAAGCATTCTTAGGAGGTCTCCAAAACCCAAAAAACTGCAATAACTTTCAAACCGTGGGGCCTTTTGACCTAAATTTTTTTCTGGAATGCTCTAAATCACAATTACATTCATCTGGCCAATTCACACCTTCTAGGTCACCAAAATGATGGCCAAATTGCATGCTCCTATTTTTTTGGGTTTTTTTAGCACATTGATAGTTGAACTGTGAGAGTTGGAACCTTTATTTGACCCAAATGGGTGCCCAAAAATGAAAACACATGAAACAAAAACTAAGTCTAAGTACATTTTTTTGGGTGACATAGGATTGCCCTTATACCTCTGGATGCTCCTGCATCATTACTTTACCTTGACCTTTAGATATCCAGCTATTCTTTTCTTTAGATATGCAATCCTATGCCTTATGACCATACTTATGACATATGTAACAATAGCCTTCAAATCTAGATGTAGCTTTTGTATTATCGGTATTTTATCTATTCACATGTGTTTGATGTAATGCTTATTAGAATTAAAACAATTACTATTGAATTTAGGCTTAGGATTTGACTTACTAGTTTTTCTCCTACAAATGTTTGATGTATGACTTGGTTTTCCATAGTGATAACATGTAGGTTTTTTGTTCTTAGAATTCCTTATTTCTCCATGTTTTGATGTCTCTCCTTGCTTAGTAGATGATATGAACTCAGTATAACCTAGCTTAGTAGTGTAATGAGGTCTTTTTTGTGCTCTCAACTATTCATCAAGTTGTCTCACAGCCTCTCCAAATCTATTCATTCTCTCCATGATATATTTTTTAGCTCTCAACTCATCTTTCAAATGATTTTTCTCAGATCTCATATTTAAAATCTCTTCTACCTTCATAGATCTCATGATTGAAACTTAATAAATAATTGACCATGTCAACTTGGTTGTGAGTCATCATTTATACTTCATTGATCATTTCATTAAGACTTCTAGCTATTGTCTTGTATTTTTCATCATGTTTAAAATACCAAGAACATATCATGATAATCTAGTTTTAAATGTGCAAATAGGGTTTGTATGTTTCATGTTGTAGAGTTTTCCCTAGAAAAACCCTAGTTTCATATCCTTATGTGTATCTAAATATTTTAAATTCCCCTTATTTTAAATAAGTACTCAAAATGTTTTGCACTTTTGAAAGAAATATGAAGATTTAAGGTGCAACCCTATAACCAAGGCTTAAAGATCTATCACTACCTTGTTAAGCCTTTAAATTTTTTATGGTGTGATGGTGCAACTCAATAAATTGGGTAGTTTTCACAAGGTCTCCATGGTTATTGATGAAGGCATGATTCAAACAATGAAGGTGTGACACAGTTAGTAAGATTTTTTTTTGGTTTCACATAGTTAAGTTGAAAGGAAAAGATTTAAGAAGTGACCACATAAAAAGGGTATTCATACTCAATCACTGCCCTCATGGAAAAACCAAAATTAGATACATGGAAGCAACCAAAGATAACATAATATGATCCAACATAATGATAAAGTAGTAATGGTATGACTGATGTCAGGGAAACTATTCATTTCTTCACAACTTGAAAGCTAAATAGTTAGTATGATGAATCAACTTGGTGATCAACTTTGATCATGTAGTTGCATAGATAAGGTTCTAGTTTAATAAGATAGTTGTGATGATGCAAAATAATCAATGCTACCTTAAAAATTATTGCTTTCTCAGTTGTGAGGTTTAAGTTGTAATAAAAATATAAGCTGGGAACTAGTGAAACAAATAAGATCTTATGAAGTTTGTGCAATCACTCAATCATGCGATTTTAGAACTATAAGATGAAATAGAAGGTATAAAATAGAAAAAAAGTTAAGAGATTGTAAGGGTTTTTCCATCACTCACTCATGTAGTTAAAACATAAAGTAAAACATAGGCCACAAAGCAATGATCATACATGATAGAAGTGTTTTCTCTTTCACAAGGCTAATAGATTAAGCATAAAGATAGACAAGAAAATAACAATCAAGGGTCTCACATTGTTGCAGGTAGAAATTAGAATTGAAAAGTAAGTCTCTCAAAGCTGCAAATAACTCATAGTGTTAAGTGTTCGTATGGTTGCTACATAAATCATAATGAGTAAAATGACTAGTGTAACTTCATAATTTCCAAAATAAGAAGTACTATCTAAAAAAGCATAAAAAGTGATTCAAACACTAGTAGTACGAGTGTCATAAAAACATATTGTGATGCTTTTCTCAGTTTTCAAAAAATTTCATGCATGTTGTCATAAAGATTCTGTTAATGTCATTCCCATGCTCGACTACTATTAAAGGGTCATGCAACACTATTCCAATTACAATATTCATATAGCTCAAAGAAGAGAAGATATTGATTGCAAAATTGTCCAATGAAATTGAATTATAGAGAAGTGATTGGAGATTATAAATTTAAAAAATAGCACAAGAGGAGGGTAAAATGATAGCATAGGTGAATATAGAAGAAGTTGGTCAAGGTACAGATAAAACGAAAAATGAAGATAGCCAATTTTTATGCTAAAGAATGGGTATATTCTCTACCAAGATAATCAAAACACTCAAACTTTGAATTCACATATTTTCAAAGACTCGTATAGTTTCTATAGAGATGCAATAGTGCCAAAAACTAATGCTAATGAAATATTCTAGTATTTTTATAATAAAAGGTTTTATGAGCCACCTATTTCAAATCCATCAAACAAAAACTTGGCAAAGTGATAATTCTTGAAGTCATTGTTGACATAGATTTGATGAATGCTTTGATAAAGGCATACAATGCTATGACCTAGGGCTTCCATAGAAAGGATAGGAGAATCTTATGCACTCTGGATAGAGAGACATCCATAGAAGTGTTTGACCTTGGAAGACCTATTAAAAAAATCATTGAATAGGATAAGTTGGATGAGACTTTCAAAAGTCAGAAGAGTTTCTTCTCTAGTAGGGTCATGAGAAGACATATTCCTAGGTCCAAAAAGGAAAAGGATGAGCTCCCTAAAAAGGTACAAGACCTTATGCCCTTGGAGTATTTCAATAGATATTTTCAAAGCAAAATTTTTGGAGAAGATAAGGTGATATGATTGGATGACACCATGAATGCTCAGGGGAAAGTATATTATCATGGCCCTAGATATACAAGATTTGCACCATAATGTAGGGCATTATTTTGAGACCCATATAATAAATTAACATGAAACAATTTCCACAATCAGTCATAGTAGAGATGTATATTCTAGATTTGATTGTGTGCCATATTTTTGCATCAAATTTTGAATCACACTCAGTGATCCATCATTAGAATGTGAAGAGCTAGATGATGGATCACTAAGTGTGATTTGAAATGTTGAGACAAAAATATGGCACACAATAAAAACTAGAATATGCATCTCTCCATATAATAAATGTTATACACAATGAAATCAAAGCTACATAGAGGGAAGAAATGTGGAATTTCAAATTTCACCATTATTCATTGTTGATGCATATCATCCTCTATAAGAATATAGGTCACATTAATCCTAATTTTATTGAGGGAGTAGAGGAGATGTGAGAAAACATTTTGGTGCAACTGTGGACTAGGACATGGAAAAGGTTCTATCCTTATTCTAATTCTATAGCTTTCTATAATGATTTTGTATAACCAATTTCAAGTATGTTAGCTGATATAATAGAAAGGGGCCCTAGGGGTGTTAGGATGTTAATTAGACCTTTTGTGTGCCCTAATGATGATATGAGGACATGAAATGATTGGGGGATTATTTTCCTTTTTGATATTTTTTCAATCACAAGGTTTATGGATGCCCCCAGCCTCCTAATGTTTTCCCTAAGAACATTCCAGAGAGAATGGGGATTGTTGAATTATTTTGGTAACTAATTATGATGATTTGGGAATATTTGGAAACTACAATAAAAAAAGGATCCTTTGTATGTATAAATGTCAAATTAGGATATTTTGTTATAGGTAAGGATGCAACTAAAGAGTTATATGAATTTATGAGAGAATTATAATTTTCTTTTAGCTCCTATAAGGACATACAACCCTAATCACCTTGTTTGGAATTCCCTGAAGAATATGAGAAAGTTTAACCTACCCAAAAGCAAGCCTTGTTGGGAAGAGGATGCAATCATTAATTTCCTCGAGATAGAGGAATTCAGATATACGACTTTAAAATGGAAAGAAATCATGAGAATTGAAGAAGATATGAAAAGAATAGAATGCTCCTTCAAAGTTTTCTATCATGAGGAGAAGTATCTAGATAGATTTAATAAATGCCTCAACAATTTTGAAAGCATAATGTCCCAGTTTACCCCAGAGATTAGAGATAGAATAACACCTAAATCTCCTAAGTAAGATGAAATCATTGAGATTGATGGTGAAGAGAAGCAACCGGAAAGTTCTTCTTGGGCTCAAGGTGGTAGGAAGAACTAAAAGTCAATTTAGATCCTAGACAAAGCAAGGGAGAAATCCCTAAAAATCATGCCAAGGGTGACCAAATACTTTGACAATATCAAACATAACTTCTTGATAAAGTAGACTAGTCAACATGAAAAAATCCCTAATAAAGTAGAGCTTGAGGCAAGAATAATAGATGAAAGGATCATCCAAGCTCAATAATTTATGAAGCGTGATGACTTCATCAATTTTGAGGAGTTCAAATCCTTTCTATTTGATATTAAACATAATAAAATCACTCTATAATCATAGCTAGGAGACTCATAGGAAAAAGTTACAAAACTAGTGCAGAAGCTCCAAGAATATGATCCAAATAGTAAGACTCTCATTGTAGATTAATCTAGAGATATGGTAAAGAGAAGAGGAATGTTTCTCTTCCATAGATGGGAGCTAAGATTATCTTTCATGCTGGATCAAATAAGAAGAGAAATTAATTTATCTCATTTGAGGAGACTAACTTTGCTGGAGAATTGTATGGGTGTGGTTTTAATGTTGATACAAAAAGTGGCAATCTAGAGCATGGCCCCTAAATCTGAAAAGCCAACACTGATGGAAGTCAAAGACTCTCCCCAAGGAAATGTGATATTCTAGAATGTCACTATTACATCAAGTGGCAAATACACCACATGATGAATATAATTTTACTCATGGAGAAGAAAAATATGGATATGTTGGAAGAGTAGCTATTTTAGACCTATAGCATATCCATTGAGACAAGAAAGAAGTACAAAGAAGAAATGAAGAAGACATATGTCCTTGAGAAAAAGATGGCTGCCCTCAAAAATTAGGTGAAAATTCTAAAGAATGTAACAAGGCCTATCACAGAGGTAAAAGATCAAGAGACCCAAATAGATGTTGATGCATCAAATATGGGTATGGATCAACAAATGGAGGTGGAAGAGATGGAATCAAGAAAAAAATAGAAGTCAGGACAATGGAGAGTATGCTCTCACATAAAATAAATGTCCTTAAACAAGCTTCATAGAACCTCTACAATGGTTATATTGGATTGCAAGGAGTAGAGTATCAATGTTCATATCCACTATCTATTCTTCTCCAATATTCATTAAGTGGGGGCCATACATTCCATTTTTTATAAGTTAGTGCCAATTTTGGCCCAAAACAAACAATTTTCAAGAGACTATCATTTTCATAGGGAAGATGATAAATAGGGTAAAATATTTGAATGCATTCTTTTTTGGAAAGATACAATTAATAAATAATAAAATGACAACCATTTCCAATGAGTTACCCAATTTCATCCAAAAAATTATTGATGATGATAATAAGCTAAGAGAATAGCAAGAATGGTCAAATTATTTTAATAATATCTTGAAGCATGAGAGATTCATTGCATACAGTAATGGAGAAAATGATATCATAACAAATTTTGAAATTATTGATATTTTATATAAGATGGATGTAGATATAAATAAAACAATTGTAGAGGTGTGGGCTTTAATAGATGCCAAATGGAATAAGTGCCTAACTAAGATGAATGTTGTTAGAGAAGCCACCTAGCTAGATGAGGAGTCATATATTACCATCTAGGAGATTATAGCTGATATAAAGTTAATTCCATTTGGAGGCAGTGATTGAATGAGCTAGGAAAAGTCAAAGTAACATGAAGATGGAGAGAAACTATCTAAAAGTGATACCTTGTCTTTGTGGTTCACCTATTATGGGTATTCTCTAATTTCAAACAATGAAGTTGATCCTAAATATCTAGAGAGATAGTTGCTCAATTTTGGCTATCTCCAAACATTCTTTTTGTAATTATTTTGTCTTATGTAAAAAAAATATTGTTATATCTAGTTTTTGAACATGTGTCCTCCCATATGAATTTTTTTATAATCCTTATTCTACAAGAGGATTTCCAATATTTGGAGTGAGGATCTGGGATTCATTTTTTGAACTAAGTCTTTTTCATTCTTGAGTCAGTCCATGTACTATATAAGTTTTCCAAAAGATAAAATGAAAAAAGATAACAATTTCTGGTCTATTTGAATTTTTCTTTTGATACGAGTCAACATTGAATTGTATATATTTTAAAGAAGGTAAGACAAAGATATAGAGAGTTGGCTACACATTTTAGATCTTGTCTCTTCTTTTGTTATCAATTAATTCTTTTAGATTTAATGGAAAAGTTTACTAAGTCTTAGTTGTAATTTATTTTGAATTATATTTCAGTCTATATTTTTCTTATAATCTAATGGATTATGTAAGATCTTGATGTATCTTGGAAGGATTTCTTGGTTTGCAAGGAATATTTTGATAAGAATGAGATCTAGAGTTATATATTGATATTCTTATCACAAATTCTTAAGATAGATCAGAAAAGTAAGTGCCAAATTCTTGTGACTTAATAGCCCAATAGATAAGGCATTGGTCATCCTTTGAATTGATCTAGTTTGGAAAACCTATATGGTATAATTCTCATAAATGAATCCTTTTAACATTTTATTGTTGAAGATTTGAAAAGTAAGCCTATGCTTAATTCATGGAGTTTTAGGGTTTGTCCATTTATCATCTCTTTTTATAGTCCTAGTTTTAGAATAAAATAATTCAATCATCTATTATAAGGGAATTCATGTTGAGATTTTGAGTCTTAAATAGATAAAGAGTAATTTCCTAGGTATACCCACATGAATTCTATAGAGTTCAAAGTGGAGAACTATTGGGCGTTCTTTTGGCACGAGGTCAATGGCAGGAATCCATTACATAATTCCTCTCTTGAAAAGCAAATATTTTTAAGGATCTGCTCCAAGGTTCAGTATTTGTCTTCCGACATACCAAAATCCACTTAGTAGAAGATAAATGTGAGTGTTCACAAGGAGGCCTTTGCTGGTACCAAAGACTATTTTGTCTCAGAATCAAAGTAAATCTATTTGCTGTCTCAAAATATCACACCAAAAGAACAATACTTTTTTATTATTTTTTCTATTTTTTAATGAATGCAATTATAAAAATGTAGCTACTATGAGGTCCTATTCTAACAGGGGGTTACTAAATAAAATAACGAAATTGAAAGAAAATAACATGAAATCAAATGAACTGAAATTGAAATTCCTAAATGGACATAGGCTATGGAACACAACACGCTGTGACTTAAACCTTTGAAGAAATCAATAAGAAACCAATGAAAATAGGAGCAACGCTTCCTAGAATCCATTGATGCAATCGTCAATAAGAATCTTTAACAAATCAAATGATGTTTCACTCTTCATCAAATACAAGGCCATATAAAGTGTGCTCATGCAAGATGAAAAGCTATATAGACACAATCAGGTGATCTCTTCTCAAGCTGATTACATCAGCAAAATTCGTATATCTATAGCAAACACTAGAACTAAAAGTTCACACAACCAGAAACAACACAATAAACCTTTGGCTCAATCACAATCTCATGAATCAAATTCACAAAATAATGACACATTTAGGCAAGAATAACTACAGTCCAAATGCAAGCACCAAAAGCATAACTTTATTGCATAATAATGGCGGCCCTTGTTACATTTTACAATGGGGTATTTATAAGAAATTGTCTCCTCAATTTTTGTTGAGAGTGAGATATATCTTGATGCAATAAAATAATTTTAAAATATTAAAACAAACTAAATATATACAAACTAACAATCTAACTAGTGCTTAGAGGGACTCCATCCATATTTTATTCATTAATTGGATGCATGAGCGCTTTACATGTCAAAAATAATGAAAGCATGAGAGAGAAAGTAGGAGGAAGCCATCAGTTGAAGTGGAAGTGCATGGAGGTTCAAAAATGGAAACTGGAACTTCACTAGGCATGTGTCAGAGTTAACTTGCCATCAAAATGCATCCCTAATGCATGAAAAATGCTATTTTTGGAACTGGAAATCAACTGTCGGCGCACCTCTGAATTGTGGAGTTGCGGACCTATGGAGCTATAGACCTCAACTGTGTCAAAATCTCAAAATTTTACTAAGTGTCAAAATTGAAAATCTGGCATCTAGGTTTTGTTCATCTTCATCCTAAAGCTATGTTTGGATGTTTGCCCTTGAATTTTTCTATCATCTTAGTAATCTTAGTAGCATTTGGAAGATCCAAAGCCTCATACTTATCCTTAAGCTTCTGCTTGTAGTTGTCTACCTCAATTTGAGTCTTTGCAAAATATCTGAGTTTGGTGTCCAACTCTAATAGTGCTTCCTCTATCCTGAAGGCTTGTCTGATGTCTTCATCACTAGATGCATTTTCCATGACTACCTAAACTGGAAACAACTTCTCTCATTCTTCATCTTCAAAAATTTCCAAGCATGCATCACTGTACAACTTTTTTGCTTCCAAAATTTTCTTTTGAGCTTGGTCCTTGAGCCTATGTATATCATCATGCAATGTTTCCATCACTTTATTTCCATCAGCAATCTTCTCTATCCAATCATCTATCATGTCTAATTTTTCTCCAGTATATACATCAATCAGAATGTGGTACCTTTGCCCTTGTATGACTTGTAGAGTTTTCAAATCTTTTCTCCATGCCGGTACCTCATCCATGATACTAAAGTCCTACCTCAAAATTTCCACAATCTTATCAACATTATCTTGTGTAGCATGCAACAACTTTAGACTTCCTATGATTATAGTGACAACCTTATTCTCAAGGCTATCCCACCATTCTTGACAAGCTTTCAAAAATGGATTGAGTTGTACACCTTCCCCTTCACTAATAATGGTATTCAAAGTCTCCTCAGGACATTCAAGATCAAGAGGATCAATAACTTAGGCTAGATATCCCTTTAGGATCTCAACTTGCCTATGAAGTGTTCTAATTTCAATCTCATCTTGTTCCATGTGTCTAAGAACCTCTTTGACTCCCATAGTCATCATCTGTTGGGATGTATCCCGTGTAGGCTTTCCCAACATAATATCTTTCACTTCATAGTCCTCAAGACTAACAACTTCTATATCGGTACCTTCAAGAGGGTGAGCCACTTGGGCAAATAAATCTTGGTTCCAAATGGAAGCGATGAATGAAAATGGTGTTGCATCATGTAATGGAGACACAAGCTTGTTCAAAATCTCTGCAATATCAAAAATGTCATCCTTTGAAGCATGGAACTGATGCTTGGCACTTCATATTATTTCTTTTTGAAACCATCTTGGGATATGTCTCTCTACAACCTTGGCTCTGGATGATGAAGGGATTTTTTCAACTACCTCCTTCCCTTTATTGCTCTTTCTCAGAGTCTCCTACTATGAAGACTCTTTTTCTATAGTCTCAATCTCTATAGATCCTATAGTTTGATCCTTAACTTCCTAAGAAGGTTGTTGTATACATTCTACTATCTGTTCCTCTTCCAAACTTGGAGGTGGAGGAGTGACCAAACCCTTATTTACCATCATGACTCATGGTGGAGATGGAGGAGTGAGATGAGGACATTGTGTTTCTGGTGGCATTTTCATCTAGTCTTTTTGTTGAAGTTCACCTATAGGGGTATCTCTAATCTTATCTCCAACTAGGTCCATACCCACAAGCTTTAAATCAAAAGCTGGGATGGAGAGAACATCATCACCTTGCTCCCTTTGCTCATTCACCCATTGTTGCACTTCGTCCTTTGAAGATGAGAGTTCTATAGTTTCTACTTGAATGGGAAGTGGGGTATTCATGGCACTCTTCCTTCTTTCCAATTCTGTGGCTTTTGCCAACTGATTTATCCTTTGTAAGGGTACTTGTTCTTCCTCCTCATCCGATTCCATTTCCTTCTCATCTGATTCTTCCTCTGGAATGGTCTTAAGAATAGATGGATTAGGCACTAATCTTTTAAAAACTCTTTGCCTCTTGTTCATTCTAACCTTGATCCTCTTTTGTTTCTATGGAACCATAGGAGAAGTGGGCTCTTCATGCACTAGAGGAATGGAGGTCTATAGAATTTCTCCCTCTTCTCATTGACTTGACAAAATAGGAGGCAATGTAAATTCAACTTGGATATGAGAATCTCCACCATCCTGGGGCTCGTGCACACTCAATTCCTATTGCTTGGAGGAGACCTATTAATCAACATGCTCCATTTGAATCCTTTGAGGAGATGTTCTCTTCATCTTTCCCTTCCTTTCAGGAGGGGGATAATATCCCACTGGGCAATCAAGCTGGTAGACTATCTTTGGCCTAATAGGAGACTGGAGCACAAAGATAGGAACTATGACTTTCATTCCCTTACCCCTTTCTGGGTGAGCATGTGCATGGAAAATTATTGTATCTAGAATTGGATCAAGAGGAAAGGGTTTTTTAATCCAACTATTTGTCATTTGAATGACATGTCTCACTCAATGATTAATATCATCTCCTTCCTCTCTATCAACTTTTGCATTTAGAATGGGTCTCTCACCAACTTTATCTATATTGAATAGAGGATCTAGTAGTTCCTTGGAGTTCAGTAGCTTTATCTCATTGGGGATGGTCAAATGGAGAGCCTTTTCTACTAAATACAAAGTCATCCTATAATAGTCCTTGATGTGGAAATTGTAGTTGTTTATGGCATTCATCCAATGATGTTCAATGGAATCTTCATGATAGAATTCCTTTCCTACCAAGTTTTCCACTTTACCAACATTATCAAAGAATGGCTGATGAGAGTTATACTCTTCAAGAGGGTAGTTCTCCCATTCCCACTTGAAAGTCAAGATATCTTTCTTTCTCTTCACCTAATATGCTCCAACTACAAAAGGCCAATCCCAACAAGGTCTACATTGTCTTTTGATCCTCTCATAAGCTGACTTGATCTACTAGGAAATTCCCATTAGGACCAACTTGTCACTAGGGTACCTTGGGAGTTTCTTTAGATTGATAGATGCACTACCTACCCAAATGTATGTAAATGTCTAAAATTGGATGAAATATGCTCCAAGAGCTGTGATCTATGTCTTGGCTTCCTCGAACAATTTCTTCCCATAGTTCCCCTCTATGAATCAAATGATTGCAAAGATGAAGGCATCATTTACAATCTTGTACTCTTTGCTCTATGGCAAGAGATTCTTCTTAACCAATTGAGGATAGACTATATATGGCCATGCATTAGGGTGCTACATACTACCTTTCTTGTATAACCTGGGATAGCTCATCACCCTCATAGCAAGTAAGTACACCACATAAGAAGTCATATAGAACTTCTTATTATTCTTTACTATACTCAATTGATCACACAAGTTCTCATGAAGTGTGGTAGCCCAATCCAATGGTATCTTTGCATGTCTGATGGTCTCGATGAAGTTGACCATGAATGGAGCAAGATGACTTGTTGTAGGAAAACCCATGACTTTTCTCAGGAGAATGATTGAATATTCAATGTCATCCTTCATATATCCTTGAGTCATATTGACTTTGTTGATTGTCTTTCCTTGAGGTGGCTTCTCAATGAAGTACAAGGAATGTATGATGTCGATGGCATCTTGGTGATGATTCTTATACCATCTTGCAACTACTTTGTAGGAGATTTAGATGAACTGATCGGCTGTAGGCAGATGAAAAACTCTCTCAATGTTGTTAGGTCACAGATCCAAAACCACTTCTTCAATGACGCTCTTAACTACCCTCTCATAAGGAACAAAATGCTGAGATAGGGTCATGATCAACTCAGCTAACTATACTGACACAGGATGTGACGCTGCATTCACTAATCCAGATCTGATTAATGTAGACCTCAAGGATGACCTTTCTATTGGACTATTACAAATTCTTAGGAATTCTCCCATGTCCATGTGTCTGAGATCTGTGTCTTTGATCTCAGCATAGTCATCATGTAATATTGATTTTGGGGTCACGCCTTGAAATTTGTAAACAACTAGTTTTTTTGTTGATCTGAATGTGGACACCATTTGATTGTGTTACCTACACATCACAAGAAAGAAAATATGATCAGTCATTGGATAGCAAGAAAAATGCAAGTGAGAAAAAAAAGGTCCCCCTTGGGGACTTATTCATTTTTTATTTGAAAACATTTTTTATTATTTTATTATATTTTTTAATTTTTTAATTTTTTTGTGTTTCAACTTATTAAAAAAAAAGTGCAACAACAATGAAAGTGCGACCGACATGGGCACACACACTGAGGTGTGTAGCATAGGAGCAAACCCTGTGTGCACAAGCAGCACACGACATGAGCTGCATCGCCCATGCACGTGGTGCGCATGGTGGCTCCCAGTGCCCAGTGCAGGCTATAGTGCCCACACATGTGGGACAAGTAGTGCCCAGGGCCAAAGCATGGGATGCAACACCCAATGCAGGCTGAAATGAGTGTGCACACATCGCACATGGTGGCATCTAGTGACAAGGTGCGGGTTGCATTAAAAAAATGGGGGGGGGGGAGGGTGTAGTAAAAACTCACCTCTCCCTCCTCTTTGACCTCCCTTGCAAAATGAACATTAAACAAGAGCGGGGGGGGGGGGGGGGAGGGTTTTATAGCCCTCCCCCCCTCATACACAAAGATAAGTGTTGTACCTCAATGTGTGCACACACTTGGGTAAGGGGAGAATTTTTTTTCCAACCTTTTTTGATTTTCTTGGAATTTTGATGCAATGTTAACCAAATTTTCTTTTTTTGACTCTCGAACTATGAGTTTGGGAGAGGAAAAAAGTAGGGTGTCCCCATTCCTAGTGAGGAGTGGGGCGTGTGTTGTGAATACCACAACAAATAGCCCTGAAAAAAGGAAGAAATGACAAAGGCATTTCTTCATCAATAAACATCTCTTCAATGTGTGTCAAACACCAACCAAGCTTTGAACATCTCGAGCATCTTTCAGATAAATCTTCAATCAAAATCTCTAAACTTGAAACCTTCCAACTCAGTGTGTGCGTTGTGTATTCATTCCCCTTTGACATATTCAGAATGCAGTAAATCAAAGTTTTCTGGCAACTTGAAACAATGCTCCATTCTTCCTAGCTCATTCATTCAGGAACTCCATGATGGATTTTGTCAATCAATTATTTGACCAGATGAGAGAATCAGTTCAAGGGCTCTTAGTGGGATGCCACGTTCTTTTAATTTTTGGATTTTGAGTAATTGCTCCATGTCATTTAAAATGTTACTTTTGATGAAGCAAAAGTTTGAATTGGAGATACTTTGTTTTGAGACCGTATCTTTTTCCATTTTAGATCTTTGGAATCCTTCAGAGTTAACATTTTATTATTTCCTTTTCTTTTTTTTTTCTTTTCTTTTTTCCTACATCCTAACTATGCTTAGATTGTGTAGTTAGAACATCAGTGTCATTTTTTGGATTTGATCTCTTGTGAATATCCCTTGTGTTCCTCCTTTAGAACTCTTTGAAAAATCTCACACCAAGCAATTATTTTCAGTAACCCTTTGAGAAGGCCCTTCCTATTTGAACTTAGTTGAAATTTGGATTGCCTCTCACCATTTTTGACTTAACACCTAAAACAATCAAATCTTTAAATTTGCAAAGTGTTGAGAACTTGGTGGTCTAAGCCTCTAATTTCCAAATTTAGAGTCCCCTATTTCCACAAGAAATATTTGCTGCTTGGTTGGTACAAGACAGACAATCATCTAAATGTTTTGACAAAGAAATACCTCTTCCTAAAATTGGGACCAAGAAGTGGTTAGTAAAATCTTAAGAGAAAATCTCAAGTACACCTTACCCCCTAGGACTGACACAACTTTGAAAGGAAACACACAACTGAAAGCAAACACTCAACTTAAAAGTAAACACACTTGTAAAAATAAACACACTTATAGGAATGAAAATCTAAGCTAAAAGCAGAAATGAAATCTAACTATTTTTTTTGTTTTCATCACTTAGGCTTCAAAATAATTCTTGAGAAATTGCCCATGTACAGGTAAGGGAATAAATTCCCCCTATAAGGAATTGAGCCTAAAAGTGTTTTCTCCAAAAAATTTTGCAATTTGATAAGGGCCAGTCCATAAGCATTGAAACTTGGTATGACTACTCGACTTTTCTTTCACCTTATCTCGAAGTAGTACAAGGTCAGAAATCTTGAATGATTTGATTGTGGCCCTCTTGTCAAACCATATTTTTACAACTGCTTGATGTTTAGCCATGTGCTCTAATGCAAATGCTCATTTCTCATCCATTTCTAGGACATTCATCAATCTGATTTGAACTTTGTCAGTGTCTTCAGCATACCCACTCATGAATTTCAAAATTGGAATTCTGAGATTAAGTGGGAATACTAGTTCTTGTCCATAAACAAGAAAATATGAAGAAGTCCCCAAGGCATTTTTGACTCTCACTCAATCCATCCACAAGGTGTATTTCAGTTGTGTATGCCAATCCCTAGGATTCTCCTTCAACAATCATTTTATTACTACGATCAAGTTTTTATTTGTGGATTTTTCTACCCCATTTCCTTGTGGGTATTAATTTGAAGAGAACTTGATAATGAACTTCTTTTCAAATGCCCATTGGGTCAAGAATGCATATGCGAAAGTAGAACTGTTATCACACACAAGGGTGAATGGCATTCCAAACCTAGTAACAATGTGTACTTCCAAAAAGTCAGTCAACACCTTAGCAGTGCAATTTCTGGATGTGTTTGCCTCTGTCCATCATGTAAAATAATCTGTAGCTATAAGGATGAATGTATGTCCAGTCAATGGTAGTGGATTGACTAGACCTATGAAATCCAATCCCCATTTTGTGAAGGGGTGCACCTCATACACCAGTTGTAATGGCATTGCTGGGTGCCTCTCCTTGTTAGCACTAGTTTGACATATATGACAAGAGCGCACATGCTCAAAAGTATCCTTGAATATTGATGGCCAAAAGTAGCCCGATCTTAGAATCATGTGAGCTATTGCTTCTTATGAACCATGTCTTGTACCATACTTTTCATGGACATGTCCCAAGACATCCTTAGCTTCTTCACATCCTAAGCATTTCAGATAGATCCCTTCATAGTTCCTTTTATACAACTTATTATCAAATAACTTGTAAGACTAACATTTCATCTTAAGTCCCCTACGTTGTGAACTATTCATCCATTTAGGGCATTGGTCTTGTAAGAGATAATAAACAATGTCTTGGTACCACATGTCTGTCACCACACCTTGGTTGATATCAACTTGTGATACAACCATCTTCTTTTGATCATCTTCATCTATTTCATCATCAAACTTGAATTCCTTTTCATTTCCATCTTGGTTATCAGCTATTATTTTTGACAACCCTTGACCTCTAATTAATCTCATAGATCAAATTTTGAGATCGAATTCTTGAAGTATGGCCATCCACTTTCCTCTCCTTTCACCAAGTTCATTCTGCATCAAAAGCATCTTTACTGCTGGATCAAGTACAATTGCATACACCTTACTTTTGAGTATGTAGTGATGGAAATTCTTTACTACCTTGATTAATGCAAAGGACTATTTATCAAGATTTGAATATTTCAACTTTGCATTCTTCAGAGGATAACTCATAAAAGCAATTGGTTGCTCCTCTTCCTTCTCTCTCTCTTTTGTGTCAAGATCCCTATGCAAGAGTGTTCAGAAGGAAAGGAATAGATCTTGAATGACAACTCATAATTTGGACTCACCAAAACTGGGGCTATGGAAATGGCAACCTTAATATCTTTGAATAATTTCTTTATCTTTGCTACACATTCTTTCTTAGCCCCTTTTTTGAGTAAATCATTGAGGGGACGGACTATGTCTACGAAACCACTTATGAATTTGCATACAAATTTTATCTTTCCAAAGAAATATTTCAATTCCTTCTGACTATGTGGAGGTGCTAACTTCAAAATAGACTCAACTCTATCTAGATCAATGGAGATTCTAGCTTCGAAAATGACATGTTCCAAGAGCTTTTCTTTAGTAACACCGAATGAACATTTCTTGGGATTGAGGGATATGCCGTATTTATGACATCTATTGAATACCTACTTTAGATCAGCAACATGGGTACTTTGGTCTTTTGAAAAAATAGTCAGGTCATCCATATAAATGACTATACACCTATTTATCAATCCTTTGAAAGCCTCATCCATTTCTCATTGAAATGTAGCTCCCACATTAATCAATCTAAAAGGCATCCTTATGTAAGAAAATGTTCCCCACTTGGTTGTGAAAGTAGTCTTTAGCCTATCTTCTTCGTGAACCATCACCTGATTATATCTTCAGTAGCCATCCAAGAATGACATCATCTTTGAACCATTAACAATTTGCAATACCTCATCCAATGAGGGTAGAGGATAGTTATCCTTCTGAGATGCTAGATTCAAGTTACAAAAGTCAACACAAAGAAAAATCTCTCCAGTCTTCTTCTATAAATGAATCAAATTTTCCACCTATGTGGAATGATGGATAGGAAATATGATCTTAGCATCTAGTAGTTTCTTCACTTCTTTCATAATTAGTGGTTCAATAATTTGATTTATTGGTCTCTGTCTTTACCAAAATGGCTTTGCATTAGGTTTCAGTGGGATGTCATGTGTGATAATCATAGGATCATAAGTCTTCAACTCTTCATAGCTCTAGGCAATGACATCCTTATACTTGGTGAGTAATTTGAGCATGTCCTCCCTTTCTTGTGAGGTACATGCTTTTCCTATCTATACCATTTTTGGTTCTTTTTTGGTACCCAAATTGTACGAATCACATTCTTCAATTCCCTTTTATTGAGTTTCCCTTCTATTGAGTACTGATTCATCACGGTCAAAGATGCATTCAAGTTTGACCATCCCTTTCAGAATAGTGTTAGTTTTTAAATTCAAATTCCCATCTTCATCTTTAGGTCTGTCATTTGGTGTATCATCAATTTCCTATCCCTCAAAATGACGACCACACATGACAAACTCAAGTATATTTTAATCATCTTGAAAGACCTGATAATTTATGATATTATCAGGAATGGATGGAACAATGACCAATTCTACTAAAAACTTTTTCAAGTTGGTCCTTTCAACTAGTTGCAATGCACTAGCTGAGATGGCAAGAGCATCTACTACCATGTTCTTTCTTCTTGGAATGGATTTGATGTTTAAGGCCTCAAAGTCATCCAATATGTCCCATACCCTTTTCTTGTAAGCAAGTAATCTTTTTTCATTGCAAGAATATATGGATTTTACTTTTCATATGACCAATTGGGAATCCCCCTCAATTTTAAGAGCCATGAATCCCTTTTCGAGTGGAAAGAGGGGTCCTTGAATTAATGCCTCATATTTTGCACCATTTTTGGTACATCTAAATTGCAATCGATATGTGACATAGAATGATCTACCTTTTGGGTTGATTAATTCAATACCTACACTGGCTCCCATATTGCACCTAGAACCATCAAAATAGAGTGTCCAAATTGCATTTTCCTTGGGTTTTTTGACTTTATGCTTGTTTGTCCTTAACTTCTCTTTTACCCGAGCCTTGAATGATTTTTTCTTAGGAACCCATTGTAACTTTCCTCGTGTAGGGCTTGATGAGTCCCCTTCTTAACTTGTGGATAGAGGAAGTGTGTGTTTTTCTTGTTTATCCTAAATTTTCCCTATCAGCTCTTTGATTTCTTCAACTTTAGGTTTAGGATGAATGACTATTGAAGTCCATCCTTTACCTTTCACATATCATCTTCTTCTTTGAACTTTAATCATCCCTGGAGGAGGAGGAGAAGATAAACCTCCACATCTGAAGAGGTATCACTATATGAAACATTTAGATCTTCACTTTCTTCTTTAGTCTTTTCAAAAAGGTTGGAATTATTCATTGAATCTTGAATTTCTGTGAGTTCATTGGTTGAGGTCTTTGTATCCTTGTTTTCCATCATGTGGGTCAATACCTTTGCAACTGCTTCTTGACATGATGAACATTCAAGTTCAGAGTGACTAACTTTTTGTAATCATCAAAATCTTGGAAGGAGGAGGATGCTGGGGTCAACTTCTTCTCCTAAACATTGTAAATTAGTCACCATACTGTCTATGAATTATGTCACAATTTCACTTTTGGGTACCAACACCTTAGGTTCTTCATTTTGATCTTGAGGTGTATTGTTTGGAACCATATTCAATACCATCACTTTGAACAAACCCAAATTAGATTGTAAGAATGCTATCTCATTCAGGGCATTGTAATATGTGATCATTGTTTTCAATTTGGGCTCAACATCTATCTTGATTTGATTGTTCAATCCTTTCCATGGCAACCATAATTGAGTGAAATCCATAGAGAACCATCCTTTGCGACATTTTGTCCATTCTCTTCTTAGAAGTAATCCATATGTCTCCAGGATATCAACCACATGTATGTCAATAATATCCTAGATCTGAGGATCAACCGTTAATTGTATCTGCACATCTTTTAATACTCCAATGACTTTAACCTCTATTTTATCCAACTATATCACCGCTCAGTTAGAGGGTTGAGGGCTAACTCCTAGTATTTGGGCTATTGATAATGGATTTATGTTACATGAAGTAGCTGAGTCAATGAGGCAATTGTGAAGATTCATCCCATATATTTGTATGCTTAGCAAAAATGGGGGTACCTCAAATTTTTCCTTGAACATAGTGGGCATCACTTCTGCAACATTTACTTGTTGCGGCACCGTCTTTTGAGGGACAACATTCGTATTGTGGGAAACCTTTTTTTTATCCAATGTCTTCATGAGTGCTTCTCTTTGTTGTGGAAAATTTTGCAACATGTCGAACATGGACATATTGGCTTTATTTTTCTTCAGATCTTCTATAGAACTATACTTTTCAGTAGACCAAGTAGGGTTCTTCAATATTGTTGGTATGTTTACTTGATTCTGTTAATATTGTCCTCCTTGGGCTGGTCTTACCGGTGGTGGATTGTTTTTTGCTCTTGGTTTAGGTGGAGTTGGTTGCAAACTAGGAGGAATTCCATCTGTCAAGGGATCCTTTCTATTTCTAAGATTATATGTATTCTGATTGTCATTTTGAAAGGCAAACATCTCATCATGTTGAAGGTCAGGTTCTTGACTAAATGGGAATGAGAATTCCTCACTTGTTTGTTGTTCCACTTGTTTATTCTTTGTAGAATCGTAAGATTCCAATAGCATCGTGTTGAATTAAACAAGAGGAGGATTGTCATTCACTTGTGAGTTTTGATTCACTTCCTGATTACCATTATAGTATGAACCATCATTGCTAGGAATATTTTGGCTATCATCATATTGATTGATATTAGCATATTGAACATTGTTGTTGTTGTTATCTGTAGGAATGCTTCCATTATTTGGTCAAGTGTTTCATTTAAATTTTTCCTTTGGAAGCCATTGTTGCAATCCGAAGGATTGAAGTTGTTTCCTTTGCCATTATTGTTTCCTATATTGTTGTTACTATTATCGTTGAAGTTCCTATTGTAATTTTGACCAAAATTGTTGTTGTAGGGGCCAACATTATTTCTTTGGAAGTTGTTATCTTGTACTTGTGACAATCTAAGATGTGTCAACTTGTTGTTAATTTGTGACATGGTCTTCTTCATTTGACCAACTTCCAAAAGAAGATTGTTATTTTCTTCCACAGGAATCATTGCTTTTTGTTCAAAGAAAGCTATTTTTGGGGGCTCATACTCTAGATATGTTATCACTTGAGTTTGTGGAGTGGGTGCTTGCTGCAATGGAATTAGGTTCATAGGTATGAATTGGCTAGGCACAGTGGGTGCTGCCACGGGGTATGTTGGCATCGTAGGGACTGCTTGTGTTGGAAGCATCATTCCTCCTCCATTAGGATTAACTTGCTTTGTGAACATGATCACTTCTACAAAGACTTTTTCCAATGTTTCAATATTTGCTACAGGAAGTCTTCTCACAAAGATCGCAGTAAGAGGGTCCATAGTATTCAAATAAATCTAAATGGAAGCTTCAATCAGTATTTTGTATGGTGTTTCCAACTTATGGTAGGCCATATGAAAGTGATGGTTGAAGCATGAAACTCTCTCAGCTGGGTCCCTTTTTATTGATATGAATTGTTGATGTATCACAGCTGGATTGATGAATGTTTTGAACTATTCCAAAAATAATTTTCTACATGTATCCCAATCTCCAATGCATTTGGGTGGAAAATTAGTGTACCAAGTGAAGGAAATTTCCCCCAAAGAGTAGGGAAATAGATGAAGAACCACATCCTCATTAGGCACTTGCTTTCGGTTACAAATTTCTTTGAAAACTTTGACATGATCTTCGATAGTTTGTGTTTCACCATAGATGAATCTTGGGCAAAACTTCTCAGGATTATTTGGGAGGTCATGGAGTGCACCTCTCAAGTTTATTGGTGAGTCTACAAAATTCATGAAAAAGGCCATGGGAGGATTTGGTGGACCTAATGATGGTTGGTGGAGAGTAGCTATCAGAGTATGTGGTGGTTCACCACGTGATTGGAGTGGAGGTGGAGTTGAAGAAGATGATGAAAGTTTGAAAGGGAGTGGTTGAACTCAGGATGTTCCCTTGTCACTACATGTTTATGGTAGTGGGTAAACTTGAGAAATTCATGTGTACTTGGCATAGATCTTAATGCTGATTGAAATGGGGATTTTGGATCAATATCCTCCAGTTTGCATCAAATTTTGGAGAAAAGTGCACCTTTGCAGAAATACACTTTCTCACAGTTCTAGATTTTGTGCACCATAGAGTTTTGCGGACCTGTGGACCTATGGATCTATGAACCTATGGATCTGTGGACCTATGTACCTGTGTACCTACAAACTTGCAGACCTATAGAGCTGTGCACCTAAATTTTTGGAAATTTTAGAAGTATTTTCTGCACTTGTATGGAATACGACTTATTGCAAGGGTGAAAAAAATTCTAAAACTTTGTCAAATTTTCCTCATTTCCAGGAGTATTTTCTTTAGTTCTTGGCCCTCCTTCTAGCACCACTTCTGTTGGGCATTGATTTTGCATGAGGTCAACAACAGGAATCTGTTGCATAATTCTTCTCTTGAAAAGCAAATCTTTTTAAGGATCCACTTCAAGGTTTAGTATTTGTATTGCGACATACCAAAATTCACTCAGTAGAAGATAAATGTGAGTGTTCACAAGGAGGCCTTTATTGGTACCAAAGACTCTTTTGTCTTAGAATCAAAGTTAATCTATTTTCTATCTCAAAATGTCACACAAAAAGAACAATTTTTTTGTATTTTTTTCTATTTTTTCAATGAATGCAATTATAACAATGCAGCTACTATGAGGTCCTATTCTAATAGGGGGTTAGTAAAAAAAATAACAAAACTAAAAGAAAATAACATGAAATCAAATGACTTGAAATTGAAATTCCTAAATGAACATAAGCTACATAACACAACATGCTATGAGTTAAACCTTCGAAGAAATCAGTAAGAAACCAATAAAAATAGGGGTAGTGCTTCCTAGAATCCACCGATGCAATCGTCAGTGAGAATCTTTAACAAATCAAATGATGTTTCACTCTTCATCAAATCACAAGGCCACAAAAAGTGCACTCATGTGACATGAAAAGCTATGTAGACACAATCGGGTGATCTCTTCTCAAGTTCATTATGTCAGCAGAATTTGTATATCTATAGCAAACACTAGAACTAAAAGATTGCACAACCAATAACAACACAATAAACCTTTGGCTCAATCACAATCTCATGAATAAATTTCACAAAACAATGACACACTCAGGCAAGAATAACTACACTTCAAATGTGAGCAACAAAAGCATAATTTTATTGCATAATAATGGTGAGCCTTGTTACATTTTACAATGGGGTATTTATAAGAAATCATCTCCTCAATTTGCGTTGAGAGTGAGAGATATCTTGATGTAATAAAATGCTTTTAAAATATTAAAAAAAACTAAATATATACAAATTAACAATCTAACTGGTGCTTAGAGGGACTCCATCCATATTTTATTCATTAATTAGATGCAAGAGCCCTTTACATGTCAAAAATAATGAAACCATGAGAGAGAAATTAGGAAGAAGCCATCAGTCAAAGTGGAAGTGCATGAAGGTGTAAAAAATGGAAACTAGCCCTTCACTAGGCGTGTGTCAGAGTTAACTTGCCATGAAAATGCATCCCCAATGCATGGAAAGTGCTATTTTTGGAACTAGCAGTCAACCATTGGTGCACCTCTAAATTGTGGAGCTATGGACCAGTGGAGTTGTGGATATGTAGACTTGTGGAGCTGTGGACCTCGACTAGGTCAAAATCTCAAAATTTCACTAAGTGTCAAAATTGAAATTCTGGCATTTGGGTTTTGTTCATCTTGATCTTAAAGCTATGTTTGGATGTTTGCCCTTGAATTTTTCTATCATCTTAGTAATCTTAGCAGCATATAGAAGATCCAAAGCCTCATACTTATCCTTAACCTTTTGTCTATAGTTGTCTACCTCAATTCAAGTCTCTGCAAAATCTCTAAGTTTGGTGTCCAACTCTAATAGTGCTTCCTCTATCCTAAAGGCTTGTCTGATGTCTTCATCACTAGATGCTTCCTCTAAAGTCTTCCTAAAATTTTCCTTGACTACCCCAACTAGCAACAACTTATCTAATTCTTCATCTTCAAAAATGTCCAAGCATGCATTACTGTACAACTTTTTTGCTTCCAAAATTTTCTCTCAAGCTTGGTCCTTGAGCCTATGTATCTCATCATGCAATATTTCCATCACTTTATTTCCATTGGAAATCTTCTCTATCCAATCATCTATCATGTCTAATTCTTCTCTGGTATATACATCAATCAGAATGTGGTACCTTTTCCCTTTTATGGCTTGTAGAGTTTGCAAATCTTTGCTCCATTCCCGTACCTCATCAATGATATTGATGTCCTACCTCAAAATTGCCATGATCTTATCAACATTATATTTTGTAGCATGCAACAAATTTATACTTCGTATGATTATAGTGACACCCTTATCCTCAAGGCTATCCCACCATTCTTGACAAGCTTTCAAAAATGGATTGAGTCCTACACCTTCTCCTTCTCTAAGAATGGTATTCAATTGTCCTCGGGGTGTTCAGGATCAATAGGACCAATAACTTCAGCTAGATATCTCTTTAGGATTTCAACTTGCCTACGAAGTGTTCTAATTTCAATCTCATCCTATTCCATGTGTTTGAGAACCTCTTTGACTCTTGTAGTCATCTTCTATCAAGATGTATCTTGTGTAGGCTTTCCCAACATAATATATTTCACTTCATAGTCCTCAAGACTAACAACTTTTGTATCGGTACCTTCGGGAGGGTGAGCCACTTGTACAAATTAATCCTAGTTCTAAATGGAATTGACAAATGAAAATGGAATTGCACCATGTAATGGAGACTCATGCTTGTTCAAAATCTTTGCAATATCACAAATGTCATCCTCTAAAGCACAAAAATGATGCTTGGCACTTCTCATTATTTCTTTCCAAAACCATCTTAGGATATGTCTCTCTGCAACCTTGGCTCTAGGTGATGAAGGGATGTGTTCAACTACCTCCTTCCCTTTATCACTCTTGCTTGGAGTCTCCTACTATGAAGATTCTTCTTCTGTAGTATCAATCTTTGTAGATCCTATAGTTTGATCCTCAACATCCTAAGAAGGTTGTTGTACACATTCTACTATCTGTGCCTCTTTTGAATTTGGAGGTGGAGGAGTGACTGAACCTTTATCTAGCATTGTGACCTATGGTGAGATCGAGGAGTGAGATGAGGACCTTATGTTTCTGGTGGCATCTGTGTCCAGTCTTACTGTTGAAGTTCACTTGTAGGGGTGTCTCTGATCTTATCTCCAACTAACTCTATACCCATAGGCATGAAATCAAAATCTGGGATGGAGAGAACATCATCACCTTGCTCCCTTTTCTCATTGACCCATTGCTACACTTTTTCCTCTGAAAAAAAGAGTTCTATTATAGTTTTTACTTGGGTGGAAAGTGAGTTATTTGTGGCACTCTTCCTTCTTTCCAATTCTGTAGCTTTTTCTAATAAAGTTCTCCTTTGTAAGGTTACTTGTTCTTCCTCCTCATCTAATTCCATTTCCTCCTCATTTGATTCTTCCTTTGGAATGGTCTCAGGAATAGATGGATTAGGCACTAATCTTTTACAAACTCTTTGCTTCTTGTTCATTCTAACGATGATCTTTCTTTTGTTTCTGTGAAACCACAAGAGAAGCGAGCTCTTCATGCATCAGAGGAATGGAGGTCTTTGGAATTTCTCCATCTTCTCGTTGACTTGACAAAACAAGAGGTAATGGAAATTCAAACTAGATATGAGAATCTCCACCATCCTGGGGCTCTTGTGGACTCGATTCTTGTTGCTAGGAGGAGACCTATTCTTCAACATGCTTTGTCTGAATCCTTTGAGGAGAGGTTCTCTTCCTCTTTCCCTTCCTTTTAGGAGGGGGATAATATCCCACTAGGTGATCAAGTTGGTAGACTATCTCTGACCTAATAGGATACTGGAGTGAAAAGATAGGAACTATGACTTTCCTTCCCTTACCCCTTTCTGGGTGAGCATGTGCATGGAAAATCACTATATCTAGAATTGGATCAAGAGGAAAGGGTTTCTTAATCCAACTCTTTGTCATTCAAATGACATGTCTCACTCAATGATTAATATCATCTCCTTCATCTCTATCAACTTTTGCATTCATAATGGGTCTCTCACCAACTTTATCTATATTGAATAGAGGATCCAATAGTTCCTTGGAGTCTAGTAGCTTTATTTCATTAGGGACAGTCAAATGGAGAGCCTTTTTGCTAAATACAAAGTCATCCTACAATAGTCCCTGATGTGGACATTGTAGTCATTTTTTGCATTCATCTAATGATCTTTAAGGGCATCCTCATGATAGAATTCCTTTCCTGCTAGGTTTTCCACATTACCAACATTATCAAAGAATGGATGAGGAGAGTTATACTCTTCAAGAGGGTAGTTCTCCCCTTCCCACTCAAAATTTGGGATATCCTACTTTCTCTTCACCTGATAAGCTCCAACTAAAAAAGGCTAATCCCAACAAGGTCTCCATTGTATTTTGATCCTCTCATAAGCTGACTCAATCTACTAGGATATTTCCATTAGGACCAACTGTTCACTAAGGTACCTTGGGAGTCTCTTCAGATTGATAGTTGCACCATCTACTTGAATGTATGTAAATGTCTAAAACTGGATGAAATATGTTCTAAGAGTTGTCATCTTTGTCTTGGCTTCCTCAGACAATCTCTTCCCATAGTCCCCCACTATGAATTGAATGATGGCTAAGATGAAGGCATAGTTTACAATCCCATACTCTTTTCTCTATGGCAAGAGCTTCTTCTTCACCAACTGAGGATAGACTATATATGGCCATGGATTAGGGTCTTGCATACTACCTTTCTTGTATAACTTGGTATAGCTCGTCACCCTCACTTCAAGTAAGTACACCACATAAGAAGTCATATAGAACTTCTTATTATTCTTTAACATCCTCAACTAATCACACAAGTTGTCATTAAGTGTGGTAGCCCAATCCAGTGGTATCTTTGCATGTCTAATGGTCTCAATGAAGTTGACCATGAATGGAGCAAGATGACCTACTGCAGGCAAACCCATGACTCTGCTCAAGAAAATGATTGAATACCTGATGTCATCCTTCATGTATCCTTGAGTCATATCCACTTTACTAATTGTTTTTCCCTGAGGTGGCTTCTCAATGATGCAGAATGAATGTATGATGTTGATGGCCTCTTGGTGATGATCCTTATACCATCTTTCAGCTGCTTCATAGGAGAGTCAGATGAAAAAATCTGTCGATGTTGTTAGGTCATAGATCCAAATATACTTCTCTAGTGACACTCTTAAATACCCTCCCATCAGGAAAAAAATGCCAAGATAGGGTCATGATCAACTCAGCTAACTATACTGACATAGGATGTGATGTTGCATTCACTAATCTAGATCAGATTAATGCAAACCTCAAGGATGACCTTTTTGTTAGACTATTGCAAACTCTCAAGAATTCTCCCAAGTCTGTGTGTCTAAGGTCTGTGTCTTTGATCTAAGCATAGTCATCATGTAATCTTGATTTAGGTGTCATACCTTGAAATTTGTAAACAACTGGTTTTGCTACTGATTTGGATGTGGATGCCATTTTATTGTGTTACCTGTACATCACAAGAAAGAAAATATGATTAGTCACTGGATAGCAAGAAAAATGCAAGTGAGAAATAAAAGGTCCCCCTTGGGGACATTCATTTTTTATTTGAAAACTTTTTTAAAAATTATTATTTTATATTTTATAACTTTATATATCTTTATATATATATATATATATAAATATATAATTTTTTTTTGTGTTTTAACTTATTAAAAAAAAGTACAACAATAATGAAAGTGCAGCCGACATGGGCACACGTGCCAAGGTGCACGGTGTAGGAGCAAACCCTAAATGCATACAAGCGACGTGCAATGTAAGAGAAAACCCTACGTGCATGCAAGCAGCACACTATGTAGGCTAAGGCATAGGTTGCAACTCCCACGCATGTAGTGTGCATGGTGGCACCCAGTGCCCAACATAGGCTACAGTGCCTGTGCATGTGGCACAAGTTGCAACATCTATGTACAACACATAGTGCGGTCTATAGCACCTATGCGCACAACATGTGTGGTAGTGACTAGCACCCACCATGTGCTATAGTGCCCAAAAACTCACCTCTCCCTCCTCTTTGAACTCCCTTGCAAAATGAATAATAAAAAAGAGGGGGGGCAGGTTTTTATAGCCCTCTCCCCCCTCATGCACAAACATAAGTGTTGCGCCTCGATGTGCACACACGTGGGTAAGGGAATTTTTTTTTTTTCTAACATTTTTTTATTTTTAAAAAATTTTCTTAGAATTTTGAAACAATTTTAACCAAATTTTCTTCTTTTGATTCTCGAATTGTGAGTCCAAGAGTCGAAAAAAGTAGGGGGTCCCCATTCCTGGTGATGAATGGGGTGTGTTGTGAATACCACAATAAGAATGTTGGAAGCATGAATGCTAATTATATTCCTATGGGAAAGTATTTTAGAAACATGATTATATCATTCTCATAATGATATGTTACATTCATGACTATGTTTGTCATTGATGTCAACATAACAATTTTTTGTGGTATCTGATAGAAGAACATCGGTATAGTTCAAGTTGGTACCAAAAGATCATTGAGTATTTTCACTAGTGAGGTTGAAGGGAGATACTACTATTTTTCTAATATATTTAGTTAGCCTTGGGTGAATAAGATATTAAGTCTGGAAGAAGTTATGCAAGTTTTGGTGAAGATTGTTCTAAGACAGAGTTTACTAAAGCATGTTCTAGTAGACTTGTTATATCTCTTAGCAGAGTTATTATATTGAGAAGCAAGGTTAAAAGTGTATAGAAGACATGTTGGAGATGGTATGGCTAAGATCACTCATCAAATTATTACATGTGTGGAAATTTATTCAATTTATAAAGCAACAGATTGATGTTATTACTAAGTAAAATGTGTTCTTAATGAGGTCCTATAATAATTGATTGAGAAGGCATAATAGATGACTCAAGGGAATTTTTTAATAGATTTGGTATAAAGGAAGAATATTTTCCCTTGTTATGTATGGAACAATGTAGTAAGCAAGAAGAGAGAAAATGTGAAGAGAAGATATAATTTCAAAGATAAGCATAGTAGAGTGAAGTTGGAGAAAACTTCATTGCCAAGGTTTTATTTTGAGATTTGAGGTTTGATATTTGGATCTAAGGTTCGTGACATAGTTTACAAGTTTTGATAGTGATTGGTCTATTTGATATGAAAAAGGAAAGAGGATAAAGCATAGTACAAAAAAATATTCTACAAGGAATAGTTGAGAGATCAATTGGCTGGTGAAGTTCTGATGCAGGAGCATCCGGAGGTATAAGGGCAATCATGTGTCACCCAAAAAAATATACCTAGACATAGGCTTTTTTCATGTGTTTTCATTTTTGGATATCCATTTGGGTCAAATAAAGGTTCCAACTCTCACAGTTCCACTATTAGTGTTTTGGGTTAGAGTTTTTAAGCACCTTGGGATACATGTAAATGCCAAAAAAATAGGACTATGTAATTGAGCCATAATTATGGTGAGTTAGAAGGTTTAAATTAGAGGGATGATTAAAATTGTAATTTAGAACATTCTAAAAAAAGAATCAAGTCAAAAGGCTGCATGGTTTGAAAGTTATCACAGTTTTTTGATTTCAGGAGACCTCCTAAGAATGCTTCAAAGTTAGGTTCGAGGCACTAAATGACATCATACAAGCCTAAAAAATGGGGAACAAGTGAAGCTTGTCCATAGGGCTATAGATCACTCTAAGAGCTTTCCAAAAATGTAAATGGTTCGTCAATCGAAGCTACAATTCAAAAGTTATGCCTCTTGGAAGTTCAGCTACCATTTTTGGATTCTTTTAATTTTGCACCGACTTCTAAAGTGACTTCTAGATCCTTCCATTTTGGCAGTGGATGCCAACTAGCACTTTCTAGAATGTATTCCTAATCCTTAACCCTTTGCAGTCTATTTAAGAACATTTCTGGCATTGTAAAAGGTAGTTTAGAGTGGAGTTTGGGAGAAGGTACTAAGAGAAGAAATTATCTCCAGATTTATATTATTGTAAGCCCATAGGGCATGTTTTGAAATCTATTTTCTCTGCACTAAGTGTATTGGAATATTTTCATAGTTAATAAAGTTTTCCCTTTCCTATTGTGTCCATTTTGTGCTTGGGTTGTGTCTCCATCAAGTGGTATCAGAACATGTTTTCTTGAGTGTGTAGACAAAGTGCCAATTGTGAGGCAATTTGCACTAGGACTGTGTGGTTTTGGGTTTGAGTTAAGAAGATGCCTCCATGAAGAGAGTGTGGTGGAAGGGCTGAAGCTATTAATCTTGAGGAGGTTAGGGCCCTCCAAAGGTAGGTTCAAGCATTGCAGGAGGAGCTCCGTAGAGGAACAAATGTTGCCGTAGGCAATGAAAGTGAGGATGATAATGAAGAAGAAGACATTGGACTAGAAGGGGAAGTTGAAGGGGAAGTTCTGAATTAGGTAGAGGAGATGCTTTTTAGGGCCATTACTAAATTTGGAAAAAGACCTACAATTGATGTGGGTGTATTTTTAAGAAATCTAAAACTAGATGATTTGATCGATTGGATCAATGAACTGGAGGAGTACTTTGAGTATGAGGATATCAGAGATTCATATAGGGTTAAGTTTGCAAAGGCCAAACTAAAAGGCCATGCCAAAATATGGTGGCAAGAGGTTCAATTGAAAGAAATAGAAGAGGAAAGGAGAAGATCACAAGGTGGGATTGCATGGTGGACAAATTAAAGAAATAGTTCATTCCTATTGACTACGAGCTTGATTTGTTTAAGAAGATGCATGGGTTAAAGCAAGAAAGAAAATCAGTCCAAGAATATACAGAGGAGTTTTACCAATTTTTTATAGAGCAAATCATGTAGAAGCAAATAAGGAGAAGGTTTTTCATTATATCAGTGGGTTGCGACCTAACATCCAGGAGGAATTAAGTCTAGTAAGAATGACCAGTGTTGAAGAGGCAAACTAGTTTTCCCTGTGAGTTTAAGAGAAGCTAAATAAAAGGTTTGAAGGGAGACAAAGAGGGTGTGGTCAAGGAGGAAGGGGCAATGGTAGGTCATCTAGAGGCTGAAATGAGACCCAAAATAAAAATGAAGATGTGGGTTTTAGCAGGAACCAAAGGAATGAATGTTTCAACCACTCCCGTGATCAAGACTTTGGAGATTAGAGAGAAAGAGGTAGAGGATGTAGACAAGGTTCAGGAAGAGGAGGTTTCCATGGTACCTATATCCATTGCAATGAAGAAGATCATCATGCCTTTGAATGCCCTCAACAACAAGGAAGGATAGATAGGAGAGTTGAGGGTCAAGCTAGGGTTGCTCATATGGATGAGGATGCATAGTCACCAAATTCAGAGGATGCAAAAAGAGGAGAGACTTTAGTAAATGAAAGGGTCCTACTAAGTGGTGAGATTGAACCGAGACAAAGGAGGAGTCTATTTCATACTAGATGCAAGTGAGAGGATAAATGTTGTGATGTGATCATTGATGGTGGTAGCAAAAACAATTTGGTGTCAGAGGAGATGGTTTCTAAGCTAAAGCTCAAGAGGGAGAAACACCCCCAACCCTATCAGATCGCTTGGGTGAAGGATGATCATAAGGTCTTGGTAAGTGAAAAATGTTTAGTGAAGTTTAAAATTAGGAGTTACCATGATGAAGTTCTCTGTGATATTATTCGAATGGATGTCTACCATCTATTATTGGGAAGACCGTGGCAATTTGACAGGCATGCAACACATGATGGTAATACAAACACATGATCTCTAACAAAGGATGGATTTCACCACAAAATAAAGCCCATGATAAAGGAAGGTGGAAAAGTATGTAACAGTGCTAGGATCTATCTTGTTGATGGAAGAAATTTTTTAGATGGCATGAAACATCAGCGTATGTGTTATGCTTTGATTCCTAGAAAAGATAAGGAAGGTAGTAGTGAAATACCATTTGAAGTTTCAAATTTATTAAGTGAGTTTGGAGTTATCATCTCTAATAATGTTCCAGAAGGATTGCCACTAGTAAGAAAAATTAGTCATCAAATAGATTTAATCCTTGAAGCTAGTTTGCCTAACAAGGCTGCTCATAGGATGACTCCTACTAAAACTAAGGAGCTAAAGAGACAGGTTCAGGAGCTATTGAGGAAGGGATTAATTTGAGAGAGCCTGAGTCCATGTGCAGTACCTGTAGTACTAGCACCAAGTAAGGATGGAGAGTGGAGAATGTGTATAGAGTCTCGAGCTATAAACAAGATAACCATCAAGTATCGATTTCCTTTGCCAAGAATGGATGATCTTATGGACTGCTTGAATGGAGCTCAGTACTTCACAAAGATATATCTCAAGAGTGGCTATCACTAGATACAAATACAAGAAGGAGATAAGTGGAAAAATGCCTTCAAGAACAAGGAGGGTCTTTATGAGTGGCTAGTCATGCCCTTTGGATTAACGAATGATCCAAGCACCTTCATGCAGCTTATAAATGAGGTACTTAAGAAGTTCTTGGGAAAATTTGTTATTGTCTATTTGGATGATATTTTAATTTTTAGCAAGACCTTGGAAGAACATTTATTGCATATTCATAGTGTCCTTGAAAGGTTGAGGGAAGAGAAACTATTAATTAATTTGAAGACGTGTAGCTTTGCTAAAAAAGAGTTAGTCTACCTAGGGTTTGTTGTACCACCTGACGGTCTCAAAATGGATCCAGAGAAGGTAAAAGCCATCTTGGAATGGCCTACTCCAAGGTCTGCTACTAAGGTGAGATCATTTCATGGTTTGGTTAGTTTTTATAGGAAGTTCATTAAAAATTTTAGTGGCATATGTGCACTCCTGACTAACACAATAAGAGGGGATAGAAAAGAGTTCAAATGGATTGTGGTAGCTGCGAGAAGTTTTGAATTGCTAAAGAAGAAGGTGACAGAACAACCTGTGTTGGCACTTCCTAATTTTTGTAATGTGTTCCAGGTAGATTGTGATGCTAGTGGTAGCGTTAATGGGGTTGTAATGAGCCAAGAAGGTAAGCCTATTGCATATTTTAGTAAAAAATTGAATGATGTGAAGAAGAAGTATTCTATTTATGATCAAGAGTTCTATGCAATAGTCCAAGCCTTAAAGAAATGGAGGCATTATTTATTGCCAAAGGAATTTGTTCTATATATTGATCACCAGGCATTACAGTACCTAAATAGTTAAGGTAAATTGAACCAGAGGCATATTAAGTGGGTAGAGTTCTTGCAGAGCTATACATTTGTGTTGAATCATAGAAATGGAAAGTCTAATAGGGTTATAGATGCATTGAGTAGGAGGCAGTTGTTTCTTATAGTAATGCAAGTTGAAGTAGTTGGGTTTGATAAACTCAAGAATTTGTACCCTAAGGATCCCGATTTTGTTGAAGTTTGGAAAACTTGTAAAGAACCTATTGCTATAGATAGAACCAAGTGGTTAGACTATTTGATTTAGGATGATATGTTGTTCAAGGGTAGTCAATTACACATTCCAAGGAGTTCCATGAGGGAAAATTTGATCAAGGAGAAACACAATGGAGGGATGGTAGGACATTTTGGTCAAGATAAGACCATTTCCATTCTTAGGGAACATTATTTTTGGCCTCAAATGTCACAAGATGTGAAGAAGTTTGTATAGAGTTGTCATTTTTGTCAAGCAGTCAAGGGATTTAGTCACAATACTGGACTATATCAGCCATTTCCTATTACATCAAAGCCATGGGAGGACATAAGTATGGATTTTCTTCTTGGATTAGGCAATGGCTGATATAGTCCAGTATTGTGACTAAATCCCTTGACTGCTTACATAAGTATGGATTTTCTTCTTGGATTTCCAAAGACACAAAGGGGTAATGACTCAGTATTTGTGGTGGTTGATAGGTTCTCCAAAATGGCACATTTCATTCCATGCCACAAAAATCATGATGCTGTCCATATTGTAGACTTGTTTTTTAGAGAGGTGGTGAGACTACATGGTGTCCCAAGGAGTATAGTTTCTGACAAAGATACTAAATTTGTGGGGTATTTTTGGAGAACATTGTGGAAGAAGTTGAGAACAAACTTGAAATTCAGTTCCACACATCATCGGCAGACTGATGGCCAGATAGAAGTCTGGACAATTTGCTGAGATGTTTAGTTGGGGATTAGCCCAAGGGATGGGATTTTATTCTACCACAAGCGGAATTATCTTATAATAAATCTATAAATAGGATAACTGGTAGATCACCATTCCAAATTGTATATGGAAGTAGCCCAAGGACTGCACTAGAATTGAGGAAGATGGAGCAAGGGGAGAGGACAAGTGCTAAAGCAGAATAATTTTTTGAACATATCAAGCACCTATATGAGGAGGTCTAGGCACACATTATCAAGATGAATCAACAGTATAAAGCTAGAGCTGATCAAAGGAGAAGACATAAGGAGTTCCAAGTAGGGGATCTAGTCATGGTACACTTGAGAAAGGAAAGATTTCTAGTAGTTACTTACAACAAGCTAAAGATGAAGAAATTTGGCCCCTGCAAAATTCTGAAGAAACATGACTCAGGAAATGCATATGAGGTGGAGTTGCCAGATGGAATTCACATTTCTCCTATCTTCAACATTGTATACTTAACAGAGTATCATGATGATGGTGTAGATGAGGGGTTGATGCTAGAGCCATGTCCAATTCCTACTTCTAAGAAGGAGGAGATAGAAGAGATTCTGGATAGTCGTGTGGGCAGGAGTACCAAAAAATAGGAAGTATGAAGAGTACCTAGTTAAGTGGAAAGGATGGCTGATAGAGGACTCAAATTATATATCAATAGTTGATGTTTCCCATTTGGAATTTCCTCTACCATCCATAAAGTGATAGGGTCACTTTTCATTCTACCCTGGGTGTCTAATGCAGGAGCATCCAGAGGTACAAAGGCAATCTTGTGTCACACAAAAAAATATACGTAGACAAAGTTTCTATTTCATGTGTTTTCATTTTTGGATACCCATTTGGGTCAAATAAAGGTTCCAACTGTCACAGTTCCACTATTAGTGTTTTGGGTTAGAGTTTTTAAGCACCTTGGGATACGTGTAAATGCCAAAAAAATGACAATTAATTGAGCCATAATTATGGTGAGTTAGAAGGTGTAAATTGGATGGATGATTAAAATTGTAATTTAGAACATTCCAGAAAAAGAATTAGGTCAAAAAGCTGCACGGTTTGAAAGTTATAATAGTTTTTCAATTTTTTGAGACCTCCTAAGAATGCTTCAAAGTCAGATTTGAGGCACTAAATGATATCATACAGGCCTAAAAAATGGGGGGTGAGTGAAACTAGTCCATAGGGATATAGAGCTCTCTAAGATTTTTTTAAAAATGTAAACGGTTTGTCAATCGGAGCTACGGTTCAGAAGTCATGCCTCCCGAAAGTTCAGCTACAGTTTTTGAATTCTTGTAATTTTGCACCAACTTCTAAAGTGACTTTTGGAGCCTTCCATTTTGGTGGTGGATGCCATCTAGCACTTTATAGAATGTATTCCTAATCCTTAACCCTTTGGGGTCTATTTAAGAAAATTTCTAGCATTGTAAAAGGTAGTTCAGAGTGGAGTTTGAGAGAAGGTACTAGGAGAAGAAATTATCTCTAGATTTATATTATTGTAAGCCCATAGGGTATGTTTTGGAATCTATTTTCTCCACACTAAGTGTATTGGCATATTTTCATAGTTAATAAAGTTTTCAATTTCTTGTTGTGTCCATTCTGTACTTTGGTTGTGTCTCCATCAAGTTCAGTGCTCTTGCCTTAGAAGCTATTTGGATAGTGGGTCCTTCTACCTTCTACAACTCCTAATAGGTTTGGCACCACTCCTACTAGGGTTGGAATATCATAATAGGGATTCAAAGTATCCTAATAGGTACTCTTATGTACTAAATATGTTTATAGACTCCTAACAAGGTCCATTCTCTAACAAGGAATATATATTAGTATATCTTTCTAGGCATCATTCCCACTGGGGCTTTTCCTCTGATCAAAGGATTCCCTAGTTAACAAATCTATTGTAATTATGTATATGCATCTTGTTATGGTTGCTATTTAATGTGGTTGCATGGTTAAGATTAATTATGGTTGACAAATGTTTTAGTTGGATAACTGATTCACGCCCCACCCCCCTAGTTATCTTGGTGGACTATTATTTCTAACAATTAAAATTAGAGAATTAGGTCCTTTAAGATAAAATTTAACAACTTTGGGAGATCCATGGAGAATATATTTAGAAAAGATAGTCTGAAGTTTGACGAAACAAATTATGATAGGTGGAAGGAAAATATGAAGACACATCTACTATGTATGGGTCTAGGACATTGGATCTTGACAAAATGAAAAAAGAAAATTATTACTAAAACTAATATTGAAACTTGTATTGATGATGGGAGAGAACTTTTCATCTACAATATGAGATATAGAGAAGCACTATTGCCTGCACTTCCTAAAGTGGAGTACAACTAGGTAAACACACTTGATACTTCTCATAAGATATGGGAAAGTTTGGAAAATAGTTTTGAAGGTGATCAAAATTCTAAGAATATGAGGCCACAAAACTGAAATTTGTGCATTTTAAGATGCTAAAATGATGGTAGATGAATCTATAAGAACATATGTAGGAAAAATATTAGAAATTGCTGCAGGTATTATATCTCAAGGAGGAACCAAGGAATATGATGAAGTGATTTAGAAGATATTGAAGAGTTTGACACCACCATTTAAGTAGGCAACTCAAATGATATATTTTTTGATCCCTTGTACCAAATATTTCACCAAGAAAACATTACGTGGGAGACTTGAAGCAATTGAGAATGAGCTTAGACAATCTAGAGAATTGTCTAGAATAGAGAAAACTTTTAGTGCCCTAAAATTTCAATCTAATCTATCAAGGAGCACAAGTGCTAGAGGAGAAAATTGCTAGTAGTAGCAAACCTAATGAGGATAGAAAAATAGGAGTAGCCCTTTTGGTAAGAAGAGAAAAAGATGACAAGAAAATCTTTAAATATTGGACTTATAATGAGTTTGTTCATTATGCATATAAGTTTCCTAAAAGAGAGAAAAATTATAAAGGAAATTTCAAACCTAGAAGAGATAAAGATTTTTTGTAGCCCACTAAAGAAGATGATTCTGATGAACAAGCAGTGATTGCCAGTAATGATGAAATAGGATTTGTGGCTATCAAAGAAGAAAGTCCAGAGAAAATAGCTTTGATATCATAGGTTGAAAATAAATCTGATTGGATAATTGATAGTGGATGTTCACATCATATGGATGGTGATATGAACAAGTTTGTTGATTTCAAAGGTTATGATAAAGGCATTGTCAAAGTTGGAAACAATGCAGCTTGCCATGTTAAAGGTATTGGATCTATAACTCTTGATGGTAAAACTAACACTGAGGATGTATACTTTGTTGATGGTTTGAAACATAACCTTTTGAGTGTTGGACAACTAGTGGACAAAGGTTATTAGTTGTAGTTCACAAAGTAGACATGCATGATTAGAGACAAAGATGGAAAAGTAATTGGAATATGAACTAGATCTATAGGTAATGTATTTTAGTTAAATCCTATTGCAATGAAATTTTTGGTTACAAAGGTAGATGATAGTTGTTTATGACATAAGAGATTTTATCATATCAACTTTGACAACATTGTGAAAACTAGTAATGTGTTTGTAGTTAGAGATTTGCCTATGATTATAAAGCCCGCTAAAACAATTTTGAAGGAATGTATATTGGAAAAGTATAACATAACTTTTTTTTCCAGCAAGAAGTTTACTACTATAAAAAATTTGGAGATTGTACACATAGATCTTAGTGGTCCTACAAAGACTAAAGGATTCTATGGTGAATGGTACTTTATGATTATTGTTGATGACTTTTCTAGAATGATGTGGGTTGCATTTCTTAAAGAAAATTCTGATGCATTTGACAAATTCAAGATATTCAAGAATAAAGGTGAGAAAAAATCATGTATGAAGATTAAATGTTTAAGATCAGATAGATGAGGAAAGGGGAGATTACTTAAAATGCATTTAACATCTTTTATGAAGCTAATGGAATCAAAATATAGCTTTCAACTCCAAGAACCCTTGAATAAAATGGCATTGCAAAGAGAATAAATAGGTCAGTAAGAGAAGTAGTAAGAGCTATGTTAGCTAAGAATGATGTATCCAATATATTTTGGAGAGAAGCTATGAATAAAATAGTTTAAACTATGAATAGAGTGTAGGTCAGGAAAGACACAAACAAGAGCTGTTATGAACTATGGCTTGGTCACTCACCTATAGTGAAATATTTTAGAATTTTTGGTAGCAAATGTTATATCAAAATAGATTATGATGTTGGTAAATTTAATTTTAGAAGTGATGAAGGTATATTTCTTGGTTATTCATTGAAAACTAGAGCTTATAGATGTTATAATTTGAGAACTAAGACTATTGTTGAAAGTGCAAGTGTAAGAGTTGATGAGAAATCTAAGATACAAGAAAGAATAGTTGACTACAATTTTGATGATGAGAATGTTGTTACTAAAAGGAATGATGAAGTATTCTTTGAGACTAACAATTATTTGTAGAATGAAGGAGAGAAAAAGTAGGAACAAAGTTCAGAACCTAGAATAGAGCCAAGAGTTGCGATTACAACTTCTACTTCTGGTAAGATTATGACAAAGAATTATCTAATGTATAAAATTATTGGTAGTAGAGACAAAGGTGTGATGAAAAGAAGAAAAATCAATGAAGAATTATGTTTTATATCTCAAGTACAACCAAAGAATGTAGATGAGGCATGCAGAGATGACTATTAGAAGCAAGGTATGAAAGAAGAAATGTATCAAATAGTGAAGAATCAGACATGAGAATTAGTCCCTAGACTAGCAGACACGAATGTGATAGGAACAAAATGGGCATTCAGAAACAAGATGAATGAACAAGGAAAATTTGTAAGGAACAAAGAAATATTGGTATGTGAAGGTTACACACATCAAGAAGGAATAGACTATGATGAGACCTATGCTCCTATGGCAAGAATTGAAGTAGTAAGGTTATTCTTAGCCTATGCAACACATAAAAAATTAAAGGTATATCAGATGGATGTGAAGTCTGGAGAACTTGAAGAAGAGGTATACATAGAACAACCTAAAGGTTTTCCTTTAATAGAGGACAAGGATATGGTATGAATATTAAAGAAAGAATTGTATGGCTTAAAACAAGCACCCAAAATCTAATATGCAAGGTTGGACAATCATTTGAAAAAAATTGGATTTAGTAAAGGTATGGTAGAAAATAATCTATACATGAAAGAAATAGATGATGGATTGATAATTTTGGTAATATTTTTTGATGTTACCATATTTGGAGAAGATGATAGTGAAAGTGACAAGTTTTTCAAAGAAATGAAGAAGGAATTTGAAATGAACATAATTGGAAGAATAAAATACTTCCTAGGATTATAGATTGTGCAGGATAAAGAAGGAATCTTTATTTCTTAGACTAAGTATTTGAAAGATATATTGAAAAGGTTTTTTTTGGAAACATGTAAACTAGTTGGAACACCAATGATAACTAGATACAAGTTATCTACAAAGGATGAGACACCTATTGTTCAGCAGAAGAAGTACAGATCTATGACTGGAGGCGGTTCGCCTCACAATAGGTGTGTGATAATCATGACCAAAGCCTTACTTAGGAATAGTTTATTCAATCTAAGGATTACTTCTCCTAGCATGAGATACATTTAATTTTGTCAACCCAAGGATGTACACTTGAAATGGTCGACACAATATGTCCACTAGGTTCCTTGAAGATTCATTATGCTTATGCTATAGGAGAGCAAAATGCATAAAAAGAACCTACACTAGTGTTGCAAGAAAGTAACACACTTAACTCCTTATTGAAATGAATGCTAGAAATGCAACTCAATGCTAACCTATAATTCAAGCTAGACAATCCACTATAACTGCTCTTGCAGATACTTTAGGAATATTCACAAAGTATGATGTTGTAGGAAGAAATTGTAACTTTTTTTTGAAATACTAAAAATGATGGAAGTAAACCTACACTAATATAATCTAATCCACCTCCCAAGTGGGCCCCCTTGGTTAGCTTCTACTAATATTCTAACACAAAATGTAAATCAAGAATTACTTCATTATATTTCAAAAACTCTTTACATAAGAGCAATACATAAAACTACAGATAAATCATTACAAGATACATCAATATTTTTCCATAAACTTTTTCCAACCTCCTTCAACTATCAATCCAATCCATATAAATAGAGGATCAAAAATTATTCTAAAATAAAAAATAAAATAAATTGACTAAAGATCCACCAGAGAAGAAGAGGGAAATATAACAACCTGCAAAATAAGCAATAAAGTTTGGGTAACCAATTCAACACAATAGTAAACATAGAGAGAATATAGCAACACTTAATCCTTGCATTTATAAATAATGCATCCTCCTTTTTAGTATTCATGTCTTCTAGTGCCATAATGATTCCTTTGTAATAGCTGGGTCTTGATGCTCCTTGAATGTTGTCAACCACTCTCCAACTTCTTCCTTTCCTAGCAAGTTAGTTGTGATGCAGGAATATTTATGGAAATAAGCATAATCAAACTAAATCCAAATATTAGAACATATATTCTAATGATTATATGAAATATTTCATTATATGTATAATATTGGCAAAATATGACATAACTATCTACCCATGGTTTAATAGTTCTATCTGGACTTTATCATAAGTTCAACTAGTTACGAGCTCACAAATGTCTTGGTAGTATTAAAAATAGAGTATTAAAATTAATATAAAATAGAGGCAATAATTGGCCTCATCATCTACCCCTTGGTAATTTTAATGCTTTTTCTCAAGCATGACATCTTCTGGCAATTGATTGAAAGTATCTAACCTCAGTCCTCCCTTACTTATGACTCTTAAAGGAGTAGTAGAATCCACTTGTTCTTTCCTAGACTTCCCTCCTATGATCCTCTTGTAACCTATCAAGTCATTCAAACTTGGTGTCATACAGGGGCCAAAGGAGCATGGGTGGCTACATTGTTAATGGACACCAGAGTTCTTGTCTAATTTGTCTACCCAACTACATGTATTTTGGTGTGTGGTGAAGGGATGCCTTAAGGTTTATAGGGCTATGTGGTTCTGACCTTTTGAATCCCTCAAGAAGTCTACTCCATCTACTTCTAGCATGGGTGGCTACATTGTTAATGGACACTCGAGTTCTTGTCTAATATATCTACCTAGCTACATGTATTTTGGTGTATGGTGAAGGGATGCCTCAAGGTTTATAGGGCTGTGTGGTTCTAACCTTCTGAATCCCTCAAGAAGTCTACTCCATCTACTTCTAGCACTGGCCATGGCTCTTTGAAATAAAAAGTATGACATGTTGTCATACTTTGCATACACTTTTTTTTTTAGCCTCAAAGACTTTTTAAAAAAATTTCCTTGTGAAAATCTCCATAGGTTAGCCTAAACCAATCCCTAATAATTTCTTCTAGTGTATTGCTTTCTAGTCTTAATGGTAGGGGTTATGTTCTCTCTAGTTCTCTGTGATTGTTCAATTGTCTATCATAGTTTTCCTCATGTGCATCCAAGACATTAGGGCCCTAAGGTGTATATCTCCACTATAAAGTAGAGGGTTCCATTGAGTTTTTGTAGGGATAATGAAATTATGCATATACAATTCATAGAGTAAATTTTGCTACCATGATGGAAGGGTTTGGTACAAGCCATAAAATTCTTGAGCTAACCTAATTTTTTTATCTATATCTTTGAGGTTCATCATCAACTGGAATAAGAGGAATTGTTCTTTTAAACAAATGACATAAATACTAGGTGGTTGCCTACAAGTAATTATTTGGTCAGCTAGCTTAAGGGCATGATCCTTCTTTTACTTCTATCTTGCCACTGATCCTTCTTTTACTTCTATCTTGCCACTTACTCTTTTAATTATTCAATTTCTTCACCTTGGTCTATTATTATGTTCTTCATTTTCTTTTTCTCTTCTTCCCATAGGGTTGTTGTTAACACATGTTTATTATATAGCTAAAAAAGAAGCATTTATAAGGTAATCAAGCCACTATCTTCATCCTACTTAATTTTCTTCCTCTACTCCCTCCATGAGTGTTCCAAGAAGCTTATAAAACATGTTTTCTTATAGGAAACTAGGGCACTTTCTAAACAATATAGCTGGTGTGTTATTAGGTCTTCTTCTTCTTTATGGCTTGGGGTATCCTACTGGCTTACTTGGGAATCATTTTGGCATTCATTCATCTTAGCTTTGCATTTCTCATTAGGATTTTGAGGAATGTCTAGAATTTTAGGTTAATAAGGGGAATCATCTAGGATAACTTGTACTAGAGGTTCTTCATCAGATTGTTTAGGTAAAGTGTATTGGGTTCTTGAGGGAACTTTAGGAAATTTTCCTCTCTTTCTAGGGCTTGTTTGCAAAGGGGTTTCTTCAAGAACCACATCCTTTTTCTTGCTAACCCTCTTCGGTGTCTCTACTACAAGAGTAGCTATTGCAAGAATCAACTTTATTTTCTTCCATTTTGAGATTGTGGGGTTTCATTTTTCTATTGTAGAAATCAAAGTTTCTTCTTGTAACTTTCATTTTAATCTCGGGAAGAAGTAGGTACATTTCTCATTTGAGTGGGTAAAGGCACATTTTCTTGCAAATTTTTGGTTTTCATGCCTTGGGTGACTTGCTTAATAGCTATGTCAATGGAGACTACATTATCTTGGCTAGGGTGCACATTAGGGGCAATCTGAGGCTACAAGGTTTTATGTTGAACAAATTTTTCCCATGCGATAGGAGAGATGTCCCTAAGTGATTTTTCTATGAGCAATTTAATTAGGCATGGTGAGTAACAAAATTATCCTTTTCCTTCAAGGTTTCCTTAGCACTAATGCATAACATATTGAACAAGAAATTGGGGATATTTACTGAAAGATTATGACTTACATAACTGAGTAACTTAAAATGATGTGCATGCAAATTAGAAAATATTCCTTTATTGGTAAAATACCTGATAATATGGATGGCCAACTCATTTTATGGTAGAGGAATAGACATTCTTTTTCACCCCTACTTAGTAATCTCTAATGGACGGTCACCTAGTAGAGTAAACTGAGGCCTAGCTGATTTGGCATTGTGCTCATTGGGGTTGTGTTCCATTGCTGTTAGAAACCCAATTACTTCCATTATTTGTTCCTCTGTTGAAATGACTATCAATCCCCATACTTTTGCTTCACCTTCCTCAAATGTATTTGTAAATTTAGTAGCTACCTCTTCATCAAAATTTTTTAATTCCAAGAAATATCCTAGCCAACCACATGCATTGAATCTTCTTACTGCTTCTACTACATTAGAAAGTAAAATACTATGATCTACTAGTTCACATCATTGCAACTGACCTCCCATTTGTGCTTACTAATCTCAACCTTTTCTCTATTTCCAACAATTATCCTCTTCCCTTCTATGAATTTTAGACTTCTTCTTTATAAAACCACAAACACTTTTCACATTTTTATGGTGTTTCTATCATGAACAATAATAATGCATTTTTAACATAATGAATCATAGTTATGTGATAATCACTTCAAAATTTAATTTGGGTCACATCTTAGTCTAACAATGAGGGATTATTTGGGAATAAAGTTACGACACTTGACACTTGGATAGTATGGCAATTGGATTTTAATCAAACAAAGGGAAATTATAGATTTGAGGATCTTTAATGAGTAAATAGAAATGCCATTTGGAATTAGTAACCTTCGCTACCACCTACAAAACAAGGACAAGTGTCCTCACTTGACATACTTGGCATGCAATATAGAACTGATGTAATATAATAATGATATATTTAATGCAGTAGTAGATATAACCGACAAAATCTATGTGCTAAAAATGAATGAAATTTGAAAATCTTATACATGTCAATTTGATCATTACACATGCTAGATAAAGGAAGCAAGAGTAGAAGAAAAATAGCGATGACATACGTCAGCAGACTCGCCATATTATTGAAAGCATAGAAAAATGATGAAATGGAAGGTGGGTGAGTGGTAGAGAAAGAAATGAAATGAGTTGAAAAAAAAGAATTTAGAAAGTGAATGGAGAATTGAACTTTATGTAAACATAAAATTTTATTATGGGCATGCCCAAAGGAATTCTTATTGAAAAGCTGTAGGAAGAAGGTTGGCGCTCTCTACTACAGGAAGTGTTACTTGTTGTTCATTTGAAACTGGCTATTGAAATTGTTGTAGGAAGTTTTCTTTCATTTAGGGCTAGTGATACAACTTTAGCTGATGTCTATTGACTAATAACTTGAAGTGTACTAGATCAATTATGGTTAACTAGACTGCTCTAGTTGCAAATACATGGCTTATCTCATAGGGACCCAGGCATCATGTTTGTAGCTTTCTTGGTATTTCTTTGAATCTAGAATCATAAAGTAATTTCCAATCTCCAACTTGAAATTCCTCACTCTTAGTGTGGGATTTTTTCCATTATTTCCTTTTCTTCTATATGATTTTTGTGCATTCCAGGACAGACTTACACATTTCATCCACAAAATTAAGATACAATAAGTGCTCTTTGTACTAAAGGAAGATCAATGTTTAAATTCAATGATGTTCTTAAAGTTTTGTGTTCAAATTCAATGGGTAGCATTACTACTTTTCCATACAATAGTTCAAATGGTGTAAACCCTGTGGTGGTCTTCCATGTTGTTTGATATGCCTAGATAGCTTTTGGTAGTCTTCTTCTCCAATATCTATGGTGCAAATGAACTATCTTTATCAAGATGGCTTTTTTCTCCCAATTTGTAACTTCTTCTTGTCCATTAGTTTGAGGATGATAGGGGCTTGATTTCTAATGTCTAATATTATATTCCTTCATGAGTTCTATTATCATATTGGAAGTGAATTGAGCATCCTGGTTAGTAACAAGTTCTTTAGGTATGCCATATCAAGTAAATATTTCTTCATAAAAAAATTCAACAACTTTATGGTCGCGGGCATGCTTCATGGCTTTGACATTGACCCATTTTGTCTTGTAGTCAATGCATACAAGGATATATGATTTCCCATTTGATGGAGGATCTATTGGACCAATGAAGTCCATGCCCCATTTTTTGAATCATGTTACCACCATTTGTGGATTGAGAGGAATTTCATCTAATCTTGTTGGTTAGCCCATCCTCTGACATTGATCATACTTTCATGTATAACTAGCAGTGTCTTTATGAAGTGTTGGCCAATAGCAACTAGTTGTTAAAATCTTCAATGTTATTCTTTTTGCTGCAAAGTGCGCCCCACATGGTTCATTATGACATGCTTGTAGAGTGTCATATGTCTCATCTTCTCACACACATCTCCGCATAACTCGATCAGGTCTAGTATAAAATAGTGTGTTATCAATCCAAGAGAAATAGAAGCTTTTCTTTACAAGCACCCTCCTATCCTTGTAAGAGAAATGTGTAGACATTTTGTTAGCTATAATGTAATTAGCTATCTACATGCCATGGGGTTTGGACAACAATATGAAATAAATGCTCATCTAGAAATGTATCATCTATCAAAGTAGTATCTTCTTCATCATGGTGGATTCTGGATAGATAATTAGCTACCACATTCTCTTTCCTTGGTTTATCAATGATTGTGATATCAAATTCTTGCAAAAGAAGTAGCCATATTGCTAACCTACCTATGATGGCAGGTTTGTTCATGAGATACTTAATTGTTGCATGGTTAGTATGAACAAATATGAGATAACTAGTTACATAATGATAGAATTTGTTCAGAGAATAAACTACTACTAATAGTTCTTTTTTGGTCATTGTATAGTTTAACTCTAGTCCATGAAGGCTATTACTAATATAGTAGATTTCATTTTCAAGGTTTTGATATTTTTGTCCTAGGACTACACCTATGGCATAGTCAGAAGCATCTATATGTATTTGAAAAGATAAATTCTAATTAGGACCCCTAAGTATTGGTGCAGTTGTCAACAATAAGTTGAGCTACTAGAAGCAGTCATCACATTCGTTTGTCTAGGAAAATTCAACCTCTTTGGTAAGAAAAGTATATAGAGGACTAGTATAGGACTAGAAAATAGGCTAATATCTAAAATACTATGAGAAAATCACAAACTCAATAAAAATTCATTAATACCATCTAGTCTACCATGAAAGTAAAATAAACAAAGGAAGCAACATAAAGTTAAAAAACCCCTCTTTCATTTGTAGCTCCCATGTCCTTCTTTCTTCTCCATGTGATGTAGCTCCAATTGCCTATAATGCACACAATTAGGAAGAAAAAGCCTATGATAATGATAGTGATATGAGAATACTAGAAGAAGTGATTTGAAGAATCAAGATACAGAAGTTAGCACCTCAAGAATTAAGACTTAGGATCAAAAATGAGAGGAAGAACGCTCAATTTAATCAACATGCAAGATGAGAGCATTGGACTTGTCACCTTGGATATGTGGCTTGGCAAGAGATTCCTTTGAGAATCCATGACACATATGACACAAGATGCCAAATGTAGGATTGTATGATGCATGGAAGTCAAACATGACTAAAAATGGAAGAGGATCTATGACACGTCATGTGACACCTCAAACCTACTTAATGCCAAGAATCTATGACAATGGAAGCCAAATATAGACATGCGTAAGGGAATAAGAATATATGGATTATGACATATCTTATTGAAGTGTAAATGGAGAATCCATGATGTCTCATGCCCATGTGTTATGATGATGTCAATATTATGTTGAATATTTGAATTAAAAATCCCTTATTCCACACAAATGGAAATTAGGAATTTGGAAATTAGAGGTGGAACATGAGACTTAGGAAATTGTGAATTTCTATGGTAATTAATAAAATTAATTAATTGAGGATGTTAATTAGAATGAATAATTAACAATGTGAGATGAAAATGATTGGGATGAAATAGGATTAAATAATGGGCTATTTAATCCTATAGAGAAAATTAGTAGATGATTGGCCAATTTGATTAAATAAGTGCAACAGTATCCTTTGATGACAATGTGACAATTATGTAGATTGATTGTGATGATGATGGGTAGACCAAAGCCATGATAAAATTTATTGATTGATTACAATTGATAATATGCCAAGGACACATGACATGACTTAACGACACATAACATTTAACTGATATCATAAATGCTACATGACCGAGATTGATTGATATGGTTAATCATAATAACATTGACAAACATTGTCAATGTTATTAAAATGGTTTGATGATGTTGTGATCTAGCATGAGGGAATCGAAAATGTTAATGATTGAATGAAAAGAATGATGGTTTGACCTAGCATTGAGAGCCATGACAGTACTAAGGTTAGATTGATAAGTTTGATAGATTAATAGATTTTTGAGGCACTAAAAGCCACAACAATGCCTAGGATTGGATAGGTGATGATTAGTTTAAGGTATCTAACATGATTCATGATGAATATAGTTGATTTTGGGTGATTAAAGTAGATTTAGGGTGATTTCATGTTGATTTGATTTGATGCTGAGTTGATTTGATATGATGTGAAATAGGATATGAATGATGACAAACACTATTGAGATATAATCAAACGATGATCAAGTTGGCCAAAAGATTAGAATTAGTAAAATTAGAAAATGGGATGATTTGGTATGAAGTAGTGATGAAACTGTAGATGTGAACCATTTTTGAGCTTCTACATTTTCCCCCTCTTTGATATGATGTGATTTAGAGCATTGTGCCAAAGAATAACTAATGCGAAAGCCGCAACATCATGCCCTAGTAGGGGTGATATATATGGGTCTATCATATCCCCTACTTTCCTCTAGTAGAATTATATAATAAATGATAATAAAATAATAAATTATAATATGTTTTTTATTCAATTATATATATATATATATATATATATATATATATATATATATATATATATATATATATATATATATATATATATATATATATATATATATATATATATATATATATATATATATATATATATATATATATATATATATAGATTAATATATTAAAGTAAATGAAGAAATATAAATATAATTGATTTGATAAAGGTCAATCTAAGCTTTATGGTTTTATGTATATTAGTATATACATATATAGTGTAATACATATTAAACGGACAAAATATAATTTAATAATATAAATACACATTATATTTGTAACAATTATTAAAATATTAATAAATAAATAAAAGTCTAATATAAATTTAAAAGGCAAATATTAACCTTAACAAAGAGATGCGACTTTCTAGTAGTATGACCCTACAAGATATATAAAGAAGGGGATGGACAATTTAGAGGGGGAGGTCAAGCCAGAGTATTTATTAGTGGACATGTATCAAAAATGGAGAGAAGAAGAAAATCAAACTTAGTAGAGGAGGGAATAACAAGGGGAATACAAGAAACAAACATTGAATAGGGGAGATTCTTTTATAATCTACAGACTAAGGGAAGAAACATCAGTCACTTAGGATCCAACTTAGAGCTTTATTGAAGGCATTCAAGTATGCTAGAATGTGGGAAGAAGATGGAGTCAGGTAGACACCAAGGAAAATGTGGTGTTACCATCATTGTAAGGAGGAATCTATGAACCAACTCCAATATGACCCTGTCTCAGTTCAAACCAAGCATCAGGCTATTACTGTGGAAGAAAATTATGGTGGATAATCAAAAGCAAATGAGGAAGTTTCCAATGAGCAGCAAGTTAGAGGGATAATAGTAAACAAATAAAGGACATCTATAGCCATCATCCCAATAGATGTACAATTTAGCAATAAGAGGTTGAACAATAACCGCCTTGCTCGAGTCTTATTTGATAATAGATAAGAATGGAGTAAATGTTTACACAAATAAAGGAACCATCATGAAAGGCTATCCACCATAGCTACAAAAAGTTTATCCAAGCCTCTTATCACAAAAATTCATACAACATGGAATTATTGGCAGGTTCACAGAATACAGAATGAAAAAAGAAAAAGGGTCTGAATCAAAAGGAGAAATCTCAAAAGAAGCCAATGCAATAATATAATCCACATTAGCCATATGAGCCAACACTTGCATCAACTTAACAATAATAGGCATCCATCTTGGAAAATTATAAATTGTCACTTTGAGATCAGAAGGCCATGATGGATAAGAGGGATGCACATCAATGACTACAAATAGGGATATAGAGAGTTTCTTATTAATTTAAAAATATATTTCCTGATTTAGTGTATTTAGGACAGTTGAAGCCTTTGCTAAATTGGGAAGAATGATTAGCCATTATATAGATCAGATAATCAATAACAAGTAGATGCATATTCAATCTAGATGGAGAAAATAAGCACATCATTACTTGACAATTTGACATATTCATTGATAGGTATAAGAGGACATTTAGTTTGTTGAAAAAGGGGGAACACATAGGATAGATTAAAAGGATAGTCATGTGGACTACAAGAAAAACATGAAGACACTAAGGGAGGTATATTAGTATAGTCAAATAATCAGTAAATGAGAAGGATAAAAGTCATAAAAGAAAAAGCTTACACTAGTATTCTCAAGATATCCATGTTAGTATATTGATATATACTATATATAATAGGTTGAATAGTCATGGTGGTATTATATAACCATGAAACTATCCCAATTAATACAAACCCTTAAATTAGTAGCAAAGAAGAGATAATCAAGGATAATTGTTGATGAAAATAGAAAATCAGGAAGATTGGTATATATGAAACATCTAAGGATCATTATGGAGAGAGTTGATGTTCGCAATGAGTATATTGTTGGTACAAAAATTTTCCTTAGAGTATAAGTATTAGTCTTTGCAATTGAAGTTTTGAGAAGATTATTTTGATAATAGAAGCTAGCTAGCTAAGGGAAATTACATGCCCCCTCAAGAAATTTATTGGTATATGCATATGATAGGTCAATTTCTTGAAAACAAGAAGACAAAGCCATAGAAACTAATCGATTACAAATCAGAGCTAAAATGTAAAAGTTATGAGGTCCAAAGTGTAGAATAGAGGTCAATCAAGGGCCTAAGTGTAGATTCAGGGGTTAACATTAAATACAATGAAAAAATAATGAAAATTATATCTCAAATTTTTCACAACAAAAATACAAATCCAATGCAACTAATGGATTGCAAATCGGAGTTGAAACACAAAAGTTATGGGCTCCAGAGTGCAACATAGGGGCTCCCAAAGTAGTTCTCATCATCTAATTGCCCCAAGTGTGTCTACAACACACCCAAGTGGACCTTGGGTGAACTTAGTGATTCCAAGTGCATTATGATAGTACCAAGTGCATCCTAAGTGCACTTGGGAAGCCCAAATGTGCTCTGATAGTGTAGGCTGCACCCCATAAGGCTTCGGGGGCCAAAATCTATCCGACTAGACTCAGAATGACCTGAAACTTTGCATACATGCCCAAAATGATGGAAAGATGTCATAACATGAGTGAAATCAGTAAAAAATGGTCATATTTTGACAAACTTGGTCAAAAAAGTATCAAACATAGGCTAGACTAGGTAGAAAGCCACAGAAGGTTGACAAATAGTGTAGGATGGTGCAAGAATGTAGGAATGCAAGATGAAAATGATTTGGTGTATCATAATACATGATCATGGTGGTGGATGAAGATATGGATGATAGAAAATTGAGTAGATGAGATGAGGACCAATTAGAATGAGGTGAAGATTTTTTCTTTTAGAAAGTGCACTATATATCAAATGGAGCTTTATTTTGATATGGAAAATAGACTGCAATGCATCATGGCATAAAGAGCCAGAGTGTAATTGCAAACATTTTGTGTAAACAAGCATGATGTAGATAGAAAATGACCTTTTCCTTCCTGAGGCATATATACATGCTCTAGACTCTTAAAGGTACATTGTTTAACAAATAGAAAAATAAAGAATGAGCACAAACTATCCCAACCACTCTCATAGATTAGCTTATATCATTGAGTGACATAGGAACATGATCGAAGAAAAATCAAAGAAAAAATAAATCACTCACTAAATAGCATGATCCAATAGCTATTCTTGTCTAGTATTACCTCCCTTTTAGTGTTTTAGGTCTTCAGATAGTGTTTGACAGGTTGATCATGTGATAGTTTTATTTGTGGATCAAGTTGATAGGTTCATAGCGACATGTTGGATTAATTGTTGGTTCACATTGCTTAGATAGGTGTGATTATCATTGAAGCGTAGTGATTTGAGCTTTAGACTATGGAAATGTGAATGTTTATGCAAAAATAGTGATAATCTACAGTGAGTATTTGCAAGGTTTATTACAAATTTTTGGTAGGTGTTGTGATTTTTAGGGTTTTTGGGGATATTTGATGTTTTTGTGTGACTGGTTTCTTTAGGACATTTTATGATTTTTAGGATTTACTTTAGGATATTTTATGATTTTTTTTGAATTTTTTTAGGTCATTTTATGATTTTTATGAATTTTTTTAGGACATTTTATGGATTTTTTAGGAGTTTTCATGATTGTATTTGATTTTTTATGATTTTTTCAGGATCATATTAAGCATATAAATTTTTTAGCTCCAATCTGATATGAAATAAGTCTAATGGATAAAAAAATGCTTAGGGATATGCCCCCAGTTCAAGTTCAAACTCATGTACTGTGTAGTTAATATGCCCCTAGACAGGATGCAAACTATGTACAAAGGCCAATGACAAAGTATGTACAGACTGGTGATGGTTGGGTAAGATAACAAGGAATATTAACCAGTTCATGGGTCATGATCAAGGATGAGGGATGTCTTGAAATATGAAGGATATAATTAGGGAATGACAAAAGGGGTAAAAACTAAATTAAATCCTAATAGATAGAGGAACAACAACTAATTACACATGGTGCCTGTTTCCTAGGTTTTCACTATGCTACTTGCCCAAAGTGCTTATTTGCCAAGTTTTCACTTTTGGATAGAATTTTTCTTTTGACTCAAATTTTGATGCCAAGATGACTATTTTCTAGGTTTTCATCAAGGCATTCATTCTTTTCATGACTTTTTAACTTTTTTTTGTGAATTTTTGCTATTTTTTGCTATTTTTTAGGACTTTTAAATGGAATAAAAAATGTTTCTTATGAATGATGAGAAGAAATTTTTTGCTGGTGTTGCTAGCTGATAATATCTAGATCCATGACTGACCATAACTATGCAAGATTCATTCTGAGTCTTTAGCTAAAATCAAACTAGTAGAAAGGCCTCGAGATATACCATTGGTTACCTTATGTAAGACAATGTCTACCTCTTGCAAATTAGGGCATCTAAGGATAATTGAGTCAAAGGTTATGTTGTATGGGATGTCACTAATAATGATATATTTAGAGGCTCATTAGATAGAGGTCTGATGTTTGGTGTTGGAGAAGTTAGGTAGTTGGATTTGGGGATAAACAATTGGCTATAAGGAAGGATTGGGAGGATTGAGACCAATGAATTCCCACATGAAGGCTGATTGGGAGAGCTCCAAAAGACTTTGTGGTATGTTGAACACTGGAACATTGATATTCATGGCATCATCTTTTTCATTTTGTATCCTTGGGATCTTCTTAGCTTTTGATCTTTCATGGTCTAATGGTGCCTTTCAGTTTTCACCAAGAGACCTATTCTTGTCATTTTTTTCTTTGTTTTCAATTTTGCATCTGGAAGATGGAATTGACTCCCCAAAATATGCTAATGTGTTCTCTTTAGGAGAAATTGCTTCTTTGTGATTTTCAATCATAATGCCTTCATAGATTTAAAAGTTTGATGTAAGAGCATCATCATTGTGGAATTGATCAAAAATCAGCGGTCCCCACTGGTCCCAAGCTAATAGTTCCAGATAACTTGAGGGGATGTCATCATCAGTGTTGAATGGACTTTGGTCAAAGGTATGCATATGGATATTGGATTCAATTGTATAATTAGGGTCAAAAAAGATATGGTCAACCATATAAGGATTATTGATTTTAGGTTGGGTGTCCTTAGATGCCTTTTCATCATTCAAAATATTCACAATCTCACACATAGGTACCATAGTACTAGGAGCTCCTACTCATAATGGTTTGAATCCAAGACCTAAACTAGGAGGTCATCCTTTAATAGTAATAGGTTCAATCATTCCTTGTTTCTAATACCCAAGACCACTATAGTCATCATAGCCTTGTTTCTGCATGATAATAAAACCAAGTTCATACTTGTTAGGAGATATCAAAGTGGGTTCTTGTTTTGCTACTTCTTTTTCAATATATATGGATGTATTCTCATAGATATGTTCTTCAAGAAAGCCACCTCTGCTAATGGAATTGATAGAAGTGGAATTTTATTTACTAGTATCAAAATGTTATGCTTGCAATAGTTATGATTTATCATAAGATTGGGGAGAAACTAGTGACTCCCTAATGTGGGATACTTGAGATAGCAAGTACTCTCCACATCCTTTGTGTTCAATCTTTAGCTTTTCCTTGGTCTTACTGAGTAGTATATCAACATCCACATGCTTAGAGGAATCGGTTGGTTGTGCTTTATTGTTTGCTGGGACTTGATATGTAGTAGTATCTCTCAGAATAGCACAAAATTTAAAAGGATTTGGATCACCAGGGATGGTAACCTCCACATTGTTGTAGGAAAACTTCAGACATTGGTGATATGTAGATGGCACTACTTTTATAGCATGGATCCAAGGGCATCCTGATATCATGTTGTAATTCATTTCGATATCTAGAACCTAGAATAATGTATTCTTAGTAGCTAGACCAACTCTAATGGGTAATATGATGAAACTCTTGGAGAAGCATTCACCATCATCATAGGCCCTTATGGTGATTCTACAAGAGGGATCTACATCTTATTCAGAGTAACCTAGACCCTTGACAACTTTAAGGGTACATATGTTCAGTCCCGCTCCTCCATCTACTAAGACACATCTAGCCTTGGTATTATGGATAAGGACTTCAAGGTAAAGGGGGTCATTGTGGTTGGGTTTATCTTTAGGAATATCTTAGGGGGGAAAGATGATATGTTGTAATGCGGATAGGTTCCCAACTATGTCCTAGAACTAGGTAACATCAATGTTATTTGTGACTACTGACTCTTTTAATGGTTGGTCAAGGATCATCTAATGTTGGGGAGATGCATGCAGTGATGGATACTTGTGTAGGGGTCCTACCGAGTTGTTCAACAAGGCTATAATTAGATGAAATAGGAGCATTAGGTCTACTAGGAGGTGATGACCTAGTAGAGGAAGTGGGTCTAGAAGGAACTCTAGGTAGGGTGATCTTGGTATAGAGCATAGTTATAGTGCAATGAGGGTCTTCAACCTTTAAGGTGAATGTGGATATGTGGGAGTTAGACTCATTGAGACCATTGATGGTGTAGTCATATCCCATGTGTGTGTAGTTTACATTAGCTTGGAAATTTGAGTTTGAACTGGAGGCCTTTTCTTTGTCATGATTAACCAAAGAATCTTTAAAAAAAGTGTGATTAGAGTTGGATGCTAGTAGTGATGGACTAATTGTGATTACACTATCATCAATAAGGTCTTGTATTGCATTTTGAAGCTAGAAACATGATGAGGTCTTATGTCCTTTGGTGTAGTGGTAATCACAGAATTTGTTGTCATCCCACCAATCTACTTTAGTTAATGGTTCGTCTTTGATGGGGGGAAACTGCAAGAAGTTTTTAATGAGTGATTTTTTTAGTGCAATCTCAAGAGGTATCCCCAATGGTGTGAATTTCTTGTCTTTGGTTCTAAGATGTCTTCAAGGTCTATCTTGTGTGGAAGTCTTAGTTTTTGGTTGTTGAGGTGGTGTTTGATTAGGAGTTTTCAAATTCATAGGGTTTGCACCTTTCAAATTCAATTGAGGTTGTGTTGTACTAATTGTTTGTGTATCCACAATGCCATCATTCATCACATTCTTTTTTTTGGAGAAAAAATTTTCCTTGTCATTAGTTGAGTTGGTGTTTGTGTTTTCCTTGTTTTTCTTGAGGATTCCCTTATGGATAAGAGCATCTTTAATACTTGCCCATTTTTCATTAGCTTGGAAATGGTGCTTGGAATTTTAATCTTAAGTCCATACATTAAGTTGGGGACTTGGTTTTAAATGTTCAGGTTAACTTGTTTTTCTTTAGGAATTTTTAGTGAGTATTGATTGGCTAAGCTCCTCCAGTGTAGTAAGAATGTGATAAATGGTTCTCTTGTCTTCTGTTTAGTTGAGCACAAATTAGAAAGTGTCAAATCATTTTTAATGTTGAATAAAAAGTGGGAGATGAACTTGTCTTCTAGTTCTGACCAAGATTTTATGGTATTAGGAAGTTTGGAGTACCATTCAAGTGTGTGCCCACCTAGAGAATAAGGGAATTGTCTCATGAGATAGGCAAGCTCATCACTAAGTTTAGTACAAGAGGTAGAAAATTTCCTGATGTGATCAATAGGGTTTCCTTTTCCTTAGTATTTTTTAAATCTTGGAGCCTCAAAGTGTTTTGGGAATGGAGGCATATACAGACTTTTATCAAATGGATTAGGATGTAAGTCCCTTTCTGTATATAGAGCCTATTTCTTCTAGACTCCCAATGCCTAAACTTGTTTGGAAAGTTTTTTGAATTGTTATAGTATCTCCTCATTAGGGTTTTGCATAATAGTTTTCTCTTCAATCCTTTTGTGTCTATGAGTAGACCATTTGCTATGGCAAGAACTATGTCTACTTAGTTATGACATTTCTATGTCTAAAGAGTCAGATGATGTGTCACTAGGTGGTGGAGGTATGTTAGTACCTCAAATAAAAAAGTTTCTTTGTTGTGGTACATGTTGGGGTACTTTTGTGGTATTTGTTGTAGTACTTATTACAATATCAACTATGATTTTTGTACCATGTGTCGTTGTTTCATCACTTGTGTGGTAGTTTTCATGCCATTTTCTATGGTTGTTGTTGAGATACCTATATTGGTTTCATGTGAGATCATGTATGTGACTATTTTTGTAGAGTTATCTATTGAGGTTGTTGTGGCACATGTTGTTGTTGCAACAAGTGTTTTTGATATGCAATTTTTTGCTCTAGACATCTTTGGTATTCCAACTATTTTTTGAGTTGTTCTTGTTGTTTAGAAAACAAGGCTTGTTGTTGTTGGAATTGATGTAGGTACATTGCATAAAATTCAAGTGGATTTATATTCTGTTGCATATTAGGGATGCTGGATGCTTTTACCACTTGAGCTTATTTTTGTTGTGGTTGATGTTTCTATTGAAATGTTGAATGTGTGTTAAGTGTATTTAAACTTGGTTGTGGATTTGAAATGTTAAGTCCTTGTAACACTATAGGTTGTTGTTGTCTTTGAAGTTGGTTATGCCCTTGAGAGTTGAACATCATTTTGTTGTTTTGGTACCTTTGTGTGTTAGATGTTTCTCCTTAGGACATCATATTGATTTGACAATGAGATGTGTTCCTTTTGGGAATGGGTGAAATGTCAATAAGACTTTTTCTTTATATGTCAATAGGGATAGTTGTAATTGATATTTCATATGGTGTACTCATGGGAGGCTCCATAACATTTGACGTCATAACATTTGGTAAAGTTAGGAGCAAGGGTGCACTTTTTTGATTTTCCTCCAAAGTAGGTATGTTTGGCATTTATAGAGTACAAGTCCATTTAGGCATGTCTTGTTGTTGCATTATGTGATTGAGATCAAGACTTAACATCCTTTTGGGGTATTTAGGAAGAGTCTTATTTCCATTTATTGGTGGGGTTTCATCAAACAAGAGATTAATGTTGATGTGTTCAAATGTACTTTGGAGGATTTAAATCATTGATTCTTGATGGGATATTATAGGTGCCATCATTATGTTCAAAATTTCCAAAGGTTGTTTTCCCTTATCTAAGTCCAAATTGATCATAGGCTATATGGTTTTGAGTGTTGAGTTGGTTTGATTTTTGGACTTAGGCCCCTCCAAGTTTGGGTTGAATTTAACAATTTCTCGGGCAGCCAAAAGTTTAAAATTCTTTCATAAGATTTTGTCTTGACATGCCCTAGCCATTTCTTTATTAGTGATGTCGTGATCTATATTGGAATCATTGTTTAGGTGTAAAGTACCTTGTATGTTTGAACTATCAAAGGTACTTGTGTTCAGTTTTCTAAATTCAAAGGAGTGTGTTTGTGTATCTTTCGTTGTGGTTGGGACACTTCCCCTTCTAGGTGGTATTGGTATGAATATGGGTTCAAAGTTAGGGATCCATCGAACCATTCCATGTGTAGGAGAAGCGTTTGAAGTAAACCTGATAGTAGATGTGTTTCTTAGGGTTGGTTGCAACATTTCTTGATCGTTAGGGTTTTGTGGATACATTCTTAGTGGGTCCAAAAGTAAAGGTTATGATGCTTCGATTTGGTATTCATCAAATGTATGTTGGGTTTTCTTGCTCTTATTTGGTCTTGGATGAGATTTAAGTTGTGTTTGCACCTCATAAAACAAGGGTGTCTCAGTTGTGTTGGCATGATACCCAAGGATGTTGATGCAATGGAGGAAAACCTAAATGAACTCTCTGCCTCCCAAGTGTGCACCTAAAATACCAACTACACTCAAATAGTACCAAGTTTTCCCTTGGTGCACTTGGGGCCCTTAAAGGCAAGTAGTTGGTAATCAAAAGGTATGTAGTTGGTAAAAATAGGTCTTGAGGTGACTATAATGTAGAATGTGAATGATTTGTGTGATTTTCAGTGTTTTCTAGAGTTTAAGGATGCAATGCAAGCTATGGAAGTGTAGACTAGGTTTATGGAACCTATGATGAAATTCCTAATTACCAAGCACACTCTAAAACTACCAACTATACATTGAAAATACCAGCTACACACCTAAAGTGTGCAGTTGGTAAAATAGGGGTGTAGTTGGTAAAATAGGCCAAAACTTGGAAATTTGGAAATGGGTATGCAAGATATGAGTTTTTTATTTGGATTGTTAAGAGTTTAGGGATATTATGCAATGTGAGGAAGTGTAAAATGTGTTAGAATCTGATAAGATTAATAACCCAGAAAACTAGTGCAAAGAGTAAATATCTAAACTATGAATGCAAATGATACAAAATCAAAATAGCATCATAGAGTTAGTCTCCAAGAGAGTAATGCAAATGCTGGAAGCAAAACAACATTAAGAGGATGCAAAAACCAGAGATACAAATACAAGCCAGGTAGCATGCTTATGTAGGCTAGGAAGAGGGAGGAGGTGGCAACACCAACCAATGAGGAGCAACCATCTATTGGACTAAAGATAGCAAGGTATCTTCCCAAGATAGCTAATGGATGCACACATGTAGGAAGGTGACACCTCACAACCATTCACCTAATAAGACATGCTTTATTAACCTAAGCGAGATTATTAAAAGTGTAGTAAAAACCTAGCAAAATAGGAAAAATAAAAAACTACACTAACAAAATGAACTAGGGTTTTGATATGCAAGTGCAAATATCCTAGGGAAACTATGCAAATGCAAATTTAAAGTGACATTTTGGAATTTGACTAAAGGAGATGAAAATGACTCTATGGGATGCAAAATGATGATTACGGTTAGAATTTTGGACTTGGAAATGATGTTAGAAGTTGATGTATGCAAGGTGGACTATGTAAGGGATGGTGTGCTAAGGTTGACAATGACATTTAGGATATGATTGAATGGTTTGACACACGATTTGGACAAGATGATTGTTGGATTTATTGATGGGATTTGATGTTTGGAGATGAATGCTTAGGGTTCTAGACTATGTAAAATGGAGTGATTATGCAAATAGGGATAAGTGGAATGACATTTAGGGAGCCTAGGAATATGATGATGCTATGATAAGGGTGCCTGAGAAGGTTTTGAACTTAGGATAAAATCTTTGGAAAGTATTTTGTCTAAGAGTTTAACCTTGTGAAGATGGACTTTGGATCTTGACCAAAAAGAGATAAAAGACAAAAAGATCAAGTCTATAAAGATGACAAGGTCAGATCCATCAAGACATAGATAGAGTTTGGCCAGAGAAAAATGATAAAAAAGACAAAAGGACTAGTCAAGATCCATCACCCATCAACACTAGGAGATACTCTAGGACTCATATTTTGTTTGGATTTTTGACTAAGTTCAAAGGTTTTGGGTTAAAAATGACATTTAGGGGGATCAAAATGATGATTATGCTAGTTGGATATGCAATATGAAAAGGTCCTAGGATGAAAAATAAAGTTTTGGGTGCAAGTTATCCCTAGGTGCACTTAGATAGTGCTAACTACACCATGTGTAGTTGGTAGTTTTGGTGTGCAGTTGGGATACTAAGTGCAAACTATGGGAAATGAGGCCTTAACAATACCCATAAATTGAAAATTTGAAAACTAGTCACCTAGATAGTGCAAAGTGCACCAATGGTGCACTTGGGGCCGAGAAGGGTGTAGTTGGTTATTTCTAAAGCATAGTTGGTAAGCTATAAATAGAAGATGGGTGTAATGGTGGCTCCTAAGCCCCTAAAACTACCTCCTAGAGGTCCCAAGTGCACCATAATAGAATAGAGTGAAACCTAGAATAGAAAGTTAATAAAATGCATGAATGAGAGCATATAATCATGTTATTGAGCCCCCTAATTAATCTAGATGTCATAAGAAAGTATAGATAGCCATTATACCCTTCCAAGTGAGCTCCTTCCTTGCATCTACAAGTACAAAAACAAGAAACCCCAGTTAGTTAAGCATGAATCACATTGGGTTCACCAATTGTAGGACCACAAAATGGGCTAATATCTAACATACTCAATAAACATACATTGATACCCTCTAGTCTACCATGAAAGAAAAATAAACAAAGGAAGCAACATAAAGTTAAAAACCCCCTCTTTTATTTGTAGCTCCCATGTCCTTCTTTCTTCTCCATGTGATGTAGTTCCAATTGTGTATAATGCACACAATTAGGAAGAAAGAAAATATGATAATGATAATGATATGAGAATACTAGAAGAAATGATTTGAAGCATCAAGATACTAGGAAGTTAGGACCTCAAGACTTAAGGCTTAGGACTAGAAATGAGAGGAAGAATGCTCAATTTAGAATCAACATGCAAGATGAGAGGACTGGACTTGTCACCTTGGATATGTGACTTGGCAAGAGTTTTCTTTGAGAATCCATGGCACATATGACACAAGATGGAAAATGTAGGATTGTATGATGCTTGGAAGTCAAGCATAACAAAAAATGGAAGAGGATCTATGGTGCGTCATGTGACACCTCAAACCCACTCAAAGCCAAGAATATATGACAATGGAAGCCAAATATAGATATGTGTAAGGGAATAAGAATATATGGATTATGACATATCTTAGCCAAGTGTAAATGGAGAATCCATGATGTGTCATGATGATGTCAATATTATGTGAAATATTTGAATTAAAAATCCATTATTCCACACAAATGGAAATTAGGAATTTGGAAATTAGATGTGAAACATGAGACTTAGGAAATTGTGAATTTCTATGGTTTACAGATGATGATGAATCAATTAATTAATAAAATTAATTAATTGAGGATGTTAATTAGAATGAATAATTAGCAATGCAAGATGAAAATGATTGGGATGATATAGGATTAAATTATGGGTTATTTAATTCTATAGAGAAAATTAGTAGATGATTGGCTAATTTGATTAAATAAGTGTGAGAATATCCTTTGATGAAAATGTGACAATTATGTAGATTGACTGGGATGATGAAGGGTAGACCAAAGCCATGGTCAACTTGATTGATTGATTAAAATTGATAACATGCCAAGAACACATGACATGAATTAAGGACACTAACATTTAACTAATATAGTAAATGCTACAAGATCGAGATTGATTGATATGGTTGGTCATAATAATATTAACAGATGTTGTTAATGTTATTAAAATGGTTTGATGATGTTGTGATCTAACATTGAAGGAATAAAAAATGTTAATGATTGAATGACAAGAATGACAATTTGACCTAGCAGTGAGAGCCATGATAGTACTAAGGTTAGATTGATAAGTTTGATAGATTGATATGTTTCTAAGGTGTTGATAGCTGCAACAATGCCTAGAATTTGATAGATGATGATTGATTTAAGGTATCTGACATGTTTCATGATGATTATGGTTGATTTTGGGTGATTATAGGTAGATTTGGAGTGATTCCATGTTGAATTTATATGATGCCAAGTTGATTTTATATGATGTGAAAGAGGATACGAATGATGACAAAAACTATTGAGATATAATCAAATGATGATCAACTTGGCCAAAATATCAGAGTTAGTAAAATTAGAAAATGGGATGAGTGAGTATGAAGTAGTGATGAAATTGTAGACATGAACCATTTTTGAGTGCCTACAACTATCTATCTAACTAAATTATTAAATAAACCTCCTATAATAGCTAGCATGTCCTAGGAAATATTTGACTTCTTTTTTCTTTGTGGGAATAGGGAGTGTGAGAATTACCTCTATTTTCATAGGGTCTTTTTGGATTCTAGTTTCAAAGATAAAATGTCCCAAGACCATGCCTTCCTACATCATCAAAAATAATTTCTCAATGTTGAGAGATAGGTTGTGTTCTTCGCATTGGATTATCACTTTCTCCAAGTTCTTCAAGGCTTTTTGAAATATGACACCAAATGTAGTGAAGTCATCCATATATATCTCCATGCAATCATGTGATATGTCAGCAAATATGTTATTACAACTCTTTGAAATTAGTAGGTGCATTTCATAGCCAAATGGTAATATAGAAAATGCATAGGTACCCCAAGGACATGTAAACATGGTCTTCTCTTGATCTTCTAGAGAAATACTTATCTAATTGTAACTACTATATCCATCTAGAAATGAGAAGTTCTTTTTTCCAATCAAAGTATCCAAAACTTGGTCACTAAAGGGAAAAGGAAAGTGATCCTTCTTTGTAGCATTATTTAAGTCTATGTAATCTACACATATCCACCACTTACCTCCTTTCTTAGGTATAATAACTAATGGTGATACCCATTTTCTATCAGAGATTGGATAGATAAATTCAACATCCAATAACTTCTACAACTCAGTCTTAACTATCTCATGTAATGCTAGATTTATTCTCCTCTAAGGTTGATGGAGTGGCAAGATTCCATCATTGATGTAGATCCTATGGATGAAGAATTTAGGGCTTAGTCCTACCATATCCCCATAATCCCAAGCAAAGGCTTTTTTATGCTAATTGAGGAGATTGGTTAACAATCCCAAATGTGATTGGGAAAACTTGTTGTTTACATGGAGATTATGACTAGGAGAAAGTTCTACAGTAGTTGTTAACTCTACCATTAACACTTTTGGTACTAGACTTGTAGCTACTTTACTTGGAAGTAATTGATCAATTATCTTAGGGCTTGTAGGGTAGACACAATCTTCATAGGTACGTAGCTTTAAGACAAAATTCTCAGCAATATCTTTGGCCACTATACATTCATTAGTAAGAATGCTCTATAGTATATCATCTTCCTCTTGCAACAACATGAGTTGGGCTACAGAATTCAGCTCTTCCTCTTCATCCCCTAAATCTAGACAAATATGTTCTCCCAAATTTGGCTGGGTTAGGTAGGTGGATATAGTGCTAGATTCCTTATACATTAACCATTCAAAATTGTCATCCTACTTGATTTGCAATTAAATTTAGCATCAGTGGTGGCTAACTAGGGTCTCCCTAATATGAATGGATAGCTAGTAAGTTTAACTTTAGGTGATAAGATAAGAAAATCAGCAGGGTATTCCCATGAATCTAAAGTCACTATCACATCTTCTGGGAAACCATCTAGAGTGACAGTTGAACTATCAACAAGTTGTGACATTTTGGGAGTTTCCCTTGAGACCTTTATGTGTAACCTATGTATTGCATCTTTACTCATCACATTTATTACTACTCCCAAATCAACTAAAGTATTTTTTATAGCATGTCCATTTATGATCAGATTAACTACTAAACTAACAAGATCTAAATATTTTGGTATCACTACCTTCCCTAGCATGATATTTGCTAATTGATTGACAAAATGGACTGTTTGAGGATCTTTCTTCTTCTACCTTGGCTTCTTAAGGCATGCTTCCTTAATAGTATTTCCATAAAGAGGGTTGTCCTTGATAAATTCAAACATAGGGATTTAAATGTGCATATTTTTTAGTTGCTCAACAATATCAAATGTCTCTTCCTCTTGGGGTATAGTTTTCTCTTTATTTACCCTATGTGGAAAGGAAGGATTCATTGAGGTGTGGTCAATAGTCCTACTAGGTACCTCAGTTGGTAGGTTGGTATTTGATAGTGTAGCTTCTAAAGTGATGTTGTAGGAGTGTCTACAACTTCCATGATAATAGGATATTCTAGTGTAGGTAGATTTGTACTAGATCTCAAATGGATATCAGATATCTCTAGTGAATAAGTAGGCACTGATGAGTATTAGTAGTGTATGTTTTCTACTATTGTTGCTTGTTGTTTGGATTTAGCTGAGATTGAGCAAGCAATTGGGTTGGCTTACAATTAGCATTATTTTTTGCAAGAAGTGGCATTATTTTAGATGGTTTCACTATAGGTGGTAGTTTTGGGTTACCATAATTTTGGTTAGGCCTCTGTGGAGGCCCCCTCTATTGGTTATTTTGTTGCCAATTTCCTTGTAGTGGTTTTCATTGATTCTACTAATTTTTCCACTAATTATTTTTCCAATTAGGCCACTAGTTGTTTTGCTAGTTTTTCAATTGATTATTTTGCTAATTAGGCCACTAGTTGTTTTGCTCATTTTTCTAGGGAGATTGGAAGCACTGAGAAGAATTTTGATAACTTTGGTTTTGCTATTGAATATTGTGAGGATTTTAAAATTATAGAGGATCTTGAGGCATACCTTGTCTTGAAGCCCATGGTTGATATTAAGAAATGAAGAACACTTAATCATTATCCTCATCTATCTTCATGTACTCAGTTGGAAAATCTGTATTCTTTAGGCTGGCTACCATCTTACAACTATAGTCTTGCTTTTGTTTGTGATAGTGAGGACAATACTTCACCAATCGTGATTTAGCCTATGTATGCTTCTCCTTTGTAGTCATGGTGTCAAGATTTGAGTGATTTAGTTATCTCAAGCTTTGAAATTCCCTGATTGATCCCTTTAGTGACTATGGACTGGTACACTCTACATTTCTTCATAGTTGACCTTTAGTAGTTAAGACAAATTTTCTTGAGGTCATCCCAAGAAGATTGGTATATATCACCACCAGCCATCAAGTCTAATTCTTCCAGACAATTATCATTTACTCCTCTCAAAAAGACTATTTTTTGTGAATCCTTCACCAATACATGGTAGGGGTTCTTCTACATTGTGTACAAAAAATGTGAAACATAGTCTTCCAATGTTTCATCCTCCTTTTGTGATATTCTAAAAATGTCATCTCCCCTTGGATCACTCCCCTTGCAGTAATCTTTATATTTCTCTAGAAACAAAGTCTACATCTCATCCTAGGTACCTATTGCATTGGATCCTAAACCCATGAGGCATTGTAAAGTTGATTTTTTCAGTGTTACTATAAATAACTTGAGTTTGTGGGCACCGGTGTTATAGTTAAAGCTATGAAAGAGTATGTCAAACTCAAACAAGAAAGTATCAAGATCCTCAATTAGAAGGCCATAAAAATTTAGAAGAGTAGTTGTGGGAATATTTTGGTGATTAGCATTGTTTATGAGGCTTGGGAGAGGAAATAGAAAAGTAGGGTGTGCTATTACTAGAGGTATTTAATTATGGGATTTCTATTGAAAAGGATCATTAGCTATGGGATTATTAACAATAGGTGGATTTAGACTAGAACTATCAAGAAAGCTGGCCAAGATTTCAACAAAAGGTTGAAGACTACTTATACTCAAAGATTCTACTCTAGAGGAAGATGCTGCAGAAAAATTAGGACTTGCATCTCCAAAAGGAAACTCAACTTCTTCGACTTTGTCATTCAAATTAATAGACCCTTTGGTGTAGGAGCACCCAGAGTACAAGAACATGAGAAAGTTAAGATTCCTTATTTGAGATATTTAAATCCATTTGAGTCATTTATATTGTATTTGGGTCAAGTTGTAAAGGGTATGAAGCCATTTTGTCAAAAATGCAAAAGTTGCATAAAAAGTTGTAAAATGCAACATTGAGAAAGTTGCTAATATTACAAAAATGATGTAAAAAGGTATATCGTTGGTTTTGGGGGTATTTAGGAAGGCATATAACCATAAAATGGATATAAATACCATTTTATGGTCGAACCAAATCAATTTTTGAGAAAGGGAAATATTTTGATACATTTTTGGTGCATTCTATTGTTGTTGTTTTCATTGGTGTTTTAGTTTTAGTGTTGTTTCTAGGCCTTGTACGACCATGTATAGCCTAAAAAATATGTAATATAGTAATGGATAGATATAATGATGAATCCTAATTCTCATTCTTTTTTTTTGGTTCAAATTTATGAAGAAAATAATAAGTTATGATCATTTTGGTGAAAATGGGTATTTTTAGATTTGAAATTCCTAGAATATAGTCATATTGTAGCATGTGGTATGGACACATTTTGGAGAATTAGGACCTATAATATATTAATTGTAAATATATGTGAACTATCTTTCATTTCCAATTGGTTTGATTCATTTTCATTTAGATTTTTGAAAGTTATGAAGATTTGAGTGAAAATTGGTTTTTAAATGCCTTCAATGGTGTTGAAGATAAAGATTTGATCTTATAAAATGATTTATGAATGGAAAAAATAAATAGATTATAGATTTGGAAACTAGACTAAAAAATGGAAACTATAAAATTGGTTTGGTGTTATTTGATGTTGGAAATGATTGAAATGATCATAAGAATACAATTGTTGGAATAATATATGGAACTGGTAAAGAATGTCCTCAATCATTGTTTTGTCATTGATATCAAACTTGCTACTTGTAGGGATGACAATTGCTTTAGTGATCCAAATACTATCAATTAGTTGATTTTCAAGGTGGAGGCAATCAATAAGATGTAACTAGAACAACTAGAGAAAGGTTGAAGTTATGATGTTGTAATGAAGTACAAGGATCAGTCGAGCCATTAATGAAAGAGTGTATTGGATGACATACTAAAAGATACAAAGAATGAGCACACTGAAACATATCAAAGATCTAAGGTTTTAGCTAAGTCTTTTGTAAAGCTCAAACTAAGTTTATTAGAGAGAAGGTGCCGAGAAAGCTAGTAAGAGCCGAGAAAATTCCTAGTTAAGTGCCGAGCAAGTTCAAGTGCCGAGCAAAACCAAGTGCCGAGCAGAATCAATTGCCAAGTAGGTATAGGTGTCGAGTAACACAGAGGTGTCGAGCACCAATAACTCAATAATGCCGAGTTGCAACATTATTTAGGAAATCGAAGATTCGTCAGATCTAAGCTAACAAAGTTGTTATCTAGAAATCTGTGAATTAAAAGGAAGATAAGAATGATGAACTGGTGGCACAAAACACCATGTAGAACATTTTTAAGATACAACTAGTGAAGTTTCAAGAAGAAAAAAAGATATGGGGTAGATACATTGTATCCTACCTAATCCATTTTGAAACCCTAAAATTGGAGAGGGAGAATTGAGTGGTAAAGGAAAATCAGACTTGTATATAAGAAGACATAAGTTAATGAAGAAAAAGAGTGGAATAGAGGGGATAGTAAGAGAGAGAGCCGTGGTCAAGCATAAAAGCATGAAATGCTAAAGAATGTGCTAAGGAGAAGATAACACAGGAACTCTGTTTAGATAGATTACATTAGCAAAATGAGTAGGAAGACTCAAGGAGATAAAGCTTGAGAGGGAGACAAGTAGTTAGAGCTGAAGTGATTGAAGCCAAGCATAAGGATTGAACTGAAAGAGTGATCTGAAATCTGCAAAGTATGTTGTAAGTTATGTCAGATCAAAAGACCATTATCGTTACTTTCTAGCAATTGTAATAGTAAGATAAATCCTATGGACTTAGGTTGGTTTAACAGCCATTAGATAAATCCTTTGACAGGGTGACATTCCAAGTGGATGTTCAAAAGACCTTTAACTAGGCCCATTCCTAATAGTTTGGTGAAATCCTCTAACAAGATCACATTTAACAGTGTGTTGTAAGCCTTTAACAGGGCATCACTTCATAAGAGTGAGAATCAAGTATCATGTTACTGGTGGTTTTTCCCAAATTGGGTTTCTACTTAAATCATTGTGTCATGTGTTGATCTTGAATGTTTTATCTTTGCATGTTGATTTACAGTAATTTGCTTATATGACTGATTTAAGTTTGAACATATGAGAAGGGTATTAATAGGGCATTTGGACCTTGAATAACTGATTCACCCCCCCCTCTTAGTTATTCTAAAGAATTCTAACAATTGGTATCAGAGCCTGACTGCTGATTCAGCTTAAAGGGACTACTAGCAGAAAAAATCAAAATGCCAAAGAGAGAAGTTCCCAAGCTCAACAAAGACAATTTTGTTGCATGGAAAAGTTTGATGAAGCTACATCTTGGATCAATAGGAGATTATTCCCAAAATTCAATTGTCACTGAACATGTAGATCCAATAGGTGCTCCTACTGCCGAAGACATGAAAAACAAATGAGAACACAACCAAACAATGCTAGAAATTGCCTCTACACTCAGCTATGCTGAATTTGATGATATCAAAGGATGTGACACTACATTCAAAATGTGGAAAGCCCTATCAGACATCTATGGAGGAGATCAGAATGTACAAAGAGCAAAAAGAGAAAGTCTCAGAGGAAAATTTGATGACATGAAAATCGAAGAAAGTGAGAATGCTACTTAGTATGGTGCAAGAATAAAGGAAGTGGTAAGTGCAATAAGATGCTTGAATGGTCAACTAGATGAAGATACTGTTAATAGTAAGTTCTTAAGAACCTTGCTCCCTATCTATGCTATTAGAGTATCAGCAATACAAGAGCTAAGATGTATACTAGGAAATGATCTAAGCTTTGAAGGTATAATAGGTAGACTCACTGCATTTGAGTTATCTAACTTTGACAACTACAAACCTGAAAATGTTGAATCTACTTTTAAGGCCAAGTTATCACTAAAAGATGCCGAACAAGTGAAATCAAGGAAAGGAAGAAAAATGAAGTATGTATCTAGTGATAGTAGCACTGATGAGGAAGATGTGGAACAATTGGAAGAATTGCTCCCTAGAAGATTTCACAGGGGCAAAGGAAAGTTCAAAGGTAAGATGCCTATCATTTGTTTCAATTGCAATGAAGTAGGTCATATTGCTGCAAGATGTCCATAGAAAAAGGATTCCAAGGAAGGCAACAAATACAAAAACAGAAGAGATGATGACAAGAGAGACTACAAAGAAAAAGGTAAGAAGTGTTATATTGTTGAAGAAAATTCTGATGACAATGATGATGAAGTTTTTTATGTAGCCATGAAGGACCAATCTGATGAGGAAGAAGCCACAACACTGGTGACATGTATAAACAAGAATGATAGATGGATCATAGATAGTGGATGCTTACATCACATGATAGGAGAGAAAAGTAAGTTTGTTAACTTTACTCAGTATGATGGAAATAGTGTTAGATTTGGTAATGATGCTCCATGTCAAATCAAAGGAAAAGGTTCCATTAAGCTCACAGACCAAATTTCATGTGACAATGCATACTATGTTGAAGGATTAAACTACAATTTACTGAGTGTCTCACAATTAGGCAATATAGGTTGCAAAGTGGAATTTGAAAAAAAAACTACAAAATCTATGATACTGATGGTAAACTAATAGGAAAAGGAGATCAAACAAAGAGTAATTTGTTTTACCTTGATATGGATGATGTTACTTGTCTACTTGCAAAATTTGATGATGAATGGTTATGGAATAGAAGATTATGTCATGTCAATTTTGATAATCTAGTCAACATCAGTAAAATGAAGAAAGTCAGAGGTTTACCAAAATTGAAGAAGCCTGATAATATCATGTGTAAACAATGTCATCTAGGAAAGATGACAAAGTCAAGTTTCAAAAGCAAAAACTATACATCTAACGAGATACTTGAGTTAGTTCACACTAACTTATGTGGTCCAATAGAAATACAAAGCTATAGAGGAGATAAATACATAATGCTATTTGTTGATGACTATTCCAGGATGATGACTGTTATGTTCTTAAAACAAAAATCTGATGCTTTTCAAATGTTTAAGTGGTATGTGGCCAGAATTGAAAAGGAAACTAGAAAAAGCTTGAAATGTCTAAGATCAGATAGAGGTGGTGAATTTACATCAAATGAATTTGAGATATTCTATAATTACAATGGAATCAAAAGACAGACGTCAGCTCCTAGAACTCCCCCACAGAATGGAATTGCTGAAAGAAGAAATAGATCTGTAATTGATTGTGCCAGAACATTAATGATGGAAAAGAATGTTGCTCTAAAATACTAGAGAGAAGCTTTAAGTGTAGTTTTTCATACATTGAATCAAGTACAAGTCAAGAAAGGTACAAATACAACACCTTTTGAATTATGGTATGGTCACTCACCAAATGTAAAACATTTCAAAGTGTTTGGTTGCAAATGTTTTATCCTTAAAGATGTTAGAAATGGAAAATTTGATGCAAAAATTGATGAAGGTATATTTCTTGGTTACTCCACAAGAAGTAAGGCATATAAGTGTTTGAATATTAACACTAACAAAATTGTGGAAAGTGCAAATGTAAATTTTGATGAGCACACAGAAGTCCAAGCTGAAGAACCAAAGAAAATGGAAGAGTACAGAACCTTTGTATATTTTTATGAAGGAATGACTGCTGATGAGGATGATGTCAATCAAATTGAAAGTCAACAACAAGTGTCAGTTTCAGCCGATTCACAACCAGTGAATGCTGAGTTGCATTCAGAAGCCGAGTTACAGAATGAAGAAAATGCACAATTTGATTCTGAAGATAGTATACATGATGAAGAACAACCTAACAATGAAGAGCATAGTGATCCTAAATCTAAAAGATCAAACATGGAAACAAGGATAGAGCCAAGATTATCCAAATATGTAAAAAGACATCACCCTACTGAAAAAATAATTGGTGACAAAGATGTAAGACCAATGACAAGGAACAGACTAAGACATGAATCATGTCTGATCAACAAATGTAAACCCAAGATAGTATATGGTGCATTACAAGATGGTGACTGGTATAAAGCTATGGAATAAGAAATTGATCAAATAAGAAAAAATAAAACCTGGAGTTTGGTTCCCAGACCAACTGACAAGAATGTGATTGGCACCAAATAGGTATTCAGAAACAAACTAGATGAGAATGGTGAGATTACCAGAAATAAAGCCAGATTAGTATGCAAGGGTTATGCTCAAGAAGAAGGAATAGATTATGGAGAAACATTCGCTCTTGTTGCTAGAATGGAAGGAGTAAGAACTTTACTTGCATATGCTACCTATAAAGATTTCAAAGTCTATCAGATGGATGTAAAATCTACCTTCTTAAATGGTATACTAGAAGAAGAAGTCTACATTGAACAACCAAAAGAATTTGTTGATGAAAAAAATAGGGATATGGTGTGTAAGTTACATAAAGCACTCTATGGTTTGAAATAAGCACCTAGAGCATGGCATGAGAGACTTCACAAGTATCTAGTGCAAATTGGATTTGAAAGAACTGGTGATAACAGCAACATGTACATCAAAGCTGAAGAAGGTAAAGACATTATTGTATCTGAAATTTTTGTGAATGACATAGTATTTGGTGGTAAGGAAGTACTTTGCAAAGGCTTTGCTGACAAAATAAAACATGAATTTGAAATGTCTATGTTTGGAGAAATCAAATTTTTTGTTGGATTGCAAGTTCATCAACTCAAACATGGAATATTTATTACACAATCAAAATACATCAAAGAAATTCTTAAAACATTTGGATTGGAGAAATCCAAACCAGTCAGCACACCAATGGCCATAAGAAATAAGCTATCAAAAAATGATGAGTCAGCTGAAGCCAATCAAACAATGTACAGATCCATGATTGAAAAACTACAATATGTTGTACATAGTAGACCAGACATAGCATTAGCAATTGGAATAGTGGCTAGGTTCTCTGCTAATCTTAAAGAAAATAATCTCATAGCAGTAAAAAGAATAATGAGATATCTCAAAGGGACTGATGACTTTGGTCTATACTACATAAAGAATGGAAAATTTGAACTCAATGCATATACAGATGCAGATTGGGGAGGAAACATTGATGACAGAAAAAGCACAAGTGGAGGTGCATTATTTCTAGGCAAAAGGCTGGTTACCTGGAGTAGCAAGAAACAAACATGTATATCCCAGTCCACTGCAGAGTCAGAATATGTGGCAACTATAGTCAATTGTACAAACATTGTATGGCTCACACATCTATTGAATGGAATGAAAGAAGAAGTAACAAAATCGGTGATATTGTATTGTGATAATACAAGTGCTATAAACATATCCAAAAATCCAGTGATGCATGCAAAAACCAAGCATATTGCAATCAAGTATCATTATGCCAGAGAATTGGTAGAAGACAAACAAGTGAAATTGGAATACATTCACACAAAGGAACAAACAACAGATATCTTCACCAAACCGTTGCCCAAGGATGCCTATGAATATCTTAGAGGCAAGGTGGGGGTTATACCCCTAAGTCAAGCGGTTTAAGGCGACAAGGAAGCTACCTTGCATCAACAGGAATAAATCATTGAAATATTAATAGGTCGATGCAAAGGATGACAGTAGGAACATAAACTCCAAATCAGTCACAAGCATGGTGACGGAGGGAGAAAGACAACAAGAAGCCAAAGCTTATATTTTGCATGATAAAGATGCTACATCTTTGGCATTTATGTCAAAGAGGGAGAAATATGTTGAAAACTGATCAATGCAAAGAAAGAGGGAGATATATATGAAAGAGGGAGATATATGTGATAAGTAGTGAAAATGCAGCAAATCAATACAATCTTGGTGGTAACTAAATTGATTACTTGATCAGTTTGGTTTGCCATCAATGCCAAAGAGGGAGATTGTTGGAAATGATTGAAATGATCATAAGAACAATTTTTGGAATAATATATGGAATTGGTAAAGAATGTCCTCAATCATTGTTTTTTCATTGATGTCAAACTTGCTACTTGCAGGGATGACAATTGCTTTAGTGATCCAAATACTATCAATTAGTTGATTGTCAAGGTGGAGGCAATCAATAAGATGTAACTAGAACACCTAGAGAAAGGTTGAAGTTATGATGTTTTAATGAAGTACAAGGATCAGTCAAGCAATTAATGAAATAGTGTATTGGATGAAATACTAAAAGATACAAAGAATGAGCACACTGAAACATATCAAAGATCTAAAGTTTTAGGTAAGTCTTTTGTAAAGCTCAAACTAAGTTTATTAGAGAGAAGGTGTCAAGCAAGCTAGTAAGAGCCAAGAAAATTCCTAGTTAAGTGTCGAGCAAGTTCAAGTGCCGAGCAAAACCAAGTGCCACGCAGAATCAAGTGTCGAGTAAGTTCAAGTGCTGAGCAAAACCAAGTACCGAGTAGAATCAAGTGCCAAGCAGGTATAGGTGTCAAGTAACAAAGAGGTGCCGAGCACCAGTAACTCAATAATGCCAAGTTACTGCATTATTTAGGAAATCGAAGATTCATCAAATCTAAGCTGACAAAGTTGTTATCTAGAAATCTATGAATTAAAAGGAAGATAAGAATGATGAACTGGTGGCACAGAACATCATGTAGAAAAATTTTAAGATACAACTGGCGAAGTTTCAAGAAGAAAACAAGATATGGGGTAGATACATTGTATCCTACCTAATCCATTTTGAAACCCTAAAATTGGATAGGGAGAATTGAGTAGCAAAGGCAAATCAGACTTGTATATAAGAAGACATAAGTTAATGAAGAAAAAGAGTGGAATAGAGGGGATAGTGAGAGAGAGAGCCGTGGTCAAGCATAAAAGCATGAAATGCTAAAGAATGTGCTAAGGAGAAGATAACACAGGAACTCTGTTTAGATAGATTGCATTGGCAAAATGAGTAGGAAGACTCAAGGAGATGAAGCTTGAGAGGGAGACAAGCAGTCAGAGCTAAAGTGATTGAAGCCAAGCATAAGGATTGAACTGAAAGAGTGATATGAAATTTGCAAAGTATGTTGTAAGTTATGTCAGATCAAAAGACCATTATCGTTACTTTCTAGCAATTGTAACAGTAAGATAAATCCTATGAACTTAGGTTGGTTTAACAACCATTAGATAAATCCTTTGACAGGGTGACATTCCAAGTGGATGTTCTAAAGACCTTTAACCAGGCCCATTCCTAACAGTTTGGTGAAATCCTCTAACAAGGTCACATTTAACAGTGTGTTGTAAGCCTTTAACAGGGAAGGCTTTTAACAGGGCATCACTTCAAAAGAGTGAGAATCAAGTAGCATGTTACTGGTGGTTTTTCCCAAATTGGGTTTCCACGTAAATCATTGTGTCATGTTTTGATCTTGAATGTTTTATCTTTGCATGTTGATTTACATTAATTTGCTTATATGACTGATTTAAGTTTGAATATATGAAAAGGGTATTAATAGGGAATTTGGACCTTGAATAACTAATTCACCCCCCCCCTCTCAGTTATTCTAAAGAATTCTAACATTTGAATTTTTTTTGGGAAAGATATTTGATGCCCTAGGTAGGTCAGATGTTTTACTTCTGGTTTATGACAGCGAAAATGGGTCTTGGTGTAGGTAGTATAACTTATAATTGGTTCTTTGGATTGGGATAATATTTGGATATATTTTAGAAGGACTAAATTTAAATAAATCCTCCAAAGGGTTTGGCAAGAAAAATTCAAGAATGAAAGTTATCAATAATGTAATTAGACATAGAAATCTGATTGTGTGAATGAATATGTTGTCTTTATTGGTGTATAATGTTAGGGTTCTTTGTTGAAATCTTTGAGATGTTCTTGGTTCCTCGAGGGTGTACCAACATATTGTGAATCCCTTGAGTTGAACTAAGATTACTTAAAGGTAAATACAAAGGGCTTTGCATCACCCTCGTGGAAGAAATCTATCATATTCATCTCATCGTCTTCCTCTTCAATGCATGCAATTGAATTCTTCACGCTTGTGAAGGAATTTTTAGACCTACACATCTCTAAAAAAACTAGCTATGTAAAAAAAAATGACTCAAAAAGATGTTCCTAGCCTGACACCATCCCCGATAACAGTGCCAAAAATGGTCCACTCATAATAGGTGTGTGATAATCATGCCCAAAGCCTTACTTAGGAATAGTTTATTCAATCTAGGGATTACTTCTCCCACCATGAGGTGCATTTAATTTGTTAACCCAGAGACATATACTTGAAATGATCAGCATGGTATATGCACTAGGTTCCTTAAAGAGTCATTATGCTTATGCTGCAGGAAAGTAAAATGCATATAAAGAACCTAGACTAGTGCTGCAGGAAAGTAACACACTTAACTCCTTACTAAATTGAAAGCTGGAAATGCAACTCTATGCTAACCCATATTTCAATCTAGACCATCCACTATAACTACTTTTGTAGATATTGCAGGAACATTTACAAAGTACGATGCTATAGGAAGAAACTATAACTTCTATCTGAAATACTTGAAATGCTGGAAATAAATCTACATACTCTAATCTAATACACCACCCAAGTGGGCCCCCTTGGCTAGCTTCTACTAATATACTAACACATAATGTAAACCAAGAATTACTTCATTATATTTCAAAAAATCCTTACAGAAGAACAATACATAAAACTCTAGATAACTCACTACAAGATAAAAAAATGTTTTTCCATAAACTTTTTTGAACCTCCTTAAACTATTGATCCAATCCCTATAAATAAATGATTGACACTTATTGTAAAATAGAAAAGAAAAAAAACTGACTAAAGATCCACTAGAGAAGAAGAGGGAATTATAATAGCCTACAAAATATGCAATAAATTTTGGGTGATCAACTCAACACAATAGTAAATGCAAAGGGAATTTAGCAACACTTCACCCCTATATTCCTAGAATAATGGCTCCTCCTTTGTCATAGTCATGTCTTTTGGTGCCATAATAATTCCTTTGCCGTAGTTGGGCCTTGATGCTCCTTATTTGAATGATGTTGACCACTCTCCATCTTCTTCCTTTCCTAGCAAGTTAGTTGCGATGCAGAAATATTTATGCAAATAAGCATAATCAAACTAAATCTAGATATTAGAACACATATTCTAATGGTTATATCAAATACTACATTATATGTATAATAATGGTAAAATTTGACATAACTATCTACTCATGGTTTAATAGTTCTATGTAGACTTTATCATAAGTTCAACCAGTTATTGTATGCACCCTAAAATGGTTACCTAGACTATGGGCTCCCATTATTCAATTTATCAATTTTCTAAATCAATGGTTTGCAATATTTTGTTAAATCAATTCAAATCAATTTCCTTGATAAAATTTGATTTTTTTCCTAAGGTTGATCATTTTATCCTAAGTCTTATTTAATTAAAAGAAAATTTCCCTTTTAAATAAATAAAATAAGTCCCCATTTAATTAAAAGATAACCTCTCTTTTAATTAATTAATTCATCCACATTTAGTTAATTAAGAGAAAAATCCATCTTTTAATTTAATTAAATATTTCCTATTTAATTAAAAGAACTTGCTCCCTTTTAATTAAATAAATCCCCACTTAAAGAGGAAATAAAATAATTAAAAATTAAAAATTTCTCTACAGTTAAATGCATATATTTCTAAGTGGGATTCCATTTAATTCTTTTCCTACTTTCTCATTGGTGAATCTTTATTTCACATGGATCATTCTTTCGCCACCCTTGATTAAATCTTTTTGCCTCTTAATCTTGATCGTCCAATCTTCTTTATAAGGTAGAGCCCTCTCCTCATTTCATACACACACCCTAGGCTATTGTTATGTTGGAGGTTTGGAGAGAAATTTTTGAAGGAGTTTGAATACTAAAGTTTTTTTGTGGAGAACTTCTATCTTCTTGTCTTCTTCTCTCATGCATCCATGGCTTCCATCATCACGATCCATCATTGCATTTTCATATTAGCTTAGATCTTGATTTCATAGATTAGATCTTGCATTAATAGATTAGATCTTGCATTGATAGATTAGATATTGTATTGTTTTGTATTGATATCATATATATTAGTTTTCATCTCCATTTGCATGCATATTGGATCTTTGAATATCTCATTTTATGGTGTATTTGCATGGGTACAAACTAGGTCAAATAGAGGGCCTCCATTACAAATCCTTGCACTTCATGAATAGAGAGCTATGAGCTTCCATTCGAGACCTTATTCTTGAGCAATCTTGGATATAACGACTCAAAGAAGTGTGCTCACATTTTAGGGATATAGTTATGCGTTCAAAAATTTCCTAGCATTGTTAAAAATAGAGTATTTAAATTAATATAAAATAGAGGCAATAATTAGCCTCATCAAGAGGATTGTAATATCTAACTCACACAAGGCAAGATATATAAAATGTAGTTGGAATTGTTCCAAGATTTTAAGTTGACCCCATAGAAGCACATTATGTAGTAGTTAAAAGGATATTTAGATATATAAAGGGAACACCAAAGTTAAGATTATGGTATGATAGATCTAATGATTTCACTTTATATGCTTATACTAATGTTGATTGGGAAGGCAATATGGATGACAAAAAGAGCACCAGTGGTTGAGCATTCTTTCTGGGAGGAAGATTGGTTTCTTGGTTAAGAAAGAAGAAGGATTGTATCTCATAGAGTATAGCAAAGGAAAAATATGTTGTAGTAGCTAACAATTGTAATCAAGTTGTTTGGATGAAGCAAATTGATGAAGGGTGCTCCCCTTAAACATAACAGAAAACAAAGAAACAACAACAAATGCGAGAAACAACTATGAACTTCTTATTTGTGCCAAAAATGTGAAATTAAAAAATTCACAAGTATAATATGCTAACCCACATGGGAACCTTTGTTACAGTAATATGCAAGACAAGCTACAAACTATCATCCAGAGCTATCCTAGACAATGTTCTGGCCTTTCTTAAATAGGCAATTTTATGCCACCTGGGAAGGTTCTAGACAATGAAACTTAATACCTAGGGCCAACAGACCCTAACTATACATATAGAGTGAGCCAAATACATCTTTGACAATCAGTTTAGATATTTTGGGTAGCCAAGCTTTGAAAGGCCATAACTCATGAACTGTTGCTCTAATTGGCTATTATAACCACTTTTTGAAAATGCCATCTTCTGATCTACAGGCTCGAAACAATGCTAGCACCATTTCATCAAGTTTTTGGACCTCATCTAGGCACTCTAAGGCCTCCAATGGTGAGCCTAAAGATTTTTCTACAAATTTTTCCATCAAAAATCTGCAATAACTTCTCTGATACTTATGCTTGAGCACTGATATTTTTATGGTAGGCTTACAACTCTAAAATGAACCTTCTTGTAGAAAATGAGAACATTCTGAGCTCATATGAAAAAATTAATAAAAATAGAAAGTTCCTATAAATAGTAAGCATCATGTCTACTAGTCTTTATTAAAATTGAAAACACTAAAAATAAAATATTTTTGGGTGATACAAGATTTCTCTTACACCTAGGATGCTCTACATCAGAAACTCAAGATAATTTGAGAAGTGACCCCATCACATATCAGGTGTTTAGACAAAACCCATGATAGTTAACCTCCTCCTTTTCTAGCTGTGATGAATCCTCAAGTGGCATCCCTTTCCATTTGCAGAGATATTCCTTATAAGTTCTGCTCCTGGTACTTTTCCCAACATAACTATCTAGAATCTCCTCAATTTTCTTTGTAGCTAAACTTGCTACTAGAATACTCCACATCGTTTCTCTTCATCACCTCCTTCATAATACTCTATCAAATCTAAAATGTTAAATGCTAGTGAAACATTTAATTTAGTAGGAAACTCCACTTCATATGTATTTCCAAAATCATGCCTTCTTACTATCTTGCATGATCCAAACTTCTTCATGTTCAGCTTATTATATGTACCCACTGGAAAATGCTCCTTTCTCAAATTAACCATGACTTCATCTCACATTTGAAATTCTTTATACCTCCTTTTCACATCTGCCTTAGCCTTATGCTATGTATTCATCTTTATGATGTGCTTCCTCACCTCCTCATGGATGTTCTTCAAATGTTCAGCAAAATATTCTGCTTCAACACTACTTATCTCATCTTTATCTAACTACCTCAATTCAAAAGAATTTCTAGCACTACTCCCATATACAATATAGAATGGTCATTTACTAGTACTTCTATTGATATAATTACTATATGAAATTTTTTCCTGTGGTAAAATCACATCCCATCCTTTTGGTTTATCTCCAACCATGAATCTCAAAAAGTTTCCCAAATTGTGATTTACAACCTCTGTTTGTCCATCAGTCTATAGATGATGTGATAAATTGAACTTTAAATCTATCTTCAAGTTCTTCCATAATATATGCCAAAAATACCCAACAAATTTGGTATTTTGATCTAAAACTATGCTCTTTGGCAGACCATGTAGTCTCACCACTTCTTTGAAAAATAATTTTGCTACATGAACAACATCACTAGTCTTCTTGCAAGGAATAAAATGTGTCATCTTTGAAAACCTATCAACCACCACAAAAATAGAATCATACACATGTTGTGTCCTCAGTAATCTAAGAACAAAATCCATACTGACATCCTTCCATGGCTTCTCTGGTATAGGTAATGGCTGACAGAACCCTATATTTTGCTTCACTCCTTTTTCCATATAACATACCCTACAACTCTGTACAAACTTCTTCACATCATACTATAACTATGGCCTATAATAATTCACAGCAACCAAAGCAATTATCTTATCTCTACCAAACTATCCAGCTAATCCTCCACTATGTTTCTCCTTGATGAGATTCTCTCTCATTGAACTTCTTGGAATGCGCAACTAACTTCCTTTGAATAGCATACTATCCTAGATCATAAAATCCAACCACTTTGTTTTGTCACATGTAATGGATTTTGTACAAGCCTTCCACACTTCACCAAAATTAAGATCGTTTGGATACAAAGTATTGAGTTCCTTTAACCCAACCACCTCTATCTGCATTTTTGTTAGCAAAAGTTGTCTTCTACTAAGAGCATCTACAAATCTATTAGAATTTCCACTCTTGTGTTTCAAAAAAATTGTATAACTTTGCAAAAACTCAACCCACTTCAAATGCCTTTGGTTCAATTTTCCTTGCCTATTAAAATATTGCAAAGCCTGATGATCAGTATACAAAACAAACTCCTTAGGAAGAAGATAGCGTCTCCACTTCTTCAATGGTTGAACTATAGCATAAAATTCCTGATCATAAATAGAATATTTTCTTTTTGCATCATCCAATTTCTCACTAAAATAAGCAATAGGTCTACCTTCTTAGCTAAAAATAGCTCCTATTGTAGTACCACTAGCATCACAATCTACTTGAAACAACTTGTTGAAATCTAGAAATGCTAAAACAAGCTACTCAATAACTTTATGTTTCAATAGATTAAAACTCTTATCTACTCCTTCAGTCCACTTAAATTCTTTCCTATCCCCTCTCATTGTTTTAGTCAAGGGTCCATAAATACTGCTTAAACCTCTCTTGAACTTTCTATAAAAACTAGCTAATCCATGAAAATATCTTACCTCTATCACACTCCTTGGTGTAGGCCATTGAAGGATAGCCTTCACTTTCTCTAGGTCCATTTTTAGACCTTCTACTGAGACTACAAATCTCAGGTACACCAATTCCTTCTTTTCAAAACTGCACTTCTTTAGGTTTATCAACAACTTTTCTTCCCTTAACTTATTAAACACCTTGCACATATGAATCAAATTCTCCTCCAATGTCTTACTAAAGATCAATATATCATCTAGGTAAATAATGACAAACTTAACTAGAAACTCCTTTAGTACCTCATTCATGAGCCACATGAAAGTGCTCAGTGCATTGGTTAGCCCAAAAGGCATGACTATCCACTCATACAATCCTTCTTTTTTCTTGATAGCAATCTTCCATTCATCTCCTTCTCTGATACAAATCTAATGGTAACCACTCTTTGGATCTATCTTTGTGAAATGCTCAACTCTTCTTAAACATTCCATAATATCATCCATCTTCGAAAAAAAAAACCTGCTCTTATGATATTGTTGATAGTATGAGAATCTATGCACATCCTCCATTCTCTATTCTTCTTTGGTGCTATAGCACATGGACTCAGATTCTCTCGAATCAACCCTTCCTACAACAACTCATGAAATTGTCTGTTCAAATCTTCACTTTCTACTATGTCATTCTATGTGCTACCTTGTTTGGAAAACTAGCTCCTAGAATCAAATCCATTTGCTAACTAATCTTACTCATTAGGAGCAATCCATTAGGTACATTATCTAACACAATATCAGAAAACTTTCTCAACATATCTGCAAATTTTATAGGTACCTCCTCTATATCTTCTTTACTATCTTTTGAAATTATAGCAAAACACACATGCTCACACTTCATACCTTTGAGAAACTATTTTCTATCAATAAAACATATTCTAGCAACACTACATACCTTTTCTCCTTTATTCTTTAAGGATTTCAACTTATATTTCACTCCATCCTTTGTTAAAGTGTAGGTATTTTCTTGCCCATCATGTACAACATGCTTGTCAAACTGCTACGACCTACCCAATAACATGTGACATATGTCCATAGGTATGATATCATATAGTACCTCATCCTAGTAGCTTCCAATCTTGAACTTCATTGAGAACTGCTCATTAACCATGACCTTGTGGTTATCTTGCATCCAAGCAATACAATATAGATACGAGTGTTTTTGTCTCTTGAGCTTGAACTTGGTGACCATCATTTTTGAGACCAGATTGTTAGGACTTTCACCATCAATGATCACATCACAACACTTCTCTTCAAATCTACACCATTTGTGAAACAAACTTCTTCTTTGATCAGGTTCATTCTCACCACTTAATAGGACTGTCCTGTTAACTAGGACTTCTCCTCTTTCAACATCTTCATTATGTGAGGATTTGGCATCTTCATCAACATGTGCAACTTTGGCCTAGCTTTCTATTCTTTAGTCTATTCGTTCTCGGTATTGGGTACATTCAACTACTCCATGCCCTTCTTCTCTATAGTGAAAACATTTTCCATGGAAGCCTCCTCTTCTAAATCCTTGTCCTTCACCTCTTCCTCTTTGATCTCTATTGTTCTAATCATGAAAATGAAAGGAATTTTTCCCCCTCTGGTTCTAACTACTACTTCTAGCCTCATCCTTATTCTTCTAGTCATCATTACAACAACCATAAGATCATCCACTAGATCTTCTTTTGTGACCTCTTCCATTATTCTTGTTGTCAAAATTCTTGTTTAGTTTCTCCTCAACTCTTAGGGAAAAACTAGTATGCCTCCTCAATACTATTCATTCAAACTAGACTTAGTTTGTCTTGAATACTTGGCCTTAACCCATTAAGATAACATAAAGCTTTCTCCTTATTAGTTTTTACATGGCCAATTCTGATGAGAACTTGGTAGAACTCTTCAGTATACTCTTGAACATATTTTTCCATTTGCTTCAACCCTTGAATCTTCTTCAATAGATCAAGCTCATAATCTGTAGGAATGAATTCTTACTTCAATTCATCTATCATCCACTCCCATCTAGTGTTTTTTCCTTTCCCTATCTATTTAACTCCAGTTGAACTTCCTACCACTAGATCTTCAAAAGTCCCTTCAATTTTTCCTTTGCAAACTTGACCCTATTAGGATCATCAATATCTTCATACTAAATGTAATCCTCTAGTTCATTGATCCAATTGATTAGCTCCTCTGGGTTAAGATTTACCAAAAATGTGGGAACCTCAAACTTAGTTCTTTTGCTAATCTTGGAGATGTCTCTAAAAAGCCTCTCTTCCTCTGGGTTTAGAACTGCCTCTGCTTTGGCATTTTCATCTACTTCATCCTCATTCTTGATTTCATCTCTTACAAGAAGATTCATTCCTCTATGAATTTTCTCTTCCAATGCTTCCATTTGTCTTTGGAGGGCTAAAAAACCATCATGTGTAACACCTACAACTCTTATGCCATGCTCTCTTTGTCGAGGCATTTTCATGCTTTTAGTAAAACCCTAGTGCAAACTACCTCAAATTGGTGATCTATCTACATGCTTAGCCCAAAAAATGGTTTGGTGTGAACTACCTCACAGTTGGCGATCTGTCCACACACTCAAGAACTCTAGCTCTAATACCACTTGATGAAGGGTGCTCCCCTTAATACCATAATCCATAATAGAAAAAAAAGACACAACAACAAATGCAAGAACAAAATATGGAATTCTTATTTGCACTAAAAATTTGAAATTATAGAATTCACAAGTACAATATGTTAACCCACATAGGTGCCTTCATTACAATAATATGCAAGACAAGCTATGAACTATCACCCATAGTTGTCCTAGACAATGTTTGGGCCTTTCTTAAATAGGCAATTTTATGCCACCCAGGAAGGTACTAGACAATGAAACTTAATACCTAAACCCAATAGACCCTAACAATACATATAGAGTTGGCTAAATACATCTTTGACAATTATTTTAGATATTTCAGGTAGCCCAACTTTGAAAGGACATAACTCACAAACTGTTTCTCTAATTGGCTATTATAACCACTTTTCAAAAATTCCATCTCTTGCTCTACAAGATTGAAACTATGTTAGCGCCCTTTCGTTGAGTTTCTAGACCTCATCTAGCCACTCTCAATCCTATAATGATGAGCCTAAAGATGTTTTTGCAAATTTTTCCACCAAAAATCTGCAATAACTTCTTCGATACTTATGCTTGAGCAATGAGATTTTTATGGTAGCCTTACAACTCTAAAATGAACCTTCCTATAGAAAATGAGAATATTCAGAGCTCATATGTCAAACATACTAAAAATAGAAAGTTCCCATAAATTGTAACCACCCTATCTACTAGTCCTTTTTAAAATAGAAAATACTAAAAATAAAATATTTTTGGTGATGTAAGATTGCTCTTACACCTAGGATGCTTCTGCATCATAGATATTGAAGGATACAAGGATAGAATTTATTGAGCCTATAGTCATACATTGTGATAACACAAGCATAGTGAACATGTCTAAGAATCCAATGTTGCATTCTAATACTAAGCACATTTCTATCAAATATCACATGTTGAGAGAGAAAGTTGTAGAAAAGAAAATCATATTGGAGTATGTAAGCACAAAAGAGAAGATTTCATATATTTTACTAAGCCTCTTTCCAAAGAGATTTTTGAGTATTTTTGAGGTATGTTAGTAGTTATGCCCCTACCTACATCAGAGTAGATGATGCAAGAGTGTACCAGTCTAGTGGTATAGAGCACTATTGTTTATCTGGAGTGGATGTTGATGCTTCCTATATGGGGGAGTATCTATGATGAATAGAGCCATCTGGGACTATTGATAAATGTTTTTTTGAATAGTGTCTTTGGACACTTGAGCAAGGCATAAATAATTGTTGTAGAGATTGACAAGATGCAATGATAGATGGTTGTTGAAACCTTTGGCATTAATGTCAATAGGGGAGAGATTACAAAATGAAAAACATTTTGATATAGAATAAATTGAGGGACATCAATGGGGGAGAAGCATGTATGATTGATGAAGAGGATGTAAGATTGATGAAGAGTGTAAGAATATTCCTAAGTGAAAAATTCATCCAAGAACTAAGAACTCAAACACAAGCACAACTGTAAACTAGAAAGAGAGAGTATGGTTAGAATGACAATATATTCATTCAATATGCATTTCTAAGAGTACACTAGGAGTGCCTATATATAAAGGCTTTTCAGATACATCTAGAATGATTCAAAATCAAAACCATGTTATGTCATACAACTAGGCACATGTCCACCAATTATGGGTTATCCTTCATTAAACACGAAAGTAAGTGTGATGATGAGAGGATAAGCCTACAAGGGTGTGACATGAAAATCAATGTTGTAGACACCATGTGCTAAAATAGAGTTACATACTCCTATGTTGTCAACATGAAAACTCATAAAGGTCCACAAACTCCTAAGTGTCTCACAAAATAAAATAATAAAATAATGCATTAACCTAAGTAAACTTAAGTAAGTGTAAATAGTAAATATATATTTACACCAACATCCCCCCTTGAGTGCAACTTAGGGGAATACCCTTAAGCTTACAAAAACTAGGATGAAGTGCATGATGGGTCTTGGCTACTAGGCCATGTTAGGTACCCATGTACATAATGAAATGAAATCTCTCATAAAGTGGAGAAAGAGGGAAAATCTCATGGGAAAAACCCTCCTCCAAAAAGAGAGATAAATAGGGATGCATGGATGGATGGAGTAATCAAGACCCCCCCATTATGAAATACATCTAGTATACACAATAAGTGAATAATGAGAAGAACAAGAACCTCATAAGAGGAAAAATCCTACCATAAGAAAGAAGAGGAAGAGAGACAAGGTAGTCTCCCATAAAGGAAGAATGCCTATCAGTGAAAGCTGCTCTAAAGAAGAAGTTGGTCCAAGAGTGTAGAATAATATTCCCTCCCTTAGGAAGAAACAATGGAAAAGATATAATCCTAAAGATGTATGACAGTCCTAAAACTTGCTTAAGTATCCCTATCTTGATGCTGATGGTTGCCCCTTCCAACTATGCTAAAAAGAACAAATGCAGATCTAGCAAGGATATCTATTAAGCCTGTTCCAATGAACCATCTATTTCCTCAACTAAAAAAGAGAGCTCTGACAACTACTATTCATAAGTATCCAAAATCATGCCAACTTGTAAAGATTAATCATGTAGAGAATGTACATGAGGGTTAGAGTGAGCCCTCACAACAACTGTAGAAGGATCACCTTCATCAATGAGAAGATGTAAGTCCTCAAGTCTATCTCCCAAGTCTGCAGTGTGTGACTCCATAAACAAACTTGCAATGTCTACCATGTAGTCATCAACTAAAGCTAGAACTAGAAGACAAGATATACCATGATGTGTTAGACCTTTCACTGAGGCAATATAAGCATGCAGACTAGATTGATGATGTGACCTCTCACTACAACTATCAATAGAACCCCATGTGTCTGAAGCTATTGAAGCACTATCACTAGTGTCACTATCAGATTCCATTGAGTATGATGTGCAGAGAGGATTAGAGGATAAGCTAGGTGAACTTTCCTCAAAGTGAACATCCTTCTCCACAAAAATCTCATGAGTCTCAGGATCCATAAGTCTATAAGCTTTCTCATTATCTTCATAACTGATGAAAGTACAAGGCCTAGGTGCTGGTACCTTGCATCCCCTGGAAGATAGGTTTGCCCATGTTAGACAACCAAAGACTTTGAAATGAATCACAACTAGTTTTCTACCACACCATGCCTCAAAAGGAGTCTTCCTAGATAAGGCATTATGAGGAGACCTGTTAAGTATGTGAGTAGAACTATTAATGGCTTCAACTTCTAATGTAGGATTGAGAGACTTGGCTTTAATCATGCAACTTGCCATGGATTTGAGACTCCTAAGCCTTAGTGCTACAACATTTATCTTGTGCAAACTGAATGGTGGTGAATTTTGGAGATCAATTCCCTCAAGCTTGCAAAAGTCCTTAAGTCTTCTATTTACATATCTATTCTCATTTTCCACCCATAGGACCTTGATGGCTTTCCTTGATTTGCACTCAACATGAGTCTTGAAGGCTTGAAGCTTATGAACCACTTCATTCTTGTGATGACGTAGACCCAAGTGAAATGTGAAAAGTGATCAACAAAAATAAGGATGTAGTGGCCTTGGCTGACTAAAGTCACTGCAAAAGGTCTTGCAAAAACCATGTGAACTAACTGAAGGACAACTAGTTCTCTAGAAGACTTCCATTTATCATACTTCTCCATGAGATGCATATCCACTAAACATGATGAACACTCACCCTTAGAAAAGTTGATGTTAGGTAGACCTTTGACAATGTGTTTTGAGCAAATTTGCTAAAGAGAGTGAAAGGCAAGATGACCAAACCACTCATGCCATAATGTGATGTGTGAAGTAGAGTGAGTCAAAAAGGCTTGTGAAGGAGACTTAGGCACAAAGTGGGAGAATGAATAAAGTCTCTTTTCATCATTGACTTTCCCTACTACAACCAATGAATCATCTCTAAGACTATGCAACTTCACTAAATCTGGAAGGAACTCAACTTTATGACCATCTCCAAGGTGAGTGATTTGGTAAACTGATAGGAGATTGGAGCTAAGGTTTGGAACATAGAGAACATCTTTGAATTCCCCATTTTTCATTTCCACATGTCCTTTTCCTTCAACTTCCATTTTAGTATCATCTCCCACAAAGATGTATGGTACCTTTGTCTGCTTTAATGAAGAAAAATCTCCCTTTGAAGAACCCATATGGTAAGAGGTACCTAAGTCAAGTATCTATTCTGAAGAAGAACTTGTATTTGCCATAAGTGCTTGCCCTTTTCCCTTTGAAGAGGTTGGAGTTGAATCCTTGGAAGTACCTGGCACTTGAATCTTGTTATTCCTGAGTAGGTTTTCCAACTCATCAATTATTTTAGTCTTGCAATGATGCTCATCATGATTTGGCTTTTTGCAATATGCACAAAAAAATTTGTCCTTTTCATTACTTCCCTTCTTGCTAGAAGAAGAACTGCCTTAATGAGAGGAGGATTGTTGTGTCTCAGATTGTGTTTTCAGCTTTCACCACTTCTTGTTGCTGTTGCTTTTCCCTCCTTGACTTGATTGGTGCTCATCACTAGCCACCAAGGCTTTGGTCTTTGATGACTTGAGAAGTCCTAAATCCATCAAGTGAGATTTTTGAACAATCAACATTTCTACAAATGTATCAAATGTAGGCTTCTGGTGAGTAGTTCCCATGGTCAACGTATGAGTATTAAAACTTGAAAGAAAGGAAGCATACTCTAAAGGTAGCCTCTTTAGAATGTGATGAATCATCTTTTCATCCTTCATGGGATTTCCATAATCTTTAAGAAGTGTCCTATACTCATTGGCTTTGTTGATGTAATCCTAAATTGTGTCAAAGTTCTTTGGATCCAAGATAAGTAAATCATCCTCAATCTAAAATCCCTTTTCTTCATCCACCTTACCATAAAATTGTTCAAGTTTATCCCAAGCTAGTTTGGATTCTTTACAATTGGCAATGTGAAAGAAGAGATCTCTATGTACACAACTCCTGATAATTCCTAAAGCCTGTTGGTCTTTTCTTTTCCATTCAATGAGTTCTTCAGGATCAACAGGTTTGGGAATTGTACCATCAACATAAAGACTATAACCTTTTTCTATTAATCTACTCCAAGGAATATCTTTCCATGTAGAATAATTGTGTGAAGTTGGAGGTGGACATTTAGATGAACCCATGATGCATAAATGAAAAGAGCATAAAAGAGAGGTACAAGAACACAATACACACCCCCCATTTTTCACTCAATCAAAAGACCCTTCCAAAAAAGATGCTTTTGGCACTTTATAAGTAGTGTGTACATAATGGGCCACTTGTCAAAATGAACAAAGTGAACTTTCTAATTTTTCTTTTATAACTTCCTTAATTTTGAGGCCCAAATCTATCACTAAGCACTATAGCTTAGATGTACAATAATCCTAAAAAATAATCAAAGCTTTACAATGTAGGAAAAGTCCTAGTTCTAAAAGTGAGAAATTTTCCCATACAACCCAAAATATAACTATAGATCTGGAAAGTAGATGAAAAAATATGCACTTTCAAAAAAAAAAGAACTTGAAAAAGCGAATAGATGTGCCTATACAAAGCATTTGAAGTTGCAAAATGTAGGATTATGCAGGTACAATCACCAAAAAACACAATTTCTAAAAAATACTTGAACCAAAACCAGAAAAAAACACCACCACTAGAAAATCTAAGAAATTCTACCCAATTTCAAAAAAAATTACACCTAAATCAGAGTCCGAATGACCAAGTTATGGGCTCGCAAAGTCAGGCTGGCAAATTGAAAAGCAATCTGGAGAGGGGTCTAGAAGAAAAATTATGTTTAAATTTGATGGTCAAATGGCCATCATAGTAGTTATAAAATCCCTAGTTTTAACAGTTAGATGGCCATCAAATTTAACCTCATAATTGGCTGACGTCAGTGAAAAAAAGAGCCTCCCTATGATGTGGTAGATAATGTGTCATACTATACTATATGGACTATGTCATATAGATGATGTGGCAAGTAAAACTTGTCTAGTCGGTGGCCTACATGGAAGGCTACTGTGTTCTTGCATTGACATGGAAAAGAATACATGTGGTAGTACCCAGCTATATACGTGTCACTGTCAGTTGATGCTGACTGTGCCATTGTGTGTTAAGCTGATCCTGGTGCTGACACGTGTCTTTCATTGCATGGCACAAGTGGGTGGGTCATAGTCCTAACATGAAGTTTCATGGCATAATCCTGATCCATCCACATGTCCTATACTTTTACCTTTATGCGGGTGGGAAAAAATCAAATTGGCCAGAGGATTTAAATCACAATCAAAAAGTTTGTTTAGCGATTGCTGGAATCTATGCACTGCTAGTAGAAAATCTAACAAGTCGAGATGTAATTAATGAGTGGCCAAAATTTGAAGATGTTGCTAATATATCCATTGTCCTCACTAGAATCACCAATACATTGGCTAGAAATTGAGCAGGCATGCAGGGTTTATTATATGTCATGTCAAAGGAAGCAAAACATGGCGGCATAAAATTAAGATTGGTCAAAGTTTGTGTGGGAATTATCCCACATTGGCTGCGGGAGGGCCCGTAATAGTGATTAAATGAAAAAAACTATGGGTTCAATGCAAACAAGGCAGCCCACTGAGAATGTAGTGTGCGGGCTGGTCTTGTTGTGGTGCCAAATTTGTTTGCCAGTGTTATGGAAGGTGCCACCGATTTGTGTGCCACTAGTGGTATATTGTGCAATACAGCCGCAATGCCCAAAATAATGTTGAATGTCCACTATGAAATTCTCTGCAACAAAATAAAATATTCCTCTAAATAGCAGAGTTGGGGTGTCATTGCCTGGTTCTACTAAAAAAAATTTCTCTATTGGGCACCCAAAGGGCAAAAATTTTTTAGAGAATTTTGACAAAAATAATTGCAGAGAAATAAAATTCTAGATCCAAAAAATTAATTAAATCTACAAGAAACGACCATACCCAAATTGCAAATTAGAGCCTCTAGGTGCCGATTTGCAAAATTATTTTGCCTCATGATCGACTTTGGCCCAAGGTAGTTGAGTTTATAGTTGATCTTCAATGATTCAACATTCTAGATGCAATGGCGAGGTTAGATCTGGCTCTAGACACTCCCAATTTCTATAGTACTCTAGATTTAGGCTGAGGTGCTGAAGCAACAATGGTCTCGAATGGCTATGTGATGAAAAAATCTCTAAGCTCTGATACCATGTGAGAATTTTTCTAAGGAAAAATTTTATCCAAGAACTAAGAACTCAAACATAAGCACAACTGTAGACCAGAAAGAGAGAGTATGATTAGAATGATGATATATTCATTCAATATGTGTTGCTAAGAGTACACTAGGAGTGCTTGTATATAAAGGCCTTTGAGATACATCTAGAATGCCTCAAAATCAACAACCATGATATGTCATACAACTAGACACATATCCTCCAGATATGGGTTATCCTCCATTAAACACAAAGGTAAGTGCGATGATGAGAGGATAAGCCTACAATGGTGTGACACACAAATCAGTGTTGTAGACACCATGCGCTAAAATAGAGTTGTGTACTCCTGTGTTGTCAACATGACAACTCAAAAAGGTGTGCAAACTCCTAAGTGTCTCACAAAATAAAATAATAAAATAATACATTAACCCAAGTAATCTTAAGTAAGTGTAAATAGTAAATACGTATTTACACCAAAAAAGAGGATTTCAAAAGAAAGGATAACAATCTTTAATAGTTGGTATTCTTGGAACTAGATGCTTTTCATCTATGTTTTCATCAATGCCAAAGGGGGAGATTTTTGGAAGCATGAATATTGATGATACTCTTATGGGAGAGTATTGTAGAAACATAATTAGATCATTATCATAATGATATGTTACATTCATGATTGTGTTTGTCATTGATGTCAACATAGTAGTTTTCTATGTTGTCTAACAGAAAAACAATGATAAAAATCAAGTTGGTATGAATAGATTGTCAAGTATTTTCATGTGTGAGGTTCAAGGGAGATACTAATAAGTGTCTAGTATATGCAGTTAACTTCAGGTGCATAAGATATTAAGTTTGAAAGAAGTTATGCAAGTTTTGGTGAAGACTATTCTAAGATAGAGTTTACAGAAGCATGTTTAGGTAAACTTGTTATATCTCTTAGCAGAATTGTTATTTTGAGAGGCAAGGTTAAATGTGTGTAGAAGATATGTTGTAGATGGCATGGCTAAGCTTTCTCATCCTATTATTAGATGTGGAGAAATTTATTCAAGTTACAAGGCGACAGATTGATGTTATCGTTAAGTAAAACATGTTCTTAATGAGGTCCTATAATAATCGATTGAGAAGGTGTAATGACTAACTCAAGGGAATTATTTTAAGGATTCAATATAAACTAAGGACATTTTACTTTGTTATGTATGGAATAATGTAGTAAGCAATAAGAGGAAAAAGGAGACGAGAAGATATAATTGCAAAGATAAGTAGAGTAGAGTGAAGTTGGAGAAACCTTCATTGCCAAGGTTTTATTTTGAGATTCGGGGTTTGATATTTGTATCTACGGTTTGTGACCTAGTCTACAAGGTCTAACAGTGATTGGTCTAGTTGAAAAGATAGAGAAAAGAGGATAAAGCATAGTATAAACAATTATTCTACAAGGAATAGTTGAGAGATTAGTTGGACAATGAAGTTTAGTGGTCTTTCCTCAGAAGTTGTTTGGACAGTGTGTCCTTCTACCTTCTACAACTCCTAATAGATTTGGCACAACTCCTAATAGGGTTGGCACAACTACTAACATGGATTCAAAGTCTCCTAATAGGGACTCTTATGGAGTGAATGTGTTATAGATTCCTAACAAGGTCCACCCTCTAATGAGGAATATATATATATATATATATATATATATATATATATATATATATATATATATATATATATATATATATATATATATATATATATCATTGTGGGCATCATTCAAACATGGGTTTCCTCTCTGGTCAAGGGTTTCCCTAGTTAACAAATCTGGTGTAATTTTGTATGTGCATCTTGTTATGTTTGTTGTTTACTTTGGTTGCATGGTTAAGATTAATTGAGGTTGATATGTGTTTTAGTTGGATAACTAATTCTCTTCCCCCCCTCTCATTTATCACGATGGACTATTATTTCTAATAGAAAAGACATCACAGAGTCTTGTCAGTTGACCTATTTAATTTGTTCTTCAAAGTACCCATTATGGTTTTTAGCTATCTTATTCTGATCTTTTAAGAGGCTATTAAAATTCTATCAAATTAGAAGCCAAAAAAATGGTGACTCTCTTAGGGACTACTTGTATTGGTCTATTTTAATAGACAAACCTTGAGAATTTAGAAACAAATCAAATACAGTAGGAAGTACATGACATTGGTTCTTTCCAAATAGTGCCTTGTCTATGTGACAAAGTTTTCATTTCCCAAAGTGCATTGTGACATAAGGTTTTGGGTATTGGACCCTTGTGTTAGATATGTTTTCAAACATTCTTTCCCATGATATTTTTCTATCTTCTATCTATATTAATTTTTTTCCCATTAGTGGGTGGTGACTCAATAAAAGGTTTAGTAGCTAGTGTTATATTTTAAAGTATTGTTAAAATGGCTAATAGAAGGAAAAATACAAGAGCATATACAAAGGAAAATCTAGAGGTCCCTTTGTACATAGAACTACTCCAAGTTGGTAGGAAGAACCAACCCATGAAGAAAGGAGATCCTAATCAAACATGGAAACCCTAAGATAATGCCTTAACCCATTCACAGTATCGTCATGTGATAGAAATATAATCCTTATCCCTAAATTTTGAGTCTGACAACACTAGGCTTCTAGGTGAATTTTTTTCTACCCCACTACTAGAACAAAAAAATACCATGATAATTTTTCTCATCCATAGTAGATACTACCTTCAGACCAAAAATGTCGAAGGAGATAAATCAAAGATGGGGATATAAGAACACCTTGAATATTAGACCTAACCTTGGGAAATTTTCATACATTGAAAGAAATCTCATAGATCTAGATGATCTTAAAAATTCAAAAACTATCTTTATAGATCCTATGAGTTATTATCTAAGATTGAGATACTGAAGAAGAAGGTTGCAAAAAAAGATGCAAAATGTATACATTTGGAGAAAGAAAAGAAGTAATCACTATGAATTCTCTCATAGAGAGAGAAATTTTTCTTAGAAGAATGGAAACATTAAAAGAGAAGAATAGGAAGTTAAAATAAAAATTTCTACTCCACATTCATACATATTTGGAGATGTGGGAGAGATAAGGTAAAAAATCCAAGACCAAGAAGTACTTTTAAGGGAGAAAGACCTATCATTTCTCAAATCAAACCCTCTAAAATATTGAAGAAAATATATTAGATCTTACCATTAAGAATCTCGATAAAGGAAAGAAAAAGGTTCTAGGTGTACAAATCTATGAGCCTCAAGTTTCCCCTAGAAACATTGTTATATCAAAAATAGATTTGGAGTTGGAAATGGAAAAGAAGGAGAGGGAAAATCTCGCAAAAGAGTTGGAGAAAGTTGAAAATGAGGCTAAAGCAGAAGAAATAAGGAGGAAATTCCATTTCCTCAAATCCACCTCTAGCTTAACAACTTGGCAAAACTAGACTTCACAACCTATAACTTCAATCTAAACTTGTGGTGCTATGATAAATAGCAAAGGGTTTTCCCAATCAATGCTAGCTTTCTCTTCCACTACTACTACTTAGTTAGCTACGACCCAACAAAAAAAAAATCCCATACAAACCCAAGGGGCTGGACCTAACACTTCAAATGCCTTAGGATTTTAGAAAAGGCCCATCTATATGGAAAGATATAATCTTCATAGGTATCCATGGTTTTTCCTCATCCTATCTCCAATGAGTTGAGGGATAAAGTCACAAAGTTCTTAGGAAAAATACCATTACTGGTGAAAAACATCTCAAAAAATTCACTCACATGTTGAATTATTATGAAGTGAAACATGAAATTATTTTTGCATTCACTCACTGAAGATGTAAAAAGACTGGTTTAGGAGATTGCCTGATGATACTATTGGTTCCTCAGATGATCTATAGAAGATTTTTAAGGAGTGGTATGGGGACATTACTAATGCAAGCTTCATGTTGAATGAGTTTAACAATATTAAGAAAAATTAGAATGAAGTTACATTTGATTTTAATGTGAGGTTCCATAAAGGAATGTATAAGTTGTTCCAAGTCATGAGACTAGGTGAGAATGTATGTCTCACTACCCATTTTAATGCCTTTGATAGAAAAATGGCTTATATTTTTAAGAGACAAAGATCCTATGACATTAAGGGATTCTTTCAAGATAGCTATCAACATTGAAAACAATAGAAAAGCCTATGGTAAACTAGGAGGAAGATATTATCCTATGTTGTTTAATCCTAGGGGAAATAGGAAAGAAAGAGATAAGTCTATTACAACCAAAAAGCCTAAGGATGAAAAAATGGATGAAGTTTTGAATCTGGTTAAGAATTTGAATACTATAGTAAACCATGCAAATAAGCCTAATACTGGTGAAAAGCTATAGCTCAATAATAACTATATTAGGTAGACTAGATTGTAGAATTACCCATATAACACACAATGGAAGGATGACAAGCCCATTGCTAATCCTATACAAGGCCCAAATGAAAAAAATACACCATATCAATTGCAAAGAAATTCTATAAACATGATGGAAGAAATGCCTTGGTGTATTATTTGTCAATCTCCTCATTCTCTTGACTATTGTGTAGTTTCTCAACCTTTCTTTACTTATAAACAAAAATAGCCTGAAGGGGTGAGGGAAGGGAGGAGAACCATGATGATGCTACATGCAACATGACCAATTCATGTGATAATTGTGAGGAGTCCAAAAATGAAGAGTCCAAAATGGATGTATGTGATCAATGAAAAATGTATCAGCTATACCATCAAAAAAAATTTCCAGATGATAAAGATCGAGTTGATGACAAGACATGCAACATGATTTTAGGTGTTGGAAATATGAATTTGAGTGAACCTTCTAGGGAAGAAATTGACATAATAACTACTGACATGGTTGATCAAGTGCATAATACTTATAATCTAAGGAATAAAATGGTTAATAACACTGCTGGGAAGGCATCAAAATTTTTCATTAAGGATACAAACCACAAGATGAATGATGGCCATAAAGTTGAAGATCAAATGGTGGTCAAGATCAAGGATAGTAAAGCTAAGAAGTGGGAACCCAAGAAAAGAATATAAGCTCAGGATTTAGAAGAAGTCAAGACAAATACATATGAAATAAAGTTAGTTCATGATACTATCAAGAAAAATGGGGATCCTTTTAATCAAGTAGAAGTTACTAAACGTATTTCATGAAAATCCCTTATTTATGACTATGCTGGTGTGATTTCTATGCTATCATAACTTACTATTAAAATTCCCTTGTCTAAAAAATTTAGGATAGAGGAACATAAGACTAAAGCCCTTTCTTGGCTAGGGAGAATTGGGAATGGTATTCTTATTAGAGGAGAGTCATTATTAGAGTAGGAGGTACAAGTTGTAGTAAAAGAAAAGGAAGACAAAGGAGTTATATCCCAAATACCCCAAATGTATTTGGATAGTCCATCTGCAACATACATAGAGAATATTGAACCTTTTTTTCTTAGCTTGATTATAAATGGAAAAACCTTGAAGAATTGTAGGATTGATTTAGGAGCTTCTAATATTGTCATGCCTTTTAAAATCATGGAATCCCTTTGTCTAAAGATAGATATCAAATAGGATATATGTAGAGCCATAGATGCAAGAGAAGTCCTTGTTATAGGTACAATTAATGCACTACCATTATTGGATACAATTGTTCAATTGAGTGTTGTCTTTGATGTTACACAAATATCATAATAGTCATTAGACAGAGTCTACCGAGCTCAATTGGTCAGCAAGACAAAAGACAGAGTCTACCAAGCTTAGAAGGTTAGTGAAGAAGGTTTACAGTATCTACTAAGCATTCTTAGGCTTTACTTTGTACAAATATTTGTTATCGAGCTTTCAAGGTTAGCAAAGGAAATTTAGTTGTTACTGAGCTCATTCGGTCATCAAAAGAAAATAGTGCAGGAAACAGTTGTTACCAAGCTGTCATGGACAATGAAGGAAATTTAGTTCTTACTGAGATAACTTAGTAGCCAAAGGATTTTGTAGATTTTGTAGTGTTAACTGAGTTGAGATGGTTAACTCAGGAAATTATTTCTGGAAGCAGTATTTACTGAGTAGGGTCGGCCAGTGAAGGATTTCATTGTTTTTTGAAATAAAGTTTATTTGTTTAATATAATATTCGTAGCCAACTGATGTATTGTTTATTGGTAAATGTAACATGTGAATGAGCCAACTTAATAATCTAAATGGTATATATAAGAGGTCAAGTTGCGAATTCTAAGTGTACATAATGGATTTGATGTGATATGAATATGAAGGAGGACTGATTATTGTGGAAGCAAATTTTGAAGAATAATCAGAGATCATTGAAGAGATCGAGGAGGATCTAATGGTGTAGAATAGAGATCTGTAATCAAAAAATTCAGTTGCATCTTATTTAGGTCAATTCATTGTTACTTTATAATAATTGTAGCATTGATTTCAAATCTCTTAACAGAGTTGGTTTAAAAGCCATTTTGTAAATCCTCTAACAAGGTGACAATTTAGTTGAATTATTCTAAAGACCTCTAGCAAGGCCACTAATAATAGGGTGATTAAATCCTCTAGCAAGGTCACACGTAACAGTATGTATTGTAACCTTTAACAGGGTTGGCTCCTAATAGGCCTCACTTTAGAAGAGTAAAAATTGGTAGCTAGTTACTTGGTGGTTTTTCCCATATTGAGTTTCCATGTTAAATCGGGTGTCTCTTGTGCTCATGTTGTTTACTTTTGCATGCATGCTAATAATTATGAATGCTAAAATTTAGTAACAAGTTAATCTACCGAGTTACATCATTTTTGTGATGTGTTTATTGGGTGACAGTAGTAACTAGTTATTTAAGACATCTAAAGGATCAAGAATTATTTTTGTGGTAACTGATTCAGCCCCCCTCTCAGTTACTTCACTCATAATTTTAACAATTGGTATTAGAGTTTGTGGTGCTTGTAGGAAAATATTTCAAGGATCTAAGCTAAAGATCAAGATGTCTTACAAGATGGAAATTTCAAGACTTAACAAGGACAACTTCTTAGCATGGTAGGGATTAATGAGACTTCATCTGGCTTCTATTGGTGATTCAGGGCTGAAGTACCTTGATGAAAAATATGCAAAACCTACTGATACATTATCTATCAATGATATTGCTGAAAAGAAGACTCACAACAACATGATGATAGATATTGCATCTACTCTAAGTTATGAAGAATTTGATGACATCAAAGATTGCAAAACTACTTTTGAAATGTGGAACAAATTGAAATAAATCTATGGAGGTGATGATAATGTAAGAAGAGCCAAGGCAAAAAGTTTGAGAGGACAATTTGATCAGATGAGGATGAAAGAGGATGAAAACATAGCCAAATATGTCGAAAGAGTTAAAGCAAGCGTTAGTGCAATCAAAGCATCTAAAGGAGATATCAAAGAAGAGATAGTTATAAGTAAAGTTCTTAGAACTCTACTTCCTATTTATGCAATTAGAGTCTTTGCAATTCAAGAAATAAGATGTGAAGCAAATCATAAGATAACTCTAGAAGCCATAGTTGGAAGATTGACTGCATTTGAGCTAGACAACTATGATAATTATATTCTAGTTGCCAAGAACATTGAATCAACATTTGAAGCCAAGCTTTCATTCAAATAAAAAGGCAAGAAGATAAAGGATCCTCAATTAGATAGTGATGAAGAATCATAATAGAGTTCAGATAGTGATCTTGAGGTAGTTGAAGCTTTTCTAGCAAGGAAATATTCAAGAGGCAAAGGGAAATACAAAGGTAAGGTTCCTCTAATCTATTTTTCTTGTGAAGAAATTGGACATATTTCTGCTAGGTGCCCAAATAAGCAGAACAAGGATGAGAAGAAAGGTCACAAGTGCAATAGCAAGAAAGACTTCAAATCATTCAAGGATAAAAATAAGAAAACATGTTTCATAGCTAAAAATCTAGTGATTCTGATGATGAAGAAGAAGATGAAATTGTTTACATTGCTGTAAAAGATGAATCTGATCATGATGAAGAAATGACACTCATTTCTCATGTGAGCAAACATGATACATGGATTATAGATAGTGGTTGTTCTCATCACATGATTGGTGATAAAACTAAGTTTGAACATTTTAAAGACTATGATGGTGGCAGTGTAAGATTTGGTAACAATGAACCTTGTTGTATAAAAGGAAAAGGAAGAATCTCATTGACCAAGGAACTTGTATGTGATAATGCATATTAGGTAGAAGGACTAAAGAACAATCTATTGAGTGTGGCACAACTACTCAATAATGGATTCAAAGTGGAATTCATGCATAGAAAAGAAAGACTGCTAGATGGCAAAGGTAAGCTGATTGGATTAGGCACTCAAAAAAAAGGTAACTTGTTTTATCTTGAACTTGGTCAATGTTAATGTTTTATTGCTAAAGTTGAAGAAAGTTGGTTATGGAATAGGAGGTTATGTCATGTGAACTTTGATAACTTGGTAAAAATAAGAAAATTCAAGAAAATAAGAGGTATTCCTAAGATAAAGAAACCTAAGGTTGGTCTATGCAAGAATTGTCAAATTGGCAAGATGAGAAATACTAGCTTTAAAAGCAAGAACTCCGAGTTTGAAGAAATTTTGGAAATTGTGCATACTGATTTATGTGGACCTATTGGCATTAAAAGTTGTACTAGTGGAAACTTTTTCATTATTTTTGTTGATGATTACTCAAGAATGATGACTGTCATGTACCTAAGAGAGAAATCAGAAGCATTTGAAAAGTTAAAATGGTATTTGGCCAGAGTAGAAAAAGAAACAGGCAAAAGACTAAATTTTTTAAGGTCAAACAGAGGAGGTACATTCATTTCATATGAGTTCAATAACTTTTGCATTGAAAGGGGAATCAAAAGACAAGTTTCAACACCTAGAACTCTTGAACAAAATGGAATAGCTAAAAGAAGGAATAGGTCTATCATGGACTGTGCAAGAACCTTAATGATTGAAAAGAGCATTTCAATCAAATACTAGAAGGAAGCAATTAACGCTGTAGTTCATATCTTGAACCGAGTACAGATGAAAAAGGACTCATTCAAAACTTCCTATGAGTTATGGTATGGATACAAACCCAATGTAAGTTACCTAAAAGTATTTGGAAGAAAATGTTACATTTTGAAAGAATCTAGAAAAGGTAAATTTGATGCGAAGGGTGATGAAGGAATATTTTTGGGATATTCTTGCAAAAGTAAAGCATATAGATGTCTAAATTTGTCCACTCACAAAGTCATAAAAAGTGCACATGTAAAAGTTGATGAGTTTGCAAAAAGAGCTGAAGAAGAAAGCAAAAGGGAACCTGAAGACTATAGGAGATTTGTTTTCATTAAACCTAATATAGTGCTAGGCACACCAATAAATCAGAAATCTTCTACTCTAGAATCTTCTGTAACCAAGTTGCAGGAAGTTCAAACTGAGCTAATGCCTATCGAGTTGTAAGGACCTTAGTTGGAAGGACCCAAGTTGCAAACAGAAGCTACCGAATCAACAACTACTAAGCTCGAGCAATTAGAACCAAAACTAGAAGTTGAAGCACAAAAGGATAACGATACAAGTCATTCAAAAGGAAAGGAGCCTATGCTAGCCAAGTATGTTAGGAAGCATCATACACCAGATCAGATCATTGGAGATAAATCTAAAGGAACAATGACAAGAAGTAAGTTGAAAGGCACTTGTTTACTTTCTGATTTTGAACCTAGAAATATAAAGATACATTAGAAAATGAAATTTGGATTGAAGCTATGAATGAAGAGATAGAAAAAATAGAGAAAAAAAAAACATGGACTCTTGTACCTAGGCCTAAAGACAAAAATGTGATTGGAACTAAGTGGGTATTTAGAAACAAGTTAGATAAAGATGGTAAGGTGTCAAGGAACAAAGCTAGATTGGTATGCAAAGGATACTCTCAAGAAGAAGGTGTAAACTATGGAGAGACTTTTGCCCCTGTTGCAAGATTGGAAGGTGTTAGAACCTTACTTGCATATGCTGCATACAAAGGATTCAAAGTTTATTAGATGGATTTCAAGTCAACATTTCTCAATGGAATATTAGATGAAGAGGTTTACATTGAACACCCTAAAGGTTTTATTGATCTAGACAAGAAGGACATGTCTGCAAATTGCATAAAGTATTGTATGGTCTGAAACAAGCTCCTAGAGCATGGTATGAAAGATTGCATAACTATCTTATTCAAATTGATTTTCAAAAAACTAATGATAAAAGTAGCTTGTACATAAAGGAAGGACAAGATAATAAGATTATTTTGGGAGAGATATTTGTAGATGATACTTTGTTCACATGAAATGATAATCTTTGTAAAGAATTTTCAGAAAAAATCAACAAAGAATTTGAAATGTCAATGTTTGGAGAGATCAAATTCTTTTTTGGTCTTCAAATTCATCAGAGTAAGAATAGAATCTACATCACTCAATCTAAATACATCAAGGAAATACTAAAAAAGTTGGGCATGGAAGACTACAAACCAATTGGGACTCCTATGTGTACTAGATTGAAACTTACCAAGAATGATGAATCAAAGGAAGTGGATCAGACATTGTCTAGATCTATAACTAGAAAGTTGCAGTATGTAGTACATACAAGACTGAACATTGCCCTTGTAGTAGGAATTGTAGCAAGATTCTCAGCGAAACCAAAAGAAAATCACATGATGGCAATCAAAAGAATCATGAGATACTTGAAAGGAACTAAAGATTATGGATTGCGATATAAACTTGGAGGAAATCTGGATTTAAAAGTATTCACTGATGCAGATTGGGTAGGGAACGTTGATGATAGAAAGAGTACAAGTGGAGGAGCTTTCTTTCTTGGAAAGAGGTTGGTTTCTTGGACAAGTAAAAAGTATAACTGTACATCCCAGTCCACAACAGAGGCTGAATATGTTGCAAAAATAGTAAATTGTTCAAACATTGTTTGGTTCAAACAATTATTGGAAGGTATGAAGCAAGAAATCAAAGAACCTGTTGTTATTTTTTGTGACAATATTAGTGCAATTAACATATCCAAGAATCTAGTGATGCATTAAAATATATATATATTGCTATAAAGTATCACTTTGTTAGAGAATTAGTGCAAGATAAGGAAATCAGATTGGAATATATCCATACAAATGAACAAATTGCTAACATATTCACAAAACCTTTACCTAAGGATGCATTCTTGTATCTAAGAGATAAGCTAGGGGTCATTCCCCTATCTGAACCTCACTAAAATATAGTTTTAGTGATGCATCAACAAAAATAGAATTGAAAATCTATCAATTGATGTAGCAAAGTAATGAAGATATTGCATATGAATCAGTAGATAAGGTACATTGCTATTCATTTGATTTATGTTGTCTTTGGTATGTGTTGTCAAAGAGGGAGAGTTTACTATCATATCTTTCTGAACTTTACAAGAAAATGAGAGTTTGTGTAAGAGGGAGATTACTATATTTGAAGAGTTTTCTATAAGAGGTCAAAGTATTCTATCAGAAAAGACTTGTTTTCAAATTTCATTCTACTATGACATGTTGTGTTGCCATCAATGCCAAAGAGGGAGATTGTTGGATACAATTGTTCAATTGAGTGTTGTCTTTGATGTTACACAAATGTCATATTAGTCATCAGATAGAGTCTACCGAGCTTAGTTGGTTAGCAAGACCAAAGACAGAGTCTACCAAGCTCAGAAGGTTAGCGAAGAAGATTTACAGTGTCTACTGAGTGTTCTTAGGCTTTACCTTGTACAGACAGTTGTTACCAAGCTTTCAAGATTAGCAAAAGAAATTTAGTTGTTACTAAGCTCACTCAGTCATCAAAAGAAAATAGTGCAGGAAACAGTTGTTACTAAGCTTTCATGGATAGTGAAGGAAATTTAGTTCTTACCAAGTTAACTTGGCAGCCAAAGGATTTTGCAGATTTTGCAGTGTTAACTGAGTTGAGATGGTTAACTTAGGAAATTATTTCTAGAAGCAGTATTTATCGAGCAGGGTCACCCAATGAAGGATTTCATTATTTTGTGAAATAAAATTTATTTGTTTAATATAATATTTGTAGCTAATTGATGTATGGTTTTTTGGTAAATGTAACATGTGAATGAGCCGACTTGATAATCTAAATGGTATATATAAGAGGTCAATTTACAAATTCTAAATGTGCGTAATGGATTTGATGTGATATGAATATGAAGGAGGATTTATTATTGTGGAAGCAAATTTTGAAGAATAATCAGAGATCATTGAAGAGATCGAGGAAAATCTAATGGTGTAGAATAGAGATATGTAATCAGCAAATTAAGTTGCATCTTATTTAGGTCAATTCATTGTTACATTCTAATCATTGTAGCATTGATTTCAAATCTCTTAACAGAGTTGGTTTAACAGCCATTTTGTAAATCCTCTAACAAGGTGATAGTTCAGTTGAATTGTTCTAAAGACCTCTGGCAAGGCCACTCCTAATAGGGTGATTAAATCCTCTAACAAGGTCACACCTAGTAGTGTGTATTGTAACCTTTAACAGGGTTGTCTCCTAATAGGGCTCACTTTAGAAGGGTGAAAATTGGTAACTAGTTGGTGATTTTTCCCATATTAGGTTTCTATGTTAAATATGGTGTCTCTTGTGCTCATGTTGTTTACTTTTGCATGCATGATAATAATTATGAATGCTAAAATTTAGTAACAAGTTAATCTACTGAGTTGCATCATTTTTGTGATGTGTTTACTGAGTGACAATAGTAACTAGTTATTTAAGACATCTAAGGGATCAAGAATTATTTTTGTGGTAACTGATTCACCCCCCCTCTTAGTTACTTCACTCATAATTCCAACATACCATATAGGTTAGTTTCTTATCATGATGTTTACTTAACCATGAGTGTCCTAGTAGTTGATATTCCTACCCATTATGGAATGTTTCTCTAAATAAAATGGAGCACTGCAATAGGAGGTAGCCTATAATGTGACTTTTCTTTTGCTCCATTTCACATAGAAAACAAAGAAATCAAGGTCAATAGTGAACCAAGGGTTATTCATATGATTGAGGATAATATTGATACAAATTCTATTAGAGTAATTATTTGTTACACTTATTACTTAAACCATGTTGATTTAATTAATTAAGTGATTTATTACTCTAGTTACTTAAGCTTTCTCTTTGGTGCATATAATTAATATTTTGTATTAATTATAATGCACAAACTTAGTTTTATTTCCCTTTAGGTTTTCATTCACCTTTAAGGTTGAAATTTTGTACTTTTTGTTTTTTCATAACTTGGAATATAATTTTGCTCTCACACTGTTGAGATTTTCCAAGCTTTTCTTTTCCTGTCTTTGGTTTCTCTTCAGCATAGTTTATTTGCATGCAAGTGTTCTTGGCAATCTGTGAAGTTGGATTTCACAACTTCTACATAATATTAGAGCTTCCCTACTTCTTCCTAGTTTGAAGATTTTGAAGCCAAAACTTGGAGATAGAAACCCCCACTTTTTTGAAGTTTTTTCTTCAATTGGGAGGATTCACATTATTTTGGTGCACTTTGGGCAAAAATAGATGCTACTATCATGCTCAAAAGGCTCTATACAATCAAAAATTATATAAAACTTTCAAATTTTGGACACTATAACTTTTGGAAAAAAAATTAGCCTCTCAGAAGGTTGTAGGGACACAACTTTTGAGAAAAAAAAAATATTTTTTTTAAAAAGGGGCTTTTTGGCTACTCTACAGAGTGACCACTCAGGTGCCACCCCACTGCCATTAGAGTGCCACCCATGCGTAGCCAGCGTTTAGCCGCAACCAATGCACCACTAGTAGCACGACCCGCACCCCACCGCCGTCAGTGGCTGCCCTCTGGCCACCTCTACCAGTGTAGCACCACCCTCCAACCACCTTTGCTAGTGCAACACTATTCGGTGACCACTAGCGCCAACACTCGACCATCATTTTTTTTTTAATGCAATTTTTTGCCCCGTGATGTCAGCATCTTGACTGCTAACATGAGCATCCAGGTTGTTGACATCATCATTCTGGCTGCTATTTTTCTCTTGCTGATGTCATTTTATAGTGAGCTAACTTCACCTTTTTGGCTAATGACATCATCTTTTTGGCAGCTAGATTTTTTTCAGTGATGGGCTATTGATGGCCAAATGGTTGTCAATTTTTTTTCTCATGAATATTTTTTTTCTAGGGAGCTCAATTTTGGAGGAGCAATTTATTTTTTGGCCATAACTTGAGCATATAGAGGTATTTTTTCAATCCAAAAGAAGCACTAGAAAGTTGATTCTTACATGGAGATGATGATGAAGGTTTTATTTTGTTCTAAGTCTATTTAAGCTCCCATTTTTGGTGTTGAAGTAGAGGCTTCAATTTCATCCCTCTTTGCATCTGGTATCTAATTTTTTTCTCAATTTTTGTGCTTCCAATAGTTGTTTCTTTGATTTTTGAGGGATATATTTATACATTGTGGGGGGAGAGCACTTTATTTTCTATAATATACTTTAGAATTGACCCTTCTACTTCCATCTTCTTCTCTCAATGTCAAACTCCTCTATGGCTTGGCTAATGCCACACAACTATCACAATTGGAAAGCACACATGAATCAACTTCTTATATCATGTGACTTCTGGTCATAACTCAATGAGAATCAACCTATCTTGTAGTGCCCTTTTAAGGTTCTTTAGCACAAGAACAAAATGGATGAAGCCATGGGCTTGATTGCACTGAATATTTTAAATAGTCTCCTATTTCACCTAGATGGTTTGACCACTCCTCAGGCTATTTGAAACAAGTTCTATAACTTGTTTGGCATAGTGAATGAGTTTTAGGCACTTCAGCTTGATGTAGAGTTGACTTCTTTGACACCTACTAGCTTCCCCACCATTGAGGACTTTTTTATGAAGTTCAAATCTTTGCATACTATTTTACAAGGATGTGAGAAAAATAAAACATATGATGAGTGTATTGTTTTGATACTGTCAAAGTTGTGAGGATAGTATCAGATCTTTTCTTCCACTTTCTAATCCACTATGGATGGCTTGGGTAATAGACATCATATGACTTCTTTTGAGATATTTTGTGATAGGTTGACATGGGAATAAGAAAAGATCCAATAGGTGGATGCCTCTAGCTCTTCCAACCAAGCATTAGTTTCTTGATCTTCTCAAGGGAAACAAAAACAAAAAGCCAAACCAAAGAAAGGTACACCAAAAACTTATTCTAAGCCTCTAGCTAACCCTTCCAAGGGTACATCTTCTTTGAAGTCTACTGAATCTACCTCCAAGACTAAGAATAAATTAGTTGAGATCTGTAGTTTTTGTAGCAAGGATGGACATCCCTTTTCTAGGTGTTAGAAATGTTTGGAGGCTTTAGAGGAAGCCATGTAGGAGCACCACATTTCAGCTCCCAAGTCATCATCCCCCACTAGAGGGAAAGGTCACATGCTTACTATTTGAGCTATGACTCTAGTACCTCTCACCTAGATTCTTGACTCTAGTACCTCTCACCATATTACAAACACTCAAAAGTTGGTCAACTCACTTGCTCCTTGTGCTACTTTACAAATTACTATTAGGAACTCATCACATCTTTCCATCTTGGGTTTTGGTTTTGTTGCACTAGCTAGGGGTTCTCTTTAGGATATTCTTCTTGTCTCTAACATCTCGACTAACCTATTGTCCATTTATTAGATTTGCCACTCTAGCTCTGGTAAGATAGTTGAGTTCTCACCACATGATGTGGTTACTTGGGATGTGCATGATCCTAAGACGATTGTGGTTATTGGGAGTGTTGACTTTGCATCTCGCATCTACAAATTTGATGGATTTGAGTCTTTTGATGACACGGGTTCCTATCTTGTAGCACATGTAGATTCAGTAAGCAAATTTTGGCATGAGTGTTTAGGCCATGCCAATTATAGATATCTTCAATAGATGAGCACACAGACACTTGATCTTGGGCTTCCCTAGATTTCCTGTATAGATGGTGTTTGTCAAGGTTGTGCTCTCAGAAAACAACATAGGGGTCCTTTTCAACATGGACGAGATACTCGTGCTTTGGCACCCTTGGAATTGATTCATAGTGACTTCATGTCATTTCCCACTCCTTATTTTTCTAGTGTTGGATATGTGCTTACTTTCATCGATGACTTCTCCAGATGCACATGGGTGTACTTTTTGAAGTACAATTCAAATGTCTTTGATTTATTTTGAGTCTTCAAGACATTTGTGGTGAAGAAATCTGGTCTTTTTATTCGGTAGATACACATAGATAATGGGGGGGAGTATATGAACCAAGCTTTCAGGGATTTTTTCTTTGAAAATGGTCTTCAACATCAATTTTTAGTGCCCTACACCGCTCAATAGAATGGTGTGGTAGAGAGAAAGAATAGAAAACTTCAGGAGATGGCTAATTATATGATTCAGTCTAGGTCCATGGATTCATCCTTTTGGGTAGAGGTAGTCAATTGTACCAACTATATTCAGAATCAGATGCCTCACAAGGTAGTTCAACTTATGACTCTTGAGGAGGCTTGGTCTCATGTCAAGCTTGATGTATCTTCATTCCAAGTTTTTGGTAGTGCAACATGGGCATTTGTACTTGATGCTCAGAGGAGAGGAATGAAGCGAAAGAGATGACACCTCTTTTTTGTTGGCTACTATGAGGATGTTAAGGCTTACAGGTTGTTTGATCTTGATTCCAAAGAGGTCCTATTTCATTGGGATGTCCAGTTTGATGAGAGCCTCCCTACAGTAGATACCCTACCTCTAAAGTCCACTTCACTTACTAGTACTCCCTCATCTCTTCCATTTTCTTTTTTGGATGATGAGGATGATGATCTTGGTGATCCCCATTTACCTCTACCACATGATCCTCCATAGATGCCTAAATGGGCTCATTTTATAGTTGAGGCTGTCGAACCTCTGGTTGGTAATCCTTTCACTTCCTGTCACACCCAATCTCATATTGTGGGTTCTAGTCTTATAATTCATGCTATTTTTGGTGTTCCTTAGATATTTGCAACTGTGATAGGACATTCTAAGTGGGATAGTTCCATGGAGGAGGAATATTCTTCTTTGATGAAGACTCATAACTGGGATCTTTGTACTCTTCCTAAGGGAAGAAAGTTAGTGCGATGCAAATGGTTATATCTTACTAAGTTTGCTATTAATGGTTTTATTGATAAGTTCAAGGCTCATCTTGTTGCAAAGGGTTCTCTGTAGGTTGAGGGTATTGACTACACTGAGACATTTGCCCCTATTTCAAAGATGAACTATATTTTCCTTGTCTTATCCCTCACAGCTTCACAGGGATGTCCCATTTTTCAGATGGATGTGAAGTGTTGGGACTAAAAATTGCGTGGTCAATTTTGAGAACCATTGAAAAAATCAAGCCCTTAAATGCTTTTAAATGAGATTGTACTTAGTTGTTAGTCTGAGGCCTAAGAGGTGTTTAATGTTTCTAACACCTTTCATTTAGTGCGTCTATGTGTTCTATGAAGTTAAACTGACATTTCGAACCATTCTGCGAAGTCCCATTTTGAGCTAGTGTCAAAATTTGCAATTCTGCCCAAGTGTCAAATAGCAATCAGAGGCCCAGTTTGCATCTGAATATCTTTTACCCAGGAATGTGTCATGACTAGACACTTTGGGGATTTTTAGTATGCATAATAAAGAACCTATGTTTCAATTTTCAAGTCATGTTGAATCCATTTGACTAGGTCTTGCACCCCCCAAAGTTGGTCATTTACTATTTTGTGCATTTGACTAGTTGTTCACAATTCTCGGAAGCCCTATTCGACCAATCATATCTTTGACCCAGTTGACCCAAATGGAAAAATTCTTTTTGCATTATGTTCCAGGGGTTAGAAACTTCATATGTTCCAATTTTGAGATCATGAAAAATCCATTTGATCAATTTGCTAACATGATTAAAAACCCAGTTTATATTATTTTGTTACGGCTAAGGTATCTTGATTGATACGTACCCTTGTTCGGCACATTATAAATTTGATCCTGTGATTGGTGAGCCTAAATGGATTATATAATTGTGTTGTCTCCTAAAAATCCTTCAAGTATGCCAATTCTCAAGTCATGACAAATCCATTTGCATACTTTCATATGTCCGTACATTTGCCAAAAATTACTTTTTGACACATTTGCCAATTAAAATGTCCAAGTACCCATTTTCAGAAATTCGCCAAATGTGCCCTATGATTCATCATGAGTCCAAACCATAGAATTAGTTTCTCTTCATGGCAAAGAACCTATATCCTAGTTTTTAAAACTCCAAGTGGTCAATAACCCAGTTTTATAATGCCAAACCCGAGCCTAGTTTATGTTTTTAACATTGTTTGCCTGCAGGATAATTGAAGTATGAATGTTCGGCAATTAAAATATTTTGACTGGAAACTCTTCATGGGCTGAAAATTTGTAGTATGATAAAGCATGTAGGATTCAACACTCATGCAAATTTTCGTGGCCCGGTTGCTTGATTGAGTCAGTTTTTATAGCCACCTGGCGTGCCTCCAGACACAAATTTTACACTAGTGCGGAAATGATTAAAATAGAATTTTAAAGTGATGTTCCAGTGATTGTTCTAATTCCAGTCATTACATTGCAATCATGGGATAAATAGGAGGATGTCAATTGTTTAAAAGGAAAATAAAGGATTTTCTAAAAAGGGAAAGGTTATGCACAATTACATAAGAGAAAAGGGACACTGATTATAATGATTTTAATCATTATAAACCTTTCAAAATTGCTGATTAACAAAGGAGAATGATAAAGTCTTGAATAACTTCTAATAACATTACTACATGTTCTTGGCAAATTGACTATTGATCTTGATGCATTGAAGATTTGGAATGTTGGGAATGTACCTCCAAAAGATCTACAATCATTTTGATGGCAATCAGCATTCCCCTTACAATAATCTATTTTTTTTACATTTGGGGGAGTCTGAGGAAATAAAATCTACAACAGCAATATTTGTTTTGGGTCTAATCCCACAAATATACACCTATGCTGCTAATTTTCCTATCCATAAGTTTATGCAACCAGAGAGCATTGTGGCATCCAGTGCTTACATTGTTTTGGTTACCATTTTTATCCACATGTTATTGAGCCGGCTAGTTATTTAGAAGCTTGGATGGGGACTATTGGGGCAGCATTTGTTTTTAGCTTATCATGGTGGATTTTTGTTATAGCACAGCAGTTTATGTATGAAGAAGCAACAATTTAATATGGTAGAATGAAACCCACAGGCATAAAGGAGCAGTCCACGTTTTTAGCAGAATGTACATATTAAGTTGATGAAACAAAGCTCAAGGAGGCGTGTATCCACATTTTTGAAGCCCATGGCTTCCTCCAACAACAGTATCACATTTTTTAGAATGGGGGAGCTTCATTTTAAATGACCATGTGCATAAGAAATGACCATCACTGTGAAGAGTGTGGATTCATGGCAAAAAATGACCAACACGCAGGGGAAACATGTTGAAAAGGAGCATGCAAACAAAAATGGGCTACCATGGAAGTCAAAGTCACTAGTTCTTTTGCACAGGGGCAGAATACAATATAAAACAATGGTCCCACATTTGTTAAACGAGGGGATATTTCTGTCCTTAAATACAAAGGCTTACACATCATAGAATGTTTAAAAGCCAAGAGGCTTTTTGAAAGGCAAGTTGCACGTGATGGGCCCCAATCTATGGTCGGCCAGGTGGTAACAAAGAATAAATTTTGAAAGAAAATGCATGCCCAAATGATGACATCTTCAAATTGAAGCGGTCAAAAAAGTCAAAAATCCGGCAGGTCGCTACGGCGCGTGCCGAAAAATCTCAAAAAATCTGACTAGCGACTTGGCGACTTGTCAAAAAATTTCAAATTCGGCTAAAAGGTAAAATGAGCACGTGGGTCCTACTTGGATATGGAGCATCGAACTAGAAGGTGACATGTGGCAAACGCTTCTTGACGTGGTATGCTTCCCAAGGTGCTAATGTGGTAGAGGGTGACACGTGTCGCAAGGTCGCTATGTCGTTGATGACATGGCAGATGTTGACATGTTACAACGACATAGCGACTATGACATGGCAATGATGACATGGCAACTAGTGACATGGCCATGAGATTTACGAATCTAGTGATGACACATGGCACCCAGTTGGAGGTGTCTAACAACTGTGCATGGAAGGAGCGAATTAGAATATGCCACGTGTCAAGGTCGGTCAACCAAGTTTGACCCGAATAGAAAATGGTGGAGAATTTGAGAAATTTCAAATTTAAATATTTTATTATTTCTCCCATTTTAATAAAGTTTGAAATTTTATATAGTTTAAACTATATAAAAAGTTTTAATTTTTGCAAAATAATGTGCAAACCTGTGACTGGAAGCCTAATTTTCAGAGGGATGTAACTGGGGCTATTTTAATCCAAAATAGGCACTCCAATATACCGTCGAAATTGGGAAGAGCTGAATTTTTCATTTCTGGAGTCAGATTATGCATAGGTGTTCACTAGTTCACATGGTAGGCCAGTTTGTGAAATCTAGGGTATTGGCAATAGAACAAGTAGATTTAATCTTTGAGCATCTGAATCAGTTATAAGGCAGTTTTGAAGACCTTTTGGAACCTGAATGTGAAGAAAATTATCCTTAAGCATTTTTTTTACATTCTAGAAGTTACATTGAACTGGATTTTCACTTTTACAGTGATTTCATTTTAGTTTCAAGAATCAGTTACATCCTTTCATCTTTACATTTTGAGATATTTTATGAGCCAAAATGAAAGGATTTGATTTTCAGTTACAGAGAGAAGGTAGAGAGAAGCTTTTAGTTATCTTGGGAAGGAATTCTGAGGGTACACTTGTCAACTGCAAATTCAATCCGAGAATTTCCCTCTCCATACATATTCTTTCTTCTTCTCTGAAACAAGTTGTTGGTTGGTTTTCTATTTCCAGTTCTTGGAGCTCTGCTTAGGCTGTGAAAGCCACACACCCAGCATTTCTCTATTTTATTGAACAACATTTTAAGCTTTATGCAGATAGTTCTGGTCTGTTAGGTGATTTATGAGTTATTTTCTGTACATTTCATGTATTTGGTTTCAAGGAAAAAAAAATAAAGAGTAGCAATGGTTTCAAATTCAGTTTGAATCTTATCTCTTGTTTGCGGATCTGTAATCTTTTCTAGTTTGTGATCAAAGATCATAGATTAGGTTGCATCTCGTTTAGTGATGTATGTGATTGAAGTACCTTGCCTATGGAACAAAGAGCCATGTAACTACTTGGTGTTTATCACAGGGTTTACTAATTTCATGAAAGGATTGTCTGAGTATGAGATTCAAATATGAAGCAGATGTCTATTCACAAGGTGAAAGATAGATCAGGGATCTTGATGTAGAGATATGTCTGAGGTTTCCATGAGATGTATGATTATAATTCATTTAATTGCCCAATAGATAAGGCATTGATCAGAGATAGGATCATTAGGTTTTGTTGCTCATACCTGGGTCTTGCTGTTATCAACATATTAAATCAATTTTCCCTTTTATGTTGAAAGCTATTCAATGTTAACCCACACTTAGCTTGCCAGTTTCATGAGTTATGTTCTTAGCTATTTCATGCTTGTGATTCTTGGTTAAGTATAGAAGATTTAGGGGTTTTTATCTACTTTACATTAGATTCAGTGTATGCTTTGATAACTGGTACCATATAAGGAATCTATAGGTTCACCCGCCTAGGTTTTGCAGAGCCTGAAGTGCAGAAGGAGTATAACATTATAGTTGGCCTAGGTTCTTGGTGGAGTGTGTCAATTATTGGAGATAGCTGCCCATAGACACATTCTTGCCTTGCATACTTTGTTATTCAAACACTGTTAAATCAAGGGCCAACATGAAGAGTGCATTCTTGCACGATGATCTTATTGAGGAGATTTATATTGAGTGGCCTTAGGGATTTGTGCAGGATTCCTCCTTGGTTTGTAGACTTTGACACTCATTTTATGGTCTCAAATAGGCCCCTCAGGCTTGGTATGAGAAGATGGACTCCTTTTTTATTTCTATAGGCTTCACTCATTACCATTCTAAACCCACTGTGTATATTTAGCATCTTGAGGCTGAGGTTTTGATCCTTGTTCTATATGTTGATGATCTTATCCTTACTAGTATCTCATCCTCTATGCTTCAGGATGTTCAACATGCATTGATGGACTAGTTTGAGATGAATGATCTTGGTTTGTTACACTATTTTCTTGGTCTATAGATTATTCAGTCCTCTACTGGGATTTTTGTTTGTCAGTAGAAGTATGCTCTTGACATGCTTCAACACTTTGAAATGCTTGATTGCAATCCTACTCCTATACACTTTTAGTCAAGTGTAACATTGTCTACCTCTTGTATTTTTCCTTCAATGGATCCCACTTTGTACCGACAGTTGGTTGGTAGCTTGTTGTACTTGACTCACACTCATCTTGATATCTCCTTTGTAGTTTATCTCTCTCAGTTTTCACATGAGCCTCATGAGAGTCATTCACAAGATGCCAAGTATATTTTGAGATACATTCAGGGAATACTTATGTATGGCATTCATTACACCTCAAGGGATCCTCACATTGTTGGCTACACTAACTCAGATTGGGCCAGTGAGATTGATGATCAGAAGTCTACTATCATCTTTATTTTTTGTCTTGGCTTTAGTCCTATCACTTGGTCATGCAAGAAGCAATAGGCTCATGCACTTTCATCTATAGAGGCTAAGAATAGAGAAATAGTTCTTGCTAGTTAGGAGATCTTATGGCTTTAGCAATTGATGACTGAGTTTCATTTTCCTCTTGATCATCCCATTATTTTGTGGTGTGATAATTAGAGTGCTATTCATATTTCTCGCAACCTAGTGGAGCATCAATTTACTAAGCACATTGAGCTTCATATGAATATCATCCATCAATAGATTTAGGCTAGTGTTCTCTCTTTGGAGTACATCCCCATTGACATCTTTACAAAACCTTTTTCATTACCACAATATCTTTAGTTGTGGTCTATGCTTGGGGATACAAAATTTTTCCTTGGGGGATCTTGTTGAGGCCTTCCTTCCTTCATGTTTTTTTAGCATATTTTTTCCATCTCTTTTTGGAGAGGGGTTTTTCCCACTAGGTTTTCTCCTTTGTCTCTGGTTTACAGAGGTTTCCTTGTTTTGGATACCTGATTAGACCTTGTTGCCAGGACCCATTTTCCTAGCTTCATAGCTTAGCTAGGTTAACTTTCCTCTTGAGCTTCACTTAAGGGGGGGTGTTAGAGTAATTATTTGTTACACTTACACTAGTCACTTTAGCTTTCTCTTAGGTGGATATAATTAATATTTGATAATTATAATGTGCAAACCTAGTTTTATTTCCGTTTAGGGTTTTGTTTACCTTTAAGGTTGAACTTTTGTACTTTTTATTTTTTCATAACTTGGAATACAATTTTTCTTTCACACCATTGAGATTTTCCAAGCTCTACTTTTTCTATCTTTGGTTTCTCTTTAGCATAGGTTATTTGCATGCAAGCGTTCTTGGTGATCTATGAAGTTGGATTTCACAACTTCTATAGATTCTACATGTTTCTTAGATATAGAAGTAAATGCTTTCAGAGATAAAATTACTATCCTAGAAATGGAAAGGACAGTCCCATTGATTTCATAAGAAGTAACAAGATGAATTGATTCAAAAAATGTTTGGAAGATGTATTTTGATGGGGCTAGTTCCAAAGAAGAATTAGGAGTAGGAGTGCTTTTTATATCACCAAAGAAAAACACAATTAGATACTCCTTCACCCAAAATTTTACCTACACAAATAATATAGCAAAGAATGAAGCACTTTTACTTAGATTAAAAGTAGCTACAAGCCATGGTATTAAAAAATTGCATGTTATTGGTGATTATGAGTGAGCGATATCTTAGATTAGATAGACAAATACATCCACGAATAAGATATCAAAACAATATAGGAATATTTTATGAGATTAGATTAAAGCATTTGATGATTTTGGAATCTCTTGGATGGATAGGAGTAATAATAAAATGGCTGATCTACTAGCTAATGTAGCCATCAAACTTGATGACATATCTTTTGCTGGGGTCTCCAAGACTGAAATGTATAATAAGCCTTTAATTCTTGATAATATAGAGAATTGGCAAGTATTTGAAGATGACAATGATATTCTAAATTTTATGTTGAATGAAGGTAAATACCATGGTCAAGAGTTGGAATGCAAAACTCTTGTTGAGAGCATAGATGGAAAGGATTCTATTTTTGGTTCAAGAAATAATGCAACCAAAAAAAAAAAAGTACCAAAAGGGTTAGTAGTGCTGGAAAGTGTTTTTGACAATCAAAATAGGGTTCACTTAGAGGTCAAAACTAGAGGATCTATATTTTATAACTAATTTTTTGACTGATGATCCCTTTGCATTTTATAATTTATCTTCAAACTAAGGATTCCTCTGAGTGTATATAGGTAAGACTCTATCTCCTACTATAAGAAAGTCCTTAACTAATTTATTAAGGAAGTTTTAACATTTATTTGCATGGTCCTATGATGATTTAAAGGCCTATAGGGAAGATTTGTTCCAGCATGTCATTGCATTAAAAGAGAATGTTAAACCATTTAGGCAAAAGAGGAGACCTATCAATCCCACACTAGTCCAAAAAATACAAGAAGAGCTGATGAAGCTTAGGGATGGGGGAATTATTAAGAACATAATACATTCTTCTTGGGTATCCAATTTAGTGCTAGTCAGGAAAAAGAATGGTGATAGTAGATTGTGTGTATACTTTATAGATATAAATATTGCTTCCTTGAAAGACAATTATGGTCTACCCAATATGGAAGCTATGTTGCAAAAAGTTACTACTTCTAAGTTGATTTCAATGATGGATGGTTTTCTAGTTACAACCAAGTGTTGGTTGGTGAAAAGGAATAGTTCAAGACTACTTTTAAAACACCATGGGGAGTATATGCATATGTTAGAATGCCTTTTGGCCTAATAAATGTAGGAACTAGATTCCAAAGATCCATGGTTTTTTCCTTTGTTGAGTATTAGATAGATTCATGGTTGTGTACCAAGATGATCTAACACCCTATTCCAAGAAAGTTGAAGATCATTGTAGACATTTAGAAAAAATATTTTTAAAAGCATTGGAATATGGATTTTCTTTAAACCCAAGGCAATTTAATTTTGGAGTTATAGAGGAGAAATTGCTAGGCCATATAGTGTCCAAGGATGGAATTAATATTGATCCAGAGAGGGTAGCAACAATAGATAAAGTTATCAAGCCAAAAAATGTCAAAGGTATTCAATCTTTCTTTGGTTAGGTAATTTTTTTTGAGGATATTTATAACCGACGTTACTGAGATTAGTAGATCCATCTCTAAGATGCTTAAGAAAGGGGTAGTGATCAATTGGGAAGGTGAACCATCCATGGCCTTTCAAGAAATTAAGGATGGAATAAAGAATGCATGAGTGCTTAAAACACCTAACTATGAAAAACCAATACATATTTTTCTTTTTCTTCTTTCCACATTATGGCGGTAGTTTTGCTTCAAAAGAATGAAGAAGGTTTTGAGCAACCAATTTCCTTTTTTAGTAAGTCAATCTAGCCTGCAAAACTTAAGTATTATATCAATGAGAAGCAAGCATATGCTCTTGCAAAAGTAGTCAAGGATTTTAGGTACTACTTGGTAGGTGTTATTATCATAGCATTTGTTCCTAGTGATGTTGTAAAGGATATTTTCTCACAAAAAGAAGTCTTTGGTAGGAGGTGTAGATTGATCAACATAATCAAATAATTCAACATGGAGATCAAAATAACAAAATTGGTGAGATATCAGGGATTGGCTAAACTAATGGCTCAATCAAACTTGGATGCTAATCAAATAAATGTTGTAGATGAAGGCCATTGGCCATATACATGTGATATGGATGACTATGAGTGGTATAAAAATGTTATTTATTATTTACAACACATGAAGACCCCACTTAATTTGATTGACAATGAAAGGAGTTCTATGAAATTGTAGGCAATAAAGTATATTATCATTGATGGAAATTTTTGGTGGAGAATTCTTTAGTATTATTGAAATGCATTAATCATGAAGAATCAACAAAAATACTCACTAAGATTCATTTATGAGTATGTGGAGGTCATTGTATGCCAAGACTACAACTCATAAGATGATGATATTTGGCTTTTGGTGGCAAATAGAATTCAAAGATGCTCATGTTTTAGTTAGAAAATGTGATCCTTGTCAAAGATTTTCTGGTAGATTAAAATTGTCTAGGAATAACCCTTTGAAGCCAGTAGAAGTTCAAGCACCATTCTAGCAGTGGGAAATGGATTTCATAGGTGAAATAGAAAATAATTCTAGAACTGGTTATTCCTAGATTCTTGTAGCAACATAATATTCCACAAAATGGGTAGAGGTCATTCCTGCAAAGAAAACTACTAGAAAAGTTGTGAACAACTTCATTCTAAATAACATAATCACCAGATTTGGATGTCTAGAGAGAATTATAACCGATAATGCCATGTTCTTTAGATCAAATGAATTTATACAATTTTGTGATAAATATAGCATTACTAGATCAACATCATCTCCCTATCACCCATAAGGAAATGGGCAAGCTGACTCTACCAATAAAATTTTGTTGAAGATTATCAAAAGAACACTAGATGATAACAAAAATGCATGGGATTCCAAGTTACATCTGGTAGTTTGGGTTGACAAAGTAACAGTTAAAAAAGAAATAGATGTTTCACCTTTTTATTTGGTGCATAGAATTGAAGAAAGAATGCTCCAGAACAACTTGATTGTTCTATAAAATTGCATCTAAATGTATGATGAGGATATAAAAATGATATGCAAGAAAGTATGGATGAACTAGTTGGATTAAGTGAGATCAGAAAAGAAGCCTTTTCCAAAAATGCTAACTTGAAAATATAGGAAAAATATTTGTGTTATAAAAAGGTAGTTGCAAAAAAAAATTGAGCGTAAAGATTTGTTCCTAATGTGAAATGCTAGAATGGAAGACAAGGGTAAACATGGAAAGTTTGGCGCTATTTGGCTAGGCCCATACCTGATTCATGAGAAATGGGGAAAGGATTCCTATCTTGTTAAATAATTATTAGGAAATTATTTGGAATTTCTAGTTCATGGACAATTCCTAAAGAAGTACTTTTGTTGAAGGTACTTGTTTTTCCATGATTACTAGTTTAGGCTTTTGTACAATTGTAAGTCCTTGTATATATATTGTTTTCTATATATATGTTTTATTTTTTCTAATGCGTATACATAGTTCTCTAAAAAAATTTCATTGTGCCAAGTATATCATCTACTTAACCCTAGAGATTTTGAATCCTTATATGGATGCTAGCTATCCATTATCCCCAGACTAAGCCACTATTGGCTTGTAGTTTTCACCATGTTTAAAATGCTAAGAACCTATTGTGAAAATTTAGTTTTAAATGCTCAAATAGGATTTGTATGTTTTCTATTGCTGATTTTTCCCTAGAAAAACCCTAGTTTCATATCTTTATGTGTACCTACATGTTTTAAACCACCATTTTTTAAATAAGTGCTCTAAATTTTTCATGCTTCTAAAATAGATATGAAATTTTAAGGCATGACCCTATGACCAAGGCTTTTTGCTCTATCACTACCATGTTATGTCCTTAACCTTTTTATGGTGTGATGGTGTGACTCAGTAAATTGGGTAGTGTTTGCAAGGTCTCTACCTACAGTTATTGATGAAGGCATGATTCAAACAGTGAAGATGTAACATAGTTAGTAAGCAGTTTTTATGGCTTCACATGGTTAAGTGTAAAGGAAAAATTTTAAGTAGACACCAGACAAGAAGGGCATTCATGCTCAATTTCTACCCTCATGGAAGAACAAGAATCAAACATGTGGAAGCATTTAAAGATAGCATGTTATGATCCAGCATAAAGATGAGGCAACTATGGTGCAATTGATGTTAGGGAAGTTGTACATAGCTTCATATCTTGAAAGCTAAATATTTAGTATGATGAAGTGAAATGCCGATCAAATTTGATCATGAAATCACACAACTAAGGTTGCAATTTAATAGGATAGCTACGATAATGTAAAGTAGTCAATATTGCCTTAAAAATTATTGATTTCTCAATCATGAGGTTTAAGTTGTAATGCAAATATACGCCATGAACTAGAAAAATAGATCAAATATTATCAAGTTTGTGTGATCACTCAATAATGTGGTTAAAGCTCTAAGATTAAATAGAAGGTGTGATCTAGAAAAATAGTTAAGATCTTGCAAGGGTTTGGTCATTGCTTAGTCCTGCAGTTAAGAACATAAAGTAAAACATAGGTTGTAGAGTAGTGATTAGACATGAAAGAAGTTTTCAATCTTTCATAAGGCTAAAAGATTAAGCATTAAAGATAGATAGTGAAGTGGTGATTAAGAGTTTCACACAGTCATAGGAAGAAATAAGAATTGAAAGGTAAGCTTCACGAAGTTGTGAATAACTCATAGTGTTATGTGTTCACATGGTCACTACATAAATCAAAAAGAGTAAAATGACTATAGTTTCCTCATAATTTCCAAAATAAGAAAAATTTCCTAAACAAGAAAAAAAAGAAATTTCAATGCTAGCAGTACAAGCACTCTAAAGCCAAATTGTGATGCTTTCTAAGTTTTCAAAAAATCTCTTACATATTTTCTTAAAGATGCCATTAATGCCATTCCCATGCTCAACTACAATTAAATTATGATGTAATATAATTCTAATTACAAAATTCATAGATTTTAGACCCAAGAAGAGATTGAGCACAAAATTGTCTAGAGAGATTAAACTACAGAGAAGTGATTTAGATTCTAAATTTAAATAATGGTACAAGAGGAGGGTAAATTGATTGTGCATGTGAAAATAGAAGAATTTTCTCAAGGCATTGCAAAAAATAAAATGAAATTAGCTAGTCTATATGCTAAAGAATAGATATAATTTCTACCAGGATCATCTAATACTCAAATTGTGAACTCATATATTTTCAAAGACTTTTATATTTTTTGCAAAGATGCAACTGTGCCATAAACTAAGGATAATGAATTATTCTAGTATTTTTATAATAATAGGCTTTGTGAGCCACCTATTTCAAATCCATAGAATAGAAACATGGTGAAGTTGATTACACTTAAAGTCATTATTGATGTAGATTTGGGTAAGGCATTGATAAAGGCATACAATCCAATGACCCATGGCTTCAACAAATTAGAATAGTAGTGTCTTATGCACTCTCGACAGAGAGAAATTCATAGAATTATTTTACCTTGGATGACCTACGACAAACATAATTGAATAGGATAAGTTGGATGAGACTTTCAAAAGTTATAAGAGTTTATTCAATAGAAGATTCATGATAAGACATATTCCTAAGTCCAAAAAGGAAAAGGGTGAGCTCCCTAAAAAGGTAGGAGACCTTATGCCCTTCGAGTATTTCAATAGATATTTTTAGTACACAATTTTTGGAGTAGATAAGGTGATATGATTAGATGGCAACATGAATGCTCATGGGAATGTATATATCTTGGTCCTAGATATACAAGAGTTGCATCATTATGTAGGGCATTATTTTGTAACCCATATAATAAATGTTATGCATAATGAAATCACAGCTACATAGAGGGGAGAAATGGGAAATTTCAAATTCCATCATTACTCACTATTAATGCATATCATCCTCTATAAGAATATAGGGCACATTAATCCTGATTTTATCATAGGAATAAAGGAGATTGGGGAAATATTTCTAGTGCAACTATGAACTAGGGCATTGAAAAGGTTCTACCCTTATGCCAATTCTATAGCTTTCTATAATGATTTTTTATATCTAATTCCAAATATGTTACTGATATAACAAAGAGGATCCATAGGGGTGTTAGGATGTTAATTAGACCTTCTGTGTGCCCTAATGAGGATATGAGGTTAGGATATGATTGGAGAAGTAGTTTCATTTTTGAGAATTTTTCAATCATAAGATTTTATGGATGCCTCTATCCTCCTTATGTTTTTCCTAAGCACATTCTAGAGATAATGGGGATTCTTGAATTCTTTTGGCAACTAATTATGTTGAATCGAGAATATTTGCGACATATAATAAAAAATGGGCATTTGTATGAAGAAATGTCAAAGTAGAAAATTTTATTATAGGTAAGGATACAATTTAAGAGTTAGGTGAATTTATGAGATAATTCTTATTGGCTTTAGCTCCTACTAGGGCATATGACCCTAATGACCTTGTCAGGCATGACCTGAAATAGATGAGAAAGTTTAACCTACCTAGTAGCAAGCCCTATTGGGAAGAGGATGCAATAATGAATTGCATGGAGATAGAGAAATGTAGAGATAGGACTCTAAAATGGAAATAAATCATGAGAATTAAAGAGGAGATGAAAAGATTAGAACTTTCCTTCAAATATTTCTATCATGAGGAGAGGTATCTAGATAGATTTAATAAATGTCTCAAAAAATTTGAAAGCATAATGTTCTAGGTGCCCCTAGAGATCAGAGATAGAATAACACCTGAATCTCCTATGTAGGATGACATCATTGAGGTTGATGATGAAGAGGAGAAAATTGGAAAGTTCCTCTTGGGATCAAGGTGGTAGGAAGAAGTACAAATTGATTGAGATCCTAGAAAAAGGAAGTAAAAATTCCCTACAAATCATATGAAGGGGAACAAAATACTTTGATGATATCAAACATAACTTCATGATAAAGTAGGCCAATAAACATGAATGGATCCCTAATAAAATAGAGCTTGAGATAAGAATGATAGATGAAAGGATCATCCAAGCTCAAGAATTTATGAAGGATGATGACTTTATCAATTCTGAGTGGTTAAAATATTTTATGTTTAAGATTAACATAAGAACTCACTCTACAATTGTAGTGAGGAGACTCATAAGAAAAATTTGTAGAACTAGTGTAAAAGTTGTAGGAATATGATCCAAATAGTGAGACCCTCAGTGTAGATGAAGCTAGTGAGCTGGTAAAGAGAAGTGGAATGTTTCTCTTCCCTAGATGGGAGCTAAGCTCATCTTTCATGCTAGATCAAATAAGAAGACAAAGTAAATCTATTTTATTTGAGGAGACTATCATTGCTATAGAATTGCAAGGGTCTGGTTTTAATGTTGATACAAAGACAATGGAAATTTGGAGCATGGCCCCTAAATCTAACAAGACAACATTGATGGAATTTAGAGTCTCTCCCCAAGGAAATATGATATTCTGGAATGTCACTACTACATCAAGTGACTAGATACACAACATGGTGAACACAATTTCACTCATGGGGAAGAGCAAGATGGATATGTTGGAAGAGCATCTATTTCAGACCAATAGCATATCCATTGAGATAAGAAAGTAGTCTGAGGAAGAAATGAAGAAGACATATGTCCCTAAGTAGATGATGGTTTCCCTAAAAAATGAGGTGAAAACTTTAAAGAATGTAACAAGTCCTATCACAGAGGTAAAAGATCAAGAGACCCAAATAGATGTTGATGCATCAAATAAAGGTATGAATCAAAAAATGGAGGTGGAAGAGATGGAAGCAATAAAAGAAGTATAAGTTAGGACAATGGAGAGTATACTCTCACATAAAATAAATATCCTTAATAAAGCTTCATAGAATCTCCACAATAGTTACATTTTATTACAAGGAGTAGAGTATCAATGTTTAGAGGAAATATATGATCTTTCTCCATTATTCATTAAGTGGGGGCCATACATTTCATTTTTTGATAGGTTGGTGCCAATTTTGGCTTAGAAAAAAGAATTTCCAAAAGAGACTATCATTTCCACAAGGAAGATGATAAATAGGGTTAAATATTTGAATGCGTTCTTTTCTAGAAGATGCAATTAAAAAATAATAAAATGAAAACCATTACCAATGGGACACCTCATTTCATCTAGAAAATTGTTGATGATGACAATAAGTTGAGGGAATGGAAAGAATAGTCAAATTATTTTGACAATATCTTGAAGCATGAGAGACTCATTACATGATAATGGAGAAATTGATATCATAACAATTTTTGATATTATTGATATTTTGTATAAGATGGAAGTAGATATAAATAAAATAGTTATAGAGGTACAGGCTTTAATAGATGCCAAATTGAATAAGTGCCTAAATGAGTTGAATACTGATAGAGAAGCCACCTGCCTAGATGAGGAGTCATATATTACCATCTCAGAGGTTATAATAGATATAGAGGAAATTCCATATGGAGATAGTGACTGAATGAGCTAGGAAAAGTCAAAGTAACATGAAGAGGGAAGGAAACTATCTAAAAGAGGTACCTTATCTTTGAGGTTCACCTGTTCTAAGTCTACTCTCATTTCAAACAATGAAGTTCATCCTAAATATTTAGAATGAGAGTTATTCAATTTTGGCTATCTCCAAAAATTCTTTTTGTAACTATTTTGTCTTATGTGAAAAAAATATTGTTATATCTAATTTTTGAACATGTGTCCTCCCATCTAAAGATTGTTGCAATCCTTATTCTATAAAAGGGTTTCCAAGATGTGGAGTGAGGGTTCAAGATTCATTTTATTGAATGAAGTCTTCTTCATTCTTGAGTCAGTCCATGTATACTATATAATTTTTCCAAAAAATAAAATAAAAAAAGTAAACAGTTGTTGGTCTATTTGATTTTTTCTTTTGATAGAAATTGGCATTGAATTATATACATTTCAATGAATGTAATGCAAATATATAGAGAGTTGTCTATGCATTTTAGATCTTGTCTCATCTTTTGTAATCAATTAATTGTTTGATATTTAATGGAAAAGTTTACTAAGTCTAATTTACAATTCATAAGTCTAATATATAATTCATTTTGAATTATATTTTAGTCTATATTTTGCTTATAATTTAATGGGTTGTGTAAATGCTTGATGTAACTTGGAAGAATTTCTTGGTTTGCAAGGAAGATTTTGATAAGAATGATATCTAGAATTGTATATTTATATTCTTACCATACTGTTAAGATAGATTAGAAAAGTAAATGTCAAATTCCTGTGACATAATAACCTAGTAAATAAGGCATTGATCACCCTTTGAAGTTGCATTTCTTTACTGTCATGTTTACTTTTTTGTATATTCACATGTGCATGTTTTAAAGTTATAAAATATATCCATAGTTGGTCAAAAGTTTGTGAAATACTAATTCACCCCCCTGAGCATTTCCTATTTCTAACAATGAACTTGCCTACTTTTGAGTAGTCGATGCAAAGATTGCATCATTCCAATGGTATCTGAGTATTGTTTCTTTATCTGGGTTGGGTTTGATGCTTCCTCTACGGGGGAGTATCTATGTTTGAGATGAGTCATAAAGGACTCTTGGTAACTAGTAATTAATAGTGTAATTGGACACTTGAGCTTATTATAGATTTTATAAAAAGAATTGACATAATGATATCTTTGTCATTGATGTCAATGGGGGGAAGATACACATGAAAAACATCATTTTATATAAAAAAAATTCAGATATCTAATGGGGGAGAGTAACATATGAAATATCCTTTGATGTGATTTGTATGGCAGAGAATAAAAATTCTTGAGTATTGATTGATGTCAATGTGAGAGAGATATTCCTAAAGGAGAAATTGATTAATGAAGAGAATTTGAAAAGATGCTAATGTATGGGGGAGATTAACACCTTCCTTGTGTGTAATGGTTGACATTCATGGACAACATGGATTAGGGAATAATTGCAGTAGAAATATTTTCTATTCATGGAACTTAGATTATTTGCATCTATGTTTCCATAAATTCCAAAGGGGGAGATTATTAACATGAATGTTGATGGTATTCCTATAGGGGAATATCCTAGTAGTATTGGAGACATGATTTAGAGGTTGTGTGCTTCATTCATGATAGATATTTTCATTGATGTTAACATATCAATTATTTAGTATAGATTGATAGAGCAACAAAAAAAAAATTTAGTTTACGTGGTTTGAGGATTGATGGATTTATTGAAGGAAGCACTTAGACATAATTTCTTGAAGTGGGTAATGTTGTTTGGATTGTATCTTTTAACATAAATAGAATCTAATTGAGTGGACTTGAACAAAGGTTGAGGGCATATTGACAATGTTGTTGTTAGGAATGCACATTCAAATGATTATAAAGAGTTATGAAGACTGTAAGCTGACAAGTTTCTTATAATTGTGAAATGATGTAACACTCTAATGTAATATCTTAAATTGGTCTTGTAATATTATAGTAAATGAGGAAAGCCTCAAGACCAACTTAATAACTTATTCCAAAAATTGGTATGAAGGAAATATGTTTTTCTTGGTTGTAATCCTCTAGTGTGGATATTTTGTAATCAATGAGATCATTTTATGCTATGTGAAATTTAGAGTGAGTGTGAGCTTACATGTGAATATCATTTGGATCAAAGAATTTGTTGGTGAACTTGAGGCATAGTGAGCTTACAAGGAATTGTATTTGCAAAGGAAACCTTTTATTGGACAATGTTGATGTACACTTTTATTATTCAGTTAGTATAGTACTCAAGCTATTTGGATAGTGGGCCCTTCTATATTTCATTCAACTCCTAACAAGGTTGGCACAAATCCTAATGGGGTTGGAATCTCCTATTAGTGATTCAAATTCTCCTAATAGGGACTCAAATATATTGATTATACTTCATTGACTCCTAAAAGGGTCCATCCTTTCACAAGGAGCTTTTATATTAATACATCATCTTGTGGGTATCATCCCCAGTGGGGTTTTCCCTCTAATCAAGGGTTTCCCTAGTTAACAAATATGGTCATATTGTGTATGGTTATCTTTCTATGTTTTTTGCATCTACTATTTACATGTATCAAAATTAATAAGGATATTGAGAGCCATTTTAATTTCATATCTAATTCAACACGCCACCCCCCCCACACCCCCCCATCTTGGTGAACTTTTCTTTCTAACAATTAGTTTTATTTCAACACAATCCTTTGTGGATATTTCTAGTGTTATAATATATCAGTGATGAGTGATCTTCATTCCTAGCATTGTTCACCATTTTATATTGTACAACTATTATTTATTATTACATTTCAATTTAGAAAGGGAACATAAATTTACCATTTTTGTATTTTTTTTATAAGGGGTCTTGGGGTCCCCTCAAAACCCATTTTCACCTTAATCCAAAATATTTTTGTCTCTTGTAATTTTTTTAACATTTAACATTATTTATTAATTTTTTTGTTAAGAAAAGGACATCATAGTCCACCTTTCCCAAAATTGCTTATCCTTAGATAAGTATGTGTTTTATGCTTATGGTTTGATTGTATAATTTGACTTAAGAAAATTTTTCCTCTTATATTTTAGAGATAAAGAATCAAGGTATTTTTTGTTGGTGTCAAAATTGATTTGGGATTTTACCAATTTTGTCAATAAATGTATATCTTATGATTCACTTTATTGATTTATTTTATATCAATAAAAAAGAAGAACCACACATGATGCATGCAAACAATAATATGAGACATATGTGCAATTTTATGAAGACACAAAGCATAAATAAACTATAGAAATTAATGCTTGAAAAAAAAGGAGTATGCATGTCAATACATGAAGACATGAAGAATACATAAAGTGTACACATAATACACACATTTCCTAATAGATGAAAAAGAAAAAATGGTAAATGTGTCCTTTATTATCAATCATGGTTTAGTTTGGTAGGAAAGGTTTGAGAGGGAACCTTCAAACTAATCAACGAAATAAATCCCAAGAGAACAAAATTTCCTAGTATGAAAACTCACCCCTTGGCCCATGACAGGTAGAAACATGCCACTATGACATTTACATCCCTTGGGGTAGTCTAATTGGCTTGGGAGAAATAGTATATTGCAATTACCTAACTTATTCCAATTGATTATGTGGTAAATAAAATACTATAATTAGGTAGTAAATTATAAACCATTCATAATGTTCTTTATATTTTTGTTTATATAATCTTATTGAACTTTTTTTAAGCATATATGTATATAAGTTTAGATTCCTTTTCATCACTAAAATAATTCCTCATTTATCTTTTACCCTTTAGAATGTGAGGATCATGTTTTGATAATAATTGTAATGTTCCCAACTAGGACTTTATTAAAATTTCTCTAAAAATTTTAATTAGGATTTGGATTGCATTTGGTAATAGAAACATGTAACATTCCTGATTTTAGATATAACTACCTCACAAGAGTTCTTCTAGCTCTTCCTAAGATGTATTCCTTGGTATTGCTAGGGTCCTCTTCTTACCATACTTAGTGATTACTCATAGAATCTCTATCCCTTTTAGAACTCTCCACCAACTTCATAGTTCACTATACTTCCATTTTCTCCTATGCACTCATGGGCTCAATTAGCCACTTTTCCACCCCAAAATATTCTAGGGGATAGGAATATGTTCTCTATCTATTCCTTGGTGAATAATCCATGCTAGTGGTTATTTATGTGGGTTTCCTATCAATTTCTTATTTTTCTAGTTTTAGGCTTTGTAGTCTTCTTGCCCCTATTAGGCTTCCTAGAAACTAGGTTTCTTGAATTTCTCATAAAATCCCTTAAAAAACCCCTAAAAAAATTATGGATTATCCTACTAGTAGTCTAGACTAAAATAATTCTTTTATCTTAGGTCCTCACACTATTTGTACACTAGATTTTTACCAAAACCCTATTTTAAAGGGTTTTAGGAGCAAGTATGCCAGTCTGCCCCCTTTTCTTCCACAAGTTTTTCAAAAAAACTTCTCTACTCCTCCCCTTGCATTTAGAGAACAAGGAAACACTCCTATACATTCTCCCATCATTTATTGGTTTAACCCAATCCAATTAGCAAGTTCTCTAAGTATTGTTCTACTCAAACCACTAGCTAGAATGTTGTTGCACTCCCCTTGGGCATGGTAGAAAAAATAGTTCCCCTTTAAGAAATGTCTCCAAAATACATATTTACACTATATACAAAGTACTTGATTCTAAGTTTCCATGAAGTTTGAACCATAGGAAGTCAAGTTGAACCCATTACTCACATGATTGGCTCTGAACCAGGTAGTGAATCTACAAAACACAAAAAATTATCAAAATGATCATTAGTCTTATAAGACAAAAAAAACAATGAAAAAAAGGATAAATAGAAAACAAAAATTCAAGCTTCAGTACATTATTTTAGTCTCTTCAATCAATTAATGGCTTAATGAAATCTTTGATGCGCAAATACAAATGGGTTACCAGTATTCTTGTTTTTACTATCATTATAAGAAAAAATTTCTTGAGGAATGAATTTCTCCCAACCTTGGCCATGATCCTTAGTCAAACACCTCAATAAATTACCAGGTACCCTATTGACTACCTTTTTCTATCCATCTATTTGGGGATGAGAGATAGAGCTATGAGACAAGTTGGTGCCTAGTCTCTTCCAAAGGGTCTTCAAGAAATGGCCCATGAATTTCACATCTCTATCTGTCACTATGCTCATGGGTAAGCCATGTATCCTGACTATCTCCTTGAATAAAAAGGTAGGAAACATGATTGACATCATGTGTTTTCTTGCATGGAATAAATTGACTCATTTTACTAAACCTTTCCACTACCACAAACACATTTTCCAAACTAGTTGGTGTTCAAGGTAATCCTACTACAAAGTCCATGTTGATGCACTCCCAAAGCCTATTTGGGATGAGTAATGGTTTATAGAGATTGGAATTTGATGCTGTCCCCTTTTGCTTTTGATACGCTCCACACTACTCCACATATCTCCTTACATCCTTTTTTATTTTAGGCCAATAGTATAACCTTTCTACTAAGTCTAGGGTCTTGTTCAATCTAAAGTTTCCACTCAAACTACCATTATGTTTCTCTTGAATTATATTCTCTCTCATAGAGCCTCTTGGGACACACAAATATTTTCACTTGAATAGTAAATCACTCTATAATGTATAATCAACACATTCACTATGAAAATAATGATCATACTTAGTACATACCTTGTAGATCTCTTAGAAGTCTACATCTCCTTTGTAAAGGTCTTTGAATTCCTCAACTCTAATGCTCTATAATTGGATCTCTTGAAAAATGAGAAAAATCCTACTAAGTGGATTTGTATGCTTATTATTAACTCCCTTGTAGTGCTTGATAGTGAAGGTGTAGGACTCCAATAATTCTATCCACTTGATATGTCACAAACCCAATTTTTCTTGAGTATTGATATAACTTAAGGCTTGGTCATTAGTGTAAACCAAAAACTCCTTATGAAATAGGAAATGTCTCCACTTTTTAAGGGCTTGTACTAAATCATATATTTCTAAGTCATAGGATAAATACCTAGACTTGACCTCATTTAACCTTTCACTAAGAATTCCACTAGCTTGTCCTCTTGGCCTAGGACTGCACCCACTACAATGTTACTTGTATCACATTCTACTATGAATGGATTATCAAAGCTTGGAAACACTAGCATAGGTTGGTTATCCACTTCATTCTTCATTCTTTCAAAGCCTACATTGGTTTCATTAGTCCACACAAACTTTGTCTTTAGTCCTCCTTTTATGGTGTCAAGGACTAGTGCACAAATTTCACTAAATCTTCTTATGAGCTTCCTATAAAATTAAGCCAACCCATGAAAATTTTTGACTTTAGTCCCTATCCTAGGACTAGGCCAACTTAAAATTTTTTTAACCTTACTCTTGTCCATCTTCAAGTTTCCTTGTAATACTACAAATCCTAAGTAGACTAGTTATTATTTCATGAACTCACTCTTTTCAACGTTTATGGTGATCTTTTACTCTTGGAGTTTCTTCAACACAAGTTCTAGGTGTTTCATGTGTTCTTCTTTGGTTTTACCAAAGATGAGGATTTCATCTAATTAGACTACCACAAAGACTCCTATATAGTCCTTTAGAACCTCATACATTAACCTCATAAAGGTGCTAGGTGCATATGTAATCCCAAATGACATTAATAGCCACTCATATAACCCCTCTATAGTCTTAAAGGATGACTTCCATTCATCACCCTCTTTCATTATAATTTGATAGTATCCACTTTTTAAATCAACCTTGGAGAAGTATTTAGCACTCCTTAAGCAATCTATTAAATCTTCTATTCTAGGAATAGGAAACCTATATCTAATAGTTATCCTATTTATTTCCCTAGAACCAATACACATCCTCCACTTACCTCCCTTTTTAGGAGCCAACACCACTAGGATAGCACATGTGCTTATTCTCTTCCTGATTATACCTTGATACAAAATTTCTTGGACTTGCCTTCTTATCTTTTTCTTCTATTTTGGTATCACCTTGAATGTAGCTTTTTTAGGCAAGGATGCCCCTAGCACAAAATAAATTTGATGGTTGACTGCTCTTTTTGGTGGAAATGTAGTTGGTGTACCTTCATAAACAATTTCCTTGAGCTGATCTAGTAGTTTATTCACCTCCTCTAGCATAGGTTTTTGTTTAGGCATCTCCTCCTCCCTTGGTTTCACCAATATTGTTATGATTAAACAACATATAGAAATAAAAATTACATGAAAATATAAACAATATCAAAAAAAATAGATCACACACAAGAGAGCACAAGACACCAAGATTTAATGTGGTCCACCCAAACCTTGGGCTACATCCACCAAACAACAAACCCAATTTTATTACAATCCAGTGACTACAACCTGATTATAATATGTAATCCCTTATAGTTCAATACCACCATAAGAAGCAATTTTCACATTGCACCTTATGAAAACCCCTACCTCTAAGCCCTTTTGTACAACTATTTTTACTACTTTAGGGTTATAATTAACAATTACATGTCGGCCCAAAGAATTATGAAGTGTGTACATTACTTTCTTGGTCAGTCACAAAAAACTAACAAGTATGGAATTGACAATTCCTTCTTCCTTCTATATATCCTTTAAAGATTATTTCCCTCTCATAAATAATGTATTGGATTATGCCTTCTCTGAAATGCCTTCCTCTATCAAAGATTGAATCTTATAAGTCACTCCATTCTTCTTGAATGAGTACTTGTTCACCTTTCCATGGTGTACTACCTCCTTGTCATACTACCATGTTCTACCAAGTAATAGATGGCAAGCATCCATTGGTAGCACATCAAAAACTACCCTATCTTGATTCTTACCTATGGTGAACTCAACCCACACTTGTTCATCAACCAATATATTTTTCTCCTTATTCAACAAGGTGACTTTGTAGGGACATTCATGGGGTATCTTGGGTAGTTTCAACTTCTGGACTACCTTATCTAAAATGATATTATCAGTAGATCTTGAATCAATCATGAACCTTCTTATGTTTCCTAGTATCTTTCATTTGAATCTAGAAAGAGCCCTTATTTTCTTATGCTCATCCTTGGTAGGTTCTTTGATCAATATCCTTCTCAACATTAGACTCGCTCCTTTCTCTAAATCTAAACTCACCTCTGAATGTTTTGGGCATTCCTCTTCTTGGAAATAGTTAATCTTCTACACATTTTTTGAATATGATGGTTTCTTAAGACAAATATGCTGGTTAATAGTTTTTCCTCTTTCTGACTTGGCTTTACCTTGACTCTAGGTGCCTAGAATGTGAGGAACAAAAGGATGCCACCAATAAATGGGTTAGTCTTCGCATTATATCACTACCCTCTAAATTATAAGGTACAAATACCTTATATGCAATATATTGAATGAATTGTTTTATTAATAGATCATTGGGATGGCGGTATGCTCTTAACTTGAGAGAAGAAGAGGATAAACTAGGATGCCCATAACTACAAATACATAAGGCATAAATAGATCTAGGAAACCTATAACACCCAGTGGAATGGATATCACAAGCTACCTTAAAGCCCTTTTAATACTTCTCCTAATCTAATCTAAATGTAGATTAGTCCTATTAAAATGCAATCTAGAGATAGAGCAGAGATGTATATGAAAGATGAAACAAAATCCACCTTGACCGATAACTCTCTACTAAAATGGAATCTAGTAAGATATCATCAACTTCAAATACATCTGTCCTACAATCTCATAGAAATTATTCTAAAATGTAAGATTAGCTCAGCGAAAAGAGAGAATGAAAGAAACCTACGCATGCTAGTCCTAAATGGAATATAAAAAAATCACCATACCTAACTGCAAACATCATACAAATACTTCATTCGATATAACTCTTTGATCCTCACTCAACATCTAGAAATGTAGGGGGGAAATTTAGATAGAATTGCTAATTCCTTCTATTAACTTATAAAATTTCATATATAGGCCCCCTCTTAGGGTTCTTGGCTAGTTACAAATTTATCAGTTACATTAATAGAGAACTTGAATCACTCAGAAATCCAATAGTCATTGATTACAATTCAATACATCAGAAAAAGAAAAGGAAAAATGATTTGAAAATATCAAAATGATTCATATTCTTCTCTGATTTGTTGGCTCCAAATTCATATAACTTGGATCTCAATAGTCACCATAGGTTTTAATTATTGTCATCAATCTCCTATCAATGATCATGATTAAATCATGAAAACCCTTTTTACCTTTTCTTTATTGCCTCTTCATAACTATCATTCCTTTGATTAACTCTAGGTTTCATTTAACCCCTTGTGACCATGTGAACACCTATTACCACTCCTTTTCAGCCTTCACCCCAGGTTATGATTAACCCATTACAACCATGCAATCACTATCCTTTAACTGCATCTCAGCCTTAACCATAGGTTACTCCTAACCCTTTATGAAGACATGACCACTCTATTTTTTCTCAATCATGACTTTGAAACTTTACTCTATATTTAACCCTAGGACCATGTGATTAACTCTAATCCTTTTTTTTGGGTCATAACTTTGACCATGAGTTACCTTAACTTTCCCATAATGGTTTGATTTCTTCATTTCACTCAGTTGCAACCTTAACTTGAGGTTTGCATTAATCATAAAAAATCGTGCAATAACTATAGATTTCCAAGATCTAATGGTTAAGATTCAAAAATACCTTAACTATCATTTTTTTTTTGTAGTGTGGGTCCGTTCATTCCATGTGACAAGGTCTCATATTCCTGGATTGGTTATATTTCACACATATTTGAAAAGTGAGCAAGAAAGTGGTGTTGATCTACTTTTGATCTGATGGGAGTGATTAAATATCTTAACACTCTATTTATTTTATGGTGTGGGTCCACTTTCTAACTATGGACATCATGGAAAATAGATGACATTATTCCATTCCTTGGAGAATATGACATTGGAATGTTTTTCTTCATTTCCCTTCATGAATATGATGGGCTCATCGAGACTTGTGTTGAATTGTCCTTATGTCACTACCTTAACTCTGGGTTTCTTCTAACCACTCGTGACTATGCAATCATTGGTTTTCACTTGTTTTCCCTATTAATCCAAGGTTTTCTTAAACTTTCTACAACTCTACAAACACAATCTTTTTTCTCTATCACAACACTAACCTCAAATCATCTTTAACCACCCATGACCATGCGATCAATGGTTTTCGCTACTTCATATACTTGACCCATGATTAACTTAACCTACCTATGACCCTATGATCATGGGATTTATACACTTTTTCTTTGTCACTTCCTTAACTTCAAGTAAGCTTTGTTAGAGTAAATAATTATTTATTTATCATTTATGCTATTACTTAAGTTTACTTAGATAAATGCACTTAGATATTAGTTTTCATCTAGGAGTTGTTGATGAGTTGTTGACAACATGGGAGTTTTTTTCCTACCTAACCATACTTATCTTCTCACCTACTTGGAGGGTAATCCACCTTTTGTGGACTTATGCTTAGTTGTCACACTTATCTCCTAACACTTTCTAGCTAGTTTTACAAGCTTCCTAGAGGCCTTTATAAATAGGATCTCCTAGTGTATTTTCATATCATATTGTACATCAATTCATTCTTTATAGAAATTTATTTTTTTCTTATCAAAGAAGTCTCATCTATGGATTTGGAAATTCTTGCCTCCATAGTTTTTTGCCTCTCTTTAGTGATAGGTGTTTGCAGGGAAATGATTCTTGGGAGTTGTGGGGTTAATCATTCATCAACTTTAACATGGTATTAGAGCTCCAGATCTAAACATGCTCGTATGATGTTATTGTTAGATTTGACATTGGTTTTTAGATCTGAGATTTCAGCAGTTATTTTATTGGATCTAGGGGGTCATTTTTTTTTGTGCACTTTGAGCCTAAACATACATCACTATTGAGCTTAGAGTATTCAAAACTGTCCATTTCCATATAAAATATCTCCACTTTGGATGCTATTGAAATTTGAGGCAAATTTTTTTGTACCCAAGTCATTTTGACCTGGGCACACAAATCAAGGGGAGTTGTTGGAGTTGGTGGTGTTTCATTTCCAAAACTATGTGGGAAGCTAGACATTGAAGAAGACATGTTCCACCTAGAAATGGAGGATTTGTTATCACCAACCACTTTATCAACAACACCATTTATTTTTGACATTGAATAAAGTTCTTGTTTGGAGGATTTAACCATTGGGCATTTTTTAATTGATATGGTGGTCTGCATCTTTCTTCAGAATTTGCAATCCTATTTTGGTGGCTTTCTCTGTATTTCATTCTGGTCCTATGTTCAAATCCTGCCATGTGGATTTCTTGAACCTATTTTGTGGGCATATCTGGTAGTACTCAGTTTTTCCATGCCAATTTTTTTGCACTATTAGTGGTTTCTTGCTAATGGTGGCTATCTTTTTTGCAATACCCAACTTTTTCAAAGTAGCCTACGTTCACCATTTGAGTTCCACATCTACTTTTGGCATGAGTTTTTATTTGCGTGGAGTTGTAGTTTTTTGGCTTCCCCCCCCCCCCGCCCCACGGCTTCCCCAAACAACCATCATCATCCACAAATGCCTCCTTATTTTCTTTGGAGTGAACACCAAGGCACCAACTCATTTTACATTGGAACATGGGTTTCAAGCTTTCCTTTATCTATGCTAAAGACAGAGAACTCCATATTAGACATTGACATGGTTGGTAGAGATTTCTTAGAAGCACTTTTTCTCTCCAAATGGCACAAATTTTGGACTAGAAACATTATTCTTTGGGCGATGGAATAGTCACATGTTTATTCATTCTTACCAGAGGCTTTCATGTGATTTTTATAGGATTGGTGTTGATTAGTGAAGTTTTCTTTATAAGCCTACGTACTGCATTCATCTCCCACTTACCATGCATTTCAAAGTGAGCTCAAGTTTTGGCATGGTTTTATGGCCCACAAATTTTCCTTGCCATGTGGCATATTTTCGTACCACCAATACTCTGCAGCTAGTCCTCATTAGTGTGTTGGAAATTGATATATTGATTATCAATTCCACTGCATGGGTTCCACTCCAACCACTTTGAGATTGTAGATTGGAAGAGTTTGTGAATTCATTGAAGGATCACTTGTGATTGAAATGGCACAAGCTTTTATGATGCTTTCACCATATATTATGGGCTAGTTGGTTTCAACACCTCAAAAAGTGTTGTTTTTTGGCATGAACTTTATTTTATTGGTGCTTCTTTCAAACTTTTTTTGTCACATGTGCAATTTTGGCTACCAATTTTTAATCTAGTGCCGGCCCTTAGTTTTTTGGCTCTTGTTTTTGGTGGTTAGATATTTTTTTCGATAGGGTTCATTTTTTTGGCATTTTTTCCTTGACAGCCTTTTGACCATCAAAATTGGGATCGTCACTTGCTGACATCAGCACCATGTCAGCACTGTATCACTACTTCTTGTCACCTCCCTGGCCTCTATTTGGACCTATCTTCATTTTTTTGCTCATATCTTAGGCATACGAAGGTCTTTTTCTAATCCAAAAGAAGCACTAGAAAGCTAATTCTGAGATGGAAACATTGGTGTAGGTATTTTTCAGTTTTGAGTCAGCTTAGTTGCCTATTTTTGTAGTCAAAGTTGGATGTTCTATTTTTCACTCTGGCAAGCATATCTTGTGTGTCCCATCACTACTTTTTGAAAACATTATATTTTTAGAAAGTTGGTTCTGACTATTTTTATAAATGTTATCATTTCCTTCAGATTCTACCCCATGCTCTTTCTATAATTCTTTTGGCATTTTTTCTCTATGGTGGATACCTTGGGTGTTCCAGGTCCGAGGATCATTTTCATGGCATGGGATCTTTTGTTTTGGGTTGTACCATCTTTTGTATAATCTTTTTTCCCTTTCTGATCATTTTTAATATCATTTGTAATCATCTTTATGCAAACACACTGAGATAAAGTGCTACTCTTGCATTTTGAGTTCTTAAACATTGTTTTGAGACAATTGTACTCACACTATGTTTATAAAGTGCCATGGGGGGGATAGTTGTATGTCACTTTTGTTCCCTCTTCCTTTTTTCCCTATGATGTATCAGTGATATGTGCCTTTATAGGTGTTTGTACCTCTCCCTCTCTCTCGATGTTCTTGGTTCTTTCTCCAGGGGACTTTGGCCCACTTTCTCAATTGTATGTCACCTCACCCTATCTACATTAAGAAGGGGTTATTTTGTTGTTCCTAATGCTTCCTTGGTTTGATCATTCATTAGAGTGAGCTATGTATTTAGTATTTAATCCTATATACTAGGATTAAATCAACAGCTTCTTTTTGATAGAGTTTGCAGCTTCTTCATGCTTCGATGATGCTCTTCATGATCTTCTTGTTCTTATTTTTCTAGGAAATTCCTCTAGTTGGAGGCTTCTTCATTCCTTCACTAGATTTTCAGCTATCTCTCTTTGGAGAGGGGTTTCTCCCATTGGGTTTTCTCCTTTGTCTTTGGTTTATAGAGATTTCATTGCATTTCTTATGCATTTTTTCATGGGCACCTAACATGGCTTTGTTGTCAAGACCCATTATGCATTTCATCTTAGCTTTTTGTAAGCTTAAGTGCATTCCCCTAAGTTGCACTTAAGGGGGGGTGTTAGAGTAAATAATTATTTATTTATTATTTATGCTATTACCTAAGTTTACTTAGATAAATGCACTTATATATTAGTTGTCATCTAGGAGTTGTTGACAACATGGGAGTTTTGTTCCTACCTAACCATACTTATCTTCTCACCTACTTGGAGGGCAATCCACCTTTTGTGGACATATGCTTAGTTGTCACACTTATCTCCTAGCACTTTCTAGCTTATCGTAGAAGCTTCCTTGAGGCCTTTATATTTTGGCTCTCTCATTATATTTCATATCATATTGTACATCAATTCATTCTTTATATAAATTTCTTTTTTTCTCATCAAAGATGTCTCATTTATGGATCTGGCAATTCTTGCCTCCATAGTTTTTTGCCTCTCTTCAGTGATAGGTGTTTGCAAGTAGATGATTCTTGAGAGTTGTGGGGTTGATTGTTCATCAACTTCAACAAGATTTAACTATGTGAAACCTTGTGATAGTTTTTTAGGACTAATTATTAGTATGTTTTCCAGGTCACAACTTAAAATATATTAAACACTTCTTGGCTAGTAACCTTGCACACACCCTTGATCTGTTCTTCATCTAATAATCTAGATTTAACCTTTAATCCATTTGACTTGTCAAATTTACAATGTAGATGCATGGATTAAATATAAGATATCAATTAAATTTAAAAGAAAGTCACACCACCTTTGACTAGGTTCTTTCACCATTTTCGATGATTTATTTGCTTCTTTGCATTTGATTCAACTTCTCTGGTTTCCATGATGTTCTTGTGATCTGCACCTTGGTCTTGAGATTTGATCTAAATATTTTTAGTCCCCATATATTCTAAATGCAATGTGATTTCATCCTTTAGATGAATCATGTTTTCAATGAAATACTTGATCATAGAGTTAGGGTTTTTTGAACAAATTTCTTCTCATTTAGGAAATGCATAAACTTACCTTCCCTTCCCTAATCACCTAATATTAACTAATGCATTAGAAATTGACATGAAATCACACTAACTCAATCTCAATCCTAGAAGTTTGAAAAATATAGAGAACTGAAATCATGGAAATAGTTGTCTCTAATTGGGGAACTAGGCATGTTAGTGCCTAGGAAGGAACCTAGCAATCTCTGGTTTCACAAAAAGCTCAGAAAAACACACACAACAACAAGCTACCTAATTTTTTTTATTGCAAAAAATACCAAATAGAAATGATCAATGTCTAGTCCATTAGGTTGCAGAGTCTAAAGTAGCACAAGGAGATGCTATGCTTTTGCGTGGTGGGGAAGTAGGGAAGCCAACACAAAGGAAATAAAACACACAAAAAGAAGGAAAGTAAGGAAAGACAACTACACTAAACACACACCTATCCTAACATATTTGCAGAGGTGAGATGAATCTTACCTTATCAAACTAGCAACAAAAGATACTCAAGTGAATCTACTTACTAATTGACTCAAGCAGTATCCCTTCCTCCACAATTGATTTTGGTCTCTAAGTATGATCCTCACTTGTAGCACCAGCAACAACATGGTAACTCCACATGTTTCTTTGATTATATGCCCTAGCTAGCTATATATCCATTTAGGTCCCAAGAACCATGCCTAGTCATATACTTCATTATCTCCCTTTGTATTTTTCATGTCATTCTCCTAATGGTATTCTATTTTTCCAAAGACAAACACCTATTTTAATAAAATGAACTCATTCTTACAGTGGTTTGAACTTTATCTATGAGCCTGAGTGTAGGAAGATGTCACCTCACCATGGAATCCACTAGTTGATAATTAGTGACCTCATTGCTTTGAAAAACCAAATCAATTTCATTCCTTCCCTCTTTTGGTGTATGATCACTGCCTATACAATTTGAATGCATAGAATGAGACTCATAAGCCAATGACCTTTCTTCATGTTTTCATTCCATAGCTAGGTCATCTTGAGTAGGTTCATCTATTTGGAATGGTAATAAAAAACTACAAATAAACTCATCTTCCTCACTATAAGAGAAATTTGTGTCTACCAATGGAACTGATTCTTCTACAAAATGATAGTTGGTTTCAAGAATCTTTTCTTCAATCACATCATTATCAAGGATAAGAGTCTTACCAGTGGGTTCATGGATTTACTCTTCATGTTGAGACAACCATTCTTCATGTTGAACTTCATTATTTATTCCTTCAACTGGAATCAGATTTGTAGCTATTAGTAGATCACAAGTAGAATGCTCTAGCACAAGAAAATGATCATCATCAGATTCTTTTTTAGAAGGATTGGGTAGAATATTGTCACCTTTATCTATAGCATCAGGAATAGCCTCTTGTCTACCAAATATTGCATTAATATGAGAACTGCAATGCCCTGCCAAGGGATCCAAAGAATTAACCTAAAGTTTCACTAAGTTTGGTAGCATTTTTTTTTCAAAACATGAAAGTTAAACCATTCACATCATACACATAGTAGCAGAAGCAATATCAACATTCAACTGAAAGTAAACATAAACATATATATCAGGTTACATTCTTCAAGGATCCCTTAACGTTGAACCACAATTAAATCAACCAATATTCATTCCATTTAATATCACATCCTCATGAAGGAATAATGAAAAGTCTAATGTTATTTAACCAATATACTTTGTTCCAAATGTCCCTTAATAAATTACATTACACAAAGCTCAATCATCCACTATACATGTCACAGGGTATGAAAGAAAAAAGAATATATATATGTGAAAATAGAGTACATCATCATCCTATACTAATCCATGATGCTAGTGCAACAAAGTAAATGAAACCACATGTCATACATGATACATCATCATAGAAGATATAAACATCCATCTTAAGAAATAACCATAAATTATAACACATAATAATCTAAGTGTACGGTTCCTCCCAACCATAAATAGTATCATTAAACCATCATGGGCCCTAGCCATCCCTCCATGTGTAACATCCCAAATCACCAAAGAGATCATCAGTATTATCATAGTAGGAATGTCACTCCTAAAACATACTACATCATATGTAGAAAAAATCTAACATACTACAACATATGCATAAAAAATCTAATCATGCAAAATAAAGCATAAGATAACATCATCTAACATATGCTAATCATCAATATAAGGATACGTGTCCACCATCATAATCCATGAACATAATAAAGATAGATACCAACAAAGAATGCATTAGCCACGGTGTCTCAGATGGATCTCAAATGGTAAGAATGAAAAAGCACTACCACCTGACCATGTGGAACCTAAATGGTCCACTCCCACCATGCTAAGGAGATAATCTCAAGTCCCAAATAGGTTATCAAATCACATAGCACAAATACTCTCTAAGTCCAGAAATCTTAAAAGTATACTAACTCAAAGGTTCCAATCACAAACTGACATCTAATCCCAGAGGCACACAAAGACACGTAGGAAACCTACTATGCAAGTGGGAAAGTGTCATCGCACAGATCACATTAGAGTTACCCTGGTAGTCTCTCAATAGACTCCGTTCCCCTAGTGATCCCTATGCGGCCACTAGTATCCTCTCATATTGATGATGCATACTACAAAATGCAAGGTCGCAACCAAGCATTCTCTCTACTCCCATCCTAATCTGTACTAGCACTCGAGGCATGGGCGAGAAAAAATAATTATCTTATTAAGTTCATTTAGTATTAGGTGTAATGTTTTCACTTATTAAAACAACTTACAATGAGTTACCCTGGCAGCCACTTAGGGCCCCGACCCCCTTTGCAAGCCACTTCCCGACACTACATGTAGATAACCTACCCTAAGTTTATGGAATCATAAACCACAAAATCACCACAGTCCTATACAAGCGATTGGAAAAATACCAAAAGATAATCCACAATAAGAGCATCAAATCCCCATGAGCAACTAAAAAGCATCCATAGATAATCATGACCACAATAGTTCTCTATTGGCAATTGAAGGGATCACTGATAATCATAATATCCATTGGTTTTCGACAAGCAACCAAAATGGCATATCAAGCAAATAACACTGATCGAAGACTCCAAAATGGTCGAGTCAAAACATATCACAACATGACATCATCAAGATTAGAAAAACAATTCAATCCCATCAAGGTGACTAAAAAGTAATCCAAATACAATTGATCGATACTCATAAATGGTTACATATGTCATAGCTTAAACAAGAAGACTAGAAAAAATATCAATCAATAAACCACACACACACCATAGAGCATGCCATCACATAAACATGGTTGGGTTTTAAAAAGATCGAGATCAAAAGACATCATCATGACATCACAATCATAACCCTCGAGCCTCTGGTAGACATCCTATAACTGGTCAACCAACTATTCAACCCAAAACCCAAAACAATAAGCATAGAGAAAACACAAAATACAAGCACATGTTTTGATTTTTTTTAAATTACACAGTTGATTTAAGTATGGGGTTCCAGTATTCATTTCAAATTTAGATATCAAATGAAGAAATGTTCGTACATTTTTTCTCTAACCCAAGTATTTGTTTTGATGGATGAAAGTTTCTCCCGATAACTCATAGAATTCAATTTTCTAAATGTTCTAAGTATCTATATATATATATATATATATATATATATATATATATATATATATATATATATATATATATATATATATATATATACACATTATACATTATTTTTGGTAATGAATTATCATTTTCAAATAACTCAATTTTTTCTCTTGAGAACCCCAAAATAATAATTTAGATGACTTAAATATATTTTTTATAATATTCTCATTAACCTTAATTAGACTAAATTCTAATTAAGTAAATTGGTTAATTTTTAAATACAAAACTATATTATTTATTTAAAAATCTAATTAACTTAGATATTAAAATTTCATTAATATTATATATATATATGTGTGTGTGTGTGTGTGTGTGTATATATATATATATATAATAATTAATATATAACAATTATTAATATTTAACATTATTAATAACATATGAAATCGAATTACAAAACTCAAATCATATCATAACTTTAACCAACGTCTATATATGAAAAAAAAGGTACATTATACATATCTGCAGCCCACATTATTGAAGTTGCTATTAAGCGACAGTGCCCTGCACTGATGGCTCTTAATAGGCTGTGTGGCCCTGCCTCCTGTCGTAGGGCCTGTGACAGCAGGTACAGGTGACCACTGGCATCAGAGCTATGAGTAAGGTGGGCATAAGGGGTGGATAAACTCGCCCCTCCCCTATATATATATATATATATATATATATATATATATATATATGATTTCAACCAACATTTTGCAAAAAATGCGCTTCAACTAGTAATTTCATTAAAACATTTTCTCCACTATGAAGCATTTTAATATATATAATTTTTTTATATAATTATTTTTTTAAATAAACATTTTCTGTATGATTTTAACTTATATATATATATTTTAAAACATTTCCTTTAGCGATTCTCTATTATATATATAATTTTTTTTAAAGAAACATTTCTAAATTTATTTTAAAAGAACTTACATACATATATATATATATATATATATATATATATATATATATATATATATATATATATATATATATATATATGTATGTATGTATGTATATATATCTCTCTGTGTGTGTGTGTGTGTGTGTGTGTGTGTGTGTGTGTGTGTGTGTTTTAAGATCAAATTGAGTGCAAGGATTGTAGTGCCTACCCCTGGTTCGCATTTTGTTATCATTGCTAAACTCTTTTAGAGCTAGTTTCATGTTGATGATTAGTAACATTACTATGAGATTATCAGATATTGTGCTATGGATTCAGTTGATATGTGATGAGATTACTTAGACTCTACATTTCATGTATGCATGATGATCATTACATTGCTTTCATTTATTAATGATGATTAGTAAGATGATTTATTATCATATGTGTTTTCTTATGGATACTTACCCCATATTTGCATGTGTATGGTGTGCGTGTTTGCTTTGTGTGTGTGCTTTTGTATGGTGTGTCTGATGTGGTTAAGGAAGGGAGTCGTAGTCACCTGCTAGTCGAGATCTACACGATGCACCACTTCCTACCATTGCTTGTTTAGTTTAGTACATATTGTGCTTGTACATGCATAGTTTTTATGCAGGTTGCAGGTACCGGGTATTGACTTCCTTGAATTGCCAAGATGATCATACCCTATCACATTATCTCAATAATAAGAGAGGGGAGATAAATTCTCAAGTCCAAATCCCAACCCTTTAAGCCATTTGTTCTAATTGAAAAATTAGGACAAGTATCTAAGTTGAGTACCCTCCAAATGCGTCAGATGATGTAATTCGTGATATAAACCCCTTGGTTTGATTTGTATGTATTTTGGCTATGATGAGTTTTCATATTTTTACCTTTGTGAGTCTTTGGAGTATTTTCTATTAATTAAGCCTAATTAAAAAGATTTTAATTAATAGTTTAATTAAATGAAAAATTAATATAGTATTTTAATATTTATTTTATTTAATTAATTGAAAAATTAATTAAATAAAATAATTAAATTTGAAAATAAAAGTTTAAAGTTTAAATTTGGAATGTATTTTAATAATAATATATTTGGAGTTCATTTTTAAATAAATAATTAAATAATATTATTATTAAAGCTAATAAATATTTTAGTAATAAAGTTTTGGAAAATGAAATTTAAAAGTGGAAAATATATTTTAAATTATTAAAAGATTCTAAATCTCATATGATTAAAATATAAATATATTAAGATTGCAAAGTGGAGATATTAAAGTTAGTGCATGAGACTTAATAAATAAATAAATTAAATTGGAAAGAGTAAAGTAAATTAGAGTTATAAGCTTGCATAAGAATTAACATGTGTCAACAACACGGGGGTTAGTGTATCAATTAAGCACAAGGTGTCTACAATTCTATGACTCATCAAAAAGATTGGAAAAGACCCATGCTTAATTGGTGACACCTTTCAGCAGTTTCAAGAAGCATTCCAAAGGTTTCTTGAGAGCTCTTAATATTCAGACATTCATAGAAGCTTAAATGAAAAGCTTAATGGAAGCTACAAGCTTAATGGAAGCCACGAGCTACAAGCTAAAATAGAAGCTTCAAAGCTTACATGCATGGGATAAGATTCATATGCTCATATATTTTCTACTTGCTTCTATGCTCCTTCTAGCACTTCTAATCACTTGGAGGATTTGATCGGCTTGGATTCTTGGAAGAATTGCGAATGATGGAGAAAAAAAGGATTTTCTATGGACTTTTGAGGCACGGCAAATTAGCATCAATGTCCAGGCGCACTCGTGATATTCTCATATTCCCTTTGCACTTTTTCTCTTCCTGTCTTCATCATATCTGTTTTATGTGTCTGAATACTCTCTATGATTGAATCTACTATTTGAAATTAGAATCTAGATATTTTATTTGGATGAGAAGAAAACAATAGAAGAACCTTAGTTCCAAATGAGAAAGAAATTAGATTTTAATTGGGTTTGGGTTCGAATTTATATTAAATTAGAAAGACAAGATTTGGAATTAAAATAGAAATTTTATGGTGTAAATTCGAATGATTAGATGTAATCTTTCTATCAATTATATTTTTAGATGCATATGAACAAACCCTTTTATGGTTAAATTTAGAAAACAATTATTTTAACAGGAAATTCTTAATTCATCATAAAATTGTCCTGTCGCTACCCCTTGGATAGACCTGAATTCAGTCATTCATAACTTTTTATCGTGATCGAATGTATTCAATCGTTTCAGTCAGAAATGGCGCAACTTGGCCCTCTCCAACATATCTAAATTTTAGCTCGATCCAACGGTTCATTAGGGAGATATGGCTATCGTACTGAGACTGTTTTATTCAAAGACGGATATTTCTTCATTTCTCATAACCAAGAGTTCTTTATGCTTAAACTTCACAAAAATAATATATCAAAGTAATATAATTATAATTTAATAATTATTTAATTAGTCTAAAGACTAATAAGAATGTTCTAAATGAATTAATGAAAATTTTTAATGAAAAGTTTGTGGATAGAGCTGATGGATAGAGATATTGAATTCAATAGAGAATGGATGACTTTTTATATTAATTATTTAATGTATATTAAATACTATTTAATGTATATTAAATACTATTTAATATATAGTTAAGAGGTGGTAATTTATAAAAGTGTTTAATGATGATTATTAAGAGACTCAAATTTTAATGATATTGGATTTAGATTTAAATAAGAATTATTATATTGACAAGGAGTCATAGTTACATTATAATATTGTTATAACATAGCTACGTTTTGAATTATTATATTGGTTATAAATTATTGATATGTCTTAAAGGTTAGTTAAATATTAACTAATGGGGCTTATGAAAATATAGTTTGATGAGTTTATTATTTATTAATGTTGGTTGGATCTAGCAAACTATTAATAAATAATAGTAGAAATGGTTTAATTAGTTATCAACTAATCCGATTAGAGTTAATCTAGTGGAAATTATTTAATGATTAAATTTTTGTAAAAAGACTGAGATTTGAAGTATAATTGATCAATTGATATTCATTGAGTTGATATCATAACTATGATATTAATAATTAAGTTGTGTGATAGAGAGTCATTTGAAAAGAATGACGAATGTGGTCATTATAGATAAGATTCTCAACATAGCTTGTTATTAAATATTAACAAGTTATTATTATTGAACTATGAATATGAATATTTGTGTACTAGATTATAGTTGACCTTAATCTTACAGAATTTTAGTTAGTTATTGGTCAACTGATATTAGTTGGAACAATGCTATGGTTATGCAACTATTAATAAAATCAATTAACTAGAGTTAATTAGATTTAATTAATAATTAAATTATGTAATAGAGATTTAATTGATATAATTCTTTTAACAAGATTGTAAAAAAAATATTGATATCAAAGTTGATAAGTCTTATTCTAATAACTTGAATAATGACTTAGATATTTTAACGGTTATTAGTGACAATTTAATAATGATTATAATTAAGAGGCTTAAGTGTTAGAGATACTTAATTGAGTTTTAACCATTAAAATGTTAATGGATCATGGAATTGTGCACCTAAGTTAATTAGTGGATTAGATTGATCATTTTAATTAAGTTATAATCTTCTTATTCGAAGATTGATAATTGGTTCTTTTATGAGCAAATAATGATCTTTGATTATCTCGAAAAATTGAAGTAACCTTAAAGAAGAGTTAATCAATTAGAATATAGATCATAGTTAAATGAAGAGAACAATTAAAAGTCAATGATAATCAGTTTAGTGAATATTTATCTTTAAGTTATTCTTAAAGTATTATTTTTAATTAATAGAAGAATAATGCTATCGGAGAACAAATGGGTTGATTTGTAGGTCAAATGACGAAACTTAAGACACTTGAAAATATACTTGCAAACAGAAAATTGAAAACCTCTACACTTGATTCAACTATGTAATATACCAAAACTAAAACATGTGTTTGCATCGTGTATTCTATATACTTCTTGTTTTGGGTTTTGAGTTAACTAGTGTTGACCAGTCCTGGGTTGTTACCAAATACTCGGGGGTTATGAGATGTGATGGCATGTTGATTTTATTTGGTCTCGATCTTTATAAGCTCAACCATGGTAATGTGATCGTATGCTCTATGAAATGTTTACTGATTGTTATTGTTCATCAGTCTTCATGTGTGAAGCTGAGATGTATTTGTATGAAACATTTGAACTAATCATTTTTGAGTCATCGATCAATTATCCTTAGTTTATTCTCTAGTCGCCATAATGGGACTGGAATGTGGATTTATTTCTTGATGATGTCATGTTGTGATATGTTTGACTCAACCATTTTGGAGTCTTCGATCAGTATGATTTTGAGATATTATTGGTTGCTTGTTGAGAACCAATGGATATGGTGATTTATTTTGAGATATATTTTGGTTATTGAGAATCAATGATTATTATGATTATCAGTGATGCCTTTAGTTGCCAATAGAGAACTATTGTGGTCATGATTTTTTATGGATGCTTTTTCAGATGCTCATGGAGATTTGATGATTCTTATCTTAGAGATTTGATGATTCTTCTTATTATAGATTTTTGATGCTTTTATCATGGTTATTTGATGATTATTTTTATGGATTATCTTTTGGATTTTCTTTACAGTCGCTTGTACAGGACTGTGGTGATTTATGATTCCATGAGCTTAGGGTAGGTAATCTACTTGTAGTGTCGAGAAGTGGCTTGCAATGGGGGTCGGGGCCCTAAGTGGCTGCCAGGGTAACTCATTGTAAGTTTTGTTAATAAGTGATAACATTTACACACTAAATGAAGATTAAATGAACCTAAAAAGATAATTGTTTTGGTTCTCGCCCATGCCTTGAGCGCTTGTACAGGCTAGGATGGGAGTAGTGAGAACGTATGGTTGCGACCGTGCATTCTGTAGTATGCCTCGTCAGTATGAGAGGATACTAGTGGCCGCATGAGATCAGTATGGACCCATGGAGTTTAGCTAATTGCCAAGGTAACTTGTACGTGATAATTGTGATGACACTTTTTCGCTTGCATAGTAGGTTTCCTACATGTCATTGTGTGCCTCTGGAAATTAGATGTCAATTTTGTGTGATGGAACCTTTGAGTTAGTATACTTTTAAGATTTCTGGACTTCTAGAGATTTGTGCTATGTGTTTTTGGATAGCCTGTATGGGACTTGAGATTATCTCCTCAGCACAGTGGGAGTGGACCACTTAGGTACCACGCAGTCGGGTGGTAGTGTATTTTCCACTCTTATCATTTGAGATCCGTTCGAGACACCGTGGCTAGAGTATTCTTGGTTGGTATTTATCTTCATTATGTTCTTGGATCATTATGACAGATGATATACCTTGTGATGGATGTATTTGCTGGTATGTTCCTTACATTGATGATTTGCATATGTTAGATGATGGTATCCTATGCTTTACTTTACATGTTAGTAGGATGTTTTAGGAGTGACATTCCTACTATGATAATACTGATGATCTTTTCGGTGCTTTGGAATGTTACGCATAGAGGGATGGCTAGGATCCACAATGGTCTAATGATGCTATTTACGGTTGGGAGGAACCATGCACTTAGTTTATTTTGTTTGATCTTTATGATGGATGTATATGTCTTCTATGATGATGTATCATGTGATTATCTCTACTTTGATGTATCATGGATTAGAATAGGATGATGTACCTTATTTCACATATGTATATTCTTTTACGCCTTCATACCCTATGACATGTACAGTGGATGATTGAACATTTGGAAATGTAATGTATGAACATTGAACTTATCATTATTATTCATATGGATGTTGTACTAGATGGATTCATGTATGTTAGTTAGTTTAGATGTGACTCAACGTTAAGGGATTCTTAAAGAATGAAATCGGTTATGTATGTTATGTTTACTTTTAGATGGACATTGCTATTGCTTCCATTATTATGTACAAGTTATATGTGGTATTTACTTTCATGTTTAGAAAAAAAAGGGGTTACCAAACTTAGTGAAATTTTAGGTTTATTCTTTGGATCCCTTGGCAGGGCATTACAAGGATACAACGTATTCCTTTTAGATTCACCTATATAATTCTTTTGATAGGTTTTTCTATAACATTTTAAACCCTAATCCATAGATTCCTTAGATCTATGCATGTGGGGGTTTCTCATACAAAAAATCAAATACTCATAGCAAGACTGAATATACCTAAATCATTTACGCATGGAATCCTCAGAATACAATCAGAAGACATGAAGAAGACAGGAAGTGCAAGAAGTGAAAATAACATAGACAAAATCATGATTGTTTACTTGGACACTGATGCTAATTTTCTTCTCCTCAAAGTCTATAGAGCAAGCTCTTTCCTTCTCCAACATTTCCAAGATCTCCAAACATGTTCCACGAGCTTCTAGGAGTGCCTAAATATAAAGAACTCTCAAGAAGCACCTAGAATGTCTCTAAAAACAACCAGAAGATGAGATAAGCATTGACAACTAAGCACGAGCTTTTTCCAACCTTCTAGATGAGTCACAAGGTTGTAGACACCATGTGGTTAATTTGTGCGCTAACTCCTCTGTTGTAGACACACATGCATTCAAGGGGTGCCCTTACTCCTAGATAGACTTATAACTTTTATTTTTATTCTTTTATCATTTCTATTATTATTATTTATTTATTATTATATTGTTATTAATTTAATTTGCTTTTATTTAATTCTTTTACTCAATTAATTTCCCATTTAATTAATTAAAATAAAAATATCTAAAGATCATAATATTATATTAATTTTCCTCCAAAATAATTAAATCTTTTAATTTTAGACTTAATTAATAGAAAAGTCACCATAGACCTCCAAGATAAGATATGAAAACCCATCATAGAACAATCTACACAAAATCAATATAAGGGGTTAAATCATGAATTACGTCATCCAATGCATTCAATGGGTAAAACATCTCAGATACTTGTCCTACATCTGTAGGACAATGGTTTAAAAGTTTAGGATTTGGACTTGAGAATTTATCTCTCCTCTCTTACCATTGAGATAGTGCGATAGGGTACGCTAATCTTGGCAATTTAGGGAAGTCGATACCCCGTACCTATAACCTGCATAAAATCCATTCATGTACATACAATATATATATATACAAAGCTAAATAGGCAATGGCAGGAAGTGGTGCATTGTGTAGATCCTGACTAGCAGGTGACTATGACTCCCTTCCTTAACCACATCAGAAACACCATACATAAGAAGCAAACACGCACACCATACACATGCAAGTATGGGGTAAGTATCCATAAGAAAACACATGTGATAATAACCATCTAACTAATCATCATAACTGAAAGTTATGTAATAATCATCATGCATACATGAAATGTAGAGTCTAAGTAATCTCATCACATATCAACTAAATCCATAGCACAATATCTGATAGTCTCAAAACAATGCTACTAACCATCAACATATAACTAGTCTAATAGAGTTCGGCCATGATATCAACAATGTATTTAGAAAAATGTGAATGAGGGTAGGCACTACATCCACCCCCCCTAGGATTAGGCTTACTCTTAGAAGCCTACAAAAAAGTAGGGATATAACTCTCATAATCTAGTTGCATCCTCCCATGCAGCTGAAGAGTCATCAGTAGGGTCCCATTAGATGCTTACTTGCTCTATGGTTTGACCCCTGAGGGTCAGCTCCTATTGCTCTAGAATATGAACTACCTCCAAAGCCAACTACCCATCCTCTACCTGCAATGCATTCCAATCAAGAACATGTACAACATCAGGGATATATTGCCTAAGTACTAAAGCATGGAAAACATCATGAATGCAAGCTAGGCTAGGCAGTAAAGCAAGGCAATAAGCAACTAGGCCAATCCTCGCAAGAATCTCGAATGGTCCCACAAAGCAAGGTGCTAGCTTTGAACCCTTTTCGTCTTAGATTGGACTCTTCTGAAGATGCACTATCAAGAAAACCTTATCTCCCACAGCAAGCTACTTTTTTGTCCTATGTGCATCAACATACTTTTTCTACCTATCCTGTGCCGTAGTCAAGTGCTTGTGGATATGCACTACCTATTGCTCCATATCACGAAGCATCTCAAGACCCAATAGGATGCGATCTTCAAGACTATCCCAACTCAAGGGTGTATGAAAAGGACGTCCATATAAAGCCTAAAATGGTGCCATGCCAATAGAACTATGATACCCATTGTTGTAAGCAAACTCCACTAGGTAGAGATAGTCCTCCCAATGTGTCTACCTATCCATCACATACATCCTTAACATATCCTCCAAAACTTGATTCACCCTCTTTGTCTAACCATCTATCTCTAGGTGATATGCCAAACTGAAATTCAATTGTGCTCCAAGCTCATGCTACAACGATGTCCAAAATGTAGATGTGAATATAGGATCCCTATCTAAAATGATCTTTTAGGGAATACCATGTAATCTCACAATATCATGCATGAAGACATTAGCTACAAAAGCTACTGTGTAGGAAGACCTGATTGGTGAAAAATGTGCCACCTTAGTCAACCGATCAATGGTGACCATGATAGCATCATGACGATGAGCAGTCATAGGTAATCCTACTATGAAGTCCATAGAGATGATGTCCCACTTCCATGAAGGAATGAGATTTGGTTGCAAAAGTCCTACTAGATGTTGGTATTCTACCTTGACTCTCTGACACTCAAGACACCTAGCCACATAATCAGTAATGTCTCACTTCATCCCAGACCAATAGAATAAATGTCACAAATCAACATGCATCTTCTTGACACTTGGATGTGCTGAGTAAGGTGCATGGTGGGCCTATGCTAGAATCAAGGTGAGAAGCTCATCCAACAATGGCACATAAATCCTCCTTGAATGTCTCAAAAGACCATCTAACTCTAGGACATAGCCTAAAAAGTTACCCTCCCTTCCTGAATCTATCTCTTTGCACACCTCCTGGTACCAAGAATTTGTAGGAAGTGCCTGAAGAATCTAACTCCTCAAATAAACACTAAGAGTCATAGATGATATCACATGTCTCCTATGACTCAAAGCATCTGCCACCACATTCTCCTTTCCTTGAATGTACTTTACCTTGAAGTCATACTCACATAGAAATTCCATCCATCGCCTCTGGTGAGCATTCAAATTAGGCTAAGTGAAAATGTACTGAAGACTACGATGATCACTATGTAGTTTGAACCTGTGTCCCAACAAGAAATGTGTCCACCTTGTCAAAGCATAAACTATCACTGCTAACTCAAGATCATGTGTAGGATAATTTAGCTCATGATCCTTGAGCTTGCATGATTCATACGTAATCACCCATCCATTCTACATACCGCTCCAATCCCTTCAAGGGAAGCATCTGTACACACCATGAAATCACCTTTCGAATCAGGTACTGCTAAGATCAGTGCACTAGTCAAAAGCTCCTTGAGCTTTTGAAATGCTTCCTCACATTTCTTGATCCACATAAACTTCTTTCCTTTCTTCTGAAGGGAAGTGATAGGATGTGCTATTCTAGAGAAGTTTTGGACAAATTTGCAATAATAACTAGCTAGACCCATGAAACTAAGAATCTCTGACACATTAGTCGATGTAGGCCAATCTACTATTGCCTGGATCTTTGCAGGGTCTACAAAAATACCATCACCTAAAATGACATGCCCTAAATATTGAATCTCTGATTTGAAGAATTCACACTTAGCCACATTAGCATAAAGTTGATTTTCTCTCAAGCATTGTGAAACTAGTCATAGGTGTTCCTCATGCTCCTTTTGAGACTTAGAATATATCAATATATCATCAAGGAACACAAGTACAAACTTGTCAAGATAAGATCGAAACACTGCATTCATCAAACTTATGAAAACTGATGGAGCATTTGTCAGCCCAAAAGGTATCACTATGAACTCATAGTGCCCATAACAAGTTTAGAAGGTTGTCTGGTGAATGTCGGCTTCCTTAATGCGAAGCTGATGGTATCCTGACTTAAGGTTGATCTTGAAGAATACTGTAGCTCCCTTGATTTGATCAAATAAGTCATTGATCCTTTGTAGAGGATACCTATTCTTTATTGCCACCTTATTTAGCTGTCTGTAATCAATACAAAGGTGCCAAGAACCATCTTTCTTTTTCACAAAGAGCATTGGAGCTCCCCATGGTGACACACTAGGTTGAATGCTCTGTTTAGCCAAAAGTTCCTCTAGCTGAAGACGCAACTCACCCAATTCCTGTGTAGTCATACGATAAGGAGCTTTAGAGATAGGCTCCGCTCTTGGAATAAGATCAATGCTGAAATTGATTTCCCTTTTCTGGGGGATGCCTAGAATCTCACTTGGAAAAACATCTGCATACTCCTGTAAAGTTGAGTGATCTAAAATCTTTCCCCTAGGATCCTCCTCATCAAGCTCATTTATCATGACAAAAAATATCTAACATCCCTTACGAAAACTCTGCTTTAATTGCATATCAGAAATCATCCATAGAGATATAAGCCTCGATATCCCAACAATCTTCACACCATTCCCTTGGTCATCTTGACACATAATAATCTTCTTCCTACATCCTATACTAGCTCTATGAGAGCCAAGCCAATCCATTCCTAAAACCACATTGTAGGAACCAAGAGGTATAACCCAAAGGTCAACTGCAATATCAAATCCTCCTATGCTAAGCCAAAACTTATGAACCAAAGAATCTGTGGAGACCTTAATGCCTGAAGCTAGTTCCACTTTCCAACCATAATGCATGCTATTGCATAGTGTTAAAGGCACACATTTTTCAAATAAACTAAGTTCAATTTCTATTTGCCTATGTTTAGGTTTAAGTAAAATTTTCAATTTTGAAAACTAAGTGTTGTAGTGTGAAACATATGCGAGTAACAATTTTAAATTCTGTTTTAGTTCATGCAGTTTAAAGTTTGAAAGAGATACACATGATAGTTCAAAGTTCTTGTTCTGTTCCAAAATACCCAGAGCTCCCAATGTAGAAACTCAGGCTCTGATACAAAATGTAACACCTTGCCAAGGGATCCAAAGAATTAACCTAAAGTTTCACTAAGTTTGGTAGAATTTTTTTTTAAAAAAACATGAAAGTTAAACCATTCACATCATACACATAGTAGTAGAAGCAATATCAACATTCAACTAAAAGTAAACATAAACATACATAACAGGTTACATTCTTCAAGGATCCCTTAATGTTGAACCACAATTAAATCAACCAATATTGATTCCATCTAATATCACATTCTCATGAAGTAATAATGAAAAGTATAATGTTCTTTAACCAATATACTTTGCTCCAAATGTCCCTTAATAAATTACATTACAGAAAGCTCAATCATCCACAGTACATGTCACAGGGTATGAAAGACACAAAAGAATATACATATGTGAAAATAGAGTACATCATCATCCTATACTAATCCATGATGCTAGTGTAGCAAAGTAAATGAAATCACATGTCATACATGACACATCATCATAGAATATATAAAAATTCATCATAAGAAATAATCATAAATCATAACACATAATAATCTAAGTGCACGGTTCCTTCCAATTGTAAATAGCATCATTAGACCATCGTGGGCCCTAGCCATCCCTCTGTGCATAACATCCCAAATCATCGAAGAGATCATCGGTATTATCATAGTAGGAATGTCACTCCTAAAACATACTACATCATATGTAGAAAGAATCTGACATACTACAACATATGCATAAGAAATCTAATCATGCAAAATAAAGCATAAGATAACATCATCTAAAATATGCTAATCATCAATATAAGAATACGTGTCCACCATCGTAATCCATGAACATAATGAAGATAGATGCCAACAAAGAATGCATCAACCATGGTGTCTCAGATGGATCTCAAATGGTAAGAGTGAAAAAGCACTACCACCTAATCGCATGGAACCTAAATAGTCCACTCCCACTGCGCTAAGGAGATAATCTCAAGTCCCAAATAGGTTATCAAATCACATAGCACAAATACTCTCTAAGTCCAAGAATCTTAAAAGTATAATATCTCAAAGGTGCTGCAGTGGCAGAGAAGAGAAATGCTACAGGAGGCAACATTGTTGAAAATGTAATAGGAAATTTAATGTTATGTTTTAAATGCTTTTATTTTTTGAAGTTTGTAATAACGTCCTACATGTGGTGGCATAACTAGAGTAGCAGTTCAATAAGCTCTCCAGATATAGCCACCTAGGACCAGGTGTGTGGATCTTAAATTAGAATAGTTTTTTTTAGTTCGTAGGTGGAGTGTTTAATGATTTTTAGAATCCAATAATAGGTAGTAGGAAGTTTTTAGAATATTCCTGACTTAGAAAATGACTGTCTAATATTGGTAGAAAAAATGTTTCAGATTCTTATCCTTTTTTTGGATAGAAGATGTTCTTCTTTTCTAAAATAAGAAGAAAACGTTTCACATCCTTTAATAGGAAAAAGAAAGTCAGTTTTAAAATGAGAGCCAGTCGGCTATGTAGCAGAGGAATCGAATTTGGAGAGATATGGAATGTTTTTTTCATTTTGTCTTTGTGCAAGTTTTTGATGGTCTGAGTTTTGAACAGATTTTTCTTACCTTCTCACTGGAAACAAGTTGATAGTTTGCAGAAGATTAAAAAGTTTTAGTTTTGGGTCGAATTCGGTATGTTTACAGAAAATTAGTCTCAGTGCATGGGTAATATCTCCCAAATGCACTATTGGATTTTCATGAGCTTTGGATATGTTATTATAGGGCTAATTATGCCCATCTTCACTAGAGTGATTGAAGAGTTTTGATCTGGTTCAAAAGTCATACATGTCTTTTCACAGGTCTATCTAGAGACAGCAAGAAGCAATGTTTTGCAGAAAAATGTACTCCGATGCATGGTCAATATCTTGAGTTTGAACCATTGGATTTCTATCAAAGTTTTATATGTTGTTTGAAATTTAGTTATGCCAAATCTCAACGGTTGGATTGACTAAATCTTTTTTGTCTCAAAAGTTATTCATGTCTGAGTGCAGGTCTATCTGAAGGCAGCAAGAAGATATTTTGGAGGATTTTATTTTCAGAGTTTTGTTTTGAATCTGATTTTAGTGTGTGATCCTAAAGGTTGTAGATGCCCCTTGAAGCAACTCAGTTGAGTGACTGATTCCTCTTGAGTTTTCCAAGGTGTGGCTCTGCATCATTTTTGGTATCAGAGCTTGAGAGTTGCAGGTTGTGAAGTTATATGTTGAATGCCCTTGATCAAGATTCCTCAATAGGGTCAAGCAAGATGGTGACCAATGCAGAGTTAGTGAAGAAAGTCAAGGAGCAAGAAGAACTTATCCAGAAAGAGAATAGGGAGTTGAAGGGGATAGTGGCAAAACTAGCTAGTAAGTTGGAATATATGCAGAGTGTAGTTGAGAAGAAAGAAATGAAAGAAGGAATGGAAGAAGAAGAAGATGTACCCGACAGTGAAGAAGATAGAATAGCTGAGAACGAGAGGCCATTTTTTAAAGCTTTAAAGGCTTTGGGAGGAAAACCCATTGATCTACCTATGTTTACAGGAAAGATGGACACTGAATTAGTGTTGGAATGCATTGAAGCCTTAGAGAATCATTTTGAATGTGAGAAAGTTTCAGAATCACAGTAGGTCAAACTGGCCAAATTCAGAATGAAGGGAGCAGCCCTTACATGGTGGAATTTCATGCAAGAAGAAAGGGTAAAGGAAGATAAGAGGAAGATTTGTTCGTGGAAGAAGATGGTGTCAATGATAAGAGAGACGTATCTCCCTGAAGACTATGAGGTACAGTTGCATCAGAAGAGGTAGAATCTCAGACAAAGGGATATGGATGTCTGTACTTATATAGAAGAGTTTCAGAAGTTAAGTCTAAGGTCAAAATTTGCAAAACTTGAGAGTATCAAGGTAGCAAGATACCTAAATGGTTTGAGGATGAACATACAAGAAGAGTTGCAGTTGTTGAGTCCAAACACCGTCGCTAAATGCTATCGGCTGGCTTTGAAGGTGGAAGAGAAAATCAAAAGGAGACGAGAAAATAATAACAGAGGCAGAGGAAGACAACCATTCAGAGGAAGAGGTACATTTATAGGAAGGAGTCCAAATTTTTAGCCACAGACAGAGATGCATAATGAAGTTAATAATTTTGATAATTTCAGAGAAACTTTCATAGGTAGAAGGCCAAATTTCAGAGGAAGATCACCAGGAAGGATGAATGGACCAATAAGATGCTACAACTGTAATTAGGAAGGTCATATGGCACACAAATGTCCAGCAAAAGCAAGCTCTAGTACTCATGGTGAAGGAAGAATACACCTGACACAAGAAGATTCAGACGGTTATGGTCATCCAAAAAAGGGGGAAGCACTTATGATGAGAGGAACACTGTTAAAAATGCCTGTCAAAGAAGAACCACCACAAAGGAAGTCCATTTTCAGAACTACCTGTAAATCTGGGGGAAAAGTTTGTAAGGTACTAGTAGACTCTAGTTCTACAAAAAAATTTGTGTCTCTTGAAATGGTGGAAAAGTTAAAGCTACCAAGAATACAACACCCGTATCCTTACAAAATATCTTGGTTAAATAAAGGACAGCATACTATAGTGGAGGAGCAAGCTTGGGTAGAATTTCAAATTGGAGCCTATAAGGACAGATTATTGTTTGATATTGTTAATATGGATGCATGCCATTTACTTTTTGGCAGACCCTGGCAATATGATCTCAAGGCACATCATGATGGAGTGAAGAATACATATACCATTACAAAGAATGGAAAGGTCATTGAACTGATATCTTTAGTTGAGCCAAGTCAAGAAGAAGCAAAAGCCGCAGAAGCCAAAGTTATGATGATGGGTAAGAAAGAATTCTTGAAAGAGGTAAAAGCGAAGACGTATCCACTATTTACACTGGTTCCTGTACTCCAAGATAAATTATAGAAGGAGGTTGAAAATCAGACTGGGGAAGAAAATTCAGAGATGGAGTCTTCAAACTTGAAGGTGGAAGTGATAGAAAAGAAGAAAAGAGAGAAAGAAGAAAGGAGAAAACAAAGAGAAGAGCTAAGCAAGATCGAAGAGGAAATAAAAAGTTTGAGAAGGAAACATGAAGAGAATGAAGCTAAGTTGAGAGAAGATAAAATGCAGAAAGAAGGAGTGCAGCAAGTAAATGTTGATGCGAAGAATAAAGAGGAAAGTCCTATGGGATTTCAGTGTGATAAAGTTATGGTTGGAACAATAATGTGTCCTTTGAAAATAGAGAATAGTACAATGCTGGAAAGTACTCATATGAAAGAAAGATTGGAGGCAAATGATGAAGCCCTAAAATCACATAGTGTAGTGAAATGTCAAGAGGAATGGCATGAAGATGAAGCTAAGGAATGTGTAACAGCAAGTTCTAAAGAAGAATATGATTTATGGGGAAAATTTGCAGCCATTGTGGGAGAATGGAAAAGGCATGGCGGTAGTACGGAAACTCAGCTTGAAGAAGAAAGGAAAGAGTGCAATACTATTATTGTTCTTGAGAAAAGTTGTAATAAGAAAGAGATATTTGAAAATGAGATTACTATAGAAGATCAAGATGATGATAAATGTTTAATAAAGGAAGAAGAGATAAATACGATTCTTAAGATTCAAGATGTGAAACTGGTTGATAGTCAAGAAGCAGATAAGTTTATGGTTACTATTGATGAAGATAGATATGATGCACATTACATGGTGTATAAGGAAGCTCATATTCAAAAAGAGAATTCAAATAATCTTAATGCTGATGATATGTTTTCTTCTAATAATGTTTATGCAGGGATGCAGATTTCATGTATAGTGAATCATGCTGGAGAATTTTCTGTGACATTTACAGCATTAAAGAATCAAAGCTACAATGTGGAGAAGTTGGATATTATCTTTGTTTTTCTTGTAGATATGCTCATCCTAGTTCAAAGAAATTGAAAAGTTCGAAAGAAGAATGAGATTCATTTTTACAACACATCATCTCAAGAGGACTTGAGATTCATTCTACAGGGGAGTATGCTGCAGTGGCAGAGAAGAGAAATGCTATAGGAGGCAACATTGTTGAAAATGTAATAGGAAATTTAATGTTATGTTTTAAATGCTTTTAGTTTTTGAAGTTTGTAATAACATCCTACATGTGGTGGCATACCTAGAGTAGCAGTTCGATAAGCTCTCCAGATATAGCCACCTAGGACTAGGTGTGTGGATCTTAAATTAGAATAGTTTTTTTTAGTTCGTAGGTGGAGTGTTTAATGATTTTTAGAATCCAATAATAGATAGTAGGCAGTTTTTGGAATATTCCTGACTTAGAAAACAACTGTCTAATATTGGTAGAAAAAATGTTTCAGATTCTTATCCTTTCTTTGGATAGAAGACGTTTTTCTTTTCTAAAATAAGAAGAAAACGTTTCACATCCTTTAATAGGAAAAAGAAAGTCAGTTTTAAAATGAGAGTCAGTCGGCTATGTAGCAGAGGAATCGAATTTGGAGAGATATGGAATGTTTTTTTCATTTTGTCTTTGTGCAAGTTTTCGATGGTCTGAGTTTTGAACGGATTTTTCTTACCTTCTCACTGGAAACAAGTTGATAGTTTGCATAAGATTAAAAAGTTTTAGTTTTGGGTCGAATTCAGTATGTTTGCAGAAAATTAGTCTCAGTGCATGGGTAATATCTCCCAAATGCACCGTTGGATTTTCATGAGCTTTGGATATGTTATTATAGGCCTAATTACACCCATCTTCACTAGAGTGATTGAAGAGTTTTGATCTATTTCAAAAGTTATACATGTCTATTCACAGGTCTATCTAGAGACAGCAAGAAGCAATGTTTTGCAGAAAAATGTACTCTGATGCGTGGTCAATATCTCAGGTTTGAACCATTGGATTTCTCTCAAATTTTTATATGTTGTTTGGAATCTAGTTACGCCAAATCTCAACGGTTAGATTGAGTAAATATTTTTTGGTTTGAAAGTTATTCATGTCTGAGTGTAGGTCTATCTGAAGGCAACAAGAAGATATTTTGGAGGATTTTATTTTCAAAGTTTTGTTTTGAATCTGATTTTAGTGTGTGATCCTGAAGGTTGTAGATGCCCCTTGAAGCAACTTAGTTGAGTGACTAATTCCTCATGAGTTTTCCAAGGTGTGGCTCTGCATCAAAAGGTTCCAATCACAAATTGACATCTAATCTCAGAGGCACACAAAGACATGTAGGAAACCTACTATGCAAGCAAGAAAGTGTCATCGCATGGATCACACTAGAGTTACCCTGGTAGTCTCTCAATAGACCCCAACCCTCTAGTGATCCCTATACGGCCACTAGTATCCTCTCATACTGATGAGGCATACTACAGAATGCAAGGTCCCAACCAAGCATTCTCTCTACTCCCATCCTAGTCTGTACTAGCACTCGAGGCATGGGTGAGAACAAACAATTATCTTATTAGGTTCATTAAGTCAGTATTAGGTGTAATATTTTCACTTATTAAAATAACTTACAATGAGTTACCCTGGCAGCCACTTAGGGCCTCAGTCTCCATTGCAATCCACTTCCCGACACTACACGTAGATAACCTACCCTAAGCTCATGGAATCATAAACCACAAAATCACCACAGTCCTATACAAGCAACTAGAAAAATACCAAAAGATAATCTACAATAAGAGCATCAAATCCCCATGAACAACTGAAAAGCATCCATAGATAATCATGACCGCAACAGTTCTCTACTGGCAACTGAAGGTATCACTGATAATCACAATATCCATTGGTTCTCAACAAGCAACCAAAATTGTATATCAAGCAAATAACACTGATCAAAGACTCCAAAATGGTCGAGCCAAAACATGTCACAACATGACATCATCAAGATCAGATAAACAATTCAATCCCATCAAGATGATTGGAAAGTAATCCAAATACAACTGATCAATACTCATAAATGGTTACATATGTCACAACTTACACAAGAAGACTAGAAACAATATCAATCAGTAAACTACACACACACCATAGAGCATGCCATCACATAACCATGGTCGGGTTTTATAAAGATTGAGATCAAAAGACATCATCATGACATCACAATCATAACCCCTGAGCCTCTGGTAGATGTCCTATAACTGGTCAACCAACTATTCAACCCAAAAACCCAAAACAAGAAGCATAAAAAATGCAAGCACATGTTTTAGTTTGCTTAAAATTACATAGTTGATTTAAGTATGGGGTTCCAGTATTCATTTTGGATTTAGATTTCAAATGAGGAAATGTTGGTATGTTTTTTCCCTAAACCAAGAATTTTTTTTGATGGATGAAAGTTTCTCCCCATAACTCTTGGAATTCAATTTTCTAAATGTTCTAAGTATCTATTAGATATATATATATATACACACACACACGTTATACATTATACGTTACTTTTGGTAATGAATTATCATTTTCAAATAACTCAATTTCTTCTCTTGAGAACCCCAAACTAATAATTTTAGATGACTTAAATATTTCTTTTATAATATTCTCATTAACCTTAATTAGACTAAATTCTGATTAAGTAAATTGATCAATTTTTAAATACAAAACTATATTATTTATTTAAAAATCTAATTAACTTAAATATTAAAATTTCATTAATATCATATATATATATATATATATATGTATATATATATGTATATATATACATATATATATACATATATATATATATACATATATATCTATACATATATATGTATATATATACATATATATATACATATATATATATATATATACATATATATATACATATATATATATATACATATATATATACATATATATATATCTATACATATATATGTATATATATATACATATATATACATACATATATATATATACATATTTAATATATAGCAATTATTAATATTTAACATTATTAATAACATATGAAATCGAATTACAAAACTCAAATCATATCATAACTTTAACCAATGTCCATCTATATATATATATATATATATATATATATATATATAAAGTACATTATACATACCTACAACCCACATTATTGAAGTCAATGTTAAGCGACAGTGTCGTGCACCCATGACTCTTAAAAGGTTGTGTGGCCCTACCTCCTATCGCAGGGCCTATGACGACAGTCATAGTACCTATGACAGCAGGTATAGGCGACCACCAGCATTAGAGCTATGAGGAAGGTGGGGGTAGGGTGTGGATAAACCCGCCCCTCCCCTATACATTTTATATATTTTTAAAAAAAAATGATTTCAACCAAAATTTTGGAAAAAATGCACTTCAACTAGTAATTTCATTAAAACATTTTCTCCACTATGCAACATTTTAATATATATAATTTTTTTATATAAACTTTTTTTTTAATAAACATTTTCAGTACGATTTCGACTTTTATATATATTTTTAAAAATGTTTCCTTTAGCGATTCTCTATTATATATATTTTTTTTTTTCTAAAGAAATGTTTCTAAATTTATTTTAAAAGAACTTATATATGTGTGTGTGTGTGTGTGTGTGTGTGTGTGTGTGTATACATATATATGTATATGTATATGTATAAATATATATATATATATATATATATATATATATATATATATATATATATATATATATATATATATATATATATATATATATGTATATGTATATATATATATGTATATATATACATATATGTATATATATACATATAGATATACATATATATACATATACACATACACATACACATACACACACACACACACACACACACACACACACACACACACACACACACACACACATATATATATATGTCAAGATCAAATCAAGTGCAAGGATACAACGTATTCCTTTTAGATTCACCTATATAATTCTTTTAATAGGTTTGTCTATAACATTTTAAACCCTAATCCCATAGATTTCTCAGATCTACGCATGTGGGGGTTTCTCATATAAAAAATTAAATACTCATAGCAAGACTAAATATAGCTAAATCATTTACACATGGAATCCTTAGAATACAATCAAAAGACATGAAGAAGATAGGAAATGCAAGAAGCAAAAATAACATAAGCAGAATCACAAGTGTCTACCTAGACACTGATGCTAATTTGGTTCTCCTCAAAATCTGTAGAGCAAGCTCCTTCCTTCTCCAACGTTCCCGAGTCCTCCAAACATGCTCCCCAAGCTTCTAGGAGTGCCTGAATATAAAGAACTCTCAAGAAGCACCTAGAATGTCTCTAGAAACAACCAGAAGATGAGATAAGCATTGAAAACTAAGCACGAGCTTTTTCCAACCTTCTAGATGAGTCACAAGCTTTTAGACACCATGTGCTTAATTTGTGCGCTAACTCCTGTGTTGTAGACACACATGCATTCAAGAGGTGCCCTTACTCCTAGATAGATTTATAACTTTTATTTTAATTCTCCTATCATTTCTATTATTATTATTTATTTATTATTTTATTATTAATAATAATTTAATTTTCTTTTATTTAATTCTTTTACTCAATTAATTTCTCATTTAATTAATTAAAATCAAAATATCTAAAGATCATAATATTATATTAATTTTCCCCCAAAATAATTAAATTATTAATTAAATCTTTTAATTTTAGACTTAATTAATAGAAAAGTCACCATAGACCTCCAAGATAAGATATGAAAACCCATCATAGAACAATCCACACAAAATTAGTCTAAGGGGTTAAATCACGAATTACGTCATCCAATGCATTTGGTAGGTAAAACATCTCAGATACTTGTCCTACATCTCTAGGACAATGGTTTAAAGGTTTAGGATTTGGACTTGAGAATTTATCTCCCCTCTCTTACCATTGAGATAGTGTGATAGGGTATGCTCATCCTGGCAATTTAGGGAAGTCGATACCGGCTATATACTAAGCTAAACAGGCAATGGTAGGAAGTGTGCATCGTGTAGATCCTGACTAGCAGGTGACTACGAGTCCCTTCCTTAACCACATTAGAAATGCCATACATAAGAAAAAAACACACACACCATACACATGCAAGTATTTGGTAAGTATCCATAAGAAAACACATGTGATAATAACCATCTAACTAATCATCATAACTAAAAGTTATGTAATAATCATCATGCATACATGAAATTTAGAGTCTAAGTAATCTCATCACATATCAACTGAATCCATAGCACAATATCTAATAGTCTCAAAAAAATGCTACTAACCATCAACATATAACTAGTCTAACAGAGTTTGTCCATGATAGCAACAATGTATCTATAAAAATGTGAACGAGGGTAGGCACTACAAGAACTAATTTTAGGTGACATTACAATAGGAGTTTCATGATCAAGTGTAGATACTATCTTTAGCTTTAACTCCTTTCTCTTATCTTTTTGTCAATTCTTCAACTGGTGGAAATGGTTGCAAAGGTGATTCCATTTCTTCCTTGCTTTGGGGTCAACTCCTCTATTGAGGTTCTCTGCAAGATTCAACAAGATCTTATGAAAGACCTTGTCTTTAATTTTATGGAGTTCCTCAAGAGTAGGCTTAGGCCTTGGCCTATCCTTGTTGTTTACATCAGGAATATTCATATTCTCTTCAAAGATTTGGAAATCAAAAGACATAGAGTTAGTTAACCTTGCCAAGGGTTTTTCATGTTCAACTATCTATACTTTTTTTGAGCTTCTTTCTTTCACTTTCTTGTAAGTCCCCAAGTCTTTCAAAATGAGCATAGATGTGATTCTAAAACATCTTTGACATATGATCATCTTCTATCTTGATGTTTTCTCAGGTTGCATAAGATATGCTCTCTCTATATTGATAAAAAATCTCATGAAGCACCTTATCATTTGTATCATATAGTTCTTCTTCAAGAGTAGGAATTAGTTTTAGCTTTTCTTGCTTCAACTTAATCTTTTTTATTTGAATGTCTTTTAGCTTGTAGAATTTGTAGGACACACATTTCCATAGGGAGGTAGAATCATGATCATATTCAATATTGATATTCATTTGGATGAAATGGGAGATGCTTTCTTTATATAGAAGTATGACCCCTTGTAGTAGCTTTTCAATAATCTCATTAAGCTCTTGGAAAGTGGGTTTAGGCCTTGGCCTTCTCCTAGTCTTTGAATTTGGCATGGCCATTGAGTTACACTAGACCTTCTTAGACAAAAGAAAATAGGTCCTTCATATAGAGTCACCAGTCTTCATCCTAGGGAAGAAACCTTTAGATTTTTGAGAATTAGAAACCAAACACTAGACTTAGATTCCAATCCCCAAAAAAGTCACCAAAAACTATTGGTTAACAATTTCTCCCTCTTGCTAGCATATATAGGCCCTTTATTAGGGTTCTTGGCCAGTTAAAAATTCATCAATTATATTAAGAGAGCACTTGAATCACTCAAAAATCCAACAATCATTAATTAGAATTCAATACATCAGAGAAAGAAAGAAAAAATGATTAGAAACTCTCATAATGATTCATATTCTTCTCTAATCTATTGGAGCTAAATTCATATAATTTGAACTTCAATGGTCAACATAGGTTTGAATTTTCACCATTGATCTTCTATCAACAATCATGATTAAAGCATGAAAATTCTTTTTTACCTTTTCTTTATCACCTCTTTGTAATTGTGATTCCTTCAATTAACTTTGGGTTTCATTTAACCCCTTGTGACCATGTGAATTCCTATTGTTGCTCCTTCAAACCCTTCACCCTAGGTTATGATTATCCCATTGTGACCATATGATCACTATATCATAGCCTTAAGCATACATCACTCTTAACCCTCTACAAAGATGTGACCATTCTATTTTTTCCCAATCGCAACTTTGAAACTTAACTCTACATTTAACCCTACAACCATGAGATTGATTCCAATCCTTTTTTTTGGATCACAACTTTGACCATGAGTTGCCTTAACTTGCCCATGATGGTGTGATTGCTTCCTTTTTCTTAGTCATGACCTTAAGCTAGGGTTTGCATTAATCATCAATGACCATGCAATAATAAGAGATTTCTAGGATTTGATAGTTGATATTTAGAAATGCCTTAATTATTCTTTTTTTTTTGTAGTGTGGGTACATTCATTCCACATATCAAGTTCTCATATTCCCACATTGGTTATATTTCATGTATATATGAAAAGTTGAAAAGTGAGCATCATTGATAATCTTTTGATCTGATGATGATGATAAAATATCGTAACTCTCTATTTTTTTTACAATGCAGATCCACTTTCTAACTACACACACCAAGGTAGATAGGTGACATTATTCCATTGCTTGGAAAATCTACCATTGGGCTACTTTTCTTCATGGCACTTCATGACTAGGTTCTGACTGTATCTCATGGAATATGATGGGCCCATCAAGACATGTGTTGAACTATCATTATATTTCTACCTAAATCTTGGGTTTCTTCTTGTGACTATGGAATTATTGGTTTTTTCTTGTTCACCCTATTAACCCAAGGTTCACTTAAAATTTTTGCAACTCTACAAATACAATTTTTTCACTCTATCATGACACTAACCTTAGACAATCTTTAACCACCTGTGACCATGTGAAAAATTGTTTTCAATGCTTTGCAAACTTGACCTGTGATTAACTTAACCTACCTGTGACCTTATGATCATGGGATTTATACACTTTCACTCTGTCGCTACCTAAACTTTAATTAAGCTTTAACTATGTTTGATCTTGTGATAACTATTTAGGACTAACTATTACTATGTTTTCTAGGTTGCAACATCAAATAATATTGAACACTTCTTGGTTAGTGACCTTGTGCACACCCATGATCTGATCTTCATCTGGCAATCTAAATTTAATCTTTGAGCCATTTATCTTGTCAACTTTGCAATGTAGATGTACATATTAAATATAAGTCATCAATTGGATTTCAAAACAAGTGACACCACCTTTCACCAAGTTCTTTCACCATACTTGATAAGTTATCTACTTCTCCTACATTCGATTTGACTTCTCTAGTTTCTATGATGTTCTTGTGATCTAAACCTTGGTCTTGAGCTTTGATCTAAATGTTATTAGTCACCATCTTTTATGAATGCAATGTGATTTCTTCCTTTAGATCTATCATGTCGTTAATGAAATACTTGAGCATAGAGTTACATCTTTTTGAACAACTTTCTTCTCATCTAGGAAATGCATAATCTTAACTTCCCTTCCCTAATCAGTTAATATGAATGAATGCATTAGATTTATTTTGAATGCCCACCTAGGTGTACAAAAAGAAAGAGATGAGAAGAGAATTTTCTCAAAGGTAATCTAGACATAGATATGACATCACACTAAATCAAATCCTAGAAGTTTGAAAAATATAGGGGATAGAAATCATGGAAAAAATTGGCTCTAACTAGCGAACTAGGCATGTTAGTGCCTAGGTAGGAGCCTAACAATCTATGGTTTCACAAAAATCTTGACAAAAATACACATGGCAATAGGATACCTACTTTTTTTGTTAAAAAACACCAAATAGAAAAGATTAGTGTATAGTCCATTGGGTTCCAGAGTCTAAAGTAGCATAGGGAGATGTTATGCATTTGGATGGTGGGGAAGTAGGGTAGCCAACACAAAGGAAAGGAAACACATAGAAAGAAGGAAAGAAAGGAAAGACAACTACACTAAATACACACCTAACCTAGCATATTTATAGAGGTGAGATGAACCTCGCCTTATGAAGATAGAAGCAAATGATACTGAAGTGAATCCACTTACTAATTGACTGAAGTAGGATCCCTTCCTCCACAATTAATTTTGGTCTCTAAGTAGGATCCCTACTTGTAGCACCAAAAAAAACATGGAAACTCTTCATGTTTCTTGGATTATATGTACTAGCTAGATATATATCCATTTAGGTCCAAACAACCATGCCTAGTCTTATACTTCATTATCTTCCTTTTCATTTTTCATGTCATTCTCCTGATGGTCTTTTGTTGTGGAAAAGATATACACCTATTTTAAGAAAATTAACTCATTCTTGTAGTGGTTTGAAATTTCTTTATGATCCTAAGTGTAAGAAGATCTCACTTTCACCATGGAATCCACTAGTTGATGATCAGTCACCTCATTGCTTTGAAAAACCAAATCAATTTCATTCCTTTCCTCTTTTAGTGTACGATCACAACGTACAAAATTTAAATGCATAGAAGGAGACTCAAAAGCCAATGAACTTTCTTCAAATTTTAGTTCCACAGATGGGTCATCCTGAGAGGGCTCATCCATTTGGAATGGTGACGATAAATCACATACAATCTCCTCTTGCCCATTATAAGGGAAATTTGTGTCTACCAATGGAACTAATTCTTCTACAAATTGACAGTTGGTATCAATAATATTTTCTTAAATCACATCTTTATCAAGGATAAGAGTATTACTAGTGGGTTCATGAAGTTCCTCCTCATGTTGACATAACCATTCTTCATGCTAGACTTCATTGCTTCTTCCTTCAATTGGAATCATATTTGTAGCTATTGATATATCACAAATACAATGCTCTAGCACAGGGAAATGATTATTAGAAGATTCTTTTTTAGAGGACTTAGGTGGAATATTGTCACCTTGACCTATAGCATAAGGAATAGCCTCTTGTCTACCAAAGACTACAATAATATGAGAACTAGAATTAGGTGATATTACAATAGGAGCTTCATGATCAGGTGTAGATATTATCTTTCATATTAACTCCTTTCTCTTGTCTTTTTATTGATCCTTCAACTGGTGGAAATAGTTGCAAAGGTGATTCCATATCTTCCTTACTTTGGGATCATTTCCTCTATTGAGATATCTAGAAGATTTAACAAGATCTTCTGAAATGCCTTGTCTTTAATTGTATGGAGTTCCTCAAGAGTAGGCTCAAAGATTGGCCTATCCTTTGTGTTCACATCATAAATGTCTAGTTTCTCTTCAAATGTTTAGAAATCAAAAGAAATAGAGTTAGTTAGCCTTACCAAGGGTTTTTCATGTTTAACTAGTTGTACCTATTTTAGATTCTTTATTTCACTTTCTTGTAAGTCCTTGAGTCTTTGGAAGCAAGCACAAATGTGATTCCAAAAAATCTTTGACATATGATCATCTTCTATGCTGATGTTTGCTTAGGTTTCATAATAGATTCACTCTCTATATTGATAAAAAATCTCACAGAGAACCTTTTCATTTGTAGTGTGAAGTTCTTCAAGAGTGCGAATGAGTTTTATCTTTGCTTGCTTCAACTTCATCTTTTCTCTTTTCATGTCTTTGAGCTTGTAGAATCTAGAGCACACACATTTCCATAGGGAGGTAGAAACATGATCATCTTCAATGTTAATATTGTTTTGGATGGCAAGGGAGATGATTTCTTTATATATAAGTACAAGCCCTTGTAGTAGCTTGTTAGTAATCTCATTAAGTTTTTGGAGAGTGGGTTTAGGCCTTAGCCTTCTCCCAGTCTTTGAGTTTGGCATCGCCATTGAGTTACACTAGACCTTCTTGGACCAAAGAAAATAGGCCCTTCATACAAAGTTTCTAGTCTTCATCCTATAGAAGAAACCATTAGATTTCTAATAATTAGAAACCAAACACTGGACTTAGATTCTAATCCCTAATGGAGTCACCAAAAAATTTTGGTTAACAGTTTTTACCTCTTGTTAACTTGGATTTACTTTGACTCTAGATTCCTAGAATGTGAAGAATAAAATGATATCACCAACAAATGGTTTAGTGTATGTATTATATCACCACCCTCTAAATTGTAAGCTACAACTCCCTTATATGCAATATATGCAAAAAATTGTGTTTTTAATAGATCATTGTAATGGGGGTATCATCTTAACCTGAGAGTAGAAGAGGATAAACCAAGATTACCATAATTACAAACACCCTAGGAAAAAATAAATTTTGGAAACCTATAACACCCAATGGAATGAATATCACAAGCTATCTTAAAGCCATTTTAATACTACTCCTAATGTAATCTAAATGTAGATTATTCCTATTGAAATGTAATCAAGAGATAGAGTAGGGATGCATATGAAACATGAAATGGAATCCACCTTGACTCATAACTCTCCACTAAAATGGAATCTAGTAAGATATCATCAGCTTCAAATACATCTATCTGACAATCTCATAGAAATTATTCTAAAATGCAAGGTTAGGTTGGCTAAAAGAGACAATGAAAAAAACCCAGGCATTATAGTCCTAAATGGAATCAAAAAAATAATATTACTTAAATAAAAACATCATATAAATCCTTCATTCCATCTAACTCTTTGATTCTCACTCAACATCTAGAAATGTAGCGGGGAAAGTTAGAAAGAATTGTTGATTCCTTCTATTAGCTTAGAAAATTACATATATAGGCCTCCTCTTAGGGTTCTTGGCTAGTTGCATTAACAAAGCACTTGAATCACTCAGAAATCCAACATTTGTTGATTAGAATTTAATACATTAGAGAAAGGAAGAAATAATGATTAGAAACTCTCAGAATGATTCATATTCTTCTCTAATCTATTGGTGCCAATTTCATATAATTTGAATCTCAATGGTCACCATAGGTTTGAATTCTCATATGTGATCTCCTATCAATATTCATGATTAAAGAATGAAAACCCTTTATAACTTTTCTTATCGTCTCTTCATAACTATCATTCATTTGATTAACTTTGGGTTTCATTTAACCCCTTGTGAACATGTGAATACCTATTATCACTCCTTCATAGCCTTCACCCTAGGTTATGATTAACCCATGACAACCATGTGATCACTATCCTTTCATTGTATTTTACCCTTAACCATACATTACTCTTAACCTTCTACAAAGACATGCCAACTCTATTTTTTCTCAGTCACAACTTTGAAACTTAACTTTGCATTTAACCTTACAATTGTGCGATTAACTCCAACCCCTTTTCACTGGATCACAACTTTCACCATGATTTACCTTAACTTTCCCATAGCAGTACAATTTTTTCCTTTTTCTTAGTTGTGACTTTAATATAGGGTTTGTGTTAATCATCAACGACAATGCAATAACCCTAGATTTCTAGGATTTGATGGTTGAGATTTAGAAATACCTTAATTATCCTTTTTGTTTTGTAGTGTGGGTCAATTCTTTCCATGTGTCCAATTCTCATATTCTAAAATTGGTTATCTTTCATAGATATCTTAAAAGTGGATAAGCGAATGTCTTTGATCTACTTTTGATCTGATAATGGTAATAAAATATCTTAACTCTATTTTTTTTATGGTGTCAGTCCACTTTCCAACTATGCACATCATAACAAATAGGTGGTGTTATTCTATTTCTTGGATAATCTAACATTAGACTACTTTTCTTAATGGTACTTCACAATTAGATTTTGATTATATCTCATGGAATATGATGAGCCCATTAGGACATGTGTTGAACTGTCATTATGTCCCTACCTTAACTTTCAATTTCTTCTAACCACTCATGACTATGCAATGATCATTTTTTTATTCTTAGCCCTATTAACCCAAGGTTGACTTAAACTTTTTATGACTCTACAAACACAATCTTTTCTCTCTATCATGACACTAACCTGAGATCATCTTTAACCACCTGTGACGATGTGATCAATGCTTTTCACCACTTCATAGACTTGACCCATGATTAACTTAACCTACCTACAACCCTATGATCATGGGATTTATATAGTTTCTCTCTATCACTACCTTAACTTCAAGTAAGATTTAATTGTGTGACCTTCTGATAACTATTTAGGACTAATTATTACTGCATTCACCTAGTCACAAAATAAAATATATTGAACTCTTCTTGGCTAGCAACCTTGTGCACACCCTTGATATGATCTTCATTTGATAATTTGGATTTAATCTTTGAGCCATTTGACTTGTCAAATTTGGAACATAGATTAATGAATTAAATATAATTCATTGATTGGATTTCAAAGAAATTAAACCACCTTTGACTAGGTTCTTTCACCATTTTTGATAATTTATCTGCTTCTCCTGCATTTGATTCAACTTCTCTAGTTTCCATGGTGTTCCTGTGATTTGCACCTTGGTCCTTAGCTTTGATCCAAATGTTTTTAGTTGCCATCTATTCTGAACACAATTTAATTTTTTCCTTTATATTTATCATGTCTTCAATGAAATACTTGATCATAGAGTTAGGGTTTTTGAGACAACTTTCTTCTCATCTGGGAAATGCATAAACTTATCTTCCCTTCCCTAATCACTTGATTTGAATGAATGCATTAGATATATTTTGAATTCCCACCTAGGTGTACAAAAAGAAATAGATGAGAAGAGAAGTTCCTTAAAGGAATATAGACACATCCATGGCATCACATTGACTCAATCCTAATCCTAAAAGTTTGAAAAATATAAGGGAGTGAAATCATGGAAACAACCTATAAGATGGATGACCCAACTACCCATAATCATAGCATTTCATGGAAGAAAAATGAAGACTCCTTTGAAAACCCCTTGATCTACCCCTAATACTATTGTAAGAAATTTTGCCTCTGCCATATCTATACACTAAGAAAGTGTCACACTCTAAACCCTTCTATCTAAGTGATTCCATGAGTTTAGAATGCTTGGATGCCATCTTAGAGCTCCCTATCCATGGAGTGCAAGAAAGTATGCTTGAATGTCAGCTAAGCCTTATGAATACATTTCTTGCTAGTAAACCATACAATGGGAAGTTCTTTAAGAGACAAGATGCAAGAATACAAATGTCCACAAAGGATGCCTCAAGAATATAATGCAAATATAGACTAAACTAGTATGAATCATGAAAAATGAAGCTATGTTAACAAGAATGAGAGTGTTAAAAATCCAAATATTTAAGCTATGTGATCCTAGATTATAGTAAAAGAAACTAAGTTACCATGCAACTACACTTAAATTCCATGGTATGAGAGAATGTAGATAAGAAAATCGAAGTTCTCCACAAAGCTCTTAAGGACTTGAATGGTAAACCTATTGCATTAAAATACTCAAGAGTGTGGATTCTTTGACAAGGGGAGAGATCTTTCTTTTAAAGTCATACAGAGGGTGGAGATCAAGATCAAATGATGGATGATCAAGGGAAGATTTTGAAAATGAGATTGAACCATGTGCACACACAATTCAACCAATAAACAAAGAGTTGATTGTACATGTGAGAAAAAAAGAGTCTATTCCTTTTAATTTGTAAAATATAAATAAGACTTTATGTGTGCACATTAAGTGAGTTAGAAAAAAGGGGGCTTTTATTTAATTAAAAAAGGACATGTTCTTTTAATCAAATAATGAGCTTAGGATAGCATAGTCAAAGCTATAGGTTATAATAAATTGATTGATTTTTAGCAATTTGGCCTAAGCAAATGATTAATTAATTTAGCCAAAATGCTGAGGAGGGGGCTAATATTCTAGATGACCATTTTTAGGTGATTACAATGTCCACCTCTATTATTTTGCTCATGTCCTTTCTCTATAAACTTGGAGTCTCCTTGGCTCTTATTGTCATTACCCTCTTCCACTAGAACCTCATTTATGACCACCTCTAGTATCTCTACCTCTTCCTCTAGCCCTACTATTGGAGTCTTGTTTCTTCTTGAGTTTTTCCTCCACTTTAATAGAAATCTAATAACATCTATAAAGGGTTGTTAGTTTAAACAGGCTCAACTCTTCTTGAATGTTCCATCTAAGTCTATTTAGATACCTTTCCACCTTAATGCTTCCAATTTTTTAGACTCTAGACCTTAGGCTTAGCTTTTGGAAATCTTTTGTGTAAGTAGCTACATCCAGGTCTCTTTATCTAAGATTTTGTCATCTTGTGTAGTTGGATTTCATAATCCTTAGGTAGATAGTTCTCTTTCACTTAAGTCACCATTGACTTCCAATTGGTTATTCGTTTCCTTCCTTCTTTCTCTCTTTCTTCCTATAATGAAAACATAATGGGGGAGAAGTGAATGTATATGAGAGAATCTCCTATGAATAAGGGGGAGTTATATTGATATCAATGGGAAAAATATTTATGAGTGAGAAAAGTATATAAATGGAGGTGTAGAAGTTTTTCTTGAGAGTTTTAGATTCAATTGAGGAAGAGGATTTGAAAAGATGATAGCAGCACATCAGAGTTGGATTTGGTATTCTTGGAACTTAGATATTTTTCATCCATTTTTCCATCAATTCCAAAGGGGGAGATTGTGAGCATAAATGCTAATCATATTCCTATGGGGGAGTATTATAGAACTTCTAAAATAGTGGAGAGATTGATAGCATGATTGCATGTTTCATTCATGATTATGTTTGTTATTGATGTCAACATATTGAGAAGATTAACAGTGTAATAGAAAGATATTAAGGTCATATAGATTGAGAATTGAAGATGAAGTTATGCAAAGTTGTGAAAATGTTCTATAATGTGTCATGACGATGTGGTTAAGAGCACATGCAAAAAGTCAAATTCAAAAATTGGTAAAAGTTATTTGTGATTTACAAAAGATAGTTCCTAACAAGGATGGAATCTGGATGAGAAAATCTAGTTGGCTTTGAATTCTTTAGCATTGAAATGTTGATCTTTGGATATCCATGGAAACTATGATGCCCATAAATTGGCACAATGCCATTATGAACCAATTTTGGTCTATCAATATTAATCAAAGTCTTATTGTACTAGGCAATTCTGATTTCAGCAATTTCTACTTAAGTGTCAAATGTAGACAATCATTAATCTGCATTAATCACATGCTTTATTTAATTCTTAAGTATTAATTGAATTGGCTAAATTAACCTTTCAATTGAGTTTAATTTTATTATGAGTCTTAATAATTTGATTAAATTAAAATCACCCTTTTAGCTAATGTACATGGGAATAAAATGTGGGTAAATGCACAAACTTGTGTCACCTTTTATAAAGGAAAGTGATATCAGAATTTAAACTCGTCAACTTCAACGACATAAAAGTGGCATTTGTGTTTAGAATTTGAAGATGATGTAAACTAATGAAATATGTAAAATTGGATGAAATTTATATCTATAATTTTTTATTTATTTAAATTGAGTGAAAATTTTATGAATTTTTAAAGTTTATTTTTAATTTTTTTCAATGTTGAAAATATAGAGTTTTTTCTCGCCAAACAAATATATGCAAATGATCATATTTTGGTCTAATTATGGAATATGTTAGAGTTGACATGTATACCTAGTGCACCAAAAAAGAAAAATTGAAATTTGGCTAATATTTTTCAAGTTATAACTAGTCAAAGTCAAAGTTATCAGAAATTGATAGTTTTTTTCTCCCGTCAAACTTTTTCCATCAAATCTACATAATTTTTTTTCAAAATTACATATTCTTGAAGAAGACTCTCTCCTCTAGTGCAGTATTAAAAAATAATATTTTTTGAACATGATTTACTATTTTTTTTCCTCTTTTTCAATAGACATCTTCCTGAATCTTAAAATACCTACTTGTAATATTTTCAAATTATAACATATTAACCATAATCAAAATAACAAAAAATCTATATGATCATAATCACTCAAAGAACTACACAAGTATATTTTTAGTTTTAAAAAAAGCTTCATTTTAGTGGGTCAAATTGGCCTTCAAAGTGAGTCGTTTATAGAAGTTCTTATTTTTTCTTATGTGGTTGCCACCTAGGATGCCACATAAATAGTTACGGTAGAAACCCTTTCAGCCAAAACCCTTTCGACTGTAACCCCTATCAGCCTATCAAAGCACCAGTGGTTAATTTGGCTATTTCATATAAAATAATTTATTTATTTTCTTTTTAAAAATAAATATAGAAAATAATGAAAAATAAAAGAGCATTTTCAGAAGACAACAATTTTTGAAGCCATTTTCAGCAACTATTTCATGGATTTAATTAGAACTGCAAAGGATCAAATATTTTTAAGGTGTTTTTTCCCATCCACTTATTTTTATGTATTCTATATTGAAACATTAGTTTGTATTTAGTGAAATCTAAATTAAATTTTTTATTTCTATAGATTAGAATATTCAATGGGTAGTAAAAGGAAAATATCAAAGAAATATGATAGAATAAGAGATGACAAAATGAAAGGTCATACAAAACATAACCAAAACCAACCTACTTAAATTCTTGAAGAGGATGAGATTCATGAAGAGAATGAAAGTAATGAAGAGGAAGAAATTGGTAGTTCTAATGATAGAAACAAGTTAAAAGGCATAGAAAATTTGATGGATTTGGATGAGGAACTACTTTTTAACCAAACTCCATCTAAAGATATGATAAATGATAACACTATTAGAAAGTACTGTCAAAACATGTGGGATGAATATTTCAAAGATAAAAGTATATTTGGATAGGCACAATTATTTGTCAAGTTATTTAGAAGAAAAGATATGAGACCTATTTTGGAGTTGTTGGGTGTTGATAATAGGAAAAATCATGTGCATAATATTAATAAAACAATAGTTGAAAAATTGCAAAGTTCTTATAACAAAATTGAAAACACAACTCAAGGAGGCGATTTGAGTAATGCACGCAAAGCATTGATGACTACTATATCTAGTAGAAAATTGACATATAGAAAATAGGTACGTTCAATTTCTGATGTACTACATATATCTAGAAGAACTATTCAGAGATACATCAAGAGGATAAATATGCTAGATGATAACATTGAGAATAACTAAGTGAATATTTGTAGAGTTCCTCAAAAAGACAAAATTTTTGAAGATGTAAAAAGAAAAGTTATTGAATTTTGGACCATATGTTATTGTGTTTCTTCCAACAAACATGATACTATACAAATTAAAGATCAAGAGGCAGGGGCTAATATTGAACATCCAAAATATTTCATAGATATAACTCAAAGTTAATTATATCAAACATTCAAGCAAGAATTTTCAAATGTCAAAATATGTCAGAGAATGTTTGAGAGTTTGTGTCCTTCCTTTGTATGCATAAATAAGAGCATGAAACTTGTTGTTGTCGAAATCATGTTGAATTTGTTCTACACTTACAATCATATAAAAAAGTTATGGCAGTACTTGATCCTAATTTGGTCATCCCTAGCAGTACAAAAAAATTTGTGAAGTTCATATTATGTCATAAATTAAAATATTTAGATGAGTTCAAAGTGCAATGCATCAAAAATTAGTGTGAAGATTGTGGAGATTTATGCAAATTTTTTATGAAAATTGAGAATATTAATGAATTGACACCAGTTTCATGGATGAGATATGAATATGAGACATACTAAAATAAGATAGGAGATGAATCCAAAAAAATTGTATTGAAGGAGAGTGAATTACCTTATGATGAGTTTATGACCAAGTTCTGTCTATTGATATATCCACATATCCAACATTTTCATGGTGCATGATAGCAAGCTAAACAATTTTGTGATTCCAAAAATTGTTTTCAACCTAGTTGTATACTTTCAGTTGTAGATTTTTCTGAGAATTATACATTTGCACCTCAAACAGAGCTTCAAGGGCAATACTATCATTTTGAACAAGTTGTAATATTTGTGCAAGTGACCTATAGACATTTACAATTTGAGGTGGATGAGATAGAAAGGTTGGATGAAAATGAATGCATCATCATCAAAGAGGTTCATTTCTATATTAGTGATGATAGAGTTCATGATAGGAGTAAAGTGGCTCATTATTTTGCAATGTTCTTTGAAGATCTTAGAAATCGTGGAATAAATGTTTTAGATTACTAGATTTGGTCTAATAAATGTGTAGGTTAGTATATATGAACTTACACATTTATTTAACTTTATTTTAAGTTATATTTATTTGTACATGCTTATTTTGATTTGATACATCTAAATAGATAATTGTTTCTACTAATCATGTTTCATGTTCACAGGACAATTTAAATCTACGCAAACATTTAATTGGTTAGCAATGCAACATGCTAGAACCAATGTTAGATTTTTATGGAATTTATTTGTAAGTGGACATGGAAAAGGGGAGCATGATGGAGTAGGAGCATGTATAAAGCATGCACTTTGACAACATGAACTTGTAGGTAAATATGCATTTAGTGTGCATGTTTAATACTATTAGCATATATTTTAAATTATATATATGCATGTTGTATGTACATATAGGGAATAGGATAGAGAGTGCAAATCAAATTTTTGAATGGTGCAAAGTTCATTTTGCTACTCGAGATACTGAATACAATAAATGTTACTTTTGGGAAGTGAAAGGTGAAATTTATATTTATTTTTAATGTATTTTTCAAATTCTTGAGTTTTTTATTAAATATTTATTTTGAAATATGACAATTACTTTTTGTATTTGTAATGGATATAGATTGATCTAATCCTTACAATTTTCAAATGATTCTTGGTATTAGAAGTTTACATCAAGTGATGACTATAGGAAACCATAAACCTCCAGTAATTAAAGTAAGAGAGAAAACATGTTTTTGTGATGACTGATTAAGGACAATCCAGTGAGTGTATGTGAAAATATTGTGAATGGATATGTTTCACATTGGAATTTAAAGGAGATAGTTAGAAAGCCTGCTTTTGAAGATGTTGACATTGACATTGACATTCATGATCCTATATATTCAGCTGATTATGAGCGCATTTCTAATTTAGTTATGGCAGGTTTGTGTGCATATACATATATATAAATTAATATACATATATATTCATTTTAAAATTAATTTATATTTATCTATTTTTAAATACATGCATGAGATATTTTTGTAGTTCAAGCCTTACTAGATAATGCAAAAAATGTGGACTATTATCTTTTAAGATGCACAAAAGCAAAACACATGTTGCTAGAAGGAACTATAGATTCTAATGAACAATCATATCGAATTGGATCAGTTGTTATTGAAGGAAGATATTATCAACAAACAAGGGTAACTAATAGTGGTATTGAATTTATTGAATACAAGCTTGGAGGAAAAGTTTTACATAATAGTAACCATGTTATAGCAACAAGGTTACAATTTGAAGCAATAAAAAGAAGAGGACATCATGGAAATCAAAAGTGGAAACTGTCTATTGAAGAACATGAAAAATTTCTAGACATAATAAAAACTAGAGAGGATCCTAACAATACAATATTTGTGGAGCTCTAGTTTAGCTATGTCTATATAGCTCTTATACTTTCACATTTAATGTTGATAGGATATTTGTTCTATAAATTTGTATACATTGGATCATTTATCTTGGATATGCAAAATTAGACATGTTTTGTTATTTTTATTGAAATTAGACATGGATATCTCATTTAAGACAACCTCTTAGGACCTCTTTTTAAGACAAACTCTTAGGACCTCCCCTTAGGACATCCCCTTAGTACCACCTTTTAGGACCTCTCCTTAAGAAAACCCCTTTTGTAACATGCATTCTTATGAAATGTATTAACTTTTATTAATGAAATGTTGTAACATGCATTCTTATGTATAATTTAGGATCTCCCCTTAAGACATGTCATTAAATATAGTCAATTACACTTAGATAAAGACATTAAAATCAATAACATATACATAAAAATGTGAATATTGAAAACATAAATGTCTACTTTTAACATGAACATATATGCATTCGTCTATGAAATAAAAAATACATTTTAATCTACATTCTTATGTATAATTTAGGATCTCCCCTTAAGACATGTCATTAAATATAGTTAATTACACTTAGATTAAAGCATTAAGATGAATAACATATACAGAAACATGAATAACACATATATAAACATAAAAGATTAAGACATTAAAAGATCACTAACATGTACATAAACATTAATAAAAATATGAATATTAAAAACATGCATGCGCATTCAACATGAACATATGTACATATACATCTATGAAATACCATCTAAGACATATACATTTATATAATAAAATATATCTAGAGAATAATGTACCCATATCAAATGTATAAAAATATCATGTATCAAATGTCTCCAAATAACATATATAAAACATCAAAGTCTCCATATAAACATGTACATCCAAAATACTATATCAAATGTTTCCAAAATAACATATAAAATAAAAGGCCATCTAATCAACTACATCCCCCTTCTGATCCATATCCCCAAAAGAGTCTATCAATTGCGTTTGAACCCTATGTCAAATGATAGTGTCAAATTATGTACAAACAAATTATATCATACATATAAATCAAATATATATTTAAATTGTAACATACCTGAGACTCACAACATGTAAGATCTGCCAGTGTCTACAGATCACTAAAACATAACATAATATCACTGAGACCCTATAATACACACACACACACACATGCATATATATGTACACATAAGTTAGATTGTATCAAGAATATACATCTTTGTTCCTATATGTTTAAGTGTAAATTTTACCATAATTAAAATAAATTTAAACATATAGACATATTTACCATAGCATCATGTAATACTCTGTTGATCTAACTAATATCTGAATCATGCAATGATAAAATATTATTAGTTTCTAAGTCAATAGTGTCATCTAAAAGCATAGAGGTAAATAGACTAGGTTATCTACTAGTGAAATCCTAAGTAGGGGGGTGATGTAGGGTCCTGAGTAGCTGGGGTTGGTGCTGTAGGGCCTTGTGTAGTAGTAGGTGTAGTAGAAGGTGCAGGAATGTCCTCATGCCTTTGTGAACCTTATGATCCTATTGTACATGATAGAATATGACTATTATGCATGCTAATTTCATGAAGTGGAATCCCTGTGACATTAGATAATGCTCGATATGAATCCAAAAGATCAGATGCTAAATAGGATCCCAAACGATGCAATGTGTCCACATCTGAGATTGTAGAAACCTCTAGTGGAGAAGCTATGTCTACTATCTCATATGCATCATCAACACCTACATTAGATGATGCATCTATGGGAATGGTACCTCAAGACTATAACATATATCTACCACACTGATTAGAAGAAATCTCCTACAACTGTGTGGTGACAGTAGTGATGCTCTAATAAATCTATGTCCTAATTGTGTCATCAAGAACACTCTAGCCTACAACAACCATCTCTAGACCTCTCAACATAACCAAAAGGTTTGGACCTACCATTACATGTTTATTAATGGGTGCAAGAGTGTCCATGGGTCTGAATCTCTTTGAAAGTCTACCCAGACCCTGTCCAACATGACTTGGATAATCTATGTAATCAAAATCATGGTGTAAATGAAATTTTGCAAACAATTGTTTGTAGAAATACAAATGGAACTCATCCTTATGTGTCCATCTATGATGAGTAGCCAACCAATGAGGATATATAAATGGTGTCACGAGCTCATCAATACATTTTATTATAGAGTAGCCTCTAACTCTAGCTCTATCTATATAAAATGGAAACATGGTCTTCACCATGGTAGTGGAGACCTTAGTGTCAACCTGTCTATACTTCATAGTTCCAGTGACACTGTAAGATAGAGGATAATAAAATGTCTCAATACTAATATCATCAAAAGGGTTGTATGAGTCAATGGTCTTAATCATACAAAACAACTCCTCTGCATTGCTCCTCTCGCATTGCTATAATCTTCTCCCTATTAGGGAGGGTGGTAGAAGAGGAAAGCAAGGAGTCCAAAACCTCTATAGCATGAGATAATCTAGCAAGTTTATCTTTAAATAATCACTCTCTATCCTCAGTGGAGGATGTGGATCTGTGGGCTATGTTAGACTTAGCACTCTGACCCCCTCTATGGACACTAGCATCCCTTAAGGATGTAGGAGCATGATCCCCAAAACCAAATGCCATAAATGTATTTATGTATATAATCTATGAGGATATGAGTGTGAAGCTACAAGACTAATAAATATCGAGAGATCTACACACACACACACACACACACACACACACACACACACACACACACACACACAAACATACAAGTGTACAAATTAAAATAATTAAAAGTTAAATCTAATTTGAAACACATGTATATAAATACACAACATTAAATGTATGGTGCTATTCAATCATGTACAGGTATTTTAAAACAAATTATCTTAGAGACCATATCTAATGTATTTTAACATGCTCATGCAAATGTGAGAAATAAATATTTATACATGTACATGTATGTGCGATAAAATTAAATTAAATTCTTAATTATATTATAACAAAGTGTACACATGTATATGTGTTATAAAAAAAAAATTCTTGACTAAATTAGATTTTGGTTTAGCTATAGGGTTAAACAAGTTTTCTAAGTTTCATATAAATGTAAAAGTGTTTCTAAGTTTTGTATGCACCCTAAAATGGTCGCCTAGACTATGGGCCCCCATTATTCAATTTATCAAATTTCTTGAATCAATAGTTTGCAATATTTTATTAAATCAATTTAAATCAATTCCTTTGATCAAATTTGATTATTTATATTTCTATGGTTGATCATTTTATCCTAAGTCTTATTTAATTAAAAGAAAATCTCCCTTTTAATTAAATAAAATAAGTCCCCATTTAATTAAAAGAAAACCTCTCTTTTAATTAAATAATTCATCCACATTTAATTAATTAAGAAAAAAATTCCTCTTTTAATTTAATTAAATATTTTCTATTTAATTAAAAGAACTTTCTTCCTTTTAATTAAATAAATCCCCAGTTAAAGAGGAAATAAAATAAATAAAAATTCAAAGTTTCTCTACACTTAAATGCATGTATTTCTAAGTGATATTCCATTTAATTCTTTTCCTATTGTCTCGTGGATATTTATTTCCAACGGATCATTCTTTCTCCACCCTTGATTAAATCTTTTTTCCTCTTAATCTTGATCATCCAATCTTCTTTATATGGGAGAGCCCTCTCCTCATTTTACATACACACACTCTAGGCTATTGTTATGCTGTAGGTTTGGAGAGCGATTTTTGAAAGAGTTTGAATACTAAAGCTTTTTATGGAGAACTTTTATCTTCTTTTCTTCTTCTCTCATGCATCCATGGCTTCCATCATCATGATCCATCTTTGCATTTTTATATTAGATTAGATCTATGTTTGCTTCCATAGATTAAGTCTTGCATTGCTATTTCCTTTCATAGATTAGATTTCCTTTCTTGCATTGCTTTGCATTGTTATCATTTAGATTAGTTTGCATCTTCATTTTCATTCATATTTTTATTCTTGAATCTCTTGTTTCATGGCATACTTTTATGGGCACAAACTAGATCAAACTAAGGGCCTCCATTACAAACCCTTGCACTCCATGAATAGAGAGCTATGAGCTGCCATTGAAGACCTCATTCTTGAAAAATCTTGGATATAATGACTCATAGAAGTGTGCTCACATTTTAGATATACATTTTTGGCACCCACCATGGGGAAACCCACCTTTACTTGCTGGTTTTGGACATTTTTAGATCTAACTCCCTTGTACGAATTTTTTTGGAGACAAAAAACCCTAGATCTAAAATATTTGATCATAGATCCCAAATGGCTAAGTATTTTAATCTAAATTTTTGTTTACAAGGTGGCAACATATTCGAAAAGGTTCAATCTAATTTTCCAATTTTTTTGAGTTATTTACAATTTTTTATGATTTTTTCTTTATTTTTCATGAAAAATCATTTGTGGGAGAAAATTAGCACATTTTTTATAAAAACTTGCATTTTTCAAAAGGTCTCTAAATTCTAAATAGATTTTTTCCTTTGTATTTTGATTTTAGAGATCATATTATAGCTCAATAATTTGATTTGCAAAAACTGGTCTATTTTGACAAAATGGCTCCCTAGGGCACAAATTAAAAGATCTTTTCAAAATTATGACATTTTTGGAAAGCTCTAAAATTTTTGATGGGGGTCACTTTTTTGCATTTAAGGTTTTAGATCCAAATTCATATCATATAGGTTCAATCTTTATGACTAGGTCAAAAATTAATTTAAAAGGGGGCATTTGATGAATAGCTTGCATTTAATTTTTATAATGGATCAATGCATGATGTGAGATTTCATTTGGGTTATTTTCTGATTAGTATCACTCTTAAAAATCATATTTTCAAATCTAACCCTAGTTTTGCATAAGTTGGATATATATTGCATATCTTGTGTTTATTTGTCTTGCTTGTTGCTTTGTTCGTTATGAGTGAGCATTCAAACGTAAATGAAAGGTACAACAGAGAAAAGACATGTTGCAAAGATTACTAGGTATTTTATTTGATCTCTATAATATTTTGATTTGGAAGTAAAATGAACCCTCTCATGTGTTTGGCTTGAGTGCTTTTATATGCTTTCATAGATTCACACTTCATTTGATGCTCTAAACTTGGATCTAGATTTGCTTTCATGCATCTATATTTCACATAGTAATTAGGCCCTATGAACACTATTTGGGAGATCTTAAAAGATTGAGCTTTATCTGCTTGCTTTACATGAAAAGCTCCTCTTGACGATAGATCCCCTTGTAGGTAGGTAAGGATATTTGTTATTATCTCACTATTTTGCTTGGATTTTTCTTCAACATCTATTAGTCCTTTCTCTTTTGAGATTGGTGGTGTTTGTTGTTGAATTTTATAAAAAATTGGTGAGGTGATTTCAAATTAGCATGTCAAAGAATCTTGTTTGCTATGTTTGGGTAAGGTGAAGAGGCTAGAGAAGTATGCTCTGTTCTCTTTTGGGCATATCAAAAACTTGGAACCTTTGAATCCAAACCAAGTCCCCATGTGGTACAACATTGTGAGTCTTCCTTTATTAAAGAGGGTTAACCGCAGTGGACATTCCCTTTATTGGGTTAACCACGTGGATGGAACCTCAAGTGATAATAGCCATTTTAGATGTGGTAGTAGCAACTACTATATAAATGTCCTTGTGGGGGAAATCTTTACGGGTTTAGTATTTTTTTGGGTTGTCAGATCTCTTCGGTATATCTGATTGATTAAATCCTCAGAATATGTCAAAACTCTAGTGCATTGAGATTGGATTTTGCCCACTCTAGATTGTAAAAGCTACAGAGTTGAACATTACTAAGAAACATAGTGCTACCAAATTTTATTTTCTAGGACTATGTGCATGATTGGAATACATTTTGAGAACATACACAGTAGTAGTTCTAGGGATTAGATTGATACTATGACACTATTCTTGTTCATGTGTATGGTTGCTTTGTCCCTTGCTCATTGTTTGAAGATATTTTCTTGAAATCCGTGATTGTTTTCTTGTGTGTCTGGTTCATGATTAAAAATCTATTGATATACCTATTTGGACATTTAAAATGAACAAAAATTGAGTTTCTAAGTTGAGACTTTATGATCAAAGTGCTTTGTTGTCATATTATTTCCAATCTCGCTAGGTTGATTTGGTTTAGATTAGGATACTTACCCCATTTTTAGAAACTTGTTTGTACCTTGGATTATTGTGCTTTGACCTCTTGAATTAGTAATCATTGATTTCACAAGAGACCTTGTTTAGAGTTGGCGAGTTAGAGACCATCTTTGTTGAGAAAGATATACCTTGGATTCTTTGATATTATGCTTGGAGAGTCTTAGTAATCTCTTGTCCATCCACTTTCATCAAAATTCAATTTTAATTAATTAATGTTTGGGTAAATCATCCTCCTAGTCTATATGTGCTAGGGTATTCACCCAAAATTGTGGGCATCTATGGTAATGTTGGTTTATGCCTATTACAATATTCTATCTTATCATTTCTCTTTTGGACAATTGAGTGTTTTGTCTATCTTAGTTTGGTAACAACATTTCTTAGGGTTATCCTATCAACTAGTACCTTTTCTTTCATGTTAGTTACAAGTTCTATTATATGTTACTCAACATTCAAATAAACTCAAATGGTATCAAATTTCTCAAAAATGACTCTTGGTCTTCTTTCTTCTTCATCTTTCATATCTTTCTAATCTCCCATTTTCATTCTTCCTCTTTTTCATGTCTTCTTGATTCTTTTCCTCCTATTATCATATAGTCTACCTTCTTCTATTCATTCTTTCTCTTCTTCCATGTTTGATTCTTTTTCATCTATAACCATGGATCTTGAATATCTTATTAGGGACCTTTGTTTGAGCACAGATGAACTCGATCTCCTTATTGAATTTTAAAAGTGTTGTTACTCCAATAGATATATGGATGCTAACCTTGTGAGAAAAATGATTGAAAAGGGGAAGAAATCAGATGTTCTTGCTAGGATCATATGCAAGATTAGATCATAATATCCTTCTTCCAAATATTCCTTATCTTTCAAGTCTTGCCATGATTCTTCTAGATGTCATTCACATTTCTCTTCTTCTAAGTCTTATAATGATTCTTCTAAATATCATTCAAATTCTTCATCTTCTAAGTTTTATCATGATTCTTCTAAATATTGTGTAGATTCTTTATCTTCTAGTCTTATCATGATTTTTCTAGATATCATTCACATTCTTCATCTTCTAAGTCTTATGATGATTCTTCTAAATATCATTTACATTCTTCATATTCCAAGTCTTACCATGATTCTTCTAAATGTCATTGGTGTAGGTCTCACCTACCTCTTTTTCACGATATCATTCTTCTTCTACTTCTACCAAGAGTCTTATCCCTCTTATTGAGACATACCATAATGAACAACATGAAAAGTCTTATGATATGCCTATCTATAATTCCTATAGTGACAATTATTATGATGATGACAACTATTATATTTCTACGTATCATAAAAGTCCTCTTAGTCCTATGCTTGTGCTTAAATGGGATGAGTCACGAATAAATATTGATGGTAATCCATATGACTTGAATCTTGAAAACAACATTGATAAATTTTGTGAACAATACCTAAATGATAAATCTTCTTTTTTTGAGGAAGAGAAAGCATTTTTTTCTACTGAAATAAAACATCAATGCCATAAGAGTTTCTCTTCTAAGAACCCTCATGCTGAAAATAAATATTACACTCTTGAGAAAGATCATGTTAATGTTGAACCTTTGCCTTCTGATGCTCCCCTTCCATCTTCTACTTCTTCCACTATCCATATATCCCCTAAAGATTTTGATTCTCTCAAATCTTCTACCAACCTTTCATCCAAAAAAGATCCTAATGCTTTTCATGCAGTTCCCTATAGTTATCCTCGAAGGATACCTCTTAAAGAAACTCAAGCTAACCTTCATTTGGTTGCAAATACTTTTGATAATTCTAAACCTAAAGAGCCTAAGCCTTCATGTTCTTTAATTCCTACTTTAGCTAGTCCTTCATCATCTATTCTAAAGTCTTCCATACAATTCCAACATGCTTCCTTCTCCTTAGGAGTTGCTTCATGTCAAGAGGGCTCTAAAAATGATAAAGAAAATAATATAAAGAAAGATCAAAGATCAAGAACTCTCCATGTCATCCAATTATTTCCACGATGTCTCTAATTCATTTCATGGTCTTTTTGATCCTCTGTGCCCTTCCTCATTCATTCCACCATGTCTTAAGTCTTCTCCTATGCAAGATCAAGCTACTACTTACACCATTGAGCTTATTGTCAATCAAAATGAACTTAATATAGTTGTGCCTTCCAAAAATGATACTTCCATTAAGGTTATTAAAAAATAATGTTGTTACTTCCAATGATGAGCCTATTGAAAATCAAGAGAAAAACTCTACACTTATGCTATTCAAAGATCCTTGTCAAGATCAAGGTCTTCCATCTTCTTGTTCTACCACTCCATGTTTCCTTCTACTTTCTACTCTTCCTAAGTCTTCTCAAGCTTCAAGTACTCCTATCAAAGAAGTTGTTCCTATTCAAGATGTTCATGATCCTATTGAAAATCCTCATGCTCACTCTAAAGATGCTGATGTCTTTGATTTTTATATAGATGTTGATGAACTTATTGATTACCCTTTTCCACCTTCCACATCCATCCTTGGACCTCCCCCATCAATACTAAATGCTTCATATCTTCCTTCCATCTTGGGTCCTTATGTCCCTTCACTTTCCCCTCCCAAATCTCCTAATTCATCATCCATCTTGGGTCCTTATGTCCCTCCCTCTCCTATCTTTCCTCAAGATCAATGTAGCTGCATCTCCTTGAATCCTTTTCATCCACCCACTTACCTAAACCAATCATATCATTTGTCTTCTTCCACAAGTACCTAGCCTTTTGGAAGTAACCTAAATGTTCAATACAAGAAAAAGAAGAAATTCAAGAATCCATATAAAAAAGAAGACCACCATGTCTCCTCTAATCGATATGGGGGCATAAAGTCAAAAGAGATATCTAAGAAAAAAATTATAAGACAAGTATGGGTTCCAAAATCCATCATTGAAGATATTACCTCTAAATCATCAAAAAGAAATGAAAAGAGGCCTATGGATATATGGATTTCAAAGTCTCTCTTGAGAGCATCTAATGTTGAACAAAAATTGAAGTTGACATTCAAGCTCCCGAAGAATTCCACTTCATCTTCTTCCAAAAGCATTCTTCCATTCCATGTGCCTAAACTGCAACATCTTCTATCCAATCACCATATTCCTTCATGTACTCCTCCATTCACATTTTTTCCATCCTCTTGCCACCCTTTAAGGTGTGTGTTGACATTGATCTACTTTCATTTCCATTTTCCAATCACACTCGCTTTGCATGAAGCCATATCCTCCATTTTTGTCTTCCATCTTCCTTTCCTTGTTAGCATCTTTGAGCATGTACTTTCAACTCCTTTTCATGTCATGGTTTAAAATTTCAAGGAGAATTATCTAAAAAGCTTGACTTCTTCCAAAAAAATCTGAAAAAAAAAAAAAACAAATTTGAAAAAAAAAAAATTTAAAATGAAAATTTGAAAATGTGCCTTGGTGAAAACCTGGTAATCAGGCACCTTGGTAACAAAAGTAAAGAGAAATTAATTTTTCCTATAGTCAAAACCACTCTCTTGTGGTGCCTTGGATAAGTATTATGATGAAAACCTGATAATTAGGCATCATGCATAGTTCTTCTACATTTTTCATCCATTATGTCTTCTCTCTTTGATCTTGACAATGTTGACCTATACACAAACATTTGGCTATCTTGTGAGTATCTTATGATGATTTTTTTTTCATTCCTTTCATGTTTAGCCTTCATATCTATTTTCCTCCATTCATTCTAGTCTTTCACTATCATTTTCTCATTTACCCTTTTGGTCTTGATCTAATAAAAAAGAGTAAAATATGATGTTATGAAGCCTCTTGACATGTCTACTCCTTTAGATTGCATTTTTCCAACTTTTAAATTATGCTTTCATGAATTATCTTATGTTGGCCTTTCATTTCTTGTCCAAATGTGCTTTACATGACAATTTTCCCTAGCTTGGGTACTATTGAGGAGTTTTCCCTTGAAGATTTCTTCCCTTTATTATCCTTCATTCTCTTGTCTTTCACTTCTTCCACCAACTTGCTAATCACTCTTGTCCTCCACCTTGCTAGACATTGGAACTACATGATGTGATCTTTCTTGAGAGTTTGGTCCTTGTTTCTATTTGGAGGAATTGTATATTATTTGTATATATTTATTGATCCTAAAAAAATTCAAAAAATGATTTATTTCAAAAATTCAAAAAATGATATACTATCAAAATTCAAAAAATTGGAAAATGTGTTGAAAAAATGATCATCTTAGTAATAAGTGCTTTGATGTATCTCCAAAAAAATTATATATTCCAAAAAGAAAAAAGAAAAATCAAGTGGTGAAAACCTAGAAACAAGGGCTACTTGAGGCCTTTCCACCCCTATTTCTTAGTGTGCATCCTCGACACTTAGCCTTTCTCCATCATGCCTTGTCCTTGTTTCCTTAGTTTGGAATTAGTCTTTGTCTATGGGGCATAACAATGTTAGCTTTGGTCTCTTAGGCATTAGTCCTTAAGACACCTCACAAATGGTGTTTTTCAACACCATCCTAATTGCATTTTTCAATGCAACTATTGACATCAAGTGTTTTTCAACACTTATTAGTTTGGTCTTACCCAATTTCATCATGTGATCTTACCTACTTGCAAGCATACAATCCTTATCCTTAGAAATTAGTATCAGTTAACACATTTAAATTTTTTAACACAAACACTTAATACTTGACTTATGTCATGAACTTTTCTTTATGTGCTGACTATTATTGATTTTTATTAAGTGTCCTTGTCTGATAAGTCTCTCTGCGATGCATAGCTAGAGGACTTGAGGCATGGGGCATGTTTTTATTTGTTTTCTACTTTTGGGTGTGGTCTTCAAACTCTAGAGTGTCTCTTGTTGTCCCCTTGAAACACTTAGAAGATTGGAGGCATCATCCTTGACTATTTTTGCACAACCATTCCTCTTCTCATCCTGGCATCTATGCCTTGATGCAAGCATGGTTTTGCTACATTAAATTGGGTAAGCTAACATTGAATTCATCTTGACCTTTATGTCTTTGATGCTTATGTTAAAATCTTTCTATATTCCAATCTGATAAAAATCACTTTCATATCTTTATAGTTGTATTTGTGACTAGTAATGATTGTGTAATTTTTTGATGTGTGTTAATAATGGCCCAATGATGAAAATAAGTTTGTTTACATTCTCTAATGAATGATGAACACAAAAATCCTATGTTACAATTGCTCTTTTGCAAGTACACCTTTGCATTTTCATGTAGCTTGCATTATTAGACTTCATGTTAGTTTGCATTTTTAGGATACATTATGATTTTGAGAGGGCTTTCCTTTCATCTTTATTGTGGACTTTTAATCAATTATGGTCATGTTTGATCATCATTTCCTTATCTTCTTTCATGATCTCAATCAAAATTTCTATCTTAAACAATTGATTGACTTTGGGGCATTATATTTTCTTTTTTCTATTTTTTTCCATATCTTCCAAATTTTTATCTTCAATTTACTTTTACCCCACTTAATTTCTTCTAATTCACCTTTGGGGCATAATATTTCATGCTTGATGATCTACCTTGGCTTTGTGATTCTTATATCTTTCATCTTACATCAAGAACTTTATCTTTGTTTGATTTGATCAAATTTATCAATTTGTTGTTTCTCCTCTATCTCATTTCAATTTTGATCATGAGGGGGCAGTACCTATCAACTTCAATCCTTGATTCAGTTTTATCAATTTTATCTTTGACTTTTTAAAGTCAAAATTTATTAATATTCTTTGTCCCGATGTGTTCCCGAATTGACCACACATTAGTCAAAGAGAAAAAAACGTATGCACCCTAAAATGGTCACCTAGACTATAGGCCCCCATTATTCAATTTATCAAATTTTTGAAATCAATGGTTTGCAATACTTTATTAAATCAATTTAAATCAATTTTCTTGGTCAAATTTGATTATTTATATTACTAAGGTTGATCATTTTATCCCAAGTCTTATTTAATTAAAAGAAAATCTCCCTTTTAATTAAATAAGATAAGTCTCCATTTAATTAAAAGAAAACCTCTCTTTTAATTAAATAATTCATCCACATTTAATTAAATATTTCCTATTTAATTAAAAGAACTTGCTCCCTTTTAATTAAATAAATTCCCACTTAAAGAGGAAATAAAATAAATAAAATAAAAAATTCCTCTACACTTAAATGCGCATATTTCTAAGTGAGATCCCATTTAATTATTTTTCTATTTTCTCATTGGTGGATATTTATTTCCAATGGATCATTCTTTCTCCACCCTTGATTAAATCTTTTTGCCTCTTAATCTTGATTGTCCAATCTTTGTAAAGGAGAGCCCTCTCCTCATTTTACATACACACACTCTAGGCTATTATTATGCTATAGGTTTAGAGAGTGATTTTTGAAGAAGGAGTTTGAATACTAAAGGTTTTTGTGGAGAACTTTTATCTTCTTTTCTTTTTCTCTCATGCATCCATGGCTTCCATCATCATGATCCATCTTTGAATTTTCATATTAGCTTAGATCCAATTTTGCTTCCATAGATTAAGTCTTGCATTGTTATTTCCTTTCATAGATTAGATTTCCTACTTTGCATTGTTATCATTTAGATTAGTTTTCATCTTCATTTGCATTCATATTTTTATCATTGAATCTCTTGTTTCATGGTGTACTTGCATGGCTACAAACTAGGTCAAACTAAGGGCCTCCCTTACAAACCCTTGCACTACATGAATAAAGAGCTATGAGCTACCATTTGAGACCTCATTCTTGAGAAATCTTGGATATAATGACTCATAGAAGTGTACTCACATTTTAGGCATACAAGTTTCACATAAAAGTAAAAGTGTTTGTAATTTCATATAAAGGTACATTTTACCTAATGCTTTTCTACATTTTTAATTGATGTTTTTCTACATTTTTATCCAATGTTTAACTACATTCTTGCTTATGTTTTAAAAAATTTACTAACAAATCTAAAAAAAAAATTTAATATATTAAAAAATTAACAAATCTAAATAATTCAATCATAAAACACATAAAAAATACTTAATTTGACTACCACTAACATTTACTAATCAAAAAACACTTTAAAAAATTTTAAAAAGGGCAAAAAAACTGCTAACCTATTACAGCCAAAACTCGTTAACCGCTCTCCAAGAAACTTTGAATGGCTACAGTGAAAATGATAGCCGAAAAGTGGTTTTTGGTATTTTTATAAAGCATGGGGGTTTCGATCAAAAGTGTTTTGGCCAAAAGTGTTTTGGCCAAAATGGTACAAGCCACATTGGCACACGAAACTGCCATGTTTGTATGGCTAGAATGTGTTCGGCTAAAACTATTTCGGCCATAACCCTCTTAGATATTATAGAGGGTGACACAACTTTGTACTTTCACTGATGTATTTGATTTAATAAATATATCCTCATTCTAATTATTGAATTTAATTATTCAATTAAATAGGTTATTCAATTATGAGGTCATACTTAACCTTTTAAATCAAATATCTTCTATTATTCCCTCTCTTTAGTTCAAAAATGGAAACACTGAGTGACTTAGAATTGGAAAAGGAATGAGATTAGTTAACTCCTCCTCACACTCAAAAGTGATTAGTTAACTCTCTTTTCACAAAGGAATGTTCTATTCTAATTGAATCTGATCTTCAATCATGGTTGTTCATTTTATTTGATCTTGATCATTGGTCAAATTCTTGGATTCTATTTAAAAAACCTTCAACTCCTCCTTTTAGAGGATGCATATAAAAAGTATCAAACTTATGTCAAATTGTTGATTCAATTTCTTGCATTCATAGCTTTATTATTCCCACATGCTCTCTTTCATATAGATTAAAAATGCATTCATATAGATTAATGTGCTCTTTTTATTCTCAGATAAACTTGCATAAATCTAGCTTAAACTTGCATATCATCTAGTTTAGATTTAAATCCTTCATACTAGAGTTCTAGTTGATAGCTTCTCAAATTTGAGAGTGAATAGAAAAATTAATCTTGTTAGGAGGCAACATATCACCTTGTTGGATTATTTTGGATGAACAATCCCATATTCATTATGAGATGATTCTACATATAATGATCATGTTGAAGTGTGGTTAATTTATAGGCTATAATTAACATTCACATTTATGGCACCAACTGTGTGGTTGAGAAATCAATTTTCTAGCCTCATTTGTTATTTATTTTTCAAAATTTTGATTTTCTATAATTTCTATCCATACAATTCATCAATTTGTTGCATGAAAAATCTAATTATCACATGAACAAACTAGAGTTTGCTCCAATTTCTATACTTTCTCATGCAAAATAGTGTAGAATTATGTTGTTTCTTATGTGATACACATCATACTCATGCACAAGTATATGTAGAATCTTGCGCAAAACTTGATACAAGTAAATGAAATTTTCCATTTTTAGATTCTATTTTTGTAATGTTGTTTAATTTGACATTTATTTTTGAAGAATTTGATTTTTGCCTTTTGATTTTTGATAGCCTAACAATGGTTTTCAGATCATTTTTTGAAGATACCATATCATAAACTTACAAATAATATTGATATTTTTATTGCAAGACACTTGGTCAAAGATTCACATATCAAAGAATGCATTCAAACCCACTCAAGCATTGTGTCTTTTTAATGCTTTCTTACACACATAGTTTAATAGAGCTTGTGAACTTCATAGGTATCTAGACAAAGGAATAGGAGAGTATGCTCTTTGCTACTTGGAAGTGATTCCCAAGAGAGTAAATCAGAAACCTAGACACCTTTGGAAGGCAATACTTGAGGGAGGCAAGAAAGTTAGTGGTTCTCCTAAACAAGTATTTTTTATGAAGAGATGATGATGTCTTTTTAGAAAAATCAAAATCTCGAGAAAAGAGGAATTGGGATTGATAAACTAACTTAGTGATGAACATGTTCTGTGTGTTTAGGTAACATGACAAGGTTGAGGAGTATGCTCTTTTCCCTTTGGGAAAATTAAAAACTTTGGCTCTTGAATCTAAGCGACCAGTTTGAGTCAAACTTTAGAGGGTTTGCCAGAGCGATCCAACCTCCTAGAATGACCCAAGTAAGCATACACCTTTTTCCATTAATTCTAAATTACTATAATAAAGAAGCTTTGTAAAGAAAAAGACTCCAAAGCCATGTTAATTTCTTCTTCTTAATTCTGATATCACATATCAATAATAGGTTATGTCTATTATACTAGATGCCATTACTCCTTGTCTTTCTTATCAAGTGTGTGCACTTTCAGATGTTAGTGTGGGATGTTGGCATCAACTTCATTCACAAAGCCACTAGGAATTAATGTGAATGGAAGAAAAGTAAGTTTTTTTAGATAGTTGCTACATAGTTCACCTCCAAAAGGGGGTGTAATCTTTGTGCAAGGAGGAGGAAGAATATCTCCTATAGATCTTCACCATAGGCATGTACCTAGATGCTAGAAGGTTGTATACACCCTTGACCCTAGCTATAAGGGTGCTCATTAAGCATATATGTTATTGAGTCCTTGGAATACACCAAAAACATGGACACCCTCTAGTGGGGTGATACAACTATGTGAGGTGAACACATGCACATAAGTTGTGAGACAAAGGTTTTGCTTCCTATACCATTTTTGGTTATAGGGATAAAGAGAGTCTTTTTTTTTGAGTCTTTTACTATCCAAATCATCCAAACAACAAAAGGTCAATACTCCTATTAGATTGCAGTGACTGATCAGGAAGGTACTATACATACTTCATAAATTTTTTGGGGCTCAGGTCATCACCTCAAAAAAATAAATTTGGGCCCTATTTATTAGAATTTTGGGCGAACATGTAATTATTAATTATAACCCTAAAGTGGTAAAAATACTTGTATAAAAAGAGCTTAGGGTTAGGGATTCTTTCATAGTTGTGATGTGAAATTGGTTCTTATGACTGTATTGTGTTGTTAGGGATTACAGATTGTAATCAAGTTATAATCACTGGATCCTAATAATATCAGACTTGCTATTTTGTGGATGTAGCTCGAGGATTGAGTGAACCACATTAAATCTTGGTGTCTTGTGTTCTTTTCTATGTGATCTATTATTTTCTATTATTGGTTATATTTGCATGTAATTGTTATTTCTATCTATGGTTTAATCCTAACAAGTGGTATCAGAGCAAGGTTTTTTTTTAAGTTATCCTCTGCAGAAAAGTTTCACAGTTGAGTGGGAGTCTCATGGTTGAGTAGGAGCAATGGTAGACAAGGGTAAGCTGAGGGTTGACAAGTTTAATGGGTAGAACTTTCAGTTATGAAAAATGCAAATGGAAGAGTATCTTTATCAGAAAGATTTATGGAAGCCATTGGAAGGCAAAGCCAAGAATCAGTGATCTATGTCAAATGATGAATGTGATCTCTTAGATAGAAAGGAAATTGGAAGCATTTAGTTATGCCTAGCACCATCAGTCACATCTAATATTACAAAAGCAAAGACGATAGAATAATTGATGCAAACCCTAGTGAAACTATATGAAAAGCCCTCCACTTCAAACAAGGTATTTCTCATGAAGAATTTATTTAATATGAAAATGGTAGAAGGTGGATCTATTACAAATCATTTAAATGAGTTTAATACTATTGCTAGTCAGTTATCTTTTGTGGGTATCAAATTTGATGAAGAAATTAGGGCTCTCTTGATTTTGTGTTCTTTGCCTGAAAGCTAGAATGGCTTGGTAATGACTGTGAGTAATTATGTTCCTAGATCTAGTACCTTAAAATGTGAAGATGTGATTGATGTTTCTTTGAGTGAGGAAACTTATAGGAAAACTTTAGGTGGATCTACATCAAGAAGTTTTTTAAATGTACAAAGTAGGGGCAGAACAACTGAGAGTAGAAGTAATTCTAGAAATTGTGGAAAATCAAGAGGAAAGTCAAAGGGGATAAGGTCTCAATCGAGAGGACCAAACGGCTATTGGTATTGTGGGAAACCAAAGCACAAAAAGAAAGATTATTGGAATCGAAAGAAAAATGAAGGAGATAAACTAGATGGAGACAAGGAGGCAAATGTTGTAAGTGACAAATTTGAAGAGGATTCTTTGCTTCTATCTTTAGAAAGTGTTGATGATTCATGGGTTTTAGATTCTGGTGCTTCATTTCATGCTACACCTCATAGAGGTTATTTCATTGATTATGTCCAAGGGGATTTTGGACTTGTTTATTTTTGGGATAATGAACCCTATTAGATTGTTGGAAAGGGAAAAGTTAAGATTAAGTTGTAGAATGGGAATCATTGGCTACCACATGAGGTAAGAAATGTTCCAAGGTTGAGTAGGAATTTAATTTCAGCAGGGCAACTCGATGATGAGGGTTGTGTAGTTAATTTTAATGATAAACATTGGAAGGTTTCAAAAGGTTCCCTTGTATAGAAAAAGGTGTGAAATTAGGCACCTTATATCTTTGTATAGGTCATATTGTTCCTTCTACTTTAATTTTTTCAGAGAAAAAAGAATGTTTAGGAATAGTTGTTGCAGTTGAGTAGGGAGAACAAATAGTTGTTGTAAATTCTAAAAGAACACTTTGGCACAACAAAATTGGGCACATGAGTGAGAAAGGTATGAAATTACTTCATTCAAATAAAGTTTTACCAGGTCTAAAATGTGTTGATATAGATTTTTTTGAAAGTTGTGTGTATGGAAAACAAAAGAGAGTGAGTTTTGTGAAGACTAGGAAGGAAAACAAAAAGGAGAAATCAAAACTTGTGCATACCGATGTATGGGCACCAACTCAGGTATCTTCCCTTAGTGGCTCTCATTATTATGTTACATTTATTGATGATGCAATTAGAAAAGTATGGGTTTATTTGCTTAGACAAAATCTAATGTATTTCAAACTTTGAAGAAATGGAAATGCTTAGTTGAAAATGAGACTCTTAAGAAATTAAAATGTCTCAAATCTGATAATGGTGGTGAGTATTGTAGTCATGAATTTGAATATTATTGCTCCACTAATGGTATTTATAGATAGAAAACTAATCCAAGGACTCCATAGGAAAATGGAGTGGCTGAACGCATGAATCAGACTATAATGGAATGTACAAGGAGCATGAGGTTGCATGCTAGGTTTCCCTTACAGATGTCGATAGAGGCTATTAATACTACTATATATTTGGTTAATAGAGGTCCCTCTACTCCTTTGGGTTGTGGTATTCCAGAGGAAGCATGTACTAGTAAGAAGGTGAGTTATTGTTTTCTCAAAACCTTTGGTTGTGAAGCATTTGCTTACATAGATTTAGAAAATAGAACCAAGATAGAAGCTAAGTCAAAGATATGTGTATTTTTTGGATATGGAATTAATGAATTTGGTTATAGGCTTTGGGATTTTGAAAATCATAAAATTGTAAGAAGTAGGGATGTCATATTCAATGAGAAAGTGTTGTACAAAGATCTGTTGCAGAAACATGAGAAGAAAGAAGATGATTATGTAGTGCTAGATGATACTCCAAAACCTGATGTTCCAACCATTCCTCATGATGTGCGACAACCACAAAAATAAATACCACACACACCTATGCATGTTAGATGATGAACAAGGCAAATTAGACCTCTAGAAATATTTTCTCCCTCTTTGTATTCTATTTAATTAATCAATGTTGGTGAACCTGAATATTATGATGAAGTTGTGTAGGAGAATAGTAAGATTTAGTGGGAGTCTACAATGAAAGATGAAATGGACTTTTTGCTAAAGAATAAGACATGTGATTCATGTAAGTTTCTTATAGGTAAAAAGGCTTTATAGAATAAGTGGGTTTATAGGTTGAAAGAAGAGGAAGGAGGTAAGAAAATATTTAAAGCCAGGTTGGTTGTAAAAGGATTTGCACAAAAAAAAGGAATTGATTTTGATGAGATATTTTCTCTTTTTGTTAAAATAACTTCTATCCGTACTGTTTTAAGTATTGTGGCTACTAAATATTTGCATTTAGAGCATCTTGATGTTAAAACAACCTTGCTTCATGGTGATTTGGATGAAGAGATATATATGGCTCAGCCACAGGGATTTGAGGTCAAAGGTAAGGAGAACTTAGTGTGCAAATTGAAGAAAATTTTATATGGCTTGAAGCAAGCACCTTGGCAATGGTATCTAAAATTTGATAGTTTTATGCATGAACATGGATATAATAGGTGTCATTCAGATCACTGTGTTTACTTTGAGAGATTGGATGATGATAGCTACATTATTTTATGTTTATATGTTGATGATATGCTTGTAGCTGGGTCTAACATGGGTCACATTAAGGGGTTGAAACACCAGTTAGCACATTCATTTGCTATGAAATATTTGGGGGAAGCAAAGCAAATCCTTAGTATGAAGATTTGTAGAGATAGGAAGAACAAGAAATTGACGCTATCTAAAGCTAATTATGTTGAGAAGGTGTTGCAACATTTCTCTATGGAAAATGCTAAAGCTATCAGCACACCTTTACCTGGTCAACTTAAGTTGACTAAAGAGATGTGTCCTAAGACACAAGAAGTGGAGGATAAGATGTCCAAGGTACCCTATGCTTCAGCTGTAGGAAGCTTGATGTATGCTATGGTATGTACTAGGCTAGATATTGCACATGTAGTGGGAGTCATTAGTAGGTATATGAGTCATCCAAGAATTGAGCATTGGAATGTAGTCAAATGGATTCTCAGATATTTGAAAGGAACATGCAATAAGTATTTACACTTTGAGGGTTCTACTACTTATTTATAGGGCTATGTTGACTTAGATTTGGTAGGGGATATTGATAACAGGTAGAGTAGTACATGTTATGTCTTTACTGTTGGTGGGGCATCCGTGACCTGGGTTTCTAGGTTATAAAAGATTAATACACTATCCACTTAAGAGGTAGAGTATGTTCCTGCTACAGAGGTAGCTAAGGAGATGATATGGCTTCAGTTCTTCTTAGAAGAATTGGGATATCCTCAAAAGGATAATTATTTGTTTATAGATAGTTAGAGTGCCATTCATCTTGAAAATAATTTAGTTTTGCATTCAAAAACAAAACACATATAGTTGCAGTACCATTTCATTCAATCCATTTTGGAGGATGGACAGTTAAAGCTAGATAAGATACATACAGATGAAAATCTAGTAGATATGTTTACCAAGGTAGTGACAAGTGAGAAGCTAAATTCCTCTTCAGCTTTGGTTGGTCTTCTAGACTAAACAAGAATAAAAGAATAGCAGGGTCCAAGGTGGTTTGATCCAATGGGAGCCTCATGGAGTAGTGGCATAGCTACAAGATTAGTCTCCAAGTGGGAGATTGTTGTTTAGTGTGGAGGCTAATCAGTCCCCAAGTGGGAGATTGTTAGATTGTGGTGACTGATTAGGAAAGTATTGTACATACTTCATAAATTCTTTGGGCCCTATTTTATTAGGATTTTGGGTGACATATAATTATTAATTATAACCCTAAAGGGATAAAAATACTTGTATAAAAAGATCTTAGGGTTAGGGATTGTTTCATAGTTGTGATGCAAAATTGGTTCTTGCAGCGATATTGTGTTGTAAGGGATTACAGATTGTAATTAGGTTATAATCACCGAATCGTAATAATATTGGACTTGCTATTTGGTGGATGTAGCCCAAGGATTGGGTGAACCATGTTAAATCTTGGTGTCTTGTGTTCTTTTCTATGTGATCTATTATTTTTTGTTATTGGCTATATTTTTATGTAATTGTTATTTATGTATGTGGTTTTATCCTAACAACTCCCCCATCCTTCCAAGATGCTTTGTCCTCAGTTGGATTGTTTGAGACTACTTCATGCATCCCTTGTCTAGATAAAAATTGTCTACTTTCAAACTAAAATAATGTCTAGAATTGGAAAATAATGCTATCTTCTACCTAAAACTTATAAACATTGTTAGTCCTCTATTCAGAAACTATCAAAGTAATTGAAAATCTCTTCAAGTATAGTCAAAACCTATTAGTGTTGTCCTTTTCTCACTTGTAGTTCTACACAATTTTGCATGAGAAAATTTTCTATTTTCATTTCCTTGTGTGGTGCTTTGCATTTCTTCACTCCTTCTATGCAAAACCTTGCGTGAAAGTTTAGCAAAACACTACATTTTGTGTCAAAAACTTGTCTTTGCTATTAGATTGTTCTTTCCTCATGTGACTTTATGCACATGCTCGCACAAGAAAACAAGTCCAAAATTATTGTTCCAAATCTTCTCTTGCTTCATTGTGTTCTCTCACGTGATTCTCTATAAATCTTTGCATTATCTTTTGACCTAAAACTATCAAAATTGCTATTCCAGAGGCTTTTTCTCACCTAGTTCTCTATATTTCCTTGTTTGGGACTCATTTCCTCATGCAAGTCTATCAAATTTTGTCCAAAATAGTGAGCTATTTTGAGCTCTCTCATCAAAAATTGATCTAAGTTTGATCTATCTCTAAAAAATTTAGTCATTTCTCTATCTATAACAACATCAAACTCTAATTTCTAGCTTAGTTGACAACTTGTGATTCACACATAAACTAGTTTCCTTACTTCTATTCTCTTATGTTTGTTACAATTTATGTCATGATAGTAATAAATCTTGGTTGTTCTAGCCATTTCTCATACTACTCATACCTAGATATACAACACACTTACTCACTTTGAGATAATGTTATAGTGTGATCCCTATTTAAACTTTGTTCTTATTCATTGTCTATGACTGTTGCCACAAGGAGTGAAAACTTGTTTACTCCCTATAGACCATGATGTGGTAGAGCTATATTTATGAATCATGATAGAGGTTGCTTCCAAGTTTACACCTAGTGAATGATCCTTGTGATCTATTTCACCTATTAGTCCATCTAGTTCTCACAACACATTTTCCATAAAATTTTAGAAAACTAGGAATCTGTTGTATCAATAGTACCCTAAAATTGGTGGAGCTTCTACACCTTTAAATGAAAAAACTAAATTCATGTTCAAAACACCTTTTCAATAGACACATACTAAAACCTTTCACATTCCTAAAATGGTTGATCAAGATCAAGAAATAGGAGACCATAGTAGGAAATGGTACACTGATGACTATGAGGATACTAAAGAGATACCTCTTGAAGACATAGAGAAGTGTCATACAGACAAAAACTTTCAAAAAATGATGGAGATCTTGCTCCATGAAGAGAAAGAGAAATACTTTCTCAAACTTTCTCAAGAAGGAGAAAAACTACTTGAACATTTTAATGTTAAAAAAATTATCACACATGAAGAAGAAACTGAAACATCCAAGCTACAAAGACAAATCTAGGTCATGTAAGAAGAATTGGCCCAGATAATGCATGAAAAGGATAAACCAATGAAAAAATACAATCTAGACATATTTTGTCCATTTCCTTTTGACAAAAGTTTTGACATACCTCCTTTTCCAAGAGGAGTTGAGTTACCCAAGTATGATAAATACTTTGAAACATTTGATCGCCAAGATCATTTGAGGGTTTTCGGTGCCTTGTCTGTAGAATTCATGTACAATTATACATATCTATTTGTTTATTCCCATTGAGTCTAGATGGTCAAATCATGGAATGGTTTTCAAGGTTACCTACTAGAATTAAAACATTTGATGAGATCACTAACTTGTATGTTCATCAATACTCACATAGCATACAACATCCAGTTAACATATGTGATCTATGTAACCTCATACAAAATGTTTGTGAATCTTTCCTCACATTGCTTCAGAGGTTGCAACAATTGTATAACAAATATTCAAGAAATATTTCTTAAAAAAAACTCAACATTTTTTGGATAATCTTTTGCCTCATTTTGGGTATAAAATACAACTTCAAGGTCCACACACCTTTGAAGACATGATTAGACAAGCTATCTAAATAGCAGAATTTATGGTCAAAAAGGCTGAAATAACCCTTCAAAAAGACACTAAGGAAGGACCAACCTCTAGTAAGGATAAATCCAAGTATGTGAACAAGAATCGAGAGGTAGTACATGATGGAGTAGTTGATAGCATTACTCCTAGACCTACTAAAATGACTTTGAATCTCATAGACAATATCAATGCATCTAATCATGCTAACAAATATCCTCCTAATAACAAGATATTTGGGAACAAAATGAACAACTCATCACAGCTACATGACAAAAATGGGAGTATACACCTCTTGGTGAACCTCTGGACATGGTCTACAAGACCTTGCTACAAAACAAGATCATTTCTCCCTTGGATAATTCTCATCCTTATGATCAACAACCACAACCCCCATGGTGGAATGATAGTGCATTTTTTGAATACCATTAGAACAAGGGTCACAAAATGAATAATTGCATCAACCTACATCATAAATTTCAAGACTTAATTGATAATGGTGAAATCATTGTGGATGGACATAATAAAAATTTAGACCACAAGGATTTTAAGGAGCCATTTCCACATTATGAGAAAGGAGAAAAATATAAATAGAAATCCCATAACAAGGTCAATTATACATACATCAATGATGATGATGTGATCAACATGGTTGAACCTGTGGACTTTGAATATTGTGATGTTATCATGATTAAATGAAAATAAGACAATATGAAACCTAAGACACTATTTTTCTTAAGAGATGCTACATCTACTACATCTGATAAAGAACTGTCATAATCTTATGCCATTGTTGTTACACATTCTCATGCCAAGATAGTACTTAAAGGCCCTACACCTTCTATTCCTAATTTAGATCAACACAAAGACAAACCTATTGCTGGTACATTTGGCAAAGTACAAAAATTGTAGCATCTTCCATGGTTACCAAGTATAGTATCCTTGAACAATTGCAATGGACAAGAGCTTAAATAACAATCTTTGCATTACTTAAAATCTTGTCTGCTCATAGGTAGATTCTTAAAAAATCCCTCAATGAGGTAGACACCTCAAGATCTTGATCTTGATAGGTTCCAATCTATGGTGGGTCACTTGACTTCAACTCACTACTTGTCCTTTACTAAAGAGGACGATAATTCATTGAGTCACCCTCATAACCAACTATTGCACATTGAAGTTATGATACACCAAAAAATATGTACATCTTTGCACATTGACAATGGAGTTGGTCTAAATATATGCTCTACTACTTTTCTCAAATAATTAGGTTATTTTGAATTTTCCATTGATCCTTGTCACAAAATAACTATCAAGGCATATAATGTATTCGAGCATAAATCCCTAGGTATTTTTGTGTTGCCACTTTGAGTTGCTCTAGTAGAAATGCAAGTTGTGCCTTCAAGATATCATCAATTCATCAAGTTCCCATTCCAAGGCTCTAACGTTACTATACCTGCTAATACTAGTTACACCTATAACATGCTCAAATCTGATGGAAGCTTTGTACCTACTAATAGGGAATCTACAAATTGTCATGCTAATAAACTAAAAATTATGGAAAAGTCACTCAAGTTGATATAAATTGGAATGGGAAAGTATCACATAGAACCTATTCTATCTTTGACATCTCTTCTTGAGTCTCCCCATCATTATGGAAGACCATCTAAAGTGAAGACACCTTTTGTACTATAACCTTAGACTAAGTTCAATGGTATATTTTTTTAGGATTGACCTCAGATAGAAATAATAGTTACATGCAAATATAACCAATACTAAAAATTAGTAGATAGCATAAAAGAGAACACAATACACCAAGATTTAACATGGTTCACCCAATCCCTGGGCTATGTCCACCAAAAACAAGTCCAATATTATTATTATTAATCTAATTACAATCTATAATCTCTTACAACTCAATACTTCTGCAAGAACCAATTTTTGCATCACACATAATGAAAAACCCCTAACCCTAAATACTTTTTATACAAACATTTTGTCACATACAAAATCAGGGCTAGAATAATAGAAAAATAGTAGCTGACACCTTTTACAATATAAGGGCATTTTTTTCTTCAAGGGAATTGCCCCCCAAAACCCCTGCGAGGGCATTTCCCCTTGACCCCACCTTGTACTATGACAAGGAGTGCATCTAGGGCACTGCCCCAAGACCCCACAGAGGCATTGCCCCTTGAGCCCATCTTGGGGACCTTCCCCTAAACCCCCATAGAAACAATCTAGAGGGAAATTGCATCGAATTAACTTATGAGTCTAATTAGGCTCCACATCACAACAATCTCCCACTTGGAGACTAATTAGGCTCCAAAACAATAACCTCCAACTTGGAGACTAATCATAGCACTACTAAACCTATAGTTCCCACTAGAATATCAAACCAACCTAGACTCTACTATTCTTTTATTCTATTTAGTTGAGAAGACCAAATGAAGCCAAAGAGAAGTTCAACTTCTCACTTGTCACTACCTTTGTAAACATATTAGCTAGATTGTCATTTGTCTTTATCTTCTTTAACTTTAACTATCCATCATCCAAAACTAACTGAATGAAATGGTACTGCAACCGTATGTGTTTTGTCTTTGAATGCAGAGTTGAATTCTTTACAAGATGAATGGAACTCTGACTATCTATAAACAAATAATTATCCTTCTAAGCATGTGGAAATTCTTCAAAGAATAACTAAAGCCATATCATCTCCTTAGCTACCTCTGTAGTAGCAACATACTTTGCCTCTATAGTGGATAAAACATTAACCTTCTATAATCGAGAAACCTAGCTCATTGTTGCCCCAATAATAGTAAATACATAACCTATAGTACTTCACCTGGTATTAATATCCCTTGCCAAATATGAGTCAACATAGCCCTATAAATCAGTAGTAGAGCCCCCAAAGCATAAGCACTTACTAGATGTTTCTCTCACATATCTGAGAATCCATTTTACTACATTCCAATTCTTAATTCCTAGATGAATCATATACTTACTAACAACTCCCACTGCATGTGCAATATCTAGCCTAGTGCATACCATAACATACATCAATATTCCTATAGTTGAATCATAAGGTGCTTTAGACAACTTATCCTCCTCTTCTTGTGTCTTGGGAAACATCTCCTTAGTTAACTTGAAATGACCAGGTAAAGGCGTGCTAATAGCTTTAGCATCCTCCATAGAGAAATGTTACAACACCTTTGCAATATAATCAGCCTAGCATAATATTGATTTCTTGTTATTCCTATCTCTACAAATCTTCATACCAAGGATTTGTTTTACTACCCCCAAATCCTTCATAGAAAATGCATGTGCTAACTAGCATTTTAGCCCATTAATGTGATCTATGTTAGACCTAGCTACAAGCATATCATCAACATATAAACATAAAATAACATAGTTTTCATCATCCAACCTCTTAAAATAAACATAATGATCTAAATGACACCTACTATATCCATGCTCATGCATAAACCTATCAAATTTTAGATATCAATACCGGGGTACTTACTTCAAACCATATAAACTTTTCTTCAATCTACATACTAAGTTCTCTTTACCTTTGACCTCAAATCCCTGTGGTTGTGCCATATATATCTCTTTATCCAAATCACCATGAAGGAAGGTTGTTTTAACATCAACCTACTCCAAATGCAAATCTTTAGCAACCACAATACTTAAAATAGTGTGAATAGAAGTCATCTTAACAAAGGAGAAAATATCTTACCAAAATTGATGCCCTTTTTTTGTGTAAATCCTTTTACAACTAACTTGGCTTTAAATATTTTCTTACCTCCATCCTCTTGTTTTAACCTTAAACCCATTTATTCTGTAAATCCTTTTTACCTACAGACAACTTGTATAAATTCCATGTCTTATTTTTTAGCAAAGATTCCATTTCATCTTCCATTGCAAACTCCCACTGAATCTTTGTATCCACCTACATAGCTTCATCATAACATTCAGGTTCACCAACATCAGTAAGTAAAATATAATACAAGGAAGGAGAAAATCTTTCTAGAGATCTAATTATCATTGTTGGCTATCTAACATTCATTGGGGTGTGTGGTATTTTTTTTTGTGGTTGTTACACATCATGAGGAATTGTTGTAACATCATATTATGGAGTATCATCCAACACTACATAATCATCTTCTTTCTTCTCATGTTGCTGCAACAAATCATTGTACAACACTTTCTCATTGAATATGAAATCTTTGCTTCTTACAATATCACAATTTTCAAAATCTCAAAGCCCATAACCAAATTCATTGATGTCATATCCAAAAATACACATTTCTTTGACTCAGCTTCTAGCTTCGTTCTATTTTCAGAATCTATATGAGCAAATGCTTCACAATCGAAAGTTTTGAGAAAAGAATAACTCACCTTCTTGCCAATTGATGCTTCCTCTAAAATACCACAACCAAAAGGAGTAGAGAAAACTCTATTAATTTGTTGGTGTAAATAAGTATTTACTTATTACACTTACTTAAGTTTACTTAGGTTAATGCATTATTATTTTTTATTATTTTATTATTTATTTAGGTGAGACACTTAGGAGTTTGTGTACTCTCATGAGTTACGAAACTCTCATTATGCACATGGTGTCTACAATACAGGAGTTTGCATCATTCACTAAGTTGTCATTTCGACAACACAGTTATTTGCACTCCTAATTTAGCACATGTTTTCTACACCATTGATTTGTGTGCTACACCATTGTAGGCTAATCCTTACATCATCACACTTAATTTTGTGCTTAATGGAGGATAACCCATATCTAGTGGACATGTGCATAGTCATATGACTTATCATGTTGCTGACTTCTATGCATTCTAGAAGCTCTCCTAAGACTTTTATATACAGGCACTCCTAGTGTACTCTCAAGTAGGCATATTGAATGAATATCATCATTCTGATCATAATCTCTCTATTTTGGTCTATTGTGTGCTTGCGTTTGAGTTCTTAGTTGTTGGGTGAATTCTAGCCTAAGAAAAATCAAAAGTCCACGAAGGTCAAAATTGGTAAGTGGCCCATTATAATTGCACTATTGATAAAGTTCCCAAAGAATCTATTTTGGGGGGGTTTCTTGATTTATTGAAAACAAGGGGTGTTCTTGGTGTTGTGTTCTCTCTTTTCTGCACTTTTCTTTCATTTTATGCATTATGGGAAACTTTAAGTTTCCTAAATTAACTCCTCATAACTATGCTACATGGTCCATCAAAATGTGGTATCACTTAATGCATAATAAAATTTTACAATATGTAGATGGTACTCTTCCTAAGCTAGTAGGTGATAAAGTTTTAGCAAGTGATATTTCAACTTGGATAGCAATGGATAGGAAAGCCCTAGGTGATATATGTTTGGGGGTTGATGATAAGATCATGTATCAAATCAAGAAGTGTTATACATCCAAGGAAGCTTGGGATACCCTCAAAAACCTTTATGGTAAAGTGTTTGAAGAGGATGTGTTTAAAATTGAAGATGAACTTGTCTCCTTAGATCCTAAGTCATATGATTCAATACAAGATTTCATCATCAAGGTGAATGAACTAAGGACGAAGCTTACTGATTGTGGGAGTTATATCAAAGATGGTAGACTAATATATCTCATACATAACAAGTTGCCATCAGAGTTTTCCACATTTGTATCTTCTTTTAACACCTCAAAGACTACCTTAGGGTCTGCCTACAAGAAAGTCACTTTTGATGAATATGTTAAATTGCTGGATGATGAAGAAAAGAAGTTGAAATCAATGAGGATTCTCAAATCACCTTAGTCTAAAGCATTGGTGTCCAACAATTAGGGTTCTCAAAATTTAGTGGGATAGTCTTCAAATAAAGGAAAGGGTAAGAAGAAGTGGAAGAATAAATCTAAGGATGCAAAAATGACAACACCATAATCCAATCAACAAGGCAAGTCCTCAAATTTGAACAAGAAGGGGAAAAACAATAAAGAGAAGAAAAAGTGTGTTGATTGCGAGAAATCAGGTCATGAAGAGCATGAGTGTTATCTTAAAAAGATTGATGAGTTGATCAACATCATGAAGAAACATAATGTTCCATTGCCTAATGCTTACAAAGAGAAAGGGTCTTCTTCAGATTCAAGAGCAAAGGGCAAGCACTCATGGAAAAATTGAACTCTTCAAAGGAATGGATATTTGACTCAGGTGCCTCATATCATATGGGTTCTTCAAAGGAGGATTTTTCTTCAATGAAGCAATTGAAGGTACCACACATCTTTATGGGAGATGATAGCAAAATGGAAGTTGAAGGGAAAGGAAATGTGGAAATGGAAAATGGAGAGTTTCAAGATGTTCTCTATGATCCAAACCTAAGTTCAAATCTCCTTTCAATCTACCAAATCATTCACCTTGGAGATGGACATAGAGATGAGTTCCTTCTAGACTCAATAAAAGTGCATAGTCTTAAAGAAGATTCCTTTTTTGTAGTGGGTATACTCTTTCTCCCATTTTGTGCCCAAGTCTCCTTCAAAGGCCTTGTTAACACAATCAAATTCAAACATGCAATTATGGGATGAGTGGTATGGTCATCTTGACTTCCTCTATCTTTAGCAACTTTGCACAAACCAAATGATCAAAGGTCTACCTCAAATCAACTTTTCTAAAGATGAATGTTCAACAGATTCAATGGATATGCATGTAGAAGGGAAATTAAAGAGAGGGAAGTCTTCAAGAGCACCAGGTGTTCTTAAGATGGTTCACATGGTATTAATAGGTCCTTTTTCATTTAGCTAGGGTCACTACATACTAACTTTCATTGATGACTTTTCAAGATTCACTTGGGTCTACTTTCTGCATAGTAAGAATGAAGTATTGGACAAATTTCTAGACTTCAAGACTCATGTAGAATAGAAATCTAGGAAAGCCATCAAAGTACTCTAAATGGACAATGGAAACACATATGTGAACAAAACACTTATGGACTTTTGCAGACTGAAGGGCATTGATCTTCAGACTCTAGCACTGTTCAGTTCACATAAGACAAATGTTGCAACTTTGACGATCCGTACTCTTAAGTCTATGGAAAGTTGCATGATACAAACCAAGTCTCTAGATCCATCATTAGAAGTTGAAGAAATTAGTAGTGTCACTCACATTCTTAATTGATCTCCTCATCTAGCCTTAGATGGAAAAACTCCTTTTGAGGCATGGTGTGGTAGAAAACCTATTGTAACATACTTTAGAGTCTTTGGTTGTTATACATGGGCAAAGAGATCTTCCAGGGGATGCAAGGCATAGTCACCTCAACCTTGTACTTTCATTGGTTATGAAGACAATATGAAGGCATACAGACTTCTAGATCCTGAGACACATCAAATTTTTGTGGAGAAGGATGTACATTTTGAGGAAAGTTCACCCAGCTTGTCCTCTACTCCTCTCCACATATCATATAGTGTGGAAACTAATAGTGACACCAGTGGTAGTGCTTCATCAGATTCAGACACATGGAGTTCTATCAATAGTCATAGTGAGAGGCCACTTTATCAGTTCTGTTCGCATGCATACATCACAACAGTGATAGGTCTAGACCAGCAGGGTACATTTAGTCATCCAGGTATAGGTTCAATGATAGATTTGGGGGATAGTATTAATGATCTACCTCTTCTTCTTGATGCAAAAGTACCTTCTTCAATTGTCATACGATATCCATCTAACTCTCTTTTTCATTCTCTACATGATCGATCCTTATAGGTTGAACTGATTATGGATACTTATGATCAATAGTTGTAGCAGGGTTCATTATTAGTTTCAGAGACAGACAGTTCTTTGAGATAAGTTCTTCAAATAGTTAAGTAGGTTTCAGAGACATCACTCATCCATGAGATTCTTTCCATGCATAACAGAAGCATCTCATTTGTATCTTTGGCATTGTTTCTTCCTAAGGGGAGGAACACTATTTTGTAGTCTTGGATCAACTTCTTCATCGAAGCAATCATTGTTTGGCATTCTTCTTTGTGGGGGAGCCTATCCTATCTCTCTTCCTCTTCTCATCATTCTCTTATGTATATACTAGATGTATGTCATAATGAGGGGGTCTTGATTACTCCATCCATCCATGCATCTCTATTTATCTCTCTTTTTAGGGGAGGGTTTTCCCATGAGGTTTTCTCGCTTTCTCTACTTTATGAGAGATTACATATCATTATGTACATGGGTACCTAACATGGCTTAGTAGCTAGGACCTATCTTGCATTGCATCCTAGATTTCATAAGCTTAAGGGAATTCCCCTAAGTTATACTTAAGGGGGGGTGTTGGTGTAAATAAGTATTTACTTATTACACTTACTTGAGTTTACTTAGATTAATGCATTATTATTTTGCATTATTTTATTATTTATTTAGGTGAGACACTTAGGAGTTTGTGTAATCTCATGAGTTATGCAACTCTAATTATGCACATGGTGTCTACAACACAGGAGTTTGCAACACTCACTGAGTTGTCATGTTGACAACATCGTTATTCACACTCCTAATTTAGCACATGTTGTCTACACCACTGATTTGTGTGCTACACAATTGTAGGCTTATCCTCACATCATCGCACTTAATTTTATGCTTAGTGGAGGATAACCCATATCTAGTGGCCATGTGCTTGGTTGTATGACTTATCATGTTGTTGACTTCTATGCATTCTACAAGCTCTCCTGAGGCCTTTATATACAAGCACTCCTATTGTACTCTCAAGTAGGCATATTGAATGAATATCATCATTCTGATCATACTCTCTATTTTGGTCTATTGTGTGCTTGTGTTTGAGTTCTTAGTTCTTGGGTGAATTCTAGCCTAGACCAAATTCTTACATAATTAAATATGCAGCAATATCAATAGCCTTTGCCCACATGTTTAAGTCCAACCTTGCATGCAAAATCATGCTTCTTGTATGCTCCTTTATAGTCTTATTCATGCATTTAGTCACTCCATTTTCCCATGGAGTCCTTGGAATAGTTTTCTATCTATGAATACCATTAGTGGAGTAATAATCTTCAAATTCATGACTTCAATACTCACCATCATTATCAGATCTGAGACATTTTAATTTCTTTCTAGTCTCATTTTCAACTAAGCATTTCCATTTCTTAAAAGTTTGAAATACATCAGATTTCTATCTAAGGAAATAAAACCATACTATTCTAGTTGCATCATCAATAAATGTAACATAATGATGACAACCACCAAGGTAAGATACCTATGCTGGTCCCCATACATCTATATGCACAAGCTCTAATTTCTTACTTTTATTTTTCTTTCCAATCTTCACAAAAATCACTCTCTTTTGTTTTCCATACACACAACTTTCATAGAAATCCATATTGACACATTTCAAACCTGGTAAAACTTTCTTTGAATGAAATAATTTCATACCCTTCTCACCCATGTGCCCAAAACTGTTGTGCCATAATGCTATATCAGAATCTACAATAGCTATTTGTTCTCCTTGCTCAATTGCAGAAACTATCCTTGAACATTCATTTTTCTCTAAGAAACTCAACGTAGAAGGAACAATATGACCTATACAAAGATATAAGGTGCCTACTTTTGCACCTTTTGCTACTACAAGGGAACCTTATGAAAACTTCCAACTTTTATAATTAAAATTAACTACACAACCCTCATCACTGAGTTGCCCTACTGAAATTAAATTCCTACCTAACCTTGGAACATGTCTTACCTCATGTAGTAGCCAAGGATTCCCATTCTACAATTTAATCTTAAATTTTTCCTTTCCAACAATCTGATGAGGTCCATTATCCCCGAAATAAACAAGTCCAAAATCCCCTTGGACATAATCAATAAAATAACCTCTATGAGGTGTAGCATGAAATGAAGTACCATAATATAAAACCCATGAATCATCAATACTTTCTAAAGAAAGAAGCAAAGCATTCTCTTAAAATTTGTTACTTACCACATTTGCCTCCTTGTTCCCTTCTAGTTTATCTCCTTCATTGATCTTTTGAGTCCAACAATCTTTCTTCTTATGCCCTAATTTCCCATAGTACCAACAATCTCTCAATCGTCTAGATTGAGACCTCTTCCCATTTGACTTTCCTCTTGATTTCCCATAATTTCTGAGATTATTTCCTCTCTCAGTAATTATGCCTCTGCTTTGTGCATTCAAAGAATTTCTCGATGTAGATCCACCTAAGATTTTCCTATGAGTTTCCTCACTCAAAATAACACCAATCACATCATCATATTTTAGATATTAGATCTAGAAATAGAATTACTCACAACCATTATCAAGCCATTTCAGCTTTCACGCAAAGAGCACAAAATCAAGAGAGCACTAATTTCTTCATCAAAATTAATAATCATAGAAGATAACTAACTAGAAATAGTATTAAACTCATTTAAATAATCTATAATAGATTCACCTTTTTCCATTTTCATATTAAATAAACACTTCTTGAGAAATACCTTGTTTGAAGTGGAGGGCTTTTCATATAGTTTCACTAGGGTTTGCATCAACTCTTCTATCATCTTCACTTTTGTAATATTAAATGCTACCAATGGTACCAGGCATAATCAAATACTTCTATACATGCTCAAAAATAGTTTGCATCTATAGTTTCATCACTTCTTCATACTAATTCATCCCATTTTCTCATTCTACTAACTTCAATCTTTTTGCTGAATTGATCATATTTTGTCATTTGTATCCTTTTTCACATCAATTTCATATCATTTCAAAACCATTTCATAGCAACTCAAAACCATTTCAAATCACCCAAAATCAACTCAGAATCACTTGGAATCAATCTTAATCAACCTAGATCATATCAAACATCTCAAATCAATCATCATCTATCCAATCCTAGGCATTGTTGTGGCTTTCAATGTCTTAGAAACCTATCAACCTATCAATCTTATCAATCTAGCCTTAGTACTATCATGGCTCTTAGCACTAGGTCAAACTATCATTCATGTCATCCAATCTTTGACATTGTTGAGGCTTTCAATGTTGGGTCATGGCATCATCAACCATTTTAATAATATTGATAGTGTCTGTCGATTTTATTATGATCAACCATATAAATCAATCTCGATCCTGTAGCATTTACAATGTTAGTCAAATGTTACATATCAATCAATTCATGTCATGTGTCCTTGGCATGTTATCAATTTCAATCAACCAATCAATTTGACCATGGATTTGGTCTACCCATCATCATCCTAGTCAATTTCCATTATCATCGTTACATTCTCATCAAAGGATATTGTCGCATTTATTTAATCAATTTTGGCTAGTCATTTACTAATTTTCTCTATGGGATTAAATAACCCATAATTTATTCCTATTATTCTTACTAATTATTCTTTCTAATTATCATCCTAAATTAATTAATTTTATTAATTAATTGGTTCATCATTCGCAAACCATGGAAATTCTTAATTTCTTGAGTCACATTTTCCATCATTAATTTTATTTTTACTAATTCCTATTTTGTGGAATAAAGGATTTTTAATTCAAATATTCCATAGAATATTGACATCATCATGAAACTTGGGTATGACACCTCATGGATTCTCCTTTGACACTTGGCTAAGATATGACATAATCCAATATTCTTATTCCCTTACGCATGTCTATCTTTAGCTCCCTTTGTCATAGATTATTGGCTTTAAGTGGGCTTGAGGTGTCTTATGACATGTCATAGATTCTCTCCCACATTTAGCCAAGTTTTACTTCCATGCATCATAGAATCTTACATTTGGCATCTTTTGTCATATGTGTCATGGATTCTCAAAGGAATCTCTTGCCACATCGCATATCCAAGGTGACAAATCCAATGTTCTCATCCTTCATGCTAATTATAAAATGAGCATTCTTCCTCTCATTTCTGGTCCTTAGGTCCTAATTCTTGAGCATTTTTTCAGGTCGTTAGCTTCTTTGCATTTTTCATACCATTCCTCTCAAGTGAAAATCACAACTTCAAGTATTCTCATAGCATTATCATCACTATAGGCTTTTGCTTCAATATTGTGTGCATTATAGGTAAGTTGGAGCTACAATCATTTGGAGAAGAAAGAAGGACATGGGAGCTACAAATGAAAGAGGGGGTTTCTATTGCTTTCTTTATTAGTTTGTCTTTCATGGTAGACTAGTGGGTGGTAACATATGTTGATTGGGTTTGTGATTTTCTCATAGTATGTTATGCATTTAACCCATTTTCTAGGTACTACAGCTTCAAGTGCCATTCTCTAAAATTCTCATTCGTCATTTGTCATAGATCCCTAATTCTTGCTTTTTCCTTCCAATGGCTTCCATAAATCCTTCTGATAAAGATAGTGCTCCATTTGCATTTTTCATAACTGAAAGTTCTACCCATTAAAATTTTCAACCCTCAACTTACCTTTATCTTCCATCAATCCCACTCAACCATGAGACCTTCCTGTAGAGGATTGCCAAAAAATAAATGATGTCAACCTAGCTTTGATACCACTTGTTAGGATTAACCTCAAAAAAACATTAATAGTTACATGCAAATATAACCAATGCCAAAAAATAGTAGATTGCATAAAAGATAACACAAGACACCAAGATCTATTATGGTTCACCCAATCCCTAGGCTACTTCCACCAACAACAAGTCCAATAATATTATTATCCATTGATTACAATCTAATTATAATATATAATCCTTTATAGCTCAATATTACCACAAAAACCAATTTTTGCATCACACATAATGAAAAATCCCTAACCCTAAGCCCTTTTTATACAAGCTTTTTGCCACTTACAAAATTAGGGCTAGAATAAAAAAATAATAATAGTTGACACCTTTTACAATATAAGGGAATTTTAGCTTAGAGGGCACTGGCCTTGAAAACCCTCATGGGAGTGTTGCCCCTCAACTCCACCTTATACTGCAATAGGGAGCACATATGGGGTGCTACCCCTTGACCCCATCTTAGGGGGGTTGCCTCCAAACCATTGTAGAAATAATCTAGAGAGAAACTATGTCAAATAAACCTTTGAATCTAATTAGGCTCCACATTACAATACCTTTGTTAAAGCTACTATACCATTGGAAGAGGAAGATGAACACAAAGTCATTGTGGCATGGATATATAGAGAGGAAACTCCAACTAATATCATAGAATAGTCTTGGGAGATTACTCCAGAAAAGTATGGTCCAAGACTCATGAAAAACTTTGGTTACAAAGGAAATGGTCTAGTTGGATGTAACAAAAAGGGCTTGATTGATCCTATCAAAGAAGTATCCAGAAGGTCTTCGAATACAATAGGTCTATGTTTCAAAAATATTCCCTTTCATCTAGTGATTAATAAATTCATACCAAAATCTGAAAGCTCATTTGAATTAGAGTCACAAACTAAGTTAGATAGTCATGAGGATAACTCTAATGGTGAGGATACTTATCCTTATCCAATTCCTTTTGATCTTTCTAAATTCTTTACAGAACTAGATGACTTTGTACAATGTGTTATTGTTGTGTATGTTGATAGTGATTCTTTTGAAAACCCTACAAGTCCTCCCCATATTCAACAAGAACAAGGAGAGTCAAGTCATACTGTAGTTGTTGAACAACTTTGTAAAAATCTAGATGATGAGAAAGAATGGGTTCCTATTACTGTTGGGTAATTCTATAGTCTATCTCTATGTAGTATAGACTCTCAAGAGTATGATTTTTACTCTATCTTGGAAGAAACTATAGAAAAGTATGTAGATCAAGTTCATTCTTATGAAAATCAAATTGAAATAGGTAAATAATATAGGGTTCGATCATATGACTTTCATCCTACTAGTTTCAATGAGTCTTTGATTAATGTTGTTATAACTCAAAGGCATTCGAACACACCTATGGACGAAACCACTCTAAGTATTGAATTACTTGTCCAAGTATTTGGTGACTGTATTGTGAACACCATCGAACCTGCCACGTCTCTCTCACTCACCTATCTTGAGCTCATAGACTAGAATTCCAATACATCTAGTGAAGTCCCTACATTCTAGAATGACTATGTTCTTGCCTACTACTTAAATATTGTCGAACTTGTAATTTCTTCCCCTAGTGAATAGAGTGTTAGCATGACTAAAATTGATATCAATTATCTTAGTCACACAATAAAAAATGAAATTAAATAGAAATTTTGATGGTGAAAACCACATTGTAGTAGTATCAGAACCCAAACTAGTAAAAGGAAAGGATGTACCCAAAGGTGAAAACCTCTCTAAGACACCTACAAATGAGATATTTGATGAACTTCCCAATCATTTTTAGGAAAGATCATTTTTGGGAAAGATCCTCATATGATAAACTTTGCACAATCTTTATCTGTAGAAAAAAGAGAGGAATTTATTGCCTTCTTTTAAGAGAAAAAGATTAATTTTGCATGGATATACTCATACATTCCAAGCTTAGAACTTGATCTCATAATGCATCATTTGTTTATTGCACCATGAGTAAAATGGGTCAAAAAAAAGCTTAGAAAAATGCATCCTCATGTGGCATTACTTGTTAAAGTTGAACTAGAGAAACTCCTAAAGGTTGGTTTCAACCATGCTATTGACTATGTTGAATGGATATCAAACGTTTTCCAATCTCCAATCATGAAAAATCTATCAGAGTTTGCTTGGATTTTCAATATTTAAATTTAGCATGTTCAAAGGATGATTTTCCACTCCCCAACATTGATATGATAGTGGATATGACAGTAGGATATGAAATGTACTCACTCATGGACAATTTTTCTAGTTATAATTAGATCAAAATTGCATTAGAAGACTGGGAGAAAATTGGTTTCACTTGCACATGGGAACCTTCTATTAGAATGTGATGCCATTTGGTTTGTATAATGTTGGTGCTACGTATCAAAGGGAGGTTACACTGATCTTCCATGATCTAATGTATAAGATGATGGAGGACTATGTTGATGACACCTTGGTCAAGAGTACACAACACAACACTCATTTGCAAGATTTGGGACCCATCCTAGATCATATGGAGAAGTTTAGTCTTAGATTTAATCTCATGAAATGTGCATTTGGTGTAACTTCCAAGAAGTTACTTGGATATATTGTCCCTAGAAAAGGAATTGACATGGACCTAGAAAAGGTTCAAGCAATTATGGAAATTCCTCCACCGTATAATATTAGTCAAATGAGAGGCTTGCAAGGGAGACTTTACTCTATTTGTAGGTTCATTTCAAAGTTTGTGGACAAGTCACAAACTTTTACAAAGACTTCATATAAAGGTGTAAAATATGACTAGAACAAAGATTATGATTAGAGCTTAATGTAAATAAAACAATATTTTGCTAATCCACCTATCCTAATGCCTCTTGATATTGGGAAGCCTCTCATTCTATATATCTTAGGAATAGAGTGATCTCTTGGTATCTTGCTCACTCAAGAGGAAAAAGATATGAAAGAATGGGATATCTATTATCTCAATCGCATGTTGATTTCTTATGAAATGAGCTATAGCATTATTGAAAATCCTACTTGGTAGTCATCTTTTCTTCTCAAAAGTTGAGGTACTACATGCTCACTCATACTAAATGACTGGTTACTAAAATTGATCCACTGAAGTACTTACTTAGCAAGGAAGCTCTAATAGGAAGGTTAGCTAAATGGGTCATGATACTGAGTGAGTTTGATTTTCAATATGTTGAAAGAAAGTATATCAAAAAATAGGAAATTACAAATCAATTAGTAGAGGCATCTATACAAAGTCTTGTACCACTAAATATTGAATTCCTTGATGAATCTATTATAATGCTAATACATCAAACTTAGATGATGTTCTTTGACAAATCTTTCACACAATAGGGATCAGGTGCTAGACTCTTATTCATAACACCACAAAAGTATTCATTACCTAAGGTGTAGAATATTTTATTTCCTTGTACAAATAATATTGTAGAATACAAAGCCTTAATCAATGGCATGATGATTGGAGTTGAATGGAGAGTAGATGAATTGAATATCTTGGGTGATTCACAGCTTGTAATTAACTAGGTCAATAATGTGTATCAAATGAAGGATGATAAGTTGATACCTTATAAACAAATAGTGGATGATTGTAAAATATACTTTTCTCATATCACTTTTCTACAAATTCTTGGGGCAGACAATAAGGCGACTAATGTAATGGTTACTCTTGATTCCATGCTATAGATGCCTGAGAATGATTTTTGACATGAATTCCTAGTGGAGATTTTACTCTACCTACTTATAATTCCCCTAAATCTTGGATGATCTATTCTATTTTAGGACATGACTCATCCCACTACCATCATATCTACTCATACCTGGGTGACCAAAAAATTTTAGACAATCTATCTCAGAATGAAAAATGTCATCTTATTTGCACATGCTTCACAATATGTTATTATTGCTAATGACTTGTTTAGGAGAGGTCTTGATAGAACACTCCTTAGGTCTCTAGAACTCGATGAGTCAAAATGTGCATTAATTGATTTATATGAGGGCATTTTTTGATCTCACTCTAATGGCATGACACTAGCTCATAAACTTATCAGAGTTGGTTACTATTGGCCAAATATGGAGCAAGAGGCAATCAAATATGCCAAGTCCTAAAAATAATACCAACTCCATGGAAATATGATTCATGCTCCAACTAGGGATATAATTCCATCTATCATGGTGTGGTCATTTCAACAATGGGCCTTTGATCTAGTGGGTGAGATTCATTCATCTTCTTCAAATAGAAACAAGTTCATTATTACAGCTACAGATTACTTCTCTAAATGGGTAGAGGCAGTCCCTCTCTATATAGAAAATGGAAAAATTGTAGCTTTGTTCATTTTAAATTAAATCATATGCAGGTATGGTGTACCATAATCCATCATTACTAGCACTAGAGGACATTTTAAAAATAAGGATCTTAAAGAGTTGTGCAAAAAGTTTAGAATCACACAACATTTGTCTTCTATTTATTACCCCTAGGTGGAAGCATCCAACAAGGCTCTCCTTAAGATCTTACATCGCACAATAAAAAAATCTAGAAGGGACTGGAACCTTTAGATTAATCTAGCTTTATGGGATTGCAGAACAATTATCAGAACTCCAATAGGTACAACACCCTTTTCTTTGGTATATGGAGTGGATGTTGTGCTTGAAATTGAGGTCAAGATTCCTACTTTAAGAATATTTATGAAGTTCCTCATTATTGATGATGACTACAAAACATCTCAGCTACAAGATCTAGAATTATTAGATGATTGTCGACAAGTGGTGTGTGATCATCTTTGAGCTTACCAAAAGCATATATCTAAGAGCTACAACAAGAAAGTTAAACCGCATGAATTCCAAGTGGGTGACCTCATTTTGAGGGAAAATCCTAAGAATCAACAACAATAAATATAGAAAGGGAACTTTGAACCCAACTAGCTTGGTCCATACATTGTTGCTATAGTGTTTGGATCTGGTGCTTACCAACTTTCAAAAATTGAGGGAGAATTGCTCAAGGAGCCGATCAAAACTCTTCATCTAAAGAGGTTCTACAGCTGACATGCTTTCAAAAGCTCTTTGTACATAATTAAAAGTCTTGAAAATTTTATTACCTTGGTGAAAACCTAGAATGGGCACATTGGTAATACCAAAAAAAAGTGAAATTTTCAAAAAGTACAAAAAATATAAAAAAATTAAAAAGGATAAAAAAATTGAAAAAAATGAAAAAAGTGTCATTGATGAAAACCTAGTAAATAGGCATCATGGTAGAAAAAACAAGGATTTTTTCAAGGAAGGTAAAAACCTAGTAAACAGGCACCTCTTGTTTGAAATGCTATATCTCATAGTGAATCTTCTAGCTCTTGTACAGTTGCTTTCCTACTTTAGTTTGCTGCTCTCTCTCATGCATCCATGGATTGAATTTTGTCATAGTCTTGGGGAAAACACCCTATGGTCTTCCAAACCATCTCTTAAGCATCAGCCACTAGTTGTTCTAATTGCATCTGCCTATTATCACTCAGATTACTATAGAGACTTCTCTCAAAGCTCTCTAGTGTTAGTCACTAGTTGTTCTAACTACATCTACCTACTATCACTTGCTTAACTATCGAGATCCATCTCAGGAAATATCTTGATCACATCGATCACTAGTTGTTCTAACTATGTCTATCTATTGTTTCTTAGTTTCCTACTGAGGGTCTTCTCAACCAGGATTTCTCTATGATGTTAGTCATTAATTTTCCTAAGTCTATCTACTATTGTCACCCTACTAAAGAGATTTCTTACACATATATTCTAAACATAGACACTTGACATCAATCTTATGACACTAACATTGAAATGGAAACATCAACATGGTTTTTATTATGCTAAGCTTTTATTTATTTATTTTTGTTTCTATTTTATCATGTTCCTTTGATTAAATTAAGGATATTTCTTTTGACTAGAGAAGTGAGGATAAGAGGCATAATCATTTCTTTTCTTTCTATTTGATAGTTTAGTTATAATGATTTGAAGCATCCATATAAAAGGTGTGATCACTATACAAGCCTCTATCTCATATTGGATGGTTATGTGTACCTCAAATCATTTTATAGGGATATGTTAGTGAGGTTGGTTCTTCTCCTTACTTGTTTGAGTGAATTCTCTATGCTATAGTACATGATGATACTTGTCCTTCTAAGTGAATGTATGGATCACTATGAGTATGCTTAAAATAGTTTTGTCTCAGGTTATGAGTGCAAGGGTCATTGTAGATATAATCATTCTTAAATACTTAGCATAAGAAGGTTCTCTTGTGTGTCTAGTGTGTTTTTAGGAAAGAAATAATTTGGTCATCCTAATATTTATGCTCGGATGCTTATATAAGCTTGCTACATTAAAAGGGACAACTATTTGTGTCATTCTAGTTTATTGTGCCTCAATACTTACATTTAATCCCAACAAAACTAAGACACATTTCATATTCATATTTCCATGATTGTAATGTCAATGTGAATTGTATAACATTTGTGGGTTCAACTAAATGCTCTGTGATGATAACTATCTTATGAGTTTAGTAATTAGACCTAGGCTCACATCTAGCATAGGGTTGTGTTACATACTCCACTTGCATAATAGTACATGATTTCTGCTTTATTTGCATCTTTTAGTATGAGAGGTTCTTGGTTTCTTCAATGTATCATGTTTCATCTTAACTTCATAAGTGATCATTTAATCACCCCCTAGCTATTTGGACTACTTTGAACCCATTTTTGGGATCAAATTGAAAATCTGACACACTTAAACAAGTCAAAAACAAACTTTAAATGTTTGGGACCGACATGATCGAAAGCTTGTTTCATCCATTTTACTGATACTTTGTGAATCTTGGAATATTATCACGTCACTTATTTCTTCAAATTTTCCAAAATTTCTAGAAAAGTCAACCCTAGTCAACCTTGGTCAAACTTGATCTTTTGGTTCTAGTTGACTGACAAGATGTTCATATTAATTATTCTAAGTTATATTCAAGTTGACTTGACAATGTGTAAGATATAAATATAAGGTCAATTTGAGGATTGAATATGTGGAACATAATTGAAGACTTTGATGATGCTTAGAGGAAGTGAATTAGAAGGATAAGAAAAATATCCTTAGTGAATTGCAAAGGTACATTTGATTAGGAAGGATCAAGTATACTAGCCAAAATTGAGATCTGCGATCAACAATTCAGTTACATCAGGGTTTAGAGTTTGATTTGTACTAACATTTGATGATGCTTAGAGGAAGTGAATTAGAAGAATAAGAAAATATCCTTAGTGAATTGCAAAGGTACATTTGATTAGGAAGGATCAAGTATACTAGCCAAAATTGAGATCTGTGATCAACAATTCAGTTACATCAGGGTTTAGAGTTTGATTTGTACTAACATTTAGGGATGTGAGATTTATTTTTGTGGTGATTGATTCACCCCTCCCCTCTCAGTTACTCCTCTTATATTTCCAATGATTGTTATCAAATCCTATTGGTGCTTACAGAGAAGGTTTCAAGGACCTAAGCTAAAGATCAGGATGTCTTACAAAAGAGAGATTCCCAAGTTGAATAGAGACAACTTTTCAACATGGCAAGGACTTATGAGGTTACATTTGGTAACTATCAGTGATTTAGGATGAAAATATCTTGATAGTGAATACAAGACTCCTATTGGAATATTATCAATTGAATAAATTGTTAAAAAGAAAAATTATTAAAATTTGTATTAGGCAAGAGTAGAAAAGGAAACTGGACATAAGCTTTCTAGAATGATGGTTCCAAAGAGGTAGATCAGACCACATATAGAACAATGATTGGAAAATCGCAGTATGTAGAACACACAAGGCTAGATATTGCATTAGCAATTGGTATGGTGGCAAGATTTTCAAAAAATCCCAAAGAAAATCACATGATGGCAGTCAAGAGAATCATGAGATATTTAAAGGTACTAAAGACTATGGTACAAAAAAGGATGCAACTTGGATTTGAAAGCATTCATAGATGTTGATTGGGTAGGAAGTGCTAATGACAAAAAGAGCACCAGAGATGGAGCATTCTTTCTTATTAAAAGAGTAGTGTCTTGGACAAGCAAGAAATAGAATTATATTTTTGATTCCATAGTAGAGGCAAAATATGTGGTAGTAGCAGTTAATTGTTCAAATGTTGTTTGGTTCAAGCAACTATTGGTAGGTATGAAGATACAAATCAAGGATCTAGTGGGTATCTTCTATGATAACAATAGTGCAATTAATATATCAAAGATTCCTATGATGCATACCAAAAAAAAACACATTTCTATAAAATATCATTTTTTGAGAGAATTAGTACAAGATAAAGAGGTAAGATTGGAATATGTGAATACTAAAGAGAAAATTGTAAATACAATCACTAAGCCATTACTTAAGAATGCATTTCTGTATCTAAGAGGTAAGTTAGGGGTCATTCCCCTATCTAAGGCTCATTGAAGTTTAGTGATGCATCAACTAGAGAATGTTGAAGATCATTTAGTTGATGTAGTATTGACAAAGGAACATTTTAAATGAATCAATACATAAGGTACATTGATATTCACTAAGTATTGTCTTTGGCATGAAATGTCAAAGAGGGAGAAGTTATATCTCATAGAAATTTTATAAAGATAAGAAAAAGAGATGTCAAAAAGGGAGAATGAACTTGGTCTGATATCAAAGGTAGAATTTTCTATTAGAAGAAGTTGTTGGAGATAGAGTTTTGCTAATAGAGAAAGAAACTGAAGGCGGAGGGAGATCACATTGATAGAGGGAGTTCTCATGGATGAGAATCAAAATGAAACTAAGGATATGTTCCTTGCTTTATTCTTTGTCTAAAATATCATTACATTATGACATGTTGTGTTTCCATCAATGTCAAAGAGGGAGATTGTTGGGATCAATTAATTAATTGTGTATTATTGGTGTTACACAAAATGTCTTATAATTTCTAGCTAGTGTATGTTGAGCTTACTTAGGCACTGAAGATAGTTTCTTGTGTCTATCAAGCATTCCAAATTTTTCTTGTTCAGAACAAAATGTCTATCAAGTTCACTCAGGTGACAAAGGAAAGCTTATAGAAGCTGAGTGTGAACCAAGCTCACTCAGTTAATGAAAGAAAAGTTAGATGAAACCAGTATTAACCAAGCTTACTTGGTTACCAAAGGAAGTTTGTAAATATGTAGTGTTGATTGAGTTCAGTGGGTTAACATAGGAAAATTTCTTTGAGTTGTTATCTACTGAGAAAGGTCAGCTAATGAAGGATTTTCTTTTTTTGGCATATTAAGTTCAAGTGAAATATTTGTTGGTTCTAGCCGACTGAAGAGATGAATATTAATTATTGTAAGTTGTATTCAAGCTGACTTGATAATGTGTAAGATATAAATATAAGGTCAAATAGATGATTGAATGTGTGGAACATAATTGAAGACTTTGATGATGCTTAGAGGAAGTGAATTAGAAAGATAAGCAGAATACCCTTAATGAGATACAAAGATACATTTGATCAGGAAGGATCAAGTATATAAGTCAAAATTGAGATCTGTAATTAGCAATTTAGTTACATCAATGTTTAGAGTTTGATTTGTACTAACATTTAAGGAATCTAGGATTTATTTTTGAGATAATTGATTCACCCCTCCCCTCTTAGTTACTCATTTTATATTTCCAATAGATTGAATGCTTGTGCAGTTTATTTTACTAATACTTTGTGAATCTTGGAATATTTTCACATCACATATTTCTTCAACTTTTCCAAAATTTCTAGAAATATCAACCATGGTCAATGTTGGTCAAACTTGGTCTTTTGGACCTTGAAATCACTCTAAATCAACCCCAAATTTTTATCATGCTCTTCTGATCTATTCTACATTCTTCTAAATCTTTGATAGCATATTTATCTTTGAATCTATTACTCTTCATCATTATTGTAGTGTGTCATCTTTCAATTTCTCTACTAAGGGGGTAGGATGGTTTCTAGAAATACAATAGGAAAGTAAACTCTAAAATGGGGGGGTGGTGAATCAGCACTTAAAATGTTTAAGCATAAAATAATTCACTTCACACCCATCTCATGATTCAATAAGTAAACTAAAATACTAGATCAATCATACAAATCTAAAGCATGTAAGTAAATAAACATTCACATAAATGTATGGCACAACATATGATTACCCAGAAACCCTCTAAGGAGAAGGTAAAACTAGGGTGGGGATGACACCCACAAAATTTCATTGATACAATAATAAAGTGTATCCAATGAAGGTTACAATGTTTGATAATGAAACATGATCTACCCTTGTAAGGGTCTACCTAGTTAAAGGCTTACAAAGACTATTAGGTCTTACCCTATTAAAGAATTTCAACACCCTATTAGAAGTGTGCCTGATTAGAGGACTTTAACTTACAATGAAGTAAGAACCATGTTAAAGGATTTACTATAGCCTATTAAGACTACTCTGTTAAGAGATTTAATTGATTCGCCTATTAGAATGTTTTAGCAATGATCCTTCGATTAGCACTTTATTGTTTGATGGAAAATCATGTCTTTCCTAATGTGTACTTGATCCTTCCTAATCAAATGTATCTCTGCTATCTTCCAATTCCTTTCCTCTATTCTCCTCTAACTAATTATATAATGAATTACAAATTCACAACTCCTTAGTCATCATGAATGCTCTATTTTGTGCATGTAAACTTCTCTCTTTTCTCCTTCCACATTCTTAAAAAGTTTAAGGTATGTCCTCCTTAAGAAGACCTAGGTGACATAGGGTTAGGCATGAATCAATGATTGTAATTCACCCATATTTCCACTTAGTCCTTCCCTTTTTTCTAATTGGTTGTATGTGTAGACACCTAAATTTGATTACACTACTTTGGTAATCTAATTTAGCCATATCTAAAGGCATCATTAATTAAATTCTTATTTAATTAATCCTTTGTCATCCCCTAGTTGATTAATTTAATTAATCATCTATAGTCCTAATTGATAAATCAAATAATCTATTATTTATCAATTAAATCCTTTTCTCCTATCTAATTCCAAAAATCCCCATTTATTAAATAAATCTATTTGATAAATGAAATCCTCAAATTCAAAAAAACCCTAACCTATCTCTAATCCTCCATTTAGCCTAATCCACCCCATCCACCCATACTAACCAAGCTTAGCCACTAACTCACCCACCCTCATTAATGCCATCCACTTGCACATCTCTAACATCCCTAATCTAATCCTAAACCCAAGCCTAATCCACCCCCTAATGTTGTCACATTCCTTAAACAAGTTTAAGACTTTCCTAATCCAAACCAAAGTCTCCCCTCAAAAAAACCCAACCACTAAGTCATGAGTGCTCTTACAAAACATAAAGACTCTTACAAGCCCACTCATGACTCTTACACCCATCTTCCACACTCTTCTCTCTTCCACACTCATTCCTCTTACATCCCTCTTACATACTCAACCCCACTCATCATGCCCTTAACCAACCCTTAACCCTACCCTCTCACACTCATCCTCCTTGTGACAAGTGTCACCTTCCCATTGGTGCTAAACAAGAACAATCCATGTGCTCCCCTTTGAGTGCATCTTATCCCTCCTTAAGCCTTCATCCATCCTTGCATCTAAGCCCTCCATCCCTCTACCCCTTAGCCTATAAATTGAATCCCATCCCAAGCCATTTCATCAACAATCTTTGAGCTAAAGTTACCATGCTATTTTGAGAACCAAAGCCATCAACCATACCCTTATAATGCCAAATTGAGAGCTCACAAAGCTACCAATTTGCCATTACCCATCTCCATTGAAGCAGCTTTTGAGCATCTTGAGCATACATCCACAGCAAAAGGACACATCTACAGAATCAAGAAAGCATGGAGTGTTTTCTCTTGTGAGGTTTGCACTTCTTATTTTCTTTCTTAGTCTAAGCATATATGTGAATTTAGTTTTTGGTTTGTGAATGTTTACTTTATTTGTTAATGTTCTTTGCACACTGATTCTGGTTCTACATTTTGGCATGCCCGGTGGGACCCCACTATGGGTCATTTAATCATCTATTTTCATCTATATGTCATTTTTCTAACTATCTAATGTTTGTTGTTGTTTGAGTGTGTTGTGAGGGTGTTTTGCTTGTTTTTGCAGGTTAAAGAACGCACTTAGGAAGAAGAAATACCATCTAAAATAAAAAAATAAAAAAAATTTGCATTTTTTAGCTTTTTCTGGTGCGGTTTTGGCGTCTGCAACCTGTTCTGTCTGCGAAAATTGACTTCTATGAAAATCCGCGTCTGCGAAAATTGACATCTGCGAAAATCCGCATCTGCGCAAATCAACATCTGTGAAAATCCGCGTCTGCGAAAATCGACGTCTGCAAAAATCTGCGTCTGCGAAAATCGACATCTCTACTTGTCACCTGGGTTCTGTGCTGCAAATCTGTTTTGTCCTCTTCATATTTTGGCGCCTCTGTAGTTCAGCATCTTCGTATTTTGGCAGACTGTGTTCTCTGCTTGCTTATGTTCCATTTCTGCTTTACTATCTCTGCACTTAGTGGTTCTGTAGGATTTAGACCATTTTAAGCATTTTTACGCGTAGAAAAAACAACAAAAAAAGTTAAATTTTTTTTTCCCATAGTTAAGCTCTCATTTTTGAAGATTTTGGCTAACTAACTAAAATTGCTTTTTTTTTTTTTTTTTTTTTTTTTTTTTGTCTCATTACAGGTTGGAGCACATATGGAACCACTAACCATGTTTCTTGCAGGTTTTCATGTTGCTAAAAAATGAACTTGAATGTTTAACCATTTGTCTTTGAATGCATGTTGCTAAAAAAAAAATGAACTTGAATGGTTAAACACATTTTTCATTGAATGAATGTTGCTCAAAAACACACTCTTGAATGTCATGGGTTAAAATCAACTTTCTTTGGAATGCATGCTTAAAACAAAAAAAATCCAATCTTGAATGCCAAGGATCAATTAACCATTACAAATCTCTTTTTCACATGCAATCTAGGTAAAGTTGGATTTTTGGACATTTAAGAAACTTTGTTAAGTTAAAATACAAATTTACAAAAATCAATTTGAGTAGTTCCTTGGACTCACCTCTTTTCTAATCACCCATCAAATATTAACCATTGGTTGCAATCTCAGTGCCATTTATGGGGATGGGTCTACTTGAAAAAGGTGTTAAATGTTCCACAATCTAACTCACTCACTTGGTCTTTGAACGTTTGCTTTAACTTTATCAAAATTCTTAAATGGTCAAAACTCTAGATTAAATCGATCACACTTCAAGTTTGGGCACTAAAATTGAACAACAACTGACGTGGAGAGCCTCTGGGCGCGCACTTGAAATCAAATCTCACACACTTTTGTTTTAGGCTTAAAACAAACTCACACTCAATCTTGAATGCCTTAAAGAAAATTAATCGATACTTGACGTAGAGGGCCTCCGGGCACGCGAGTTTGCTTTTGTTGACCCTAACTCTTCTTATTGTGTGCATTCTTCAATCGATTTACTTTTGTTGGCACTTCAAGTTGGAATTGAACATTGTCTCTTAAACATGAGTGCTTGCAAAGTCTAGATTAGCACACATAAGAGTCAGTTGGTAAAAGAACAAGCGTGTTTTTTAGCCCAAGGTCATCCAAGTCTTCTCTCCCCTTGTCGTCTTTCGAGGCCATCTTGGGTGCATAAGATTAGGATCCAAAACCTTGTTTCTTTTTTAGGAGGCCTGCTTGGGGATTTCATCACCCCTTGGACGACCTCAACTCCAGCATTCCGACAGAGTATAAGAATCGGGAGGTGAATCGAAAGACACCTCTCTTGGGATCAAGATTTTGTCATTTGGGCTAAGCCTCAAGGAACTTTATACCCTTGAGAAGTGAAAGAGGAGAAGTGGGTTACCACTCCTCTCGGCTGTGTGACATCCTTTTGGTCTCATCTACAGATTTGGGCCTCACGTACCTTGCGTATATCGAGGACTCCCTAGCTAAACCAATTGTCTGCCTTGCAGAAAACCATCTAGGATGTTAATGTGTTTGGAGTGACTGATCGAAACATTTGTAGAACATACACACTCCTTGGCGCAAGTACCACATTCTGAGAACCACAAACTTCTATCTGGGTGTTCCTATCTATTGCTTGTTTTTATTTTACTTGTTGAATGAATGTTTGCCAAACTTGGTCAATCCTAGCTTAGGGCACACTTAGCGTAGTCACTGCCTATTTTGGAAGTTGAACAAGTTGAAGCAAAACAACTGAGATTTTTCCCAAAGCCAAGCAGATTCAGGAATTTATGTCGGAACAACCCAAACCCAAACAAAAGTTTCACAAGGTCAAACTCAAGCCATCTCTAGCATACCAAGAACTTTCAGCCAAGAGAAAAGCAATAACACCAAGCCCACGAATTTCCAAACTCCACAAAGCAGAGGACAAAGCTACCGACGAAGCACTTCAAGAGGCCTGGTTATGCCTTACCAACTAGGCATGATTTCTATGATTAGACACCCTTGTTTCTCCACATCTTCTTGGATCAGCTTCACTCTAGAGTCATCTTTGTAGAAAAGCCAGCCATCTTAGGTTATCCCCTTAAGCATTATTAGCTCATCCATCTCATTTAGAATCATACCATCTAGCCAGTAATCAAAATTCTGCATATCTAAGCTTTCAAAATTGTTGTCACCTTGCTAAAATTTTTCCATTCCTAAAATCTTCCAAATCCACCAATCTCACCAAGGTTATCCCTTTGACATAGCTTTGTCTAGGGTAATCTAGCTTTGTCACTTGTTATCCCTCATCACCTTGAGCTAAAGGTTGGGATTCACAAGTGGTCAATCTCGTGTTCTTCCTAAAGGATCATCAGTCTATCCTTAAGTTGACACAATCACCACCAAGCTTCCACATAGGAAAGCGGACCTTTTGTACTTTGACAACATATCTTTGAAGTTAGAATCCCCAACCCAATCCTCCTTAGGTTTTGTCATATAGCTTTGCCTCAACCTAGGAAATCATTTGCATAGAAAATCCTTCCCCCTTTTGCATCCATCAGCATTATTGCATCTCATCCCTAGGAGCATTTTTTCATGCCACCCGTCACTCGCTTAGCCAAGAAGAAAGAAACAATGGAGCCCTATCATTTAGATCGAACAGCCTCACCCCCCTTGAGCACTCAGCCATCCTTCAGCCCAGAGCCAGCTATGCCATCACCTACTGACATTGAAGCTTTCATGAACCAACCAGGAAATGCAGTATTGGTAAACGCCATTATAGACAAAAACAAAGAGACAATCATGGCTAATTTTTGAAGGGACAATGTAGGAACCTTTGACTTTGGAAGACCCCCTCCATTATCAGATCCATCTCACCCATTGTTTGGGTAGCTACCACCACCCATAGGCTCTTATGATCCAAATTATCCTCAATATATTCCAAAAGAAGAGCCTCCAGCCAATCCATATGACCCAACAGACCCAAACATACCATCATCCACCCAAGTTGAAATCTCCATGCCGCAAGCCAACCCAACCACCACCACTCCATCCTTGGTTCATACCTCTCCACTCCAAACCCCCTTTACCCAAAACATCTCACCGTTTACCCCCTTCACTATTGCTACTACTCCCACACCTAGCCTTCCAAATCCACCCATCTCCCAAATCAGTGCTAGCATCTTTGGCCAACCTCAACAATATACAACAGGGATGCCACCCGTGGGGCCAAGTAATCAACCTTTTATCGCCCCCAGCTTGTTCACCACAGCCCAAAGCACAATCCCATCATTTCCATTAGGTCTCGGGAGCTCAATACCACCAGCCACAAATCTACAAGCTACTACCTTCACTCCACAAAGCTATCAAATCCCACAAGCTGCTGCCAATCTTCTACCAATCTCCCAAGTGACCCTAGCTCCCACCACCACTCTACCAAGCTTCCAAATCCAGCCACAAAGCTATCAAACCCCATCAGTTCCATTCCCAAGCTTTCAATTCCCACCACCTCCACCACCAACTAATCCATTACCTCCACTTACGAACTACTTTTCAATGCCACTTCTAGGAGGTAATCCACCACCCCAGCCAACCACCAATTATTTGCAGATGCCATCCCAAATGGGGGCACAACCCACATATATTGGTCAAACCCCACAATCCCTCCGATCCTTTCCCCAAGCCTCACAACCATCTTATACCTTACCTCCACAAAGCAATCCATTTAACCCACAGCCAGCTTATGTTCCTCAATCCCAACCTCAAATCCCATATCAACAGCAAGCCTCGCAGCACATGCAGCAATATGTGCCACCTCCCCCTCAACAACCCGTCATCCACCATGCAGCTGCCCAAACAATGTACAATCCCTATCAGCAAATCCCTCATAACCATCCATATTCAATGGCCCCATCCAGCACATACCTACCTCAAGGCACTCCTACATTGGGGGCACCCCAACCATCACCTATCAATTCAGAGTGGGAGCAAATGAAGACAGCCCTAAAAGCCATCCAAGAAGGGAATGATCCAAAGACATTCAAGTTTGAGAATGTGTGTCCTTACCCATTTGACAGAGCCATTACCACAACACCATTTCCCAAACACTTTGAGGTACCTAAATTTGACAAATTCAGAGGAAAAGGAGACCCTGTCACACATATCAAAGAATTTTACATGCATTACCAGGACGTGGCATACAATGATGTCTTCCTCTTGCGCCTTTTTCCCAAAAGCTTGGCTGGACCAGCTCTTGAATGGTTTTATAGAATCCCCTATGGCACAATTAAGAACTTTGCTGAATTATCTGAGGCATTTGTAGCCCAATATGCCCATCTTGTTGAAACAGAGCTATCAATAGTTGATCTTGTCCACACCAAGCAAAAAGGTGGAGAAAGCCTTGCCGAATACCTGCAAAGATGGCAAACCCTTACCACCCGCATATCCTGCACCTTGCCAGAACGCCATGTGGTGAAAATGTTTATTGATAATGCACATCCCAGCTTGGCTCACCACATGACCATGAACTGTTTGCAGACCTATAAGGATATCAAAGAGAAAGGAATGATCCTTGAGCAAGGACTCATCAAAGATGGTGTGGTAAAGATTTACAAAGAGGCCAACCAAAATCAATCACATTCCAATGACAAGTCTAGGTATTGGAACAAAAACAAGCATGTTGCAACAGATGGGGTTACTGACACCAGACATGTGAATATCATTGGTCCTTCTCGAAACCAGTCTAACCCACCATATCAAACAAACAACCAACAAGCTACCAATTACCAACAACGAAATAACCAAAGCTATCAAAACCACAATACAAGACCCAACTTTCAAGGGTCTAACAATCAAGCTAATGCCATCAATGTAGCTGCAGGGAAAAAGCCCAGATTCCAACCTGCACCTAGAAACTATACACCCCTTGGTGAGCCATTGGATGTTATTTTTGAAAAATTGGCTAAGGAAAACCTTATCAAATTTCCTCCTACCCAGCAAATTGATCCAAGCCAATCCAAAGCTGCATGGTACAAGGACAATGAGTATTGCAAGTTCCATAGGGTAAATGGTCACACCACCCTCAGATGCATGAAACTGAAAGACTATGTGCAAGACCTCATTGATCAGAAGGAAATCACTGTTGGTGTCCAAAACTCTCCCAATGCAGGCTTACAAATTTATCAAAATGCTTTTCCTCCACACAACAACCAAAATCTTGGAAAAGCACCTATCCAAAACAACACCAACAACCGCCAGCCAAACCAACAGCATGGGAAGAACAATGACCACACTTCATCCTATATAGACTATGGTAGCCTTATAGGTTGTATATCTAAGAAAGAGCCTTCAGTCAATGTTATCAATATCCGAGGACCAGACAATGAGTGTGCGGTCACCACTCGAAGAGCGCGATTTAACATCGCAGGCCCACCAGTTTCATCAACACCATCAGCTCCATCAAAAAGCTGGTACAATATCTTGGAACACCTTGGGAACATGCCAGCCCAAATATCCATTTTAGACCTTCTCCGCACTAGTCTTGTGTACAAAGACATCCTTGACAATGCTCTCATAGAATCTCGTGTCCCTTCTGATATCAATGCTACTGATTTTCGTAATCTTGTTGGACACCTTTCATCCTCATGTGCCCTATCTTTCAAACCCACCGACATACCCGCGGTTGAGCCAGATCACACCCTTCCACTTCGCATAGCCATCATGGTATCCAATTTTGCCGTGAAAAGAGTAATGATAGATAATGGATCAGCCTTGAACATTTGCACCCTAAAATTCATAAAACAAGCTGGGTATACTGAGGCAGATATGATCAGTGAGGTTATCACCATCAAAGCTTATGACAACTTGGAAAGGACCACAGAAGGGACTATTTTGCTACCAATCAAGGTTGGGCCAGTCATTCAAGAGACAGTTTGCCATGTTGTTGATCTAAACCTACCATTTAACATCCTCCTCGGTCGCCCATGGATTCATGCTATGAAGGCCGTTCCATCCACCTACCATCAGTGCATCAAATTTCTGCATCAAGGCACTGAGGTAACCATCCATGCCGATCCAGAACCCTTTGCTTACTACAATGCAGTTGAAGCTTCATATACAAACCATTGCCCTAGAATAGACATCAGCACAGCCATCGCCAGCTCATCCCACACTTGTAATGACGCAGAAACCATCCTTGCCTCTACCCTATCTACTATAAAGATCAACAACAAAGGATGTGGAGAATATAGTCTATCAGATGCATTTGCTGTCGGAGCAATCCCACTTGATCCACATACCCATGGACGGCCAACATATCACAAAGCTAAGGAGATTCCACCTCCTTGATACAAACAGTTTGGCCCAACCACCTTTGTGTCCTCAAAAACCCCTCTTCATGAGGAGCTCACTCCAGATATCAACAATTGGCTACATAAGGATGCACCTCCAAGAAATCAAGCACGCCTTGATCACTTCAGCCAAAAGTATCCCCAACAACATAAGCTCATCACTGAAAAATGGAACTATCAAGGAGGTGGACTAGGACTAGAAGAAAGGGGCATGCAATGTCCCATCGAAGCACATGATTGGGAAATAAAGTCAGGTCTTGGCTTTGGCATACACACAACTGGGGGCACCAACGAGAATGGTCACGCTTTTTTGAACATCCACCGCGACCTTTTTGAAATCAAAGACATTCCTGAGGAAGTTGAAAAGAGAGCCTACGATGATATCCCAGACCAAATCTTCCTAGGAGACTCTGTTCTCCGAGAACTATCCATCCATCTCATTGACCTACCACTTGCTCATCCACAACTCATAGATTGGGACCAACCAAGTGTCATACATATTGATGAGTTCGCATCAGAGGAAGCACTTCTAAGATTCATGGGAGCTGAAACTCCTCATAAGAAGACAAAGCCAGATTCTGCCTACATCTACAAGCTAGATCCCAAGGGGTATTTTGGAGAAAATCCCCAACCTAGTTTTGATACACCCAAAACTGGAACTAAGGTAAATCTGGGACTAGCTAAGGCAGCGAAGAGAACCCCTCAGCAAGAAAATCCAGAGCCACAAGCAGAACATGAGGATTTAGTATTGCCTCCTCAAGATAATCGACCAGAGGTGTCTTCTATTCTAATAGAGGATACTAGAGAAGTCAACATTGGTTCTTCAGAGATCCCTAGAATTGTTCACATTGCTGCATCCCTATCACAAGACCAAGCTGACCTCCTCTTTGAGGTTTTACGAGAGAACATTGGCCGATTTGCATGGTCATATCAGGACATGCCAGGACTCGATCCAAAGCTTGTAGTTCATCATCTTGCAGTCGATCCAAAGATCAAGCCCGTCAGACAAAAGATTAGGAAAATGCACCCCAAGGTGGCATTACTAGTCACAGCTGAACTAGAAAGAATGTTAGCTGCTAAGGTTATCCGACCTATCGACTACTCAGAATGGATCTCCAACATGGTCCCTATCGCTAAGCCTTCTGGTGACATTAGAATCTGTACTAATTTTAGAGATCTTAACAAAGCTTGTCCAAAGGATGATTTTCCCTTGCCCAACATAGATATGATTGTAGATCTTACAGCTGGACATGAAATCCTGTCCCTTATGGATGGATTTTCTGGGTATAATCAGATCAAGATTGCAGAAGAGGACCAGCATAAGACAGCATTCACTACCCCTTGGGGAACCTTTTGCTACACCATGATGCCTTTTGGCCTAAAGAATGCTGGGGCTACCTATCAAAGAGCTATGACAGTTATTTTCCATGATCTTATCCATAGCATTTTGGAGGATTATGTGGACGATATCCTAGTCAAATCTCACACCTTCATGGATCATCTTTCTGACCTAGAGAAAGTCTTTGATAGGTTGGCCCAATATCATCTCATGCTAAATCCCAAGAAGTGTTTCTTTGGGGTCACATCTGGCAAGCTTCTAGGCTTCATAGTTTCTAAACGAGGTATAGAGATCGACCCCAAAAAGGTCAAGGCTATCTTAAACATGCCTCCTCCCCAGACACTGCGACAGCTTCGCTCTCTTCAGGGAAAACTTCAATCTGTCTGGCGCTTCATCTCCCAACTTGTAGATAAGTGTACACCGTTTTCACACTTGCTAAAGAAGAATGAGAACTTCAAGTGGGATCTTTTATGTCAGCGCAGCTTCGATCAGCTCAAGCAGTATCTCACCAATCCCCCTATCTTGGTTCCACCAGTTCCTGGTCGTCCCTTGATCTTGTATATATCAGCAACACCTACTGCTCTAGGGGCACTTCTAGCACAACATGATGATTATAGCAGAGAGAGAGCCATCTACTATATCAGTAGAACCCTAGTTGCTTATGAAATCAATTACACTCCTATGGAAAAAGCTTGTTTGGCAGTTGTTTTCTCAACTCAAAAGCTTCGCCACTACATGCTAAGTCATACCATCCAACTAGTCTCCAAGATTGACCCTCTCAAGTATATGCTCTCCAGAACAACACTTACAGGCCGTTTGGCCAAATGGGTTATGCTACTAAGTGAGTTTGACATCCAGTATGTGGACAAAAAGGCAATCAAAGGGCAAGCTATAGCAGATCACCTAGCTGATGCACCTCTAGTAGATGAATATCCTTTGCTCACAGAATTTCTAGATGAGCATATTTGCCTAATTGAAGAACAGCCCCCATGGAAGCTTTATTTTGATGGCTCATAAACCTCTCATGGATCAGGGGTAGGAATATTATTAGTTACACCTCAAGGAGATTAAATTCCAAAAGCCTTCAGGCTACAATTCCCTAGCACCAACAATATAGCAGAATATGAAGCTCTTGTAGCAGGATTAAAGATAGCTGCAGAATGGAATATCACCGAGTTACAAGTCTTTGGTGATTCCCAACTCATCATCAAACAATTCTTAAATGAATATCAAACCAAAGATGAAAAGCTATTACCCTACAAAGAGCTAGTTGATCAGCTGACCCAGCATTTTACAAAGCTTCAGTTTACACAAGTGCCTCGAATGCAGAACAAGGCAGCAGATGCCATGGCCACTATCGGCTCACTCTTGGAAATTCCTCAAGAAGCTACACAGTATGAGTTTTTAGTTGAGCAGCTCCTCACACCTGCCTATGCGAATGAGGATTCAAACCGTGTTTGTATCTTGGTTGGTCCCCAATCCCCTTGGTACCATGAAATTCACGCTTACCTTAACGATGGTATCATATCCCCTCACCTCACACGTACCCAACGCCAGAACCTCATCCAAAAATCATCCCGCCATGTTATCATAGCCAATACCCTATATCGTCGGGGTTATCACGATACTCTCTCTTGATGTTTAGATGAAAATGAGGCCGTGATGGCATTAAAAGAAGTACATTCCAGACTTTGCGGTGCCCACACGAGTGGTATTGTCCTAGCATGAAAAATCCTTAAAGCAGGCTACTATTGGCCTACCATTGAAGAAGACTCTTGTGACTTTGTCAGAAAGTGTCTCCCATGTCAGCAGCATGCAAATCTTGTGCACGCTCCAGCACAGGATCTACAGCCTATTGCACCACCTTGGCCTTTCGCTTGTTGGGGCCTTGATCTAGTTGGAACTATCACCCCTCTCTCATCTGATGGACATAAATGGATAATAACAGCTACAGACTATTTCACTAAGTGGGTGGAAGCAGTCCACCTAGTCTCAGCTACAGGAGTTCAAGTCTCCAAGTTCATCTTGTACCACATTGTTTGCCGCTTCGGCATCCCATCCACCATCTTCACTGACCATGGAGGTAATTTTGAAAATCTCAACATGGAAGAATTATGCACTTCCCTCCACATCCATCACCACTTTTCTAGCCCATATTTCCCACAAGGTAACGGCCAGGCAGAGGCAACTAATAAAACCCTCCTCAAAATCCTAAAGAAAGTTGTCAATGATTCCGGCCGTGATTGGCACCTTCAAATAAATCCGGCTCTATGGGCCTATCGAACTTCCTTCCGTACATCCACAGGCACAACTCCATACTCCCTAGTCTATGGTGCCGAAGTGGTATTACCTATAGAATTTGAACTTCCCTCACTACGCATATCTTTGCGAGGGCAAATCTCAGATGAAGAATACAAAGTAGCTCGACTCACCCAGCTAGATCTCTTAGACGAGAAGAGACAACAAGCCTATGACCATCTCACAGTCTATCAAACTCATCTCAAAAGGAATTTCAACAAGAAGGTTCTCCCACGACACTTTCAGCCAGGTGACATGGTCCTCAAAGAAAATATGAAAGTCCAAGCAGATCGAGAAAAGAAAGGCAAGTTTGAACCTACATGGCTTGGTCCCTATGTGGTTACTGCCTCCTTTGGCTCTGGAGCCTATCAATTATCTACACCAGAAGGAGAACTCTTGAATGATCCCACTAACATCATTCACCTCAAGAAGTTCTATGCTTGAAGATCCTTGGTATACCCATCTTTTGAAAAAATACAAAAAAAAATAGTAAAGAGAAATAAGCATCCAATGGTGAAAACTTGGCAATTCAAGCACCTTGGATAGGTACCTTGGTAAAAACCTGGTAATTTAGGCACCTTGTGTGCTAAAGACTAATCCATTATCTATCACTATCCTATCCCTCATCCATCCACCCACCATCCCATAAAACACCTACTTGTTCCCTTGGTGTTCCAATCAAATATCCAAAATCTGATGGAGCTTGTCAATACCTCCTGTACAGCTTGTAAATCTTGTACCAAATCTTGTATTATACCTTGTAAGTCTTGTACCATACCTTGTATATATCCAAATCTTGTCCAAAGCTTGTACCATATTCCAGCTTGTAAATAATCTTGTACCCTAGCCCGTATCCTATCACATGCACACACAGAATCCCATTTTCCTTAAGCTTTTCACAAACCATCTACCTGTCCACCTATCAACTATTATAGACATCCCATCCTTCACAAAAATTTCCATCTCACAAAAAACCAAAACATGAACAAACTTGTACATTTGTAACATATCTTGGTCTGTCAGCTTATACATCCTCTTTAGCTTAGTATCATTGTATCTATCTGGCTTTCATGTTAGTTCATCCTTGGTCAACATCTTGCACACATTGCACACCTTGGTTAGATATTCCAATGCATCCTTTAGCTAGATATCCTATCACCAAAGTGTTATCCTTCTTAGTTCAGCTTGCCAGACACATCACTCATCCAGATCCATCAGCTTAGGTGCTCTCTGATAGATTTTTGCAGGATATAGCTTTCCTCATGTCTGATCTTGGTCCGTTAGTACCTCGTCTTACCCATCTCGTTGGCAAATAGTTCTCTTTTGGATTTTCACTTTCTTTTGATTTGGGATCTTCCCTTTTGGGTCTTGAAATATCTTTTCCAAGCAATCTCCTTGTTCCCTCCTCAAGGTTGCCATGATCTTCCATATCATGGTATGCTGCGAATGGGGCAATTAGAGCGTAAGGTCTTGATCAGGTCTTTTGCTTGTTTTCTTTTTCTGCTTGTGGGTTACCCAGTGTCATTTCCACACTGCCTCCTCTGGGATTCATGTGTGATACTGGGGCAATCCTTGTGTGTTTGTTTTGAGTCAGTTCGTCAGTCCTCTGGACGGTTGGTGAAAAGGCCTTGATGTTCTTGGTAACCTTGGCAATTAACCAACAGTCCTATAGCAAATCTAGTGCTCAACTACATGGTGGTACTTCTCTTTGAAGTATCCCCCCGCTCAAAAAGCTTCAATGGATTCCTTTTATAGTGCTCCGCTCCTCCATCTCCCCCCCCCAATCTTGGAAAGTCTTAAGCTTGCTTTACTATTGTGCCTCTGATTTCCCTTTATCATTCTCCCGTAGTGAGAGTTTGAGCTAATTCAGCCCCTTCTCTTCGCCAACCAGCATCTCAGCTCATCTCAATTTCTTGTACTTTTCAAGAAGTCGTCAAGCCTCATTTCTCTCCCCGCCGCCTTCTTGAGGGGGCATCATCTAAGTCTAGTCTCTCCTCTTCTTATCCGAGATTGGGGCAACATTGTTGCTAAAACATCTTCCTCATGTTGTCTTCATTCAAACTTCTTTGAAATAGTGTTGTCTCGACACTATGTCAAAGAGGGGCAAAATGTAGACACCTAAATTTGATTACACTACTTTGGTAATCTAATTTAGCCATCTCTAAAGGCATCATTAATTAAATTCTTATTTAATTAATCCTTTTCCATCCCCTAGTTGATTAATTTAATTAATCATCTATAGTCCTAATTGATAAATCAAATAATCTTTTATTTATCAATTAAATCCTTTTCTCCTATCTAATTCCAAAAATCCCCATTTATTAAATAAATCTATTTGATAAATGAAATCCTCAAATTCAAAAAAACCCTAACCTATCTCTAATCCTCCATTTAGCCTAATCCACCCCATCCACCCATACTAACCAAGCTTAGCCACTAACTCACCCACCCTCATTAATGCCATCCACTTGCACATCTCTAACATCCCTAATCTAATCCTAAACCCAAGCCTAATCCACCCCCTAATGTTGTCACATTCCTTAAACAAGTTTAAGACTTTCCTAATCCAAACCAAAGTCTCCCCTCAAAAAAACCCAACCACTAAGTCATGAGTGCTCTTACAAAACATAAAGACTCTTACAAGCCCACTCATGACTCTTACACCCATCTTCCACACTCTTCTCTCTTCCACACTCATTCCTCTTACATCCCTCTTACATACTCAACCCCACTCATCATGCCCTTAACCAACCCTTAACCCTACCCTCTCACACTCATCCTCCTTGTGACAAGTGTCACCTTCCCATTGGTGCTAAACAAGCACAATCCATGTGCTCCCCTTTGAGTGCATCTTAGCCCTCCTTAAGCCTTCATCCATCCTTGCATCTAAGCCCTCCATCCCTCTACCCCTTAGCCTATAAATTGAATCCCATCCCAAGCCATTTCATCAACAATCTTTGAGCTAAAGTTACCATGCTATTTTGAGAACCAAAGCCATCAACCATACCCTTATAATGCCAAATTGAGAGCTCACAAAGCTACCAATTTGCCATTACCCATCTCCATTGAAGTAGCTTTTGAGCATCTTGAGCATACATCCACAGCAAAAGGACACATCTACAGAATCAAGAAAGCATGGAGTGTTTTCTCTTGTGAGGTTTGCACTTCTTATTTTCTTTCTTAGTCTAAGCATATATGTGAATTTAGTTTTTGGTTTGTGAATGTTTACTTTATTTGTTAATGTTCTTTGCACACTGATTCTGGTTCTACAGTATGTAATGCATAGGGGTTCACAATAAAGATTCATTCTTATCATCTAAATCGTAAAACAATCCTTAAGTTGACTCAAAAATGGTTTCATAGAAGCTTGTACCATTAAAAACAACTATGTCAAAATTATATAACTTAGCATCTAAATCCCCTAATACTTGATATCAAATGCAACTTCAATGTTATAACTTGGCCTTTGAATGACTAGACATCCATTAATCACTTGGCACTTGAATAACTTGACACATAATATCTTCTCGATACTTAATAGTTACTTGGAACTTGTATCACTTGGCACATACTATTACTCAGCACTAGAGTGACTTAGCACTTACCAGTTACTCAAAACTTGAATCACTTGGCACATATTGTTGCTCAACACTAGAGTGACTTGGCATGCACTGTCTAACATGTTATGCTAGATATGCATTACTTGTTTGGCATAAACTAAGTAGATAACTTATAAATAACTTAAGTGTATAGACACTCATTTGTCAAAACTAATTTGAGATCAACAATATCCCCCTTTGACACTTGGTCATGCATGAATGATCTCCACTTATGAACATAACTTAAATATTGAATACCCCTGTTTGAAATAAATACAAAATTTCAAAATTTCAAAATTTTGCAAAAACATGACTTATCGATGATACCTCAAAATCTTATAACTCCCATTGAGTTAATTGAGTTGTTATATATCTAAACCAAAATCATTCCTACTATTGAGTAGATTTTCTCAAGTTGATTTGTGTACTCTATTTTTGTCATTAACTCCTCTTTTCTCAAAATATTAGCTCCCCAAAAAATATTATCTGCCCCTTTTTGACACATATGTCAAAGGGTTATAAACTTATAGTGTGTTTATCCAAAAATGTTCTATGGATCTCAAGCATAATTTCCAAGGCATCATCCCAATTATTACAAGACACCTCCAATGATTTTATTTGGATGGCTAGCTCGGCAACACAGTGTACTAAGTCTTCATGAGTAGAAAGATGTGAATCTTTATTTATGAGTGTTTCAAAAAGGCTAGTTCCTCATGCAATATCTCCACTTGTAGAGTCAGCATAGACTAGATGTTGATTTTTTTTGCCTTTATGTTTTCTTCATTTGCATGTATTATTGCTAAATAACTCTAGGATTAGGAGGTTTCTGAAATGTTTCTCACTTTGGGCTAGAGACTCGGTACATTTATGTCAATTGACTACATATGACTCTCCAAACTCATTATGTGGCTCCTGATTTCTTGTGTGAAGAGTGTTGGATTGCACAATTTGGTATACAAAGAGCAAATGTTCTCTAGTACCTTTTTCAGAGTATCAATTTTGGTTGCTAACTCAACCTATGATAGTGCTTGATATCTTTCCATTAACCTTGTGTTGAAAATTTCTTTCAGACTAGCCAAGTAATTTCACATTTGAATCCAAGTCTATGTCATTAACCTTCTCAAATATGTTAGTTAGCTACTCTATGATAGGTTTTGTTTCTTATGATGTTGGTAGGCCAAATGCATCAAGAAAAATTTCCTTGATATCTAACAAATCTTGCTTCTACCTAGACTCCCTTCTGAGCAATTCTTGGTTTTTCTTCTTTGCAAGAGCATCCTATAGTATACTCATCTATTCAATAGTGATGGTTACAAGATCAAACTTTGGCAACTCAATCACTTCATCCAAGTTCACATCACCAAATGATATAACTTCATCTACCTTAAGTGTGCTTGGACTCAAACTTGATGATTGTAGAGGTATATCTTCCATACTCATCCTTTGAAGATTTTGAATTGGAGGAGTAATAGTTCCTGGAAAAGTAACTAGTGTTTGTATTGCTAACTATTCCCCAGGCTATGTAGTCAAACTTAACTCTTTAGTCCTATCCCTTTCTTATTCTACATTTTTAGTTGCACCTTGATCTTGTGTTGGAGGTGTAGGAGTGACATCCTACCCTATTCGTGTTTATGTTCCTTTATTCTCTTCTATTCCATCTTTTTACTCTCCATGTGTCTCATCCTTGTCATTTTCTTTTTCTTTTTCATTTCTTCAGACTTGAGCACTTTGTGCTTGTATACTTATAGTAGAAGTTGTTGTCTCATTCCTCTGATATACTACCATAGGTAATGTTTTATAAATACAATAGGGAAGTAAACTTAGGGGGGTGGTGAATGAGTACTTAAAACTTTCAACCTTAAAAATCATTCACCACATGTCCATCTCATAATATATGCATATAAATTGAATTAGAAAATTAAACATATACATCCATAGTATGATAGTAAAATATTCAACACATGTATGACACATGATATTTGGTTACCCAAAAACCCTCCAAGGAGAAGGTAAAACTAGGGTAGGGTAATGCCCACAAATTTTCACTACTATAGTAATAAAGTGTATCCAATGAAGGTTATAATATTTAATCATGAAACATGATCTACCCTATGAAAGGCCTTTACAAGATTGTTAGAGCCTACCTTATTAAATGATTTAAACACCCTACTAAAAGAATTCCTAGTAAGAGGACTTTAACTTACAATGTCATAAGCACCCTCTTAAAAGATTTACAACAACCTATCAAGATAATGTTGTTAAGAGATTTAACTAATTCACCTATTAGAATGTCTTAGAAATGATGTTTTAGTTAGTAATATTTTTCATGATGTTAGATCACCTCTATCCTGATGTATACTTGATCCTTTCTAATCAGATGTATCTCTGCCATCTTTTGATTCCTTTCCTCTATCCTCCTTTAACTGATTTTGCAATTTAACTCAAATCATAACACCTTAATCACTATGAATACTTTGTTTATGCATGAAAACTCTCTTAAATTCTTATTAAACATTCATAAAAAAGTTTAGGGCTTGTCCTCCTTAAGAATACCTAGGTGACTTAGAGTTAGGTATGAATCAATAGTAGTGATTCACCCATATTGCCGCTTATAACTTCCCATTTTCTAATTGGATGCATGTAATGCATAGGGATTCACAATTAAGATTAATCCTTATCATCAAATATCATAAAATAATCCTTAAGATAGCCCAAAAGTGGTTTACATAGAAGTTTGTGCAATTATAAAAATCTATGTCAAAACTGTATAACTCAACACTTGAAGTTCCTTGTGCTCGGCATCAACTACAACTTCAATGTTGTAACTTAGCCTCTGAATGACTTAGTGTCCACTAATCACTCAACATATAAATAGCTTGGTACATACTATCTGCTCAGCTCTTGAGCGACTTGACACTTACTAGTTACTCAACTCATACTAAATATTTGTCGCTCGACATATACTATATGAAAACTTATGCTCGACATATATTACTTGTTCAGCATGAACTAAGTAAATGGCTTAAGTATATTATGACTCATATGTCAGAACCAATTTGAGATTAACAATCTCCCCCTTTGACATGAGTGGCAAAATAATTGATCATGTATAAATAACCTTTAGCCTCTCAAACATAACTCTAATAATATCCACATTCATACAAAATTTGAAAACTTTAGAATTTTGCAAAAGCTTATGACTCATCACCTAGAAATTCAATGACTCCCCCTGAGTTGATTGTGTTGTTCTATATCTAAATCAAAATCATTCCTTCTACTACATAGATTTGTATTGATTGATATGTGTACTTCATTTTTGTCATCTCCCTCAAAAATATTATCTCCTTCATACTTCTTGTTTCTCCCATCTTTTATTTCTCCCATCTTATTTGTCCCCCATTTTGACACTAATGTGAAAGTGTTATACACTAATAGTGTGTTTGTCCAAAAATGATTTGTGGATCTCAAGAATGATTTCCAATGTTTCATCCTAGTTATCATAAGCTACCTCCAATGACTTGATCTAGATTCCCAAGTTGGCAGCAAGGTGAACTAAGCCTTCATGAGTAGAAATATGTGGATCTTTCTTTATGAGTGTTTCAGAAAAGGCTAGTTCCTTATGAAATATTTCCATATGTGGAGTCAAAATGGACTGGATGTTAATCATTTTAGCCTTGGTATTTTCTTCATCTATATGTAACACTGCTAACTAACTTTGGGAGTTGAGGATATTCCTAAAATATTTCTCACTCTAAGTTGGAGATTTTGTCAAAGTTATACCAGATGACTATATATGACTCTCCAAACTCAAAATATGACTCCATATTTCTTATGTGAAGAGTGTGGGATTACAAAATTTGGTATACAAAGAGAAAATATTATCTAGTGCCTTCTTCACACAGTTAATTTTGGTTGCTAACTCAACCTGTGATAGTGTAATAACACTTAATATATTTTCATCAACCTTATGTTGAAACTTCTTTTTAGACCATTCAAGTAGTTTGACATTTGTATCCAAGTCTACATAATTTACCTTCTCAATAAAGTTGGTTAACTATTCTAAGATTGGCTTGGCTTCTTCTAGTGCTGGTAGGCTAAATGCATCAAGAAAAATGTCCTTAATATCTATCAAAGCTTGCTTCTACCTTTGCTCTTATCTTAGTAGTTCTTATTGTTTCTTCCTTGCAAGAGCATCCTAGAGTATGCTCATCTTCTTAATGGTGATGGTTACAAAATAAAACTTGGGAAACTCAATCACTTAATCCAATTTCACATCAAAAAATGATGTAACTTTATCCACCTTAGATGTAATTGGACTTGGCCATGATGATTGTGAGGTATCGCTTATATACCCAACCTATGAAGAGCTTGACCAGGAGGATTAGCAGTTTCTAGTAAGCTTACCAATTTTTGTATTGCAATTTTCTCCTCAATTTTGGTACTCATACCTAGCTTGTTAGTCTTATCCTTTGCCTTCCCTATATTCATAGATGCACATTGCTCTTGCGTTGTAGGTGCGAGAGTATCTACCTGACCTATTTGAACATGTGTTCCTTCAATCTTTTTTGTCTCATTTTTCTTCTCTCCATCTATCTCACCCTTGTCATTTTCACTCTCCTTTATAGGGACTGAGACAAGAGTACTTTGTTCTAATTTATTGATGGTAGAAGTAGCTATCTCCTTCCTTTGATATACCACAAGGGGTAATGTAGTTTGCACAAATGTGAATTGAGGAGGGATTGTAGGTGTAACTTGTTTTTTGTACTTCCTCCCTTGTAGATACTTTGTCTGCCTTCTTAATTTTATCAACACTCGACAGTACAACATTGTCAAAAAGTTTGGCCTGTGTAGTGGATACTACCAATATCTTCTTCAAGTCATCCTCTATAAGGGGATCAATGTTCTGAGTGATAGTATTATAAATATCCTTAATTTTTATAGTATCATTTTCTATCTTAACCTCATGCGGAGGACTGGCACTTGAAACTAATGTATCTAGTACACTCTATTCTATTTGTTGCTCCTCCTCAATTAGTGTCTGTGTATCTTCATTTGTTTCAGTGTCTTCCTCTTGTATAACTATCTTAGTGTCAACTGTGATTACCTCAATTACATTTTGTTGCTCTTCTTTGTCCTCACCTACCTCAATAGGTGCTTGCATTAGTTCCTTGGGTGTTGTCAAACCATATAATGATTTCTAGATCAAAGTGATCTTTTATACTTGACATCCTCAACCTTATTTTGTAATATGTTGAATACCTTGTATTTTGGTGCAAATTTTCTAGTATGTTTCTTTAATGCTTTGGCCATAGTTTTTCTATCCACTTCTGGCATCACTCCAGAAAGTGTGGTCTCTTTGATTTTTCTTTCTATGTTTAAACTATATTTCCATTTTTCTTCAACTCTATTAGATACTTCCTTTGGTAGAGAGTTGGCAATCTCAATTGGAGTTTGTTTAAATGTTGCCATCATCCATAAATTGACTCCTCTACTTGGTTCATCTCAACTTTTCCAAGTGTATCAAATTTAATATGTGAAATACTAGATAAATCAACATTGTTCCTTATATTTTCATATATATTGTCTAAATCTAAAGAAGGATAGTGACTTACCACTTTAAATTGGTTGTTGTCATTAGATTCAGTCTTCTCTTCATTAGATTCAACTAGAGAAATGTATTTTCTCCTTGATCTCTTCTCAAGATCCTCTTCATTGCTAGCTTTTATAGCTCTCTTCTCTTTTGCCTTGACTACTTATTGATCTCTCTTTGTAGTAGCCCTTGTGCATGCTCTTGTGGACAGAAGTGTAGGCTTAGGTTTTGCAACATTCCTTGGTTTGCTAGCAGCCAATGTCTTAGCTTTCCTCTTCTTTTTCTTGGGTGATTCATTGGCTTCTTCTCCCTTGAAACCTTATTCAATTCCCACTTGTTCAGCTTGGTCTTCTCCTTTACCTTGAGTTAAGGCTAGTTCTTGAATAGGTATGTCTTCTTCATCATCATCATCTTCCTCTTCTTCTTCTTCTTCTTCATCTGCTCCTTCACCAAATTTCTACTTTAGCTTCTTCACAATTTTTTTCTTCTTCCTAATGACTCAAACTATCTTCAAATCCATAGTTATCTTTCATTTGGCCATGTCATAGCTTCCAAAGTAAGTAGCCTTAGCATCTACATCTTCTCCAAGTAATGTTGTGATTACTATAGAGGCTTCGTCAATATTGATTTCATAGCCTAGTGGCCTTAGCCACCTTACCCTTGGAACAATAGCTTGAACATATGTAAAACCAGTGTCAAATATAAAGAAAACATCATTGAAATGTTTCTCAGGTAGTAAAACTAGTATCTTCAGTCTCTTCTTCATTGATTGTTTGAAGTCCTCAAAGTAGCTAGTCATAACTGATTCAAAATTGTTAACAAGTTGCTCAATAAACTCACCTATTTGCACTACAATTGATTTTTTTTTTCCATGAAACTTTACCAAATGTTGGGAATGTATTTTATAAATAAAAGAACATGCATACAAGAATTGAACCAAATTTACATTGTGCATTTTTGGTGTTCCTTATAGCTCCCAAATTTTTTTATAATTGTTGCGTTTACAACTCAGCAAGGTCATAGTTATGATCCTTGTTAACTATCTTATATCCCATGTCAACAACAATACATGGTACATTGTTGAGCCTACTTGATTGGTATAATTCATGGGTTATTATCCTCATTGGAAAAATAATTAGGGGATCTATGATTGTATCAATTGTCATGCCTCATTTGTTCCACACTATCCCTGTATTCTTCTCAATGGCCTCTTTAGATTCACTTCTCATGGTTTTAGGTCAGTCAAGTGTTGGATATCCAATTACTCTATGTATAATTTTCTTGGTGATTTTTAATGGTCCATTATCCAACCATATATAATTATCATGAATTCTACTCAAAACTATCTTGATCCATTCAGTCTTGAAAACATTGGGAAAATATAGGGCACAAGTCAACCCTTTTTCTCTTTACAATTTTGAATTCATCCTTCAATGCTATATTTTCACATAATTTACCATAGGTTTCCCTAATCTCCATATCTCCTATGCTACCCACCTTTCATGTGTAGCAACATCTTACATCTTTAATCATCAAAACTCGAGGTGGTATCATATACAATGCAACAAATGGATCTTTCATGTAAGCAATATCAAGAATGGCTCTAAAATTAGGTTGTTTGATCTCATTAATTATAAATTATACATTCAAAACTTCTTTACCCTCTTAAACCTTAGCATTTGAATAAGTAGATGCCATTCTATAAACTAGGGTTTGCAAAAATTCAAACTGCATAGCTTAGAACATGATAAATACCTTTATGAATTTATTGTGATGGTGTCAAGCAACTATTGAATCTGGGTTGCAAACACTGGTATGATCTCTTTCAATTCACCTTTCACTCTTTGTAATCTCCTTCCAATTCAAATAATGTCAAATGAGTAGAAATCAATCATATAGACCTTAAAAGCTCACATTTAATGCTTAGTGATTACACAGTTGTAAGCTTGGCTTTAATAGAGATTTTGACTTGGCTTCCATGAAGTTCCCTTTTTACTTGGAAACCACTATGAGCTTGGTCAACACTATCACCTTGTGATAGCTCAACATCAACAAATATTTCACTTGGTAAGCATAGTGAAATTTTTCATGCATGATAGTAACATGAAAATTGACAAAACTTAAAGATCTCTTCTAGATTTTTAACAACACTTTGTATCTTTATTCATGAATATGTACTAATTTCATAGCTAAATCCTTGGAATAGATTTATAGTATATCTTTTAGATATCAGTCCCACATACCTCTTGATTTCTCAAATGGAGGAGGTGTGATCACCTAACCCATTAGGTGAAGTGATCTCATCTGATCTTGATGTGCTACAATCTTCCTTTCTCTTCCATGTCCTTTTTATCTCATCTTTGGCATTCTCAACATCTACCTTTCCTATGCCTTTTTTGAACTCAGTGCTTAGTGCCTTTGACCTTGTTGGAAAATTATTGTTTATGTGACCAATCTTCAAATAGCTAAAACATGTGGTTTGACTTAACCATCTATTGTAGTCACTTCTAAAATGTGTTCTTATGTAGTTTTCAATAACATGTCGATAATATTGATAGTAGTGACAACTATACCTTGTATTATAATCCCAATTATAAGAGTTTCCATTGTGCTTTACCTTTTTTTTCTTGTTTGATGAACATTTTGGCTTGGATCTACACTCATATTCTCTATGTCCATACTTCTGATAGTTATAGTAGTATCCTTCAAATATTTGTGTGCTTATGGTCTTGGTTTTGCATTCATGTGCCTAATGTCCTTCTTTGTTGCATTTGTGGCAGTGACCCATGAACTTCTACTTAGGATTTTGATTTGTAGTCTTGTTGCTACAAAAATTAGTAGTATGACCCATCTTTCCACATTTATGAAAAGTAGGTTTGGAGTTCTTACCTTTGTTACTTCTTTCTTCACCACTTTTGGATGGTTCTCCTTCTTTAGTAGTAGTGTAACCCAATCCAAAAGTGTCACTGTTAGATCTAGGTGATCTCATCAATTGTTCAAAGTACTTGATGGCTTCACTACATTTGTTGGAATTGTTAGAAAACTCCTTTTCTCTTTTTAGATCATTTCTTAGTTGTTCATTTTATAACTTCAGTGTTGTGATCTCAATATCCTTTGCATTCAGTTCATGATTTGCAATCAACATTTGACCCAAAGTTTCCAATTGCATGTTAGTAATCCTGGTTACCTCTGATGTTTTCTCTTCTAGTCTATTTGTTAAAATCCTTTTGTTATCTTCAATCATGAATTTTTCCTCTTTAGATTTCTTTTTCTACTTGGTCACTTCACATAGTAATATTGATTGGACATCTTGTTCCCTTTTGAGATTTTTGGCCTCTTTAGATAGGGTTCCATTCTTTTCCATCAGATCTACAACTGTTGCATCAAATTCATTGGTGTTTCCATTTGCATATAATTCAATAGTGTCAATCTCTTGGTATTGTGTATCATTTTCTTCAATAGCAATTTCCTTCCTTCTCTTCAGTGATATCTTCAAAGCATTTCTTGCTTGATTCATCTGATGTAGGGCAAGTTGTATTTCAATCTTCTAGTTCTCAATACTCTTTCCTAACTTGTAGAATTCTATCTCTGAGATCTTTCCTCAAAATTGCAAAGATTTTCTTTCCAAAGAACTTTGCTTTGATACCAATTGTTGGAAATACAATAGGGAAGTAAACTCTGAGAGGGGGTGATTTAGTACTTAAAAATTTTGACCTTAAAATCATTCACCACACATCCATCTTATAATCTATGCATATAAATTAGAAAACCAAATTAAACATATACATCCATAATATGAATGTAAACTATTCAACACATGTATGACACAAGATATTTGGTTTCTCAGAAACCCTCCAAAGAGAAGGTAAAACTGAGGTGGGGATAACACCCACAAATCTTCACTACTATATTACTAAAGTGTATCCAATGAAGGTTACAATATTTGATCATGAAACATGATCTACCCTGTGAAAGGTCTACCTATTGAAGGCTTACAAGTTTGCTATATCTTACACTATTAAGGATTTAAACACCTTACTAAAAGCATTCCTAGTAAGAGGACTTTAATTTACAATGAAGTAAGCACCCTATTAAAAGATTTACAATAGCTTGTCAAGATTACTTTGTCAAGAGATTTAACTAATTCACCTATTAGAATGTCTTAGGAATGATGCTTCAGTTAGAAATCTGTTGCTTGATGTCAGATCACCTCTATCCTAATGTATACTTGATTCTTTTTTATTAGATGTATCTCTTCTATCTTTTGATTCCTTTCTTCTATTCTCTGTTAACTAATTCTACAATGTAACTCAAACCATAACACCTTAATCACTATAAATGCTTTGTTTGTGCATGCAAACTCTCTTCAATTCTCCTTAAGCATTCATAAAAATTTTAGGGCTTTTCATCCATAAGAATACCTAGGTGACTTAGGGTTAAGTATCAATTGTAGTGATCAACCCATATTTTCACTTAAACCTTCCCTATTTTAGATTACATTCATGTAATGCATAGGGATTCACAATTAAGATTCATCCTTATCATCAAAGATCGTAAAACAATCCTTAAGTCATCCCAAAAATGGTTTAAATAGAAGTTTGTGCCCTTACAAACATCTATGTCAAAACTATGTAACTCAACACTTGAAGTGATTGGTGTTCGACATTAACTGCAACTTCAATGTTGTAACTTGACCTCTGTATGACTCGACATCCACTGATCACTTGGCATCTGAATAGCTTAGTACATACTATCTTCTTAGCACTTGAGTGACTCAATACTCACTAGTTACTTGTCTCATACTAAATATCTTTGGCTTGACATATACTATCTAATAAATTATGCTCAACATGTATTACTTGTTTAGCATGAACTAAGTAAATGACTTAAGTACATTGTCACTCATATGTCAAAACCAATATGAGATTAACATAATTTAGCTTGAACCATTATGAATTGAGGAGGGATTATAGATGTCTTTTGGGTCTGAATTGTCTCCCCTATAGATGCCTTGTATGCCTTCTCAATATCATTAACACTTACCAGTATAGGATTTATATAATTTTTTTCCTAGATATTGGATTCTATCAATATCTTCTTCTAGTCTCCTTCTCTAAGGAGGTTGACTTTCTGAGTGATAGCATCAAAAAAATCTTTAATCATCATAGTATCAATGTTTGTATTTAACTCATGTTGAGGACTTGCACTTAGTACTAGTGTATCTAGTATGCTCTATTCTATCTATTTCTCATTCCCAGCTGGTGCTTATGTCTCTATGTTCATTTCAGTGCCTTCCACAACTGTATCTTTTTCATTTTCTTCTTGGGTAACCTCAATTACTTGTTTTTTTTCATCTTCTTTTTCACCTACCTTAATATGTGTCTTCTCTATTTTCTTGGGTGTTGTCAAATCATATAGAGATTTCCACAATAGGGTAGTCTTTTGTACAACCTCCTCAATTTTATTCTGTAGTATGCTAAATGCTCTATATTTAGGTACAAATTTTCTTGCATGCTTCTTTATTGCCTTTTTCATTATTTCCCTATCCAATTCTAGCATCACTTGTGCAAGTGTAGTCTCTCTGATTTTTCTTTCTATATTGAGAATATATTGCCACTTTTTCTCAACTATGTCATATAGATATTTAGGTAATGATTTGGAAATCTCAATTTGAGTTTGTTTGAATGTTTCTATCATGGCATATATTAACTCCTCTACTTGGTTCATCTCAACTTTTCCAAGTTTATCAAAGTCAATATGTGTGAAACCAGACAAGTCAACATTATTCTATAAGTTTTCACATATATTGTCTAAATCTGAGGAAGCACTATGACTTACCACTATGTGTTGGTTTTTGTGATCAAATTTTATCTTCTCTTCATTATATTAAGCTATATACTTTCTCCTTGGTCTCTTCTTAGACTCTTCTTCTTTGCTAACTAATATAGCCCTCTTCTCTTTTGGTTTTTCTACTTCTTGAGCCTTTTTAGCAGTGGCCCTTGTGCTTTCTCTAGTAGTAGGAATTATAGGCTTAGGTTGTGAGATTTTTACAACCTTCTTTGGCTTGCTCACTACTGGAGTCTTGACATTCATCTTCTTCTTCTCTATAGGTGCTTCATTGGCTTCTTCTCCTTTGACACCTTCTTCAATTTCTATATTTTCTTCTAGGTCTTCAACTTGACCTTGAGTAATGGCCAATAGTTCTTGAGCATCATGTTCTTCTTTCTCATTACTAAGGTAGTCTTTAAATCCATAGTGATTTTAGATTTAGCCAAATCATAGTTTCCAAATCTTGTAGCCTTCTTATCTATTTCTTCTGCAAGTAATGTTGTAATAACTATAGAGGCTTCATCTACATTAATTTTAGACCATAATGGTCTTCACCATCTTACTCTTGGGACTACAGCCTAAACATATGTAAAATCAATGTCAACTATAAAGAAAACATCATTGAAATGTTTATTAACTAGTGAAACTGGTATCTTGAGTACTTTCTTCATTGACTGCTTAAAGTCTTCAAACCAGCTAGTCATTACAAACTCCAAGTTTTCTCCAAGTTTCTCAATAAATTCACCTATTTGCACTACAATAGATCTATTTGTTTTCCATCCAACTTTACCAAAAGTAGGGAATGTATTGTGTACATAGAAGAATATACATACAATAATTCAACCAAATTTTCATTGTGCACTCTTGTTCTTCCTTATAGCTCCCAAATTTTTTTGTCAATTGTTGTAACTACAACTTGGCAAGGTCATAAGTATGACCCTTCCTAACTATCTTGTAGCCCATTTTAGCAACAATATAAGTTAAATTTTTGAGCCTACTAGATTGATAGAATTTGTGTGCTATAATCCTCACTACAAAAGAAACTAAGGGATCTAAGATAGTGTCACTTGTCATTGCTCTTTTGTTCCACACCTTCCTTGTATTCTTCTCAATAACTTCTCTAGCTTCACTCCTCATGGTTTTAGGTTGGTCTAGGGTTGGATATACTATTACTCTATGTAAACTATTCTTTGTGATCTTCACAGGTCCATTTTCCAACCATATAGAATCATCTTGAAAAATGCTTAGAAATATCCTTATTCATTCATTTTTTAAAATGTTGGGGAAATCCAAGGCATGGGTTAACCCTTTTCTCTTAATAATTTTGAATTGATCTTTCAATAATCTATTTCCTATAGGTTTCCCTAATCTTCATGTCACCTATGCTACCCACCTTACATGTGTAGCAAAACCTCACATCTTGAATCATCAAAACTTGGGGTGGTATCATCGATAACACACTAGATGGATCTTGTTTGCAAGCAATATCAAGAATGTCTCTATAATTTGGTTGTTTGATATCATTACCTATCTATTGTACATTCAAAAATTCGTTACCCTTTTTTGTTAGAAACAATAGTCCACCAAGATAACTGAGAGGGGTAGGTGAATTAGTTATCCAACAATTCAAATATTTATCCTCTTTAAACAAACTTAACCATTCAACCAAAGTAAGCAATAACCATATAAAGATGCACATAGATAATTACACTAGATATGTTGACTACGGAAACCTTTGATTAGAGGGAAAATCTTGGTGGGAATGATGCCCACAAGATGATGTACTAATATAAACACTCCTTGTTAGAGGATGGACCCTATTAGAAGTCTATTACAACATCTAGTACAATGAGTCCCTATTAGGAGACTTTGAATCCCTCTTCAAAGATTCCAACTCTGTTAGGATTTGTGCCAACCCTATTAGGAGCTATGGTATAATGTATGCAAAATGAGCCCACATCCCAAACATGAAATTTTAACTACAAGAAGAGCTCACTACTCAAACAAGTAATTTATTGTTATCTTATTCTTTCCTCTATGGTTTCCTCTGTCCTATCACTGGACCAATCATTGTTAGACCTTGTACACCAGGTCATGAACCTCGAATCCAAATACCAAACCTCAAACCACTCAAAAAAACCTTGACAATGAAGTTTGCTTCACTTCTGCACTGCTCTACTCAATTTTGCATTCTACACTCTCTACTGATTATCCAAAATTCATAATTCACATACTTTAAATCATGATAAAGGAAAATGTCCTTCCTTTATATTGATTCCAAAAAAAGATTCCCTAATTTTGTTGTTAGTCCTTCTTAATTAATTATAATAGGACCACATTAAGAAAACATTACATTTAGCGATAACATTAATCTTCTGCCTTGTAATTTGACTAACATTCTATACACACAATATTATGATGAGAAAGCTTACCTACATCATCAAAAACATGTCTTCTTCATGTCCTCAACCTTAATCCTCAAGTTATCAACTCTGCTAAGAGATATAAAAAATTTACCAGAACGTGCCTCTATAAACTCTATCTCAAAATAGACATCATCAAAACTTACATAGCTTCTTCTAGACTTATCCTTTCTACTTTCAATGTTAACTACATATACTAGATACTTAGAAGTATCTCCCATAACTTCAAGTGGTTATCATGCTCAATTAGCCATCCATACCAACTTAATCTTTCCACTGTTCTTCTATAGAAAACTTGCTATGTAGACATCAAACATGCTATGTTGACATCAATGACAAACTTAGTCATGAATGTAACATATCATCATAGTAGTACTCCCCCATAAGAATATGATCAGCATTCATGCTTCCAACCAATCTCCTCAATCTCCCAACAATCTTCCCCTTTGGCATTGATGGCAACATAGATGACAAACATCTAGTTCTAAGAATACCAACAAAAGATTGATAGTCTTCAAATCCTCTTCATCAATCATACTCCCCCATTAATGTACTTCAATGTGCTCTGTGCCAAACTATTATTCCTCATATTTTTTCTTATGCTGAAAATCTTTCTTAGCATATTTCCAATCTTCTCCCCTTTAGCATAATTTTTTTCATGCAATACTTCTCTCTCATTGACATCAATGTCAAAGGTTTCTATAACCAACATCTCTAAATCAAATTCTACAACAATTGATACTTACTCAACTAGAGTGTCAAAAGAAACTATTCAAAACATCATCAATAAGAGTCTTAGATAACTTTGTCCATTTAGAGATACTCCCCCATAAAAGAAGCATTAGCATTCAGTCTAGACAAACAATAGCGCTCTTTTACCTTGGACTAATGCATTCTTACATCTTCTACTCTGATGTTGGAAGGGGCATAACACCAAGAATACCTCACAAATACTCAAAAGTCTCTTTGGGAAGAGGCTTAGCGAATATATCTACAATCTTCTCCTTAGTGCTCACATATTCCAATCTGATTTCTTTTTTTGAAATGTTATCTTTCAACATTTGATACTTAATAGAAATGTGCTTAGTCCTTGAATGCAATACTAGATTCTTAGAGATATTTATAATGCTTATGTTTTCATTATGTATAACAATAGGTTCACTAATTTCTATCCTTATATCCTTCAACAACTACTTCATCCAAATTACGTGATTACAATTATATGTTACTACAACATACTCTGCTTCTGTTGTACTTTGAGTTGTACAATCCTTTTGTTAAGTAGTAGATCACCAATATAATTGAGAGAGGGGGAGGGGTGAATCAATTATGTATCAATCATATATAATTCTTAATTAGTCAACCAAAGTAAATAGCAATAAAAAAGAAATGCACATGCACAAATACACTTGATATGTTGACTAGGGAAACCCTTGATCAGAGGAAAAACCCTGGTGGGAGTGATGCCCACAAAATAATGTACTAATATGAATATTCCTTGTTAGAGGATGAACCTGATTAAGAGTCTATTACAACACTTAGTAGAAGAGTCCCTATTAGAATATTCCAACCCTTTTAGGAGTTGTAGAAGGTAGTTGAACCCACTTTCCAAACAGCTTTAGGATCATATCAATGAACCCATTATCCAATTAATCTCGATACTATTCATTTAGAATAATAGATGTGAAAATATCTCTTTTCTCTTACTCTATCTAGTACATCAGGCTTCTTCACCTTCAGATCATGCAAACAGATCTAGAACTCATCAATAATCCTTAAGGTCACTTACACACATTAGCAAATTACTTTGCTCTTCTACTTCATAATTCGCAAGTCTTCTCTACTTCTCGATCACAATGATGGGTGATATAGAACTTTGAAAACATCTTTCATTTATACCATACTCAATCATTAATCCATTGAGTCACCTCCATACACTTAACATTAATTTGAGTTAGCTCCAATAAAATACACATTTGATAAATATTGTTGGCTCACAGTTATACATAAACTTTCACACGTGTGACTTCTGTACCTGTGCACTTGCAAACATCATTAGTGGTCAGTATACTTTATTTAACTACACAACCCTTCATTCTAAACACAATGTGTTATATCAATCATGCATTAGAAATTGTTTTCCCAATACTCTATTACCCTATGGTTCTCTATAAAGCATTAATATCTTCTATACATTGTTGACTCAAGTTTTGGCACTTGCCCACGTGTCAAATACATGCTATAGTATATGCTAGTAACTATGCATAGGTTGATTTGTAATATAATTTCTTTAACACATAATTCTTAGTTTGTTTTTTTGTCAATCTTCTACAATCTTATTGCTATGTTGTCATCAATGAAAAACATAGTCATAACACTATTCTGCACTACTTCCCCATAGCATCAGCATTCATGCTAACAATCTCCCCCTTTAGCATTGATGGCAACATAGATGAAAAACATCTAGTTTGAAGAATACCAACAGATTCAAATCTTCATGCAAATCTTGTATTGCAATATTTCTCCCCCATAGTACAAAATTTTTCTAATGTTTTTCATGTGACTCTCTCCCCCACTGACATCAATGTCAAAGGTAGTACATAATTTGAATGAATAAAAATCTATCAACATGACCACAAGCTAGTCTGTTGCTTTACAAGTTTTTCATATCATTCTATGAACAATACAAGTGTCAAAAGACACTATACCAATTACCTATTTCCAAGAGTCCTTGACTGACTCTTTCATCACAGATACTCCCCCATTGAGGAAGCATCAACATTCAGTCCAGTCTAACAATGGTAGTATGTACCCTGGACTGATGCACTTTTTCATCTTCTACTCTAAGCTAGGTAGGGGCATAACCCCAAGCATACCTCTCAGGTACTCAAATGTTTCCTTTGGTAAAGCCTCTGTGAAAATTTCTGCAATCTGTTCCTTAGTGTTGATGTACTCTATTCTAATTTCTTTCTCTACAATTTTCTCTTTTAGCACATGATACTTTATTTCTATGTGCTTAGTTTTAGAATGCAAAATAAGATTCTTAAATGTGTTGATTGTACTTGTCTTATCATAATAAATAGGTTTTGTGAATGTTATTCCAATATCCTTCATCATCTGCTTCATCCATATGACTTGATTACAATTGTTTACTACTACAACATACTCTGCCTCTGTAGTACTTTGTGAGGTATAATCTTGCTTCTTCCTAAGCCAAGAAACTAATCTTCCTCTAAGGAAAAGTGCTCCTCTGCTAGTGCTTTTATCGTCATCCCTATCTCCTGCCCAATCAACATCTGTATAAGTGTAGAGAGTAAAGTCACTATTTCTATCATACCAAATACCATAATCTAATTTTCCTTTTAGATATCTAAATATTCTTTTTACTACTACATAGTGATATTGTTTAGGATCAACTTGAAATCTTGCTACAATTCCAACTGCATTAGCTACATCCGATTTGCTATGAGTCAAATACTGCAATCCACCAATCATAGATCTATACTTTTTTTGTTTAACAGTAGGCATCTCATCTTTGCTAGATAACTTATGACTAGTTACCATAGGAGTCCCAACAGGTTTACAATTTTCTAGGCCAAATCTTTTCAGCAAATCTTTTAAATACTTGGTCTGTGAGATAAATATACCTTCTTTGTTCTAAACAATCTATAATCGCAAGAAAAATTTCATTTCACCTATCATGCTCATTTCAAATTCATTCTTCATGTATTTTGAGAATTTGTTACTAGCTTCATCATTTCCACCAAAAATGATGTCATCAACAAATACAATGATTGTTAGCAAGCCATCTTCTATTTTCTTCAAGTACAAGTTACCATCTATTGTTCCATTGGCAAATCCAAGATTTGCTAAGTATTTGTCCAACCTTGCATACCAGGTTCCTGGTGCTTGTTTTAATCCATACAATGTTGTCTTTAGTCTACAAACCATTTTTTTTTTTAAAACCCTCTAGTTGCTCAATGTAAACTTCTTCTTCAAGTTCTCCATTTAAGAATGCTAACTTAACATCCATCTGATATACCTTAAAATTCTTATTTTATGCATATGCTAGGAACATTCTAACTACTTTCATTCTTGCTACAGGTGTATATGTCTCATCATAATCAATTTCTTCTTGTTGGGAGTAACCTTTTCATACAATACTTGCATTGCTTCTTATTACTTCTCCCTATTCATTCATTTTATTTTTGAATACTCATTTAGTGAAAATCACATTTTTTTTCCTTGGGTCTAGGAACTAATTCCCATCTATTATTTTTAATTATTTTTTGGAGTTCTTCCTTCATTGCTTCTTTCCAATAATTATCTTTGATTGCTTCATCTGCCCTTCTTGGTTCTACTTGAGATATTAGACATAGTTCTTCATTAATTTTCCTCCTTGTCATTACACATTTTTCCTTACTCCCTACTATATGATCTGTAGGATGATTTCTTATCAAGTTCCTATTTGGAGTAGGATTTTTCTTCTTCAATTCTTATTTCCAGTACTGCACTCTGATTTTCTCTCATATCTTCAATTTGAACATTATTCTGCATGTCATTGTTAATCTTAAAAAATATCTCATTACTTTTGTTAGTCATTCTAGAGTAATCATCTCCATCAAAGTTATAATCCATTATCTTTTCCTTGGTACTAAAATTTTCATCAATTTTAACATTTGTGCACTCTACTATGGTTTTTGTTCCATAGTTGAAACATCTGTAAGCTTTAATTAACATTGAATAACCAAGAAACATACCTCCACCACTCCTTGGATCAAATTTACCAATATCATAATCTCTTCTAATGTAATATTTTCTTCCAAATATACTGAAGTGCTTGACTGATGATGAGTGACCAAACCATAATTCATAAGGTGTTTTGTCCATACCTTTTCTAATCTGCACTCTATTTAGTGTGTATACTATTGTATTGATGACTTCTCTCCAAAAGATCTTTTATACATCATTCTCAAATAACATAACTCTTGTTGCTTCAGAAATTGATTTGTTTCTTCTTTCAGCGATCCCATTCTTCTGAGGTGTATGGGGTGAGGATAATTGTCTCTTAATGCCATGCTCTTCACAAAAGATATTGAATTCTCTAGAGGTGAATTCTCCTCCTCTGTCTGATCTTAAGCTTTTGATTTTAACTCCAGATTTATTCTCAACTTTGTTCTTAAATATCTTGAATTTCTCAAATGCCTCTAATTTTTCTTTAAGAAAAGCTACCCACATCATTCTAGTGAAGTCATCAACAAAAATCACAAAGTGCCTTTCTCCATAGAATCCTCTTGTTCTTGCAGAACCACTCTGATCGGTATGAACTAGTTCTAATTTTTGTGTAGTACAAAATTACTTGCTAGGAAATAAGACTCTCTTCTACTTAGCCAAAATACATTCCTTGCAAATGCTGTTAGTGGGCTTAGTGATCTTTGGTAAATCTCTTACAGCAAGTGTATTACTAGCCTTAATAATGTTATCAAAGTTAATATGACAAAATCTTTTGTGTCATAACCAACTATTGTCAATATTTCCTACCAAACATGTTATTTCAGTGGAGTTTAATTGAAATACATTACCTTTGGTTTTTGTGCCAGTGCCAAGTAGTTTTCCTTCCTTATTCTCGATAATGCATTTGTCATTACCAAACTACAATTGATAGCCTTTGTCCATAAGTTGTCCAACACTCAACAAGTTATGCTTTAGTCCATCAACCAAATAAACATCATCAGTGTATGTTTTACCATTAAGTGTTATAGATCCAATTCTATAATATGATAGGCTACATTATTCCCCACTCTGACAATCCCTCCATCATGGATTTTGAATTTGAGAAACTTGCTCATATCACCAATCATGTGATGTGAACAACCACTATCAATGATCCAATCTTTATTTTCAACTTGTGAGATTAGCACACTTTCTTCTCTGATTTTTCTATCAAGATCATCTTCTTTTATAGCTACAAATCCTAATTCATCTTCACTCATGTTTTGATTAGATTTCTCTTCTTCTTCTTCATTAGCATATAAAAAATTTCTAGGTCTTTTAGATTTGAACCTTCCCTTAAGATTTCTTTCTCTTTTAGGAAAATTAGATGCATAATGACCATACTCATTACAAGTCCAACATTTAAATATATTCTTACCATATTTTTCTCTTTCCACAAGAAGAGCCACTCCTTCCTAGATCTTTTGTTCAATGGACTTGCTGCTACTAGCAAAGTCTTACTGCACTTTTGTATTCATTGCTCAACTAGGCTTGATGTTTAATGAACTTAATGTTGTCTCAACTTTTTCTAATTCTCCAGACTATTTTAGATCAAATTCTACAACTTCCACTCTAACAAGAAATGTATCTTTGGTAAAATTAGTAGTACAGGGTATCATCAGTTGAATCATTTGAGCTACTAACTTGAAAGGTGGTGTTAGACTTTTCAAGATCTTCCATATCATTTCATCATCATATTTATTTCCATCATGAGATGTGATTCCTGCAACAATCTTAGATATTCTCCCAACATAGCTTCTTACATATTTATCTTCCATCATTCTAGCATCTTGAAATGTGTAATACAAATTTTGTAATCTAACCATTTTTGCATGTGTATCACCTTCATAATTAGCTTCAAAAGTTTTCCAAATTTCATGAGTTGTTTTAAGTAGTTTTACCTAACTATACTCACTTTCAAGTAATGCTAATAGTATTTCTTCTCTTGCCCTTATGTTGCACATAAACACTTATCTCTATTCCTCACTGCAGGTTTCAAGATTGTCTTCTTCTATAATGTTCTTAGAAGTCTTGGTCACAAGAAAATACCCTAGACCCATGCACAAGTGATGAGTCTTCATTTTATCCTTCCAGCCATCATAGTTTGTGCCATTGAATCTAGGACTTTCCTTCCTGAAAAAATTCACCATGGATCTCCTAAAGTTGTTTAAACTTTCTTTCAAGGACCTGATTCTCTGATACCAATTGTTAGAAGTAGTAGATCAACAATATAACTGAGTGGGTGTGAAACAATTATGTATCAATCATATATAATTATTAATTAGTTAAACAAAGTAAACAACAATCACAAAGAAATGTGCATGAACAAATACACCAAATATGTTGACTAGGGAAACCCTTGATCAGAGGGAAAACTCTGATGGAAGTGATACCCACAAAATAATGTACTAATCTAAATATTCCTTGTTAGAGGATGGACCCAGTTAAGAGTCTATTACAACACTTAGTACAAGAGTCCCTATTAGGAGACATTGAATCCTTGTTAGAAGAATCCAACCTTGTTAGGAGTTGTGCCAACCCTATCAGGAGTTGTAGAAGGTAGCTAAACCCACTATCCAAATAGCTTCAAGATCAGATCAATGAACCCACTATCCAATTGATCTCAATACTATTCATTCAGAATAATAGATGTGAAATAATCTCTTTTCTCTTCCTTTGTCCAGTATGTTGGACTTCTTCACCTTCAAATCATGCAAATAGATTTGGAACTCATCAGTAACCCTTAAGATCACTTACATGCATTAGCAGGTTACTCTACTCTTCTTCACAATTTGTAAGTCTTCTCTACTTCTCAATCACAATGATGGGTTTCGTAGAACTTGGAAAACATCTTTCCTTTATACCATACTCAAGCATTAATTCTTTGAGTTGGCTCCATGCACTTAACATTAATTTGTGTTAGCTCTAATAAAATACACATTTAATTAATGTTGTCAACTCATAGTTATACACAAAATTTCACATGTGTGACTTTTGTACCTATGCACTTGTTGATGTCATTAGTAATTAGTATACTTCCTCCATTTAACTATGCAACCCTTCATTCCAAACATAATGTGTTATATTGATCATGCACTAGAAACTATTTTCCCAATGCTCTGTTGTATTGTGGTTCTCTATAAATCATTAATATCTTATGTACATTGTTGACTCAAGTTTTGTGCACTTTCCCACATGTCAAATACATGATGTCATATATGCTAGTAACTACGCATAGGTCAATTCACAATGTAATGTCTTTAACACATAATTCTCAGTTTGTTGTTGTGTTAGTCTTCTGCAATCTTATTACTATGTTTTTATCAATAAAAAATACAATCATAACACTATTCTACACTACTCCCCCATAGCATCAGCATTCATGCTAACACCTTCTTCTTGCTTAACCAAGAAACCAATTGTTCTCTAAGAAAGAAATCTCCTCCACTGATGCTCTTTCTATCATCCATATTTCCTACCCAATCTTCATTAGTATAAGCACTTAGAGTGAAATCATTAGATCTATCATACCATAATCCAAACTCAGATATTCTCTTCAGATATCTAAATATTCTTTTCACTACTACATATTGTGCTTCTCTGGGATCAGCCTAGAATCTTGCAACAATTCCAACTACATTTTCTATATTCAGCCTTGTGTGAGTTAGATATTGCAATCCTTCGATTATAGATCTACACTTCTTCACAACAGTAGGTGTCTCATCTTTTCTAGATAACCTATGTCTAGTTACAATAGGCGTTCCAACATGTTTATATTTTTCCAAGCCAAACCTTTTTAGTAAATCCTTCAAGTACTAAGTATGAGAAATAAAGATTCTTTCTTTATTCTATATAATCTATAATTGTAGGAAATATTTTATCTCTCTTATCATACTCATTTCAAATTCTTTCTCCATCTCTTTTGCAAACTTCTTACTTTCTTCATCATTTTTTTCAAATATAATGTCATCAAAAAATATTACCAATATCATCAAACCATCATCATTTTCTTTCCAATACAAATTACTATCTATCATACCTTTTCTATATCCAAGCTTTGTCAGATGCTTGTCTAACCTCACATACCAAGTTCTAAATGCTTACTTCAATCCATACAATGCTTTCCTTAGTTTGCATACTATGTCCTTGTAATCTAACAAAGGATATCCTTTAGGCTACTCAATGTACACCTCTTCTTCAAGTTCTCCATTTAGAAATGCTGACTTGACATCCATCTAATATACTATAAATTTCTTCTATGTTGCATAGGCTAAGAATAATCTTGCTATTTCTATTGTAGCCACTAGAACATAAGTCTCTTCATAATCTATTCCTTCTTGGTATGAGTAACCTTTACATACCAATCTTTATTTTCAACTTACAACTTCTCCTTGGTCATTCATCTTGCTCCTAAATACCCATTTAGTTCCTAGCACATTCTTGTCTACTAGTCTAGGGACCAATTCTCATGTCCCATTCTTTTCTATCTAAGCCAATTCCTTTTTCATAGCTTGTTTCCAATAGTCATATTTACATGCTTCATTTTCATTCCTAGGCTCAACTTGAGATATCAATCATAGTTCTTCATTCACTATTCTTGTCATCACACCTTTGTCTTTGTTTTTGATAATCTCTTCAGATGGGTGATTTTTTATCATGTTTTTTTTTGAAGTAGGAGTCTTTATCTCAACTCTTGGCTCTACTGAAGGTTCTAAGATTTGTTCCTATTTTGGCTCTCCTTAATTCTACAAATCATTGTTAGCCTCAAGAAATACCTCATCATTCTTTGGCTTAGTAACAACATCATCATCTGAACTATAATCAACTATTCTCTCTTGTATTTTGAACTTCTCATCAATTCTCACATTTGCACTTTGCATAATAATCTTAGTTCTTTGATTATAACATCTAGAAGCCTTTTTTTTCAATGAATAACCAAGAAAAATAACTTCATCACTTCTAGCATCAAACTTACCAATGTCATCATCTCTCTTTATGTAAAACTTACTTCCAAATATTCTGAAATACTTAACTATATGTGAGTAACCAAACCATAGTTCATAGGGTGTCTTGTTTGTGTCTTTCCTAACTTGTACTATGTTCATAATGTAGACTGTTGTATTCATAGCTTCTCTCCAAAATGTCTTGGATAAATCATTCTCTACTAACATAGGTCTTGTAGCTTCTGTAATAGACTTGTTCCTTCTCTTTGCAATGCCAATCTATTCAGGGGTTCTTAGAGATAATAGCTATCTCTTAATTCCATTTTCCTCACAAAACATGTTAAACTCATTTGAAGTGAATTCTCTTCCGAGCTATTTGATCTCAAACATTTAGTCTTAATACCAAATTCATTTTCAACTCTATTTTTGAATATCTTAAACTTTTCAAATGCCTTAGATTTCTCTTTAAGAAATGTAACCCACGTCATTCTAGAAAAATCATCAACTAGAATCATAAAATACCTTTCATCATAGAATCCTCTAGTCTTTGCAGGACCATTGGGATCTATGTGTAAAATTTCCAAGTTTGTTCTAGTAGTGAACTTCTTGCTGGGAAAAGAAGTTTTGTTATGTTTTTCCAAAACATATTCCTTGCAAATTGTGTTAGTAGGCTTAGCAATCTTCAAAAAATCTCTAACTACAAACATTCTACTAGTCTTAACAATACTATGAAATTTTATATGATAGAATCTCTTATACCATAACCAACTATTTATTCAATCAAAATATTTATCTTCTTTAAAAAACTTAACCATTTAACTAAAGAAAATAATAACAATATAAAGATGCACATAGACAATTACACTAGATATGTTGACTAGGAAAACCCTTGATCAAAGGGAAAACCCTAGTGGGAATGATGCCCAAAAGATGATGTGCTAATATAAATATTCCTTGTTAGAGGATAGACTCTGTTAGGAGTCTATTACAAAATTTAATACAATGAGTCCCTATTAGGAGACTTTGAATCCCTATTAGGATATCCCAACCATATTAGGAGTTTTGTTAACCATGTTAGGAGTTGTGGTATAATGTATGTAAGATGAGCCCACTGCCCAAACATGCAATTTCAACTACAAGAATAGATCACTACTCAAACAAGTAATTTAATGTTATCTTCTTCTTTCCTATGTGCTTTCCTCTATCTGTTCAACCTAACCAATCACTATCAAACCTTGTAGACTAGCTCACAAACCTCAGATACAAACACCAAACCTTATATCACTTAGCAAAACCTTGAGTGAAGTTTCCTTCACTTCTACATTGCTCTACTCAACTTCACATTACAAATTCTCTACTGCTTATCAAACATTCACAATTCACATACTTCATAGCATGATAAAGGAAAATGTCCTTCCTTTATGTTGATTCCATAAAACAACTCCCTAATTTTGGTATTAGTTCTTCTCAATTAATTGATATAGGACCACATTAAGAACATCTTACACTTAGCGATAACCTTAATCTTCCACTTTGTAACTTGAATAACTTTCTGTACACACAATATTATGATGAGAAATCTTAGCCATGTCATCACCAACATGTCTTCTTCATGTCCTCAACATTGGTTCTCAAGTTATCAACTCTACTAAGAGATATAAAAAATTTACCAGAACATGCCTCTGTAAACTCTATCTCAGAATAGACATCACCAAAACTTACAAAACTTCTTCTAGACTTATCCTTTCTACTTCTAGCATTAACTGCATATATTAGATACTCAGATGTATCTCCCATAACCTTGTGTGGTTATCATGCTCAACTAGCTATCTGTACCAACTTAATATTTAAATTGTTCTTCCACAAAAAACTTGCTATGTAGACATCAAACATGCTATGTTGACATCAATGACAAACTCAGTCATGAATGTAACATATCATCGTAGTAGTACTTCCCTAAAGGAATCTAATCAGAATTCATGCTTCCAACCAATCTTCCAACAATCTCCTCAATCTCCCAACACCTTTAACCTTAGTAGTTGAAGAACTAGATGCTATTATAAAAGCCTAGGGTTTGCAAAAATTTAAACTGCATAGCTCAGCACATGATAAATACCTTTATAAATTTGCTAATATGGTGTCAAGAAACTATTGAATCTTGTTTGCAAACCCTTGGAATGATATATTCAATTCACCTTTAGCTCTTTATTCTCTCTCCAATTTTTAATGATGTCAAATGAGTATAAAATCAAACATATAGACCTTAAAACCTCACATTTAATGATTAGTGCTTCAATAGTTGTAAACTAGGCTTGGATAGAAATTTCAACTCACTTGACTTCCATGAAGGGTCCTTTATGCTCAACAACCACTATGAGCTTGGTCAACACTATCACTTACGATACCTTGGTTGCAACTAATATTTCACTCGATAACTAAAGGGAAACTCTTCATTCTCGGTAGTAACATGAAAACTATCATAACTTAAAGATTTCTTCCATATTTTTAACAACACTTTACATATTTATTCATGCATATATAATCTTTTCAAAACCAAATCCTTGGAACTAATGTATAATATATCTTTTCAGTATCTGTCCCATGCATACCTCTTGATTGATTAATTAGAAGTGGTGTGATCATCTGACCCATTCAGTGAAGTGATCTCATCTGCATTTGTTGTTATACAATCTTCCTTTCTCTTCCATGTCTTGTTCATCTCATCTCTAACATTCTCAACATCTACCATTCCTTTTTCTTTTTGAATGCATTGCTAGGTGCCTTTGACATTGTTGGACAATTCCTGCTTAATGGACAATTCTTCAAACATCTAAAACATGTTGTTTGACTCAACCACCTTTGTAGTCACTTCTAAAATGTTTTTTTATGCAATTTTCAATGACATGTCCATACTCTTGACAATATTGACAACTATATCTAGTATTATAATCCCAATTATAATATTTTCCATTGTGCTTTACCTTTGTCTGCCTTTTTGATGACCACTTAGGCTTAGATCTACACTCATATTCTCTATGTCCATACTTTTGATAGTTATAGTAGTACCCTTCAGATCTTTGTGTGCTTATAGTCTTGGTTTTGCATTCATGTTCCTAATGTCCTTGTTTTTTGCATTTGTAGTAGTGACCCATGAACTTTTTCTTAGCATTCTAATTTGTAGTCTTGCTGCTAAAAACATTGGCAGCATGACCTATCTTACCACAATTATGACAAGTAGGTCTAGAGTTCTTACCATTGGCATTCTTTTGTTCTCCACTTTTAGATGATTCTCCTTCTTTGTTACTAGTATAACCTAATCCAATAGTATCACTATTAGATCTAGGAGATCCCATCAATTGGTCAAAGTACTTGATAGCTTCACTAGGCCTATTAAAGCTTAAAGAAAACTCTTTTTCTCTTTTCATATCATTTCTTAGTTGTTCATTTTGAAACTTCAATGTTGTGATCTCAATATCTTTTTCATTCAATTCATGATTTGAAATCATCATTTGATTCAATGTTTGCAATTGCATATGATAAATCCTATTTACCTCTAATGTTTTCTCTTCTAGTCTATTGGTCAATATCCTTTTGTCATCTTCAATCATGACTTTTTCCTCTTCAGCTTTCTTCCTTTTCTCAATCACTTCACATAGAAATATTGATTGGACTTCTTCTTCTATCTTGAGATTTTTGACCTTATTAGTTAGTACTCCATTCCTTTCCATCAGATCTACAATTGTTGCATCAAATTCACTTGTGTTTCCATCTATAAACAATTTAGTAGTTTCATTCTCTTGATAATGTGTGGAATTCTCTTCAATAGCTATCTCTTTCCTTCTCTTTAATGATCACTTTAACTCATCTCTTGCTTTATTTAGCTAATGTAGGGTAAGTTGTATTTCAATATTCTGATTCTCAATAGTCTTTCTTAACTTGTAGACTTCCACTTCCAAGATCTTTCCTCAAAGCTACAAATATTGACTTCTAGAGAACTATGGGTCTGATACCATTTGTTTGAAATACAATAGGAAAGTAAACTCTAAGAGGGGGGAGGTGAATCAACACTTAAAAATTTTAGCCATAAAATCATTCACCTCACATCCATCTCATAATTGAATAAGTAAAATAAAATACCAAATCATGTATATACATCTAAAGCATGTAAGTAAACATTCATGCAAATATATGACACAAGATATGATTACATAGAAACCCTTCAAGGAGAAAGTAAAAATAGGGTGGGGTTAACACCAACAAATCTTCACTACTATAAATAATAAAGAGTATCCAATAAAGGTTATAATGTTTGATCATGAAACATGATCTACCCTATGAAAGGTCTTCCATGTTAAAGGCTTACAAAGACTGCTAGGTCTTACCCTATTATAGGATTTCAACACCTTGTTAGAAGTGTACCTAATTAGAGGACTTCAACTCACAATGATGTAAGCACCCTATTAAAGGATTTAGAACAACCTATTAAGACTAATCTATTAAGAGATTTAACTAATTCACCTATTAGAATATTTTTTGATGTGTACTTGATCCTTCCTGATGAAATGTATCTCTGTTGTCTTCTAATTCCTTTCCTCTGTTCTTCTCTAACTGATTTTGCAATGAATTACATTCACAACTCCTTAGTCACCATGAATTTTCTATTTTGTGCATGAAAACTTCTCTCTTTTCTCCTTCCAGATTCATAAAAAGTGTAGGGTTTTCCTCCTTAAGAAGACTTGGGTGACTTATGGTTAGGTATGAATCAATGATTGTGATTCACCCATATTGCCACTTAATCCTTCTCTTTTTTTTTGATTGGTTGCATGTAGCGCATAGGGATTCACAATAAAGATTTGTTCTTATCATCTAAGATCGTAAAACAATCCTTAAGTCAGCTCAAAAAAATTGCATAGAATTTGGTGCCATTACAAACAACTATGTCAAAACTATATAACTTGGCATCTGAAGTCCTTGATACTTGGCATCAAGTGCACCTTCAATATTGTAACTCAGTCTTTCAATAACTTGGTATCCATTGATCACTCAACATTTGAATAATTTGACACATACTATCTACTCTACACTTTAGTGAATCAACACTTACTAGTTACTCAGCACTTGAATCACTTAGCACATACTATTTCTTGGCACTAGAATGACTCGACACTTATTGGTTACTCGACACTTGAATCACTTGCACATATTATTAATCGACACTAAAGTGACATGGCATGCATTGTTTGACATGTTATGCTTGGCATGCATTACTTGTTTGGCATGAACTAAGTACATAACTTATAAATGACTTAAGTGTTTAGACACTCATTTGTTAAAACCAACCTGAGATCAATAGATTGCATCACTGAATCTTTCAAAATTGGATTCAACTCAATCAAAACATCATGTCCTAATTTATAGGAACATCTCATCACTTAGGGCATCTTCTATCCCCCAATTTGGAATCATATGTCATCTAACTCATATTTTGATCAACTGATCAATCTTATAATAGTCCTTGTCATAGTTTGGTGAACAGGTATTAAGACAGTCTAACCCTAACTCCTGAGAATTAAGCCTCATTCTAGAGATGACCCTACAAATCATCATAGGTCATGTTATCTTTTGTGGACTAGTATTCAGATGTTCTATCTATACTCTAGAGGATTAAGCTTCTTTATAGAGATAATCCTAATTCTTACTCAGAATTAAGCTTTGTTCTAGAGATTATTCTAAACTCTTGATTTTAGTCATTTAATGGATAGGTATCAAGATAGTATAACCTTGACTCTTGAGGATTAAGCCTCATTCTAGGGATAATTCTATGGCTTATGATTAATATTATCATCTTCTAATGGACAGTTATTGGGATGGTCTAACCTTGACTCTTGAGAATTAACTCTCATTCTGGGAATAATTCTATGAAGATTGATAATCTTTTTTCTTTCATATTGGTATCTAGGTGTTCTATCTAGATTCCCTAAGGCTAGGATTCACTCTGGAGATAACCATAAAAAGCTCATCAATTGGTCTCTATGTCATCAATCTCAGAACCAATCTCACTTCTTGGTCTACATTCTTAGACTTTTGATTTCTTTGAATCAACAAGCTTTTTCACACATTCATTCAAAGAGGGGAAAATGTAATATCCCTAAATTGGCACATTTCTATTTTGAACCAATTTTGGTCTATCAATCTTACTCAAAGTGATGTTGTAGTCAACAATTCTGATTTTGACAATATATACTTGACCTAAGTATCAAATGTAGACAATCATTAATCTGCATTAATTACATGTTTTATTTAATTCCTTAGTATTAATTGAATTGGCTAAACTAAACTTTTAATTGAGTTTAATTTAGTTACGAGTCTTAATATTTTGATTAAATTAAGATCACCCTTTTAGCTAATGTACATAGGAATTAAATGTATTTGATTTAATAAATATATCCTCATTCTAATTATTGAATTCAATTATTCAATTAAATATATTATTCAATTATGAGGTCATATTTAACCTTTTAGATCAAATATCTTCTATTATTCTTTATCTTTAGTTCAGAAATAGAAACACTGAGTGAACTAGAATTGGAAAAGGAATGTGATTAGTTAACTCCTCCTCATACTCAAAAGTGATCAATTAACTCTCTTTTCACAAAGGAATGTTCTATTCTAACTAAATCTCATCTTCAATCTTAACCACTCATTCTATTTGATCTTGACCATTGATTAAATTCTTAGATTCTATTTAAGAAACCCTCAACTCCTCATTTTAGAGGATGTATACGAAAAAGTATCAAACTCATGTTGTATTGTTGATTTAATTTCTTGCATTCATAGCTTTATTATTCCCACATGCTCTCTTTCATACAGATTAAAAATGTTTTCATATAGATTAATCTGTTCTCTTTATACTTAGGTAAATTTGCATATATCTAGTGTAAACTTTCATACCATCTAGTTTAGATCTAAATCCTTCATACTAGAGGTCTAGTTGCTATTCTCAAAACTGAGAGTGAATAGAAAAATTAATCTAGTTAGGAGGTAATAGATAAACTTGTTGGCTTATTTTAGATGAACAATCCCATGTTCATTCTGGGATGGTTCTACATATAATGATCATGTTGAAGTGTGGTTAATTTATAGGCAATAATTAGCACTCAGTAAAAATACCTAAAAAATAATCAATGTGCACACAACCTCCATATACATGTATTTATTTCATCATCAATATTAGAGAGAATGTGTAAAGTTCAAATTACTACTCCTACAAATCCTATGGCTATAGGAGGAAAACTACCCAAAATATAGCATAGACAGGAAAACATTTATCAGCATGTAATACTAATTCATTATACCATTTATGTCTATGGATTCAAGCAAATTTATTATATTTAAACTATCCATAATTCTACTCCATGTCTTAACATATATATAACATATACATTAAAAAAAAGAATATGTTCATCTTCTTGAAATCATAAAGTCATGACTATTTTGCAAGATAATTGTTTGAAAACAAGATAAAAATAACTTAGAATGATGGCCTTCTAGAGGCCCATCATTTTGCCCAACTGAGCTATTTTTGGTCCTCGGTAATCCTGAATTTTTTTTTTATTCTGGCCCAAACTCTCCAATCACTAGTTGTCCTCTCCCCTAGCTCATTCTTAACATAATTGAAGTATCCATAATTTTCCTTGAGCCTTCTCCATTGCCAAAATTTTACTGACATATCATGATCCTCTGTGTTTTCTTTCACTACTAATAGTGGGTACAAGAGAATGGGAGGTTATAACCTTAATGGGAGCCAATATTTGCACATACTCTTTCCAAAATAGATATACCATGGAATTTTGACAATAGCAAGAATTATATTTTGAGGAGAGTGGTGTTCCCTTATCTTTAGGTCATGGGGTATCCATGTCCACCTTTGTCTTGAAGCAACAATTGTTGTTTCAACATCATAAGATGAGTGTTGCTCCCAATCTATAAAAGCTTGCTCTCTAACTGGGTATACTTTATTAGCTCCACTAGGGTTTCCTAGAATAGAAATCTAATCTAGAAATGTTTACCATGAGTTTTGAACTCCTGGTCTCATGAGAAGAGGAGCTATTATTTCATTTTCCTTGTATGGTGCATCTTGGTGTTCCTTGTTTATCACATTCTGCATCCAAGACATTACCGTTCTCAACTACACATCTCCTATATAAAGGAGTGAGTTCCACTCTGTATCATTAGGCACTACCAAATTATGTAGAAATAATTCAAACAATAAATTCTTCAAAGACATTGGAATAGACTAGAATCCATCATAAAAATCATGTGGAGTTGAAATGGAGGGATTAATTCCTTCCACAATTTGTGTCAATTTGAAATATATAAGTTGTTCTTCAAGAAATAATGCATATGCCAGTGTTGGTGATCTGCATTCCATTAGTTTAGGAATCAATTCTCTGAATTGTCCAATCCTTCTTTTTAAATTTTATTTTAGTTTGTGATCTATTTCAACTGATAACTTTTTTCATTAATGATATGTTTCAATTTTTCTCTTTCTAGCTTCATTGTGCTCTTTCCAATAACAATTGTTGGAATAAATTTATCCCTACAGATAGGGATCTAGACAAATTTGGTTGTGGCAATGGTTCTTGGTTGAGAATGTCTATCCATTTAGATGTTAAGTGAGGAGCTTTTGTGGAATAATGTGGTGTGGAGCATTCTCCCTTCCATATAACAAGCATTCTCACCACATTCACTTCTTTTTTGGACTTACCTACTTCTTAAGCCAGCATTTCTAGTCCATCCTAATTGAGCTTTTCCATTACTTCTTCAATAATTTCTTTCTTGAATTATTGGTATTCCTCAAAAGGAAGGTCTTTTGAATTATCACCAGTGTCTTGCATAATAGGATTTTCTTCAAACTCCTCAGATGCTTCAGGCTCTTCATAATCTTAATCACTATCAACTAGTATATAGTTAACACTAAGGTCAACTTCACATTTTGGAGTTTGGTTACTACACCCATTATCACTAGCTATGTTTTGTTGAAATTTTTCCTTTGAAGAGGACTCCTTCACAAACTCAGAATACTCTAGGTTAACTATTGGAGTAGAGGTTCAGTAACCCTATTTCCTTTAGGAAGCCTCACACTTCACCTAGTAGGGGGTGTAGATAGGCATGGAGGATTCTTTCATTTCCTCTTTCTTGCAATTATTTCTACCATAGCTACTTTAGGAGGTTTTTATGAAGCTTCCTCCTCTTGCAAGTGCAAGGTTTCATTAATATTACATTCATTATCAAGTTATTATTCTAATTTTCCTCTTTCGGTTCCATAGCTTTACCTTTTCCTTCCCTAATGGTAGACCCAATCTTTATAGATGATGGGGTCTTGGGGCCACTAGCAACTTCTCTATTTTTTCATTTCTTCTTGCTAGAAATGGAGGCATCAACTTTATAAATCTTCTTCCTAGTTGGTCTAGAACTGGAGAGAGAGGCTTCAAGAACATTTTCATTCTTGGGGATAACTTTGCAAAAACTAGTGGATGTTCTTTCCCTTCATCCAATATCCTAGCCTTTATTGTTGACTAATCTAGGCTCTACCTCATTTAATTGCAAAAACTCTTCCCATGTCCCAATTTATTGTTTGTTAATTCCCTTTCTACAATTAATTTTATCAAACAATGATGGAAGATAGACTTATCCTTTCCCATTATACTAAATAAGGTTGCTTCTTTATAATATTAAACAAGAAATTGGGAAGATTTACTTGTCTATAGTCATGACACAGATGAGCTAAAATCTTGAAATATAGGGCATGCAAGTACTTGTAATGACCTTCACAAGTGAAGTACTAAATAATAAATGTTGCTGACTAGATAAACTCTAAGGGAAAAGATAATATGGAGGTTCCCTACTTCTTGCCTATGTCTAGTAGAGGGTCAGGATGAAAAATGAATTGTGCCCTAGTTGTATGTAAATCAAAATCCTTTATCCAATTTTCTCCTTCTTGGGGTAACCCAGTGACATCAGCCACCACATCTTTAGTAAATTCAATTTTTATCCCCTTGACCATTACAAAGTCATCCTTTAAGGTGCTCAAAACTTGAAGCAAAACCCCTTCATCAAATCCCTTTAGACTAAGGTAGTAATCTAACCATCCTCTTCTCCTAAACATCTCACAACTAGTTGCATCACTTAGCAAAGCCCTTTAATCGAATGACTCATATCTCTGAAGACCTCCATGCATTGTATAAAAAAAAAAATTGTGGTGTTCTTCAACAATGGTGTATTAACAAAATTTGTAGTGTTACAACACCAGATGTTATAGATAGAAAAAACAATGTCCAATTACTACATGCTTCTTAAAAACTTTTAATGCACAAAATCTCATGATATCTTTTCTTGCATCAAGTCTCATAATTTTTTGCTCATGTACAGGCCTACTACCCCAAACATGTTGCTAATATATAATTGAAATTTAAGCTCAACTTTTAATATCCTTAATTTTCTTAATAATGCAATCACAAAAAGATAGGTCATCAAACATGTGATGACAGTCATCTCATAAGACAAAAACTTTAAAATTTACATGTGATTTAGAAATTTAAAAAAATGAATATTACCTCCCCCAACTAAGTAAGGGCGTGGGTCTTACTAGGATATGATATGCAAGAGTAATAAATTCAAACAACATGAATTTTTAATAAAGAATGAATAACATAAAGTATATACAAAGGTATGTGGCATGTACTTGGCAAGTGTTGTAGGAAAAGTATTCTAAAAAAGATCAGCAGGTGTAGTGTATGGTAGAGAAATCATTTCAAAAAGAAATTATTATTTATGAAAATCTTGAATGAAAACAAGACTTAGCAGAAGTCAGGGTAGAAGACCTAGACTGTTCAGCTGTACGAATGAATATATCATTGTTGTGATGGAACTACTACATGAACTCCTCATAACTAACTAGTTTTTTGTAGAGCTTGAGGTGATGCTCATTAACAAGTAACTTGAATCGAACAAGATCTATAGTAGACAACTAGAGTGTTCCATTTGGAAATACAATAACAATTTCATATGGTCCTAACCAATGAGTTTGAAACTTTTATGGATTTTTTTGATACTTGGAATCATAAAGAAATGCCCAATCTCCTACAAAAAACATTTTATCTTTGATGAACTTATCATGCTACCATTTTTGATGATGCTAGATAAGTTATGTGTTATTTAATGCATATTTGTGTCATTCATCAAGGCCATTTAAATTCAAAATTTGGTCTTGTTGTGCAATAGTAAGTTTCATACCAAGCTCCAGAGTTATCCTCAATGTTTTATACTCAAACTCCATAGGCATTACAGTTGACCTGCCATGGATTAGCTCAAAAGGAGTGAAACTTGTTATAGACTTCTAGGTGGTTCCATAAGCCCAAAGAGATTTAGGAAGACATGTGGCACAATCTTTCCAATGGAGTGTAATTGTTTTGGTGAGAATGGCTTCTAGCTCCCTATTGGTAACTTCTACTTGTTCGTTAGCTTGCAGATGGTAAGGTAATGATTTACCATGTCAAATAGTATATTCCTCCATGAGAGTAGCTATCAGATTAGATGTAAACTAAACTCTTTGATCAGATTGCAACTCCCTAAGGACTCCAAACTAGGTAAAGATGGATTCATACAAGAACTTGGCAACATTTTTATCCCTTGAATGCTTCAAGGGTTTGGCCTCTACCCACTTAGTTACATAATCAATGCAAACTAAATTATAGGATTTTCCTTGTGAAGAGGGTTCATAGGACCTACAAATTCAATCCTCAATTTATCAAATAGTGCAACAACTAATTTAGTCTACAAGGGAATTTCATTTAATTTAGTGGGTCTCCTCATGCAATAACACTTATCGCATTTCTTTGTGTATCTAGTTGCATCCTTGTGTAAACTTGGCCAATAGTACCCAATTGCCAATATTTTAAAGGTTGTCAACTTGGCTACAAAATGACCTCCACAGAGCTCATTATGGCATACCCTCAACATATCATATGTTTCATCTTCCTTTATGCCCCAATGCATTACATGATCAATACCAGTATAGAAATCTAAGAATAATTAAAGCTCTTTTCAACTAGTAACTCTATTTCTTTAGTGTAGAAGTGAACTGGCAACTTTCCTATGGTTAGGTAATTCATAATATCTATATACCATGGATTTTTTGTTGACAACATAAAAATATTTTTGTCTAGAAAATTATCATCTATGGTTATAGGATCATCAAGGGCATCTAACTGAGAAAGAAAGTCAACTACCACATTGGCCCTATCGAGTTTATCTACTATTGTGATATCAAATTCCTACATAAGTAGCAACCAGCAAGCCAATCTTCTAGATATTGTAGGATTATTCATCAAATACTTTATAGTAGAGTGGCTAGTATGAACAAATATTTCATATTCATTAATATAGTGCCTAAATTTATTTAGTGCATAGATACTACGAGCAACTCCTTTTCATTGATTGTGTAGTTAAACTCTACACCATGCAAATTTTAACTAATGAAATAAATAGCATGTTCAACTAAGTCTAACTTCTAACCTAGTACTACACCTATAGTATAGTTTGAGGCATTTGTATGGATGTGGAAAGGTAGTCCCCAATTGAGCCCTCTCAAAACTGGTGTTGTGGTGAGAACTTCTTTAAGCTATAGTAAAGATGTAGCACACTTAGAGTCCCAACAAAATTTAGAATCCTTTTTTAACAAATTATAAAGGGGTGTTGCAAGTTGACTAAAATTCTTGATGAATCTTCTATAATAGCTGGCATGTCCTAGGAAACTTTACACATTATTCTACTTCTCTGGCATAGGCAAGGTACTAATGACCTCAATCTTTGTTGGATCTACTTGGATGCCTTTTAATGAAATTAAATGACCTACTACTACTCCTTCTTCCATCATCATAAAACATTTTTCACTATTTAGGGACAGGTTATAGTCTTGACATCTCTTGAGTACCTTCTCTAAGTTGGATTTTACTTAAAAGTAGTCTCATAAACAATAAAATTATACATGTAGATATTCATACAGTCAATACATATATTAGAAAAGATACGTATTATAGCTCATTGGAATATGGTTGGGGCATTGCACAAGCCAAAAGGTAAAACTAAGTAGGAAAAAGTTCCCCATGGGTAGGTGAAGGTTTTTTTTCCTTGGTCCTTGGGAGCTATTTATGTTTGAATGTAACCACCAAAACCATCCAGAAAAGAAAAATATTTAGTTCCAGCTAGGTTTTCAAGAACTTGATCTATAAATGGCAAGGGAAAGTGGTCTTTCTTTGTGGCTGAATTGAGCTCCCTATAATCTACAAAAAAACTCCATTTTCCTCCCTTCTTTGGTACTATAACCAAGGGTGAGGTCCATTGGCTATCAGAGATAGGGTAAATAAAACAAGCACTTAATAGTTTAAAGAGCTCATTTTTAACTATATCCCTAAAAAGAAGGTTAACTCTCCTCTAAGGTTGTCAAATAGGTTTTAAGTTAGGATTGATGTAGATCTTGTGAGTGCAAAGCATACAATCTAATCCTTCATGTCCATGTAGTTCCAAGAAAATGCTTTTTTTATTTTCTTGTAGTAACTGTAACATATTTATTTGATGGGAAGGTGATAAGGCATTGTTTACATTCAACTCTCTTCCTAGACCAACTTCCATCTTAATAACCTTATCTTCCATGAATAACTAGTCAATAGTAGAAAAACCCACCTCATGAGGTAATAATGAGTGAATGAATTTGGAAGCTTCCATTAGTAAATTTGGACCTATTTTTTGACATTTGGAGGTCAAAATTTTGATTCCCTTATGTCAAATAATCATGTATCTATATTTTCATTGAAATTTCAAAGCACTCCATGGATGACAATTTATCAATGGGATACTCCATCAAAAATCATCCCCATCAATGCAACATGGCAACATTAGACTACTAGTTTGAAATGTCAAAATATCAATGACATCTATAGATGATTTGATGGGTTTTTCATACCACTGGCGATGGGTAATGTCAAAATATCGACTCATGACAGAGAATATTCAATGGGTTTTTCATACCGTTGATGGCAGGATGCATCAAAATATCGACAACTCCCAAAGATGATTCGACAATCTTCTCAAGACCTTGATGACAAGATGCATCAAAATATCAATGACTATCATAGTTTTTAAAAATAAAAAATAAAACTTAACCTATCAATTTCCACCTTTCAATCCACTTATCCTTACAAATAATAGTCTTAGATATAATGTTACAAGAGCTTCAAACGATACTATATTCTGCAAGCAGTAATAGTCAATATCTAATGAAAGACATCACACACACTCATCATAGTCGAGAGACACATAAATATTTCCACACCTTTATCAAAATGGAGTGAAAAAAATATATATGTTATTGTTGAAGATTATAGTTGGGATAGAGATCTTTATAGTTTTTAATTTTATTTTACTTCTAGATAAAAATTATGTGCTTACAATCGTTATGATGGATCATGAAGTTCAATCCAAAAAGATATACACATTTTTAATCTAGAAGGCTGATGCAAAACTTTATGAGATCTTTATTTTTCAAGTTTGTATACTATATTATGCATTATGCTAATTTTAGAATTAGATTAGTTTATTTGAAAAATAAAATATTTTATTTGCTTGGAGTAAATAATCTTTCTTGCATATCCATTTTCTTCTTTCCCACATTGATAAGTTATGTTTCAATGATCAAATATCATGAAATACTTATCATATTGAATCTATCATGACTTCCTAGGATGAACTTGAATTTTCTCTTCTCATGTATTAATTATTCAATTCTCTTTTAAATTTATTTTTCTAATTTCCAAAAATTCTATAATATTTTCACCCCATATCTTCAAAAAATTCAATTTTTGTTGTCCTCAAGTTCAACTTCTATCTAATAGTGGAAGAATTCACATGTTTATAAAAGGTTCTTATTTTTTCACCTAGGCATGATGGTCAGGAGAAAAGGTCTAAAATAGTTGAAGGGACTCATCGAAGGTCTAACAAAGTCAATAATTTTCTTGAAAGTGGATCAGCAGATCATAATAAATACAAGAGTATAGGTCTAGATGATCCTTCAACATCTAAAGAAGTGGTGAGATAGTGAAAAAAGATGCAAATAATTTTCCTCTAGTGTCAGCATTCCCTAAAAACACATAGTTACAAAGGTGTAAGTTGCTTATAAATATAACTCCCCATCTCATTTCAAAGTCCTATCATAATTAGCTCCTACAAGAAAATCCAATTAAGCATATTCAAATCAATTGATCATAGATCTACAATCAAGGAGCAATCTATTCAAGCATACAAATTTTGTTGCAGCACTCATGACCAATCATAATGTGTTTCTCTGTAATGAAAGTACACAAAATCAAGACTTGTCTAAGTCTTCATGCATGGAGTTTCATACTTGAGGTAATTCTTAATGAAGCTAATGAAAATTCTAATGAACTTTATAATCTATATTTTGATATTAAGTCAACACTACAAGAATAGGAGCTTTAAAATAGAAACAAAACTATCATGTACAAAAAATAAAAATGATATTCAGTGGAAGGGTGCACAAGAACAAAATTATTTGAATGGAAATTTTAAAAATAATATGTATCTTGAACTTAGGACCTTTATCAGGACCATGAATAGTTTTTCCATCAAGTTCTTTGATTGTTTTATCAAGGTCCTATTTCAAAATAGATGATACCCATTGAGAAACAAACCATTTAGAAGAAAAGCCTTGGAAAATATGGGAGATTTGTTGAGCTTCATTACCTTTTCTAGAAGGACTCGAATACCTACATGTTTATCATCCTAGCTAAATATATTCACATTTTCCTTAGCACCCAACACATGGCCATTTACTTGAATGTAGTTCAAGTAAGATTCATTTGCAGTGGCTCTCTACAACCGTGCTACTCCCCAAAGTAATTTTTCCTACATAAATTTAATGAGTATATATCAAGCATATAACAAGAAAATTTTTGTTAGTTAATTTATAAGGTTTATGGTAGGATATACTTACATGATATCTAGAATAAGATCAATAAAATGAGAAAATATCATATGGTGATGAATCACTATATGTGGCTCTATATTTTATAGAAAACTCAAAAACTTGGACACCCACACAAATCATCCTATTGTCATAGTAAGAACTAAGAGAATCAATTAACATTCTCTAAATTGTAATGATGAATTAACATGAAAAGTTAGGAAAGAAGGTAATACATGTAAACAAAAACCAAAAGTTGACAATATTAAAATTTACAAAGGGGAAACATTTTATTCTAGAAAAAAGTTTTTAATGAGATTTTATAGTGTTTTAGCCTTGAGTGTATGAATGAAATAGGGGTGCTAGTAGAAAGTGGCTATTCAACTTGATGAATGAACTTCCAAAAATATTTGAGTTTGTTATTGGAACTTAAAAGAACAAAGTGGAGGAAGGTCTATAGTAACCAACAACACCAGTAGAAAAAGAAAGTCGATAGGGAAGTCAGTGAGTCCTCATATACCCCTCTTTCATAGTGAACATACAATTCTCAACCATAATACATATCCTCACATGCATTGTTTCTATTTTTCTTCTAATGTGATATCTATATGATTATTTTATTCTTATTTAGGGACTATGGCTTCCTCAAATAATACCCTCACATACCTTGTTTCTATGATTTTTTTCTTAGAAAACATCTAATTCTCAACAAAAAATGGAAAAGTTATTATAACTGAAAGATATTGAAGAGGAAGACTAGGATGAAGAAGAGGACAAGGGCGATGGCAAGACACATTATAGATCATGCAGTGGAGTTTATATAATAGAATCATCTAATTTTTGGATTGGTTGTAATGTTTGCGAGGATTGGTTCCATGATATGTAAAGATTACTCCTACAAGAGGTTTGCACATTAAGCACTACAAATTTCAATCCTATAGTAATAAAAGAGATAGAATTTAGATGGTTTCATAATATTTTGCCATCAGTTACAAGGGTGTAATAATTTTGGAGTTTATGGGTGGGGCTCAGAATTTGAGAATGAGAAGGAAGTAATAGTTGGGTTGCTATGATAGCAAAAACCAAGAACATTATGACCACATTCAACTCCCACAAATCATTTCAATCCCTATTTTTCTGACACAATAGTTTGGTGGTAGAATCCTTGAGTTGCAATGTCATGATTTATAGAAAAATCAATGAACATAAAAATAAATGCAAAGAAAAAAGTTTCTAGTTCACTTTCAGCCCAGTCCACTATAAGATGCCACTTGCCTCTAAGATAAAACTCTTATTTACTCCCAACTTGATAGTTTTAGTTTGAGCTTCACTTGGTTTCAAGAATCCTTTCATATTCTCTACTTAACAAGGCCAACCATGTGAAGGTGGAAGCTCATTTACACCCCACCCCCCACCCCCCAACATAATCACTTTAAATTCACCATTAACAACTAAGTAAATATTTCATTAATTCATTTTAGAAGCATATCATTGAATCATTATAATCACATAACATTCATTAACATGACATACAATTAATTAATATGTATAAATATTCATCAATAATTTGTGAACACATCAATCATTATATTCACATAACATTCATTAACATGACATATAATTCATTAATACGTATAAACATTCATCAATAATTCATGAACATGTCAATCATTATAATCACATAACAATATTCAATAACATTACATAAAATTCATTAATAAGCAACATTTATAAATATTCATCAACACATTCATCATTAAACAAGTTTTTTAACATTCATTTCTTCTTTTTCTTTTGTTTTTTGTTTTTTTGAAGATAAAGGCTAATAGGCACATCGTGGCTATCTTGGCATTCTCATGTGGCTCTTGTGGTTTTGATCTTATGACATGAGGCTTCCTCTTCTTTTTTTGAGGAAAAATTTGATGTGCCCCTGCAATAAGAAATAAATAGGTTTAATTCTAAACATTTTTTTTTATGTTATAAGTATTTCATTAATCTAATTAACATATTAGGGATTTTTCTTTACTGGATAGTGTTGTTGGAAATATGAGGTAGGTGAGGTTACTGAGAGGAGAGTAGTGAATCAAGAACCAATAAAACTTAATCATATTTCACCAATTAATCCTTCATAAAATATTCTGATCTAATTGCATGCATGAAAGAGTGAAAGAAAATAAACAATTTGACATAAGATATGGTGACCTAGAAACCTTCCAAATAGAAAGTAAAACTCGGGTGGGGATGATACCCACAAGCTTTAGTACAATAGTATAAAGTTGGCCTATTAAGGTTTACAATTGATCACTTATGATGATCTGCACTATTAGGAGTAATAAGGATTATGGGATCCACCTTGTCAAAGGATTTATAAAACATACAATAAAGTATGCACTAGGTAAAGAGATTTATCAAAGACTATTAAGTCTACCCTATTCAAGGATTTGACTAATGCACCTGTTAGGATGAACTAGTGGCTGATCTCTGATCTACAACTCTAATTTATTGGTTTAGATTCCTTGAATTGTAATGATCACCTTTCTATGATAGATAAATATTTGTTGTTCCTTATACTTCTTGTAGCCTTCTTTAATTCACACTTATGCTCATCACATGCTTACATTTCTTATTTGGATATGACACAATGCATTACATATATACCAATCCAAATCACAACTTATTGGATTAGGCTACATTATAAGTTTCACCAAAATCCACAAAGTCGGCCCACCTATTGTAACTTATGTTCTAAAGACAAAATTGATGATGTTCTAATACTCGACAATCACTATCAACACTCAACACCATCTAGCACTCAGTTGATGAAGAGGATTAGTTCATACTGATCACTTGCAAGTAGCTTGAACTTAGTCAGCACTGTGTGACTCGATGAACACTATGAAACTCAAAATATACTGAATCACTTAGTTGACACTCCATGGCTTAGTCAACACTAGATTTACAACACTAACATTGTTGGCTTAGTAGATAATGGAGAACACGGTTAACACTGTGGAAATTAGTTAACACTATGAAAGTCAATTAACACTATGGAACTTGGTTAGCAATGGAGTTTCCATCACTTGTACTAAACAACTCAATAAATGCTGCCACACTTGGCATAAACTGTACATAGATTTTGAAGCTCAGTAGAAACTGTAAAACTTAGTAGCAATTGTATATTGACTAAGTGTGAGTCACTAATAGAAAAATTGACCTTAATGTCAAAAATCTCCCCCTTTGGCATTAGTAACAAAAACACTTATCATCAAAAATTAAATACTCTAAAATATAAGTCAAAATATTTTGTAAGCTCCATTTTGTCTCTACAACTCGGTAACATACTTTATTTTTTTCAAGTTTTCCAAAATTACTTTTGTAAAGGATTTTGTTTTTTTCTCAATACATTACTGATCTCCTGTACACATATCTAGAGTACTTCTCCCCCATACATGTATTCTTTATATATATTTACATATAGTTCTTCCTCTTTACACATATATGCATTCATCTATACTTCTCCCCCTTTTTGACATAAATGCCAAAGATGCATATTATATGTTAATACAAAAATGTGACAAGAATTCAGAGTGTACCTTCAAGATTAATGCCATTGTCTTCTCCCAATTTTCTTGTAACACCTTGCTTGCATGCAATGCGATATAAACTTCTGCTAATAACTCTATCATGTGATCAACTATGGAGAAGTTATTTTCATGGATGAGTGTCTTAATATGTGCAATATGTGCATGCAATGCATCCATCTTTGAAATAATCGTGCCTTGGATTTATGCAAGTTTGGCCCTAATATGAGCTTCTTCCCTTAATAATTCTTCTTGCAAATATGTCAAAAATATAACCTTTGAATAATGAGTAGAACTATAGCTCGGGTCAAGTGAGAACTAGTGTGCACTTTTCTTCGTGTCTTCATCTATCTTTGATAGTTTATCTTTGATGTCTTGAGTGAAGATTGATGTACCACACAACTTAACAAATAATGAAGTGATATTATTTGCAGATGTTTCCAATGAAACAATAATAGTAGACAATTCTACTTGGTTTATTGTGATTTTCTATGCCACTTGTTCTAATACCTTGTTCTCAAACTTTCTTTATGCTCTTTGTAGAAACTTTTCTTGTCCAGTCAAGTCCTCATTGAATTTTTGGACAATTTTTTTTAACTAGTTCAAAAATAGGTTGTGTATTATCAACCTCTATACTTAATGCATTTACAAATATGTCCTTTATATCTTCAAGCACTTGATTTTTCTTTCTCTTCTCTTCTCTAATCTTCCATTATTTAGCTCTCTTTTGCAAAATTCTACTAGGGTATTCATTTGATTAAGGTTGAGGGTAGAGATATCCCAATTTGGAATGACTATATCCTCATCTAGATCAATTATTTCTTCTTTACCCTTTTCTTTTAGCACCATGGAAATAATTTTTTACCCTTATCTGAAACTTTAGTACTCGGTTGAGACCTGTTCTCAACTATCATTGTACTAGCTATGGATGCATTTAGAATAGAAACAGTAGTAGAAACTAAGGGGCTAGCAAAAAATGTAGATATGGAACTAATAGGAGGAATACCTTGTTGTTCTATGATTAAACCTGAGGATGAGGGCACCTTCTACTTAGTAGATGAAGTGTTGATCACTTCAATTAATGGAATACATAGTTGAACAAGTCCTAAGCTTGGTTGTGAGCTAGGTGTTGTAGTGGTAACTACAACCAACTTGGTAGAAGCTTTCTCTAAGCCAGATGGCACTAAGGCTTTGCTCAAAGAATGAGGAAAAGAGGACATTACTACTAGTGTAATCTTTTATGCATCAGTCTCCTCAATACCTTGAATTTCTATAAGATTTCCTCCAATAGCTTCCTATTCTTCCTCCTTATCATCTAGATTTACATAATCTTCTCCATCATCATTTTTTCCACATCCTCTTCTTCATAATCATCATCCTTGTCTTCAATATGAAGAGAAAAATCACTAGGTTGATGAAATTAATATATATTCTTCCATGTAGTTGTAGCTGCTTTAACTACATACTAAATGTCTTTCATCAATATCATATATGTGTTTAATTTTAGAGTGAGCTTCTTCTCATTTTTCTTCATTGATTCTTTCACTTCCTTATTGCTGAGATTTGGCATGAGTTGCCTCAAGGTCTGCTCAAAGATTTCTTTTGTAGTCTACTTTGCAATTTCCCATCTAGGTTTAATTGCCTACATAAGCTCATTAGGAATCTCTTGTCCAAGCTCACCAAGTGAGTACTTGCACTTTCCTAGCTTTGACATAAGCATGTCCTCAATCTACCTTTTCTCCTTAGGATTTTTGGTTTCATACTTGAGTGCTTTGAAATTTTCCATCCCAGATCCTTCTTCTATCTTCTTTGATCTTTCTTGAAGTGTAGGAGTTGCCTTCTAAAAGATAATTTATTCATTTTCTTCTTCTTCTCCTATCTTGAATTTTATTTTGGTCTTAACTCACCTTCTTGTAAACACAATAGGGGATGTTTTGGTAGGTCTAGTTATCACGACCTTTCCTTTCTTCTTGGGAGGCTCTTTCTCCTTAGATTATTCTTCTTCTTCATCATCCTCTACATCATCATCTTCTACATCATCACCTTTTCCTTTTGTTAGCAGAAGATTATAAACTGCTTCTCTTAGTTTTTTTATCCTCTTCTTTCCTTTGTTAACTACTTGAGGAAGCTTAATTTTAAGTTCTATTCTTTCCTTTGCTTCATCATAGGTTCCAAAATAAGTGGCTTTAGGATCCATAAGATCATTTAGAAAAGCCTTAATGATATCTTTGGTTTCATCTATGTCAATATTATACTCTAGAGGCTTAACTCATGCTAGTCTAGGCCTGATTGCCTAGATATTTACCTTGTCACAATCTAACATAAAATAGATATCATCTTTGTAGTCTTCTACAAGCTTCATAGGTATCCTATATCTATTAAGCATCTTCTCTTTGAATTTTTCAAAGTACTTGTCCATGATGCTTTCAAAATTTTCACCCATCTCTACTATATACTCATTTATTTGATATAATACAGGGACATCTTTTCTCTATACTATTGATCCTTTAGAAGGGAATACTTTTTGCACAAAGAAAAATAAACAAGTCAAGAGTGAGCCAAAATTACATGGATTGTTCTTGGAACCTCAAATACTCTCCATGTACTTATTGAACTGATTCAATAACAACTCTATAGTATCAAATGACATGTTATTCTTCACTGCTTTGAGATAAAGATCAACTCCTTCACATGAAACACTATTGAGACAACTAGAGCTATAGATCTTAGGAGTAATGATATGGATACCAAATTTCAATTCCATGTTGATTACACTACTAATCTTCATTCCTCTACCATCCCACTTAGAAAGAGTTTGCTTCTCTAGTTCAAACTGACCTAGGGTTTTGGTTGCTTTGGCTTTGTCCAACATTGGAAGACTAGTGATTCTATGAGTCAGCTTCCTTGTGATTAGAATGGGTTGATCTAGCCATAAATTGCCATTGTGAACTTAGCTCAAGATAAATCTTATCTATTTTGACTAAAAATCCCTTGGTAGGTGTGAAACAAGTGTTAACCCCTTAGCTTCTAGATGTTGATGTTCAGGTATTAGAATTTCATTCACACATAACTTATTTAATGCCTCATTCATCTCATGAGCCCCTAGCTCTTGAATAAAACATTTATAATATGAACAAATATCATGTATGAGTAATACCTTGGGTGGTATTTGTGATTGTGTACCAACTGGATCAAGCATTTCTGCAACTGCTAGACTATATTTGAAGTTTGGTGCCTTATAATCGACTCCTCAAACCAACATTTCTGACCCTTTCTTTTCTTTCCTGCTAGAAGATGCCATGCTTAGTAGGGTTTTTGAAAACTAAAAATTTCTTCAACAACAAATACTCAAATTTCTTGAGGTTTTTAAAATTTATCTACACAACTAGCACTAGAAATTTGCAAGAAAATAATATATTTGATTTCTTCCTTTTAACAAATTTCTACTTTACAATCGCCATTAATGCATAGTATGTATGCTCACTCGATGAAAAGTTGTCTTCCACTTAGTTTAGTCTTTAATGCTTAATAGAGATCCATAGCTCATCAAAATCATTACCAATCGATAGTGTCTTCAACAACTTGATGTCTACATACAATACTTTAGTGTAACTTGACCTTGCTCGGTAGGGTCTTGTAACCCAACCTATCTCAGTAAGGACTTGATTTTTTGCAACCACTTGGTGATCCTTGTGCATCTTAAATGTTGATATGGATCTTTTCTTCTTGCTAGTTAGAATTGATGAGAGATGTCTACTTCAAAATCTTAGTTCCAATTATTCCCATAGGGATTCAAGTTGAGATGCTTGAGTCCCCCAACTCTTCAGTGACATTTGCTTCATGACGCAGACTTACATTCTCAAGAGATTTTGGAAATCATTGTTGCTTTATTTTCTTTTTGATATTGTCAACTTTGGCTTTCTTTTCATCCTTGATTATTCTTGCATTCATACAATTCTTGGCAAGATGTCCAAGTTCTTTACAAATGAAACATCTTTTAATAGAGTCTCTTTTTCTCATATGATGTTTTCAACAATTTGCTCCAATGTGTCCATATTCACCACAATAGTGGCATCTGTACTATGATTTGTAATCCCAGCCAAATATTTTGTTTACAATCTATTTTTCTAGATTTCATATCTTGGTTTTGCATTTAGAAGACTTGTGTCCTTGTTTCTTGCAATTGTGACATTTACCTTCAAACTTAGGTTTCTCCTTACATTTAATTTCTCTATGACCATTCTTATTGCAGCTATAACACTTTCCATTGAATTTTTATTTACCATTACTCCAACATTTTTTTGACGTATGACTTATCTTACCATAATAATTGCAAGTATGCCTTTGATTCTTTAGAACTTCTTGTCTGGATGATTCACCTTCTTTTGTATAACCTAATCCTTATTTACCTTTGTGTCTATATTGGTTTTTCTCATTCAACTGATTCATGCTTTCTTGAGATTTAAACATCCTTTCATTGGTTTTCTTTTTAGTGTTTAGATCATTCTATAGTCTTTCATTTTCTGACCTAAGATTCATAAGTTCTTCATTTGCATTTGTGAGTTGATCAATGAAGTTTGTTTGCTAAAGGGATAGATGTTGAATTTCATTGTTGTTTTCTTCTATCTCTTCTTCAGCCTTGTCTTTTTCTTCCATAACTTCAAAATAATCTTACTAATTATATTTTTGGTTCTCCTCTCAACTTTGTAACTTCTTCTTAAAGATTGGAATTCTTTTCTAATAGGTCTTTGATTACATCATTAGCTTCATCTATGTTTCTTTCTGGATAGGTATCTTCAATTCTTTCTATAGTGTAGAGTTTGTCATTCATTTGTATTGCAAGATCTTTCCTTGTTTTCAATGATTGAGATATTTTCTCATTTGCATTCTTCATTTACCCAATGGCTAATTCAAGATCCAACTTTTCATCATCAATAGCCTTATCTAGCCTATATACCTCCATTACCTTTGAGATTTTTGCATAAGCTATTAAACTTCTTCTATGGGAAAAAAAAAACTCTAATACCAATTATTGGAAATATGAGGTACCAAAGGTTATTGAGAGGGGAGGGGTTAATTAGGAACCAATAAAACCTAATCTTATTTTACCAATTAATCCTTACTAAAATATTATGATCTATTTGTATGCATGAAAGAATGAAAGAAAATAAAAAATTTGACACAAGATATGGTTACCAAGAAAGCTTCCAAATAAAAAATAAAACTAGGGTGGGGATGATACCCACAAGATTTAGTATTATAATAGAAATTTGGCCTATTAAGGCTTACAATTGATCACTTCTAATGATATGCCCTTTTAGGAGCACTAAGAATTGTGAGGTACACCTTGTCAAAGGATTTATAAAATATACAATGAAGCATGCACTCAGTAAAGAGATCTACCAGATATTGTTAAGTCTACCCTATTAAAGGATTTGATTGATGCACTTGTTAGGATGAATTAGTGGTTGATCTTTGATCTGCAACACTAATTTTCTGGTTGAGATTCCTTGAATTGCAATGATCACCTTGTTTTGATAGAAAAACCTTTTTTTGTTCCTTATACTACTTGTAACCTACTTTAATTCACACTTATGCTCATCATAGCTTACATTTATTATTTGGATATTGTATAATTCATTACATATATACCAATCCAAATAACAACTTACTAGAGTCAGCTGCAATACAAGTTTCACCAAAATCCACAAAGTCAGCCCAACTATTGTAACTCAAATTTTGAAGACAAACTCAGTGATGTTCTGATACTTAGTAACCACTATCAACACTCAATATCTTTTGACACTTAGTTGATGAAGAGGATCAATTCATACTCATCACTTCCAAATAGCTTGAACTCAATCACTACTATGTAACTTGGTAAACACTACAAAACTTAGCATATACTGAATCACTCAGTTGACACTCCATGGCTCAGTCAACACTAGATTCACATCGTCAACATTGTTGGCTCGATAGACACTAGAGAACATGGTAAACATTGTGCAACTCGATTAACACTATGGAACTTGGTTAGCACTAGAGTTTCCATCACTTGCACTAAACAACTTGGTAAATATTGCTACACTCAACATAAATTGTACATAGATTTTGAAGCTTGGTAGCAACTATGAAACTTGATAGCAACTATATACTGACTAAGTGTGAGTCACTAATAGACAAATTGACCTTAATGTCAACAAGTGCCACATCATCTACTCTCATATTTTGTTTAGCACAAACCTCAACATGCTCAACACTGACATCATGCTCTACATACTCAAAAACTATCACATAAAGGTTACATGAATTACAATTTAAGATGTCAAATTTTATTAATAATTACATGATTAATTTTCAATAGAAATTGAATGTGTACTTGTATCATTGTGATGCAGTTAAAGGTCTTTGTCATGTGTAGGATCTGTGCCTTCATCATCATGAGTAAGATTTGTGTTAGGAGTGGTAGGCTACATTGAAATATCATGCATGCATTGTTATCATTGTTTCAAGTTAACATCAAATAGATTATTTCTCATGAAGATCTCAATTACTATTATTATTCATTAGGCCAATTTACTTGTGTGTGAACCTATGCACTAGGATCTTCTACATCTATTTGTCCACTAGAATGTATGTTGTGGTGGTCAACTACTACTTTATAGCTTTTCTTGAAGCCAATTTGTTTGTCCTCTTTTGTGGGCGCTACATTAAATTCAATGCCCTACTTTTTTTGCATAATATTGTCGATATTGAATGTATGGGTTATTTGTAATTTTATATTAAAAATTTGATATGAAATTTAATTTATTGATACTTAAAAGGCATGATTAAATTTTCATATATCCACTAGAGCCAAGATGGTATTGACCAACCTTCTCTTTCTTAGCTTATGTTGCCTTTGATGTGTCCTACTGCCTGTATATGTAAACTTTGAAATATATTAGAAATATTTACATTCAATCGTATTCAAATGGATAAAATTTAATTTGAAAGTTATGTATAACAAATACCATATGCATTTACCCATAAGAAAGTATTTGTAAGTTTATTGATATTGCAAAACATCATAGAGAAAAATAACTGTACAACTACTTGATGAACATACATAGTGTGGAAGTACATTTTAACATTTTTCTTGGATGTAATTTTGACCATTAAATAAATATGTAAGGTACATTTACATGATGATTTATAATATCAAAAACTTTTACCATTTTTATATGTATTCCCCTAGCTTATTGAGCTACTTTTGTAAACATGCACATTTTGTATTTTTGTAACATCACAATTTTTTAGAACTAAATTGCTAGTATTTCTCCTTATGACCAAAGAAGAAAATTCTATGGTGAAAATGTATTATAGAAAATGGGGATCTCTCAAACATATTTTCAACATCTCTAGAAAGATATGCGTACACAAAACAATCTTACTCTTATGGTGTGATACACAATACTCATTCATACAAAACTACTTTATTGTTATCCTGAAGCCCTATTGTTTGCTAAAGTACTCATTCATACAAAAATACTTAATTGGTACTTTGTACTCCTATGATTTGCAACTTAGATACTTTTTGTTTTGAATTGATATTGGATTGCGCAATGCAGAGCATCAACGAAACATCACTTTTAGGTGTTGAAGTTCTCAAAAGCCACCAAATATTTTAGAGAGAATATTGGTATTAGATAGGGGTTTCTACTTTGTTTGGATTTATATTTGTCTTGAATTTCCTATACATAGTGGTCCTTTCTTATATAAAATGTGAGTTCCTTTGATGTTGATGCATATAGTTTTTCTTATATTGATTCTTTTACTTTGAATGTCTGTGAATTCATCCATATTAACTCAAAATCCTATTGATGTAAAGCTCCTGGGAAACCTCATTCTATCTTGTCTAAAGAAAGCATTGTGAAATAGAAACAAGAATAATTTTTCACACATTTCTCTTCAAAAGATTCTACAAACAATATGGGTAAGAAAAATCTTACATGTTAGTAACTATCAATATTTTCAAGATCACAAGTTGCAAGATATACTAGTCTAAGAAGAAAAGAAAATATATTAACTATTCATCAAGAATCCTCCAAATGAGACCATTTACTTGGAAGAGAAGAATTTTCATCTTTTAATATTTTGGTTTAGAGTATTCACAATTTACACATTTCAATAAATATTGACTTGTAGCACTAGAAGTGTAAACAACAACCAAGCTACTTAATAGAAATGGTGTAAAAGGAATAGGGGATTCAACAATCATGTTTAAAAAAATTTGTACCTTACTCCACTCAATAAGTCATACACGTATAGGAATATTAGATGCAAAAATGTTGTGTGAATTCAATTCTACCATAATTTAGACAATAGATCCCCATTTGGTCATTCCATGACGTAAATAAATATTCTATATTCTATAAATTCTAATAACATTCTAAACTACCATTGCATGTCTACACAATTCAAAAGGATATGAATAAATCAATACATATGCCAATCAACCATGGAAAAAATAAGACAAATTTGGAAGAAAAAACATCCCTTTCACCAAATCCATGAATGATTCTTCCATTCAAACCATTAACAATATCTTTTAGCAATATCCAATATTTTGTTAACATGCCTCTGGTACAGATGAAGATAATGTATAGTATGTTAATGCATTCTTCCCTGAATTCTGAATTTAGTTTGAGAGTCACTTTGTATTTGATCCCAACTCATATTTTTTCCTTGAAATTTCTACAAGAAATAACACAACAAGGTGTTATAGGAAAAAAATTGCAGCTGCTATATTATGTGACTAGAGTATTCATATTTTATAGCATTGATGGGAGTTAGTGACACTCGAAAGCCAATGCTAATGGATATATTGTCTAGAAGGAAGACAACTTGACATATTGAAGGGAAAATTAGAATATCTAGATTTCCAAAAAGAAAGAAACTTTTTCTCAAATAGAGATTGTTAAGTTGCTTTGGATTGGTGCTTAGATAAGGTTGAGGAGTTAATGTTAAGTTTGAGTAAGTGGTGGCTTACTTTGTGAAAGAGTTGTGTTGTTAAGAGGAGAGGATTTTGATGATTCCTTAGGGTTGAAACCCTTAAAGTTGCATTGGTTTAAGATTTGTGAGGCTAGATGAGGAGAATACATCCTAGTAGCATTACTCATTGTGGTTATATTCCAACTTTGTTCCTTCTAAGTAAAAACTAGGTTTTGGCTATGAAAAGTATGAACCCAGATTCCAATCAAGGGTAGGAAGTGTATGACTCATAAATGATTATAAATGGTAAACTTACACACTATAAACTCCCCAATTTTTTGGGATGGTGCCATAGAAAGAGGGAAAGGTTTTTGGTATGTAAATTATTATAAGATATTTAATACATATATTACTTAAATATGTCCAAAGCATACAAGGAAATATGTAAGAAAATTGTAATCAATGGTAAAAGTATCAAATGCATCAGCCTCCTACCAAACTACCCATCCCATGAAAATACACACCCCAAAAATTAGATAGACATGTTTAAACACTTCCAAATGCAATTTTGTTTACCTATTTTTGTCAAGTGGTGGCTTAAATTCCTTTATCTTTTAGTCTCATTTCTTTTTCATCTTCAACGAGTTCATTCCACTCTAGCTATGGCACTAGAGGAGGATGCTCATACTTTGGGTTGAGCTTTAGAGCCCTTCTATACTAGTCTCTCATAGTCTTTAGATGTTTGCAAGCTTTTTTTAGAATTTGGTCTCTATTCAAAATATTTTGACCAAAGAACTCCATAGTTTTTATGAGCTAATCTTTTAATTTAGGGCTCTACTCATTCCATCTTTTAACAAAAAACAAAATTTCTAGTTAAAAAAATTAGTTCAAGCTATGTACATTGAATATATTTACAATAAACAAATGAATGGAAAAATGTAGCAATGTCCAATTATATCAAGCTACATACTTTTTACGTAACGTGGGCCCAAATATCTTCAATGCTAAATAAAAAAAAGTTTCATAAAAAATATCATTTCTTACAAAATTGTCATGAGATCATTAGTCAAAAATGAGTTATGAATAAGTAAAGTACAATTACACTAAAAATAATTACAATTTTACAGTACCCAAAAGCTTAGGCAATTTTAAGGGAATCATATATTTCACTGCCATCAATAATGATGCCTCCAACGACCAGTACAAGTAACATAGGCTGCTCTAAGAAAGGCCAATAAATGATCCCCGGTACTAGTATCAATTTTATCACCATGAGAAGGTGTACCTGTACCTATAAAAGTTTATCAATGTCATACTATACTCAAATGAATAATAAAGTACAAATCAAATCATATTTAATACATAAAAAAAATAGAAAAATAAAGATTTACCAGCTCTAGTTCTAGTAGGTGTGGATGTTTGCATGCTCCTTGTTGTTGATCCTATAGTTGAAAATCTTAGAGTTTGGTCTCAAACAATCCTCTAACAAAACATACATATTGTGGTTCATGGTCAATAAATTAGTATAAAACATAAAACTTTATTGAACTATTGTCCTAGCAAAAGACTTGTTGTTGCTTAATTCTAGACAGTGTGCTCTATGACACAATTCATTTCTTGTGGCAAGTTTTTCTTCTGATGCATTTGGATCCATCACAAGCCCAAGAATTTATAGATTGAATCTTTTCAAGCTCTTTTTATACAAGGTTACACAGTCACTGCAATATCCAATGTCGTTATCACATAACACTATGGCTGCCATATCAGCAAGTAATTTCTCTTGTGTAAGATGTTCTTTTCCCTTTCTATAAGAATCAAATTGTGATAAAAACATTAGTAAAATAATTAAAATTACAATTGCATAATTTTTTATACATAAGGTTTACCTGTACTACAGAAGGGGTGGGAGCAACATCCCTCCCTTTATCATCTAATGGATTAGCCATGTCGCCCTATGAGAAAGAATATACATATAAATACATTAGCATAATGAAAGGAATAGTTGAGTTAGCAAAAAAAAATTTATTAAAATGGTATATTGTATATTGGAGTTCTAATTGGAAGTAATTAGTTTTAATATTACATATATAGTACTTACAAGTCGTATGATACTAACTTTCTTTGTATTTATGTGATTCAAATTATAATCTATTAGCAACACTTCCCCTCAACTTAAAGATTTTATCACACATAAAAAACATGATTTCCCTCACATGCCTCAAAAATGCAATTGGATCGCTTATTAGTTGACCTAGGATGCATACTATTTATAAAACCTACAATTTTCCCTATTACTTTTGGCCTTCCATCAATGTACACATCAATTCTTTTACTTTGATCATTTTCTTTCCATTGTAGATAATTTGCTGACAATGCATACCTATGCATACTTTTTTATATTGAACTATCCACATCTAATTTTTGTAATTACAACAAGTTCCTACATACTCCATCAATTAAACACTTTTTTTATAACTAAAATTTATGTCATCCATGAAAAATAGGCACAAACCATGTAATAATGATGGAGTTATGCAATATATCCTCTTGTTAAACAAAAATCAGTGTTAATTGGAACTAATTTCATGGGTACCAATTCTTTCTCAAGATGTGTGTACCTCAAGGGAAACTTGATGTCGCCCTTTGTCTCATCATCATAAGAACATGACCCCCCTTGAGCAAGGAAAAATTGCATGCATTTATTGAATTTTCTTCTAATCTTTTTCCTTCTAGTTTGTCTCTCTTTCATAAACCTACTACATGTCTCACTATCCTCTTCTATTCCCACATTTCCCTCACTTGATGAAGATAAATTTGATAGATACCTATTTGGTAGTACCTGGAGTCCATCAAATGAGAGAAATAGTTGAAGGAGTGAAATATTTTTCTATAAAATGAGGCTAATATTGATGAAGTTTTCCCACAGTTAATGTTGAAGGTAAAAAGAAAGCAAGCATGTAATAAACTTATACATCCAATCCATGTCACTTTGTATGATCCTTGTTAAAGGGATATAGTTTCCTACATATGTAAATAATTTTTCTTAATCTAATAACAAATTACATGATACTTGTGTTGTAAATATTCAAGATATGATAGGTTACTAAGAGGGGAGGGGTGAATCAGTAACTTCAAAACTTTAATCAATTCAGTACTTTAACTAGTCATCATTTGTTCATCTAATCTACTGCATATATGAGAAATAAAACATCCATAACACATGTACACAATGATTTGGTGACCCAAAAACCTTCCAAATAGAAAGTAAAATTGGGGTGGGGATGATACCCACAAAACTTTGTAACTGTAGTATGAAGTTGGCTGATTAAGGCTTACATTGACCACTTCTGGTGATCTGCCCTGTTAGGAGCAAAAAGGACTGCTAGGTCCACCTTGTTAGAGGATTTACAAACATACACTTAAGTATGCACTCTATTAGGAGATTTATACAAAGACTATTAAGTCTACCCTGTTAAAGGATTTACAAAACTGATTCACCTATTAGGATCAAACAGTGGATCTACTTACAAACTTGATTTTTTGATTAGATCCTTGATGTATTGATCACCTTTGGTGATTGATGACTCTTTACTACTCCTTGCAGACCTTGTTGAATACTCTTCTCTTCTACTGATTTTCTTTCATTCTTATCAAAATATTACATGCCTATCTTGATATATTTTATATATAATACACCTTACGAATGATCATTACATATATACCATTCCAATAATTACAATTCCAAAGTTGGCTAAAACAAAAGTGAACAAAATATTACTGAGTTGGCCAAATAGTAAATAACTCGGGTTCACTAAACTGACTTGATGACCTTATGATACTCGGTGTCCACTGCATTACTTGGCATTGTCATGCACTTGGTAGAAGTGAAGGCTTGATCCATACTAATCACTTGACATAGTTCTGAACTCGGTAACCATTGGAGACTCAATAGATGTAGTGTTACTCAGTAAAAACTATATCCTTTGTTTACCTTGCTTTCACTCAGTAAACACTACGCTTGCATTACTCGGTAGGCACTGTGCTTTCATCACTCAGTAAACATTGTGAAGTTTGGTGAACACTATAAACTCAATAGACACTACTGGATTACAAATTTACTTAGTAGCTATACTCAGTTGGGTTAATACTTGAATGCTCGGTGTGAACTGCGAAGCTTGGTTAACACTTAGAATGCTCGGTGTGAACTGTGAAGCTCAATGTAAACTTCTTAAGTGATGAATGTACAAGGTAACCACTGAATGCTCGGTATACATTGTAGATTGAGTGATGAGATTGGTAGCTATACTAATATAGATAAGTGTTGTCACTAATGGAAATAATAACTTAATGCCAACAATCGCCCTCTTTGGCATTAGTGACAAAAACACTTATAAGCCAAAACATATGTGTTCATAACCTAACTGAATGAATTTTGGTTGCATATACATTTTTATATACAAAGATACTTATGTACACATGCTAACTCAAATGAGTGCTAACTCCCCCTATCACTTATATTGATGACTCTCCTCATTTATTATGTCGAATCTCTTAATCTCTCCCCCTTTTTGACAATAATGCCAAAGGACTGCATATGTACAATTTATATGGCTACACCAAAATGAGATAGAAATTCTTGATGTACCTTAAGAATAGTTGCAAAAGTACTATCCCATGTCTACTGTAGAATCTGACAGGTGGAGAGGGCAGTTTGAACTTCTGCTAATAATTGGATCAAGTGATCAGCCACTGAGAAGTTTTTATCTTGGACCTATGTTTTGCAATGTACAAGATGTTTTTGCATTGTGCCCATGATAGGAAGGATCATGTTCTGGATGTCTATGAGAGTAGATCGAATCCTTGCTTCCTCTCTCAATAATTCTGCCTGAACATCTACCAAATATCTGATCTTGGTTTGATGGGAGGTTGTGGAGGAGGAGTCCACCTTCAACTTTGATGCACTTGATTGCATATCAATGTCAATCTTATTTAGCTTATCTTTTATTTCTTTGGTGAAGCCAAAAACATCACAAAGTTTAGCAAAAAGTGATGCTGCCTTATTAAAAGAATTTTCAAAATTTCCCAAAAATGTTGACAATTCAACTTGCTTTATTGCTATCTTTTGAGCAATGTGCTCTAGCACCTTATTATCAAATTTCTTTTCTTCTTTCTCAATAAGTTTTTCTTGTCTGGAAGAATCCTCATTGAATTTATGTACATCCTTTTTTAACTGAATCAAAATGTGTTGAGTAGAATCTAGTTCAACACCTATAGCATTTGTAATAATATTCTTGGCATTCTCAATGATTTTGTATTTCTTATCCCTTTCAAACCTTAACTGCTTCTGTGTAGCTTTCATCTCTATTAGTTGACTAGAAAACCTCATCTCTTCAATGGTAGCATTTTCATAGTCAATCTTTGGAATTACTATCTCTGTGTCTAAGTCAATATCTTCTAGAATTTCCTTTCCAATGATCAGAACTCTTAATGGATGCTTTTGTTTGACTTTTGTGATGACTATTTTGACCTTAGGAATACACACAATAGTGGAGATGGAAGGACTAGCAGTAAAAACTAGGATAGGACTTGAGGAATCAATGCCAATAGAAGTATTAACTGGATCAAAAACTAGAATGCTTCCCAAAAATGATGATACACTCGGTATAGCAGTATCTGAACTGACTAGATTTAAAGTAGATGCAGATAATGCTGAAAAAACTATAGAACTAGCTGGAACTGATAAAAACAAAATTGTGGAACTTACTGGTGGACTAATTGTTGATGAAGGAGTTGAGGAGGTTGGCTCAGTAGCTGAAGAAGTGATAGATAGCTCTGTAGATGAAGTGCTTAGCACCTCTATTTTAGATACCTAGAGCTAGGAGGTGGATAGTGAAGATTGAGCAATTGATGTGACTGTTGTGCTCATAATCTCACTTGTAGAAGTTGTCTCCATAGTGGATGCAATGGTCTTTGGTGGAGAGTGAGGAAGGGATTCAATCACTTCTGCTGCAATTTTAACTAGATCTTCTTCTTCCTCCTTTTCTTCCATAAGTGTATGCAGCTCTCCTAGAGTAACTGTGATGGATGGAGTGCTCTCAAAATCATCATCATCACTGTTATCATCATCCTTGATCTCCACTAGATCTTCACTGGTCTTTTGCAGATGATAGATATTTTTCCACATGTTTTTTGCATCATTCACAACATTCTCAATGTCTTTAATTAAGATTAAACATGTGTGAAATCTTATCATCATTTTACCTTCATGGTTTTTCATTGTTGCCTTTATTTCTGCTCCAGTGAGACTCGATAGAAGATTCTTTAGAGATTTCTCATATATTTCTTTAACCGTTTGGGTGGTTGACTCCCATCTTGGTTGCAATCTCTTCAATAGTTCTTTGGAGATTTGAGATGTAGGCTGGTCTGGGGAGTATTTCCATTTACCCATCTTGTTGAGTACCAGTTCCTCAATCTACATTTTCTCAGCATCAGTTCTTGTTTCAAATTTCAATGCCTTGAAATTTTTGATGCAAGCTCCTTCTTCTAATTGTTTAAGCCTTTCCTTGAATGTGGGTGGAGGCCTGACCAATATAGGTTCCTACTTTCCTTTTTTGGTTCTTCTGGCGAATATTGTAGTGGGCTTTTTCTTAGGTTTGGTAATAGTTACCTTACCTTTCTTCTTTGGCTGTTCCTCTTTAGATTCATGATCTTCTTTTTCTTCTTCTCCTCCTTCTTCTTCATCATCTTCTTCATCCTCACCTTTTCCCTCAGTAAGCATAAGAGGACTAGTAGCAATTTTTTATTTTTCTATCTTCCTCTTGTCTTTGCTTATGGCTTGGGGTAGCTTGATTTAAAGCTCAATTATGGCCTTTGCCTCATCATATGTTCCAAATATTGGTTTCCTTGGGTCTACTGGCTCATTGACTAGTGCTTCAATGATATCCCTGGCCTCATCAATATTTACCTCATAAGGAAGAGGTTTTACCCATGCAACTTAGGGTCTGATTGCCTGAATGTACACCTTATCATAGTCAACCATAAAACATACATCATCTTTGTATTCTTCAACTAATTTTGGTGGGATTCGGAACCTATTATTCATTCTCTCCTTGAAATCTTCAAAATAATTGTCCATAATGCTTTTAAAATTTTCACCCATTTCAGCTACAAACTCACTAATCTGATAAAGAATGGGAATGTCTTTTCTCCATACTACTATTCCTTTTGATGGAAAGAATTTTTGAACATAGAAAAATAAATAGATTAATAGAGAACCAAACTTATAAGGATTATTCTTTGAGGTCCTTATGCTATCCATAATTTTATTTAGTTGTCTCAATAGTAATTCTAATAGATCAAATTCAAGGTTCTTCTTTACAATTTTGAAGGCCAAATCCACAGCTTCACAAGGTATATTGTTCAGTCAACTAGAGCTATAGATTTTGTGGGCAATGACATGAATACCAAATCTTAGTTCGACATCAGATATAGTGTTAACCTTTAAACCTCTACTATCCAACTAGGCTAGAGTTTTCTTCTGTAACTCCTCCTGACCTAGGGTTTTGGTAGTTTTTGCCTTGCTAAGCATAGGGAGACCCATGATTTTGTGAATCATCTTCTTTGTGATTCACACTGACTTCTCTAACCATAGTTGCCCATTGTGCACCCAACTCAAAATATACCTAATCCATTTGGTTTGGAAGCTTCTAGGCATATGCGAGATATGAGTTAAGCCTTTGGTTTCAAGATGCATGAATTCGGGTTTCAAAGAGCCATCTACACACATTTCTCCTAGGGCATTGTCCATCTCTAGGTTTCCAATTTCTTGAACATAACATTTGAAATGAGTGCAAATATCATTGATAAGAAGTACCTTAGGTGGAATTTGTGATTGAGCTCCATTCAGGTCGAGTAATTCTGCAATGGTCAGAACAATTTTGAAGTTGGGTGCTTTCCATTCTGTTCCCTTTACTAGCATTTCTGAACCTCTTTTCGCCTTGGTGGTGCTGCTACTCCCAGATGCCATTGCATCTCGGTAAGTGTAAGAAAATTATGAACAATTTTTCTGCTTTAAAATCGCTTGAAATCACTTGAAGTTTCTTGGAATTTTCTTGGGAATCATTGGAAATTTCTTAGCTCTAAAATTGCAATGAAGAATGAAATCGAATTCTGCCTTTTTGACAAAAAATTTCCATAAATGCTTGGTATGAAGGTAGATGAGATGACATAGTGTTTAACAGGCTATCATTTACTTTCTTGGTAGAAGCTTGCAACTCAGTGATCAAGCAAAAATTTTAGTTGTTACTGACCTAGCTTGGTAAGGTCTTCAACCGACTTCCCTCGGTAGATGCAACTCAGCAAAAGATATGTTTTCTTTGATCTTCATGTATCTGGAATACTAATTTGATCATTCCACTTTCTTACATTTGGAACTGCTCTAGATATAGCTTGATGATACAGTTCTAGATCTTTTATAAATCTAATTGGAAATGATGGAGTCACCCACTTCTTGAGTGACATTGCCATCACTTGAACTATCTTGCTCGGTAGATTTTGGAATCCACTATTGCCTCATTTGTTTTCAAATGTTTTCAGCTTTAGCTTTCTTTTCATCTTCAACTCTTCCTATATTCATGCAATTTTTAGCTATATGACCAAGTTCAGTGCATGTATAACATCTTACTATTGTGTCTCTTTTCCTCAAGTGATGCCTCAAGCAATCTTTACCAATGTGTCCATATTTTCCACAATAATGACATATGCACCAGGTATTGTAATCTCATCTAAAGATTGCCTTGACAAGTTGTTCAATTGGATTGAATGATTTGGATCTACATTGGAATGCCTTGTGACCATGCTTCTTGCACTTGTGACAATTTCTTTCAAATTTTGGCTTCTCCTTGCATTCATTAGCTTTATGACCATGCTGACTACAATTGTAGCATTTACCATTGAATTTACCTTTTCCATTGCTCAAAACTTATTTGATGTGTGACATAACTTACCATAGTGATTGCAAGTAGGTCTTTGATTCCTTTGGGCACCTTATTTGGAGGTTTCACCTTCTTCCTTGTAACCAAGTCCAGCTTTGCCTTTTTGTCTATGAAGATTTTGCTCACTTTGTTGATTTAATTATGTCATATCTGCTTGAGATTTCATCATTCTCTCATTGATTTTCTTTTCAATGATCAAGTCATTTTCCAAACTTTCATTGATTTCTCTTTTAGATCTCAAGTCACCTTTTAAGCTTTCATTGATTTGTCTTTCAGTGATGAAGTCATTCCTTAGATTTTCATTTTTAGATCTTAGATTTATGATTTCTTCATTTGCATTAGATAGTTGATTTACAAGATCTTCATGCTAAAGGGATTGACTATTTCTTACCTCTAAGTCTTCATTTTCCTTGTCTCTCTATTCCAAAACTTCACATAGCCTAATTGATTGAATTTCTTGTTCTCTTTTAAGCTTTCTTACTTCTTCTTGTAGAGAACCATTCTTTGCTAGGAGTTCCTTAATTGCCTTATTAGCTTCATTTGAACTGCTTGATGGTAAAAGGTCTTCAATATTTTCTTCAACATACTAATGATCATTCATTTGTCTTGCAAGTTCCTTTCTTCTCTTCGGGGATTGAGAAAGATGCTCCTTAGCTTCTTTGAGTTGAGCCATGACCAATTCTAGATCTAGCTTTTCACTTTCAATAGTTTTGTCAAGTCTGAATATCTCCATTGTCCTTGATCTTTGCTCAAGCTGTCAAACCTTATCCTGAGAACCACAAATATTTGATACCAATTGTTGGAAATATTCAAGATATGATAGGTTACTAAGAGGGGAGGGGTGAATCAGTAACTTCAAAAATTTAATCAATTCAACACTTTAACTATTCATCATTCATTCATCTAATCTACTACATAGATGAGAAATAAAAAATCCATAACACCTGTACACAGTGATTTGGTGACCCAGAAACCGTCCAAATAGAAAGTAAAACTAGGGTGGGCATGATACCCACAAAACTTCATTACTACACTATGAAGTTGGCCGGTTAACGCTTACATTGACCACTTCTGGTGATCTACCCTGTTAGGAGCAAAAAGGACTGCTAGGTCCACCTTGTTAGAGGATTTACAAACATACACTTAAGTATGCACTCTGTTCGGAGATTTATAAAAAGACTGTTAAGTCTACCCTGTTAAAGGATTTACAAAACTGATTCACCTATTAGGATGAAATAGTGGATCTACTTACAAACTTGATTTTTTGATTAGATCCTTGATGTATTGATCACCTTTTCTGACTAATGAATCTTTACTGCTCCTTTTAGACCTTGCTGAATACTCTGTTCTTTTGCTGATTCGCTTTCATTCTTATCAAAATATTACATGCCTATCTTGATATATTTCATATATAATACACCTTACAAATGATAATTACATATATACCATTCCAATAATTACAATTCTAAAGTCGACTAAAACACAAGTGAACAAAATATTACTAAGTCATCCAAACAGTAAATAACTCGGGTTCACTAAACTGACTTGGTGACCTAATAATACTCGGTGTCCACTGCATTACTCGGCATCGTCATGCACTCGGTAGAAGTGAAGGCTCGGTCCATACTAATCACCTAATGTATTTTTTAACTCGGTAACCATTGGAGACTCAGTAGATGTAGTGTCACTTGGTAAAAAGTGTATCCTTCATTTACCTTGCTTTCACTCGGTAAACACTGCGCTTGCATTACTCGGTAGGCACTGTGCTTTCATCACTCGGTAAACACTGTGAAGTTCGATGAACATTGTAAACTTGGTAGAAACTATTGGATTGCACATTTACTCTGTAGCTATACTCAATTTAGTTAATACTTGAATGCTCAGAGTGAACTGCGAAGCTCGGTTAACACTTAGAATGCTCGGTGTGAACTGCGAAGCTTGGTGTAAACTACTTAAGTGATGAATGTACAAGGTAACCACTGAATTCTTGGTATACATTATAGATTGAGTGATGAGCTCGATAGCTATATTGATATAGATAAGTGTTGTCACTAATGGCAATAATAACTTAATGCCAACAACTTGTGCTACAAGTTACATAGTGCATAACATGAACAATATGCATACATCGCAAAAAACATAACATTGTATATTTTTTAATTGGTTACCTCTACAAAAAACATATTATAAGTAATCAACACCTAATAAATTTATATTGATCATGTCATTGATCATATTCTTTATCCATATCATCATCATGAACATCATCATTATCACCCTCATTATCCAAATCGACATAATGACCATCATCAATATCATGATCATCAATATGACCATCATTGTTCTTGTCATCATCATCACTGCCATCATCATATTTTTCACCATCATCATCATCATTAATGCCATCACCATCATCATGAACATCTTCACCGTTGTCATCATCTCCTTCTTCATCTTCTTCATCATGAGCATCATCATCTTTGTATTCATCTTTGCCATCATCATCATCTACTTCATCTTCCACTTCTTCAGTATCTTCTTCTTCAATCACATTATATTTTAGTGGTCTTCCTCTTGGATCATGTCTAACAATAAATGACCAACCCAATTTATGTGGAATGCCAAAGTAAAATACTTGCTCAGAGTGGCTTCGAAGAACATAGGGCTCATTTCAAACTGGCTCAAATGACCTTGTATTAATAATTGTAAGTCCATTATCATGTTCAATGATAGTTCTATTAGGATCATTTTGATTCAGTCGTAGCATGTACCATTTGACACTGAATAGAACTTGTTTGAAGGAATTAATGTTGCACTTAATTATATCATCCAAAATGCCAATATATAGCATCTATTATTAGATTGTTGAGGATGCATGTTGTTTCTAGATGAAATATTGATGACCTCAAAGAGTATAGTTATCCTAGAATCACAAGTTCTCTTAGTCTCATCCACCTTTTTTATGCAAAATTTATGACCATTGAGGTACATAGCTCTATGGCGCTTGACCTATTATTTTTCAAATATGTCAAAATTATGCATCCATCCTTGTGTTGTTATAAACAAATGGGTCATGATAGATTAACTTATATATATCTTTCTACCTCTTAAACCATTTTCTAGATCAATTACCATTGGCATAACATTGGAATCTCCATTACAATGAGCTTCTTTAACCAATGAAGGAAAAATTTCACATGTTTGTTAAGATCATTCAATCCATACCATCATCCAATCAATATTGTTTGCAATATACAAATGAAATGCATCCCACTCACAAGAAATTGTATAAAATAAATAGACCAGTTAGAAAAAACTTATATTGATGATGCATAAGAATTATTTAACTATAGTAACATCTTATAATTACCTCTCACTTTCCTCAATCTACCTTTCCTCATCAAGTGCTTCCCTTCAAATTTGTTCATCGAGTTGGGATCCCAAATGCAATCTACACAGATCTTGATGTAAATTTGGGAAGATATTCATTAATGTACACCATGGTCTGCTAGACCATATATCCCTCAACCATGGAAACCTCAAGACATGCTCTCTGTTGAGCCAAGCCCTTCGAAAATTTCAAGTGCATCTCAACCATCCACATTGACCTAGTTGGTACAAGTCCACACAATTCAATCTCCTCAACTAGATATATGAGGTAGTGTTCTTGTGCATTGAAAAAAGTTGAAGGTAGACACTTTCGCATATCACACAAAAGATGAGGAATTCTTCTCTTCCATTGCTTTATTTCTTTTTTATCAATTTCTTTAGATGACAACCACCTAAAAGATATTCATCATGCAAAAATATATTAACAAGACTAATAACACTTCTATACAACAAATCTAACAAATAACACTTCTAACCTTATGTATTTCCCAAGATTATATATAATTTGTTTGACACTCATGCTGTCAAATTTGTGTGGGAGAGATGGAGGTAGAATGTACTACAATAATGATAAAATGAACTTTTCAATATATTATAAAATAAAATAATCAAAAGTACATGATGTTTTACAAATTTATTTTAAATAGAGAAGAACATGACTTACCTTGATGAAGGTATGTCAATCATGTGTTCTCAATCCTAACCCAAAATCACCTTTCCTTGTTATGAAACTTCTTGTATTTACAGCAAAACCTACAAGAAATTTAGTTTTTTTATGACTTCAAATATGGCATCAGTTTTTTGTTGCATTAATAACCAAGGAATGGCACTTGTATTAATCTAGTTTCTATTTCTATTTGATTCAAGGAAAAACTTCAATGCATGATTAGACTCATCAATCTCATTAAAAATTTTGACCAATTTTTCTTTTTCACACCTTCCATATAATATTTTCCATAGTGTCTCTATTACATTCTTTCTAATATGTATAGCATTAAACAAATGCATGATTACGAGGTGCTTGTAGTACAACAACCTACTAAATTGTCTAGGATAGCTTTTAAGTCCTTTTGGACATTGCTCATCAATCCCTTGACAAACTTCATGAACATCAATTATATCATTAGTAACTAAAAGATAGTATCCAAATTTAAATTTCATATGAAAGCCTACATCAGATGGAATGACATTATCATGATGATTCATTCTATTGTATTCCAACTTCCACATGTGAGGCGTCATTCTTTGTGGTTTTGATGTTGTCTCCTCTTTCCTATTGAAAATATGTTTTTTTGACAATTTGATACTTATGATTTTTGTGGAGAAATTTCATATGCTCATCTAACACCTACTTTCCTAAAGTTTTTGAATGGTGAGATTTCATATTTGGACCACAAATTGAACATGCAAATTTTCCCTTTGTATGAAGACCTACAAGATCATGTATAATTGGATGATATGTGTACTATAAGATTCATATTTACAATTATCACACACAACTTAACATACAACAAAAAAATATGTGTTAGTAGTTTTACATACAACAAAAATATGTTAGTCCAAGGACATCATGTACTATCCATACAAGCATTGCACAGAATTGAAATTTCCTTTTACCAATTGGTCTAGAGATGTCATACATAATGACCCCATTCTATAACTCTAACAACTCACCCATCAAGGGCTCAATATATACATTCATATATTTCACTTGGTACTTACCTAGTTGAATGAACATAAACAAAATATAATTATCACAACTATTTTGATACTATGTTTATAAATTAATTTATATTACTATTAAATGGAAAAATACCTAGTACAATTATTGCCAATATTATGTGCTCCTTCTTTACAAACATCCAAGGAGGAATGTTATTGTTAATAACAAAAAAGGGCAAGACTGAGTAAATATATCCCATCTATCCAAACTGATTGACACTATCTGCTACCAATGAAAGCTTTAGATTATGAGGTTCTTCGTTAAATAATGGCAACCTATCTTCTTAAATGTAGAACCATCCATAGTAATTCACATAATATCATCTTGACTTCTATTGAATGCATGGTAATCCATAAACTATGCCAAGCTAGTACACCTAAATAATCATTGCAGATGTGGAATAATAGGAATGTATTAAAGAACCTTACAAGGCACCTTTTTCATTATTTGATCTAGTTGATATCTACTAATGTGAAAATTAGGGAATTTTTTTGCAAATTCATGTTTTTTATGATATATAATATGATCATCGGGACATGCATGCATTATTTGATACTCCATTCTAATATCTTTCATAATGGTCAATAATTCTCAGTAAGAGCAAGATAGAATGTTTGATGGTGGTAAAAAACACTCACCTATCAACCTATGGAAAAAGATTGTTATTAATATAAATAAAATTAATGGTACACTAACATAGAAGATGAAAAAAATGATACTATACCTTAGCATAAGTGAGATTGCTACATTGGATAGACCATTCATAACCTTGCAATTTACTAGTAATAAGATAGTGGAGAGAAGTGTTGTTTTGGAGCCTTGGTACAAGGGCTCATATGCCTTTTCAATCATAGGTATATCAAGGTTTTCGTCATCATCATCATTAGATGCACAACTATCATCATCTTCATCATTTTCATCAATTGAGTTGGTAAAATCTTCTTCAATCGTGTTCTCTAGCACATTATCAATTGCACCAATACCAATATCTTCAATTTTGTTCTTTGCCTTGGGATCATTTTCTTCCATGGGATCATTACCTTCTACTTCGATATTCACAGCTCGATGTTCCACTAGTTTGAAATCTACATTCACCAAAGGACAAAAATCCTTTCTCCCTTTAATGTGATCATGTTACCTACAATGTCTGTGAGCTATTGTGATTAGAATTCTTTGATTCTTTAAACCCTTGCAATTTTTGCAAGGAAAATAAAAATTTCCATCACTATTTCTTTTGAATTGAGGCCATGATATAGAAATCATCTCCTTATTTTGTTTTGGGTTCATATTGTTAGGCATGGACTTTCTTCACAAGAAAATATTCGGGCTATAAAATAATACCAAATATAAGCACACAAGCATTAGTAGTATCTTGTATATAATTGATAATAATTAAATAATTAAATATTACTATCTCTTTAGTAAAGAAGGCATCTAAAAAAATCAAATGAATTATACAATATAAATATTGGCATTGATTTTGAACAATATTATATATTGGCACTGATCAAGAAACACTGGGGGGTAGAATAAACTTGACTTTCTAAGATGCACGGCATAACACCAAGGTCTTCCCAAAAAAAGGTACATAAATAGGGGTATCTATAATAACTAAACATACTTTAATATGTAAGATAATGATGTTTATTTATTTATTATAAATATTATCAAAGTCATATATAACAATATTATCAAGTTTAATGGTTGAAATATCAGCTTTGGTCTCTTTCAATATGTTCATACTAAAAACATTTAACCCATACCCATTATCAATTAAGGTCCTATGAATGTGATTACCATTAACAAGGACAATTAGCATAAGGGAATCACATTGATCTTGAAATTCTTTAGGAGGTAAATAATCTTGACTAAACATGATTTTAGGTGGGATAGGAGTAGCATTCATGCATTGGAAAAAAGGAATGTAGTTTATCTATAATGGGAGGTGGAGTTGGAAGAGTAGTTAAATATATTTGCAAGGCTTCATGATATATAGGAGAAGTTTCAACTTTCCAAAGAGAGATCTTACTAAAGTATTACATAATTTCTCTACCATGTCATACTCCTTTCTAATATATTGAGGAAGATGAGGTGGAGGAGGAAGAATAGATTGAGAAGGTGGGAGAGAAGTGGGAATTTTTAGAAATATTAAGAAAGGCTAAGTTACTGAGAGGGGAGGGGTGAATTAGTAACTCTTAAAACTTTTATCCCAATTAGCAAATAATCCTTTATGTGAATTTTGATCTAACTGCATGCATGAAAAATTGAAAACATGAAAGCATACATAACACTTTAACACAAGATTTGGTGACCCAAAAACCTTCCAAATAGAAAGCAAAACTAGGGTAGGGATGATACCCACAAGCTTTAGTATTGTAGTATAAAGTTGGCCTGTTAAAGCTTACATTGATCACATCTGATTATCTGCCATGTTAGGAGCAATAAGGATTGCTAGGTCCACCTTGTTAAATGATCTACAAACATACAATGAAGTATGCACTTGGTAAAGAGATTTACATAAGACCATTAGGTCTACCTTGTTAAAGGATTTGGCTGATCGACCTATTAGGATGAAGTAGTAGCTAATCTCTGATCTACAACTTGGTTTGCTGAGTGAGATTCCTTTGTGTGTACAAATCATCTTACTATGATAGGTATATCTTTGTTGCTCCTTATACTATTGTAGCCTTTGTAATTCGCTCTTTTGTTCTTCTCTTATTTCATTTTATTACATTGCATTCTTTTCTCATACATGGATGTGATACAGTACATTTCATATATACCAATCCAATTATACAATTACAAAGTCGAACACAATACTAGTTTACACAAGTATTACAAAGTTGGCTTAAATGTAGACACACATGTTCTAAAGACTGACTCAATAAGGTTCTGATACTTGACATCCACTATCAATGCTCAACATCATAATGCACTTAGTAGACATAGAAGCTTGGTCCATATTGATCACTTTCAAGTAGACTTGAATGTGGTCTGCACTGGTGACTTGGTGAGTACTATGAAACTTAGCATATAAATTGAATCACTTGATTCACACTGCCTGGCTCAGTCAATGCTTCCACTACGATCTCAGTATAAACTGAATCACTTGGTTAATACTAAATAGCTCAGTTAACATTGAACTTGCATCATATCAACTATGAACTTGGTAAGCATTGCACAACTTAGTTTGCACTAGTAAACTCAACATACACTGAGATGGTCGATTTACACTACTGATCTTCACAATAGTTATAACTACTTAGCACATACTAAAATTTTTCCAAAGGACTTGATAGCAACTGTAGAACTCGGTAAAAACTAAAATACTTAGTTAAGACTACTAAATGTACAATAAGCTCGGTAGATAGTCGCAATCTGAATAAGTGTATGTCACTAATAACAAACTTGATTGTTATGTCAACAATATCCCCCTTTGGCATTAGTGATAAAAACACTTATCAACCAAAACTAAGTTCAAAATAAAATTTCTTGAATACCTTTATCCATCACCTTGTGATTCTAACTCGATAGAGTATACTATTTTCAAGATTTTTCAAAATTGGTTTTCTAAGATATATTTCTGTACATGGTAAGGTTCCTCCATAGTATAATATGCAGTATACTATAAATCTCAATACATCTCCTTTTTGTATACAATATACACTTGTTGTACACTCTTCTTTCAATATTTTGTTATTCATTTTTTCTCACATCTTTCTCATATCTTCTCCCCCTTTTTGACATTAATGCCAAAGATTTATGTTACATATTTACATAGTAATGAGACAAGAAGTCTAAATATACCTTCAGTATGAGTGCTAAAGTCTTCTCCTAGTTTTTTGACAACTCAATCATGTGGTCTACAATGGAGAAATTATTATCATGGATGAGCATTTTTAAATGTGCAATATGCTTCTATAGTGCATCCATGTTAGGGAGAATCACATTCTATATATCTACCAATGTAGATTTGATTCTTGCCTCTTCTCTGAGTAATTTTGTCTACATGTCAGTCAAAAATCTAATCTTGTTCAAATGGGAAAACCTTAAGCTCGGGTCAAGCTACAATTTTTGTGCACTTTCCTTAAGATCTTCATCAATCTTGGACAATTCATCCTTTATTTCTTTTGTAAAATTTGAAATATTACACAATTTACCAAAAAGTAATGACACATTTGTACATGAAGCTTCTAGAGAACCCACAAAAGTATATAATTCTACTTGGTAGATGGAAATTTGTTGAGAAATGAACTCTAACACTTTATTCTCAAACTTTTTCTCTACTTTCTATAATAATTTCTCTTGTCCATCCAAGTCTTCATTATACTTTTGGACTACCTCTACCAAATGATAAAAAAATGGTTGAGAAGTATCAACCTCTATAATTAGAGCTTCTTCCAAAATATTCTTGGCATCCTCAATGATTTTGAATTCCTTGTCTCTTTCCTCTCTAAGCCTTTACTGCTTGGCTTTCTTTTGGAGAAGTTTGCCGAAGGTCTGCATCTAATCTAGATTGAGTTTGGATATGTCCCAATTTGGAATCACAATTTCCTCATCAAGATCTATATCCTCCTCCTCTTATTTTCCTTTGCTTAAAAATTTTGTTCTCAATTGAGGCTTGGTCTCAAATGTCCTTGCACTTATTGCTTGTGTACTAGGAATGGAAACAATAGTTGAAATAGTAGGACTTGCCACAAAAATTGTTACTGCACTCATTGAACTAGTGGTATAAATATCTGTAGTATCCAAAAATTTTGTGTCCAAAACTGATGTATCCAACATAGTTAAAGAGGGAAGGGTTTGCAACTTGATAGATGAAGTGGAGGTCACTTTAGTCAATGTTGTGTTGAGTTGGATTGGTGCAAGGATTGATTGGATGCATGTTCCTGTAGTGCTGGTCATAGTCAATCCTATTGAGGTTGTCTCCATGCTTGATGTTGTCAATATTTATCTTGGAGAGTGAGGAAGTAAGGCTATGACTACTGCAACAATCTTAACTGGGTCAGTTTCCTCTACATCTTGTTTATCTTCCTTGGTGGCCTCTTGCTCTTGTTCCTCTTCATCATCAATATTATCAAAATGAGTTACATCTTTATCATCTTTCTCTTCATCCTTTTCTTCATGATCATCAACATCATCTTTATCAATGAAACTTACAAAAAAATCACTTAGTTTGTGAGAAAGATGGATATTCTTCCATGTATTTGTGGCATTCTTCACAACATGCTCAATATCCTTCATCAGTAACAGACAAGTGTTGAATCTTAAAGTTTATTTTTCTTCATTTTTCTTCAAAGATTCTTCCACTTCCCTGTCAAATAAGCTTGGCATAATTTGCCTCAAGGTTTTCTCATAGATTTTGTTAGTAGTTTGCATGAAAAATTCCCATCTTGGCTTGATCTTATCCATTAAAACACTCAGGATCTATAGTGCAAGCTGGTTTGGTTAGTATTTCCACTTAACCATTTTGTCTATCACCAAATCTTCAATCTACTTCTACTCTTCTTCAATCTTGATCTCATATTTTAATTCCTTGAAATTGGCTATGACAACCCTTGACTCCAAATCTTTCAATTTTTCTTGGAAGGTGGGTGGAGGTTTTCTAAATATTATGTATCCTCCTTCCTTGTTTTATTTCTTCCTGGAGGATCTTCTGTTGAACACTACATTGGATGGCTTAGTAGGTTTGGTCACGATTATCTTACTCTTCTTCTTTAGTGGCTCTTCCTCTGCTAACTTTTCCTAATCCCCTGCTTCTTCATCCACACCTTTTCCCTTGGTTAACAAAAGAGTAAAACTTGTTTTCAACTTGGCAATCCTTTTCTTGCCTTTGTTCACTACTTGATGGAGCTTAATCTCCAGTTCTATCCTAGCCTTGGCTTCATCATATGTGCCAAAATAGGCTACCTTGGGAAAAAATGGCTCATTTATTAATTCCTCAATTATATCTTTTATTTCATCAATGTTAACCTCATATCCAAGAGGTCTTACCCATGTAATTCTAGGCCTAATTGTCTGAATGTACACCTTGTCACTGTCTACCATAAAATAAACATCATCTTTATAATCCTCTACTAGTTTCTTGGGGATCTAGAATATATTATTCATTTTTTCCTTGAATGAATCAAAATAATTATCCATGATAATATTATAATTTTCTCTCATTTCAGCAATGTACTCATTAATTTGATAGAGTATTGGCACATCTTTCCTCCAAACAACAATGCCTTTTGATGGAAATAATTTCTAAACATAGAAGAATAAACATGTCAAAGTGAGCCAAAATTACATGGATTATTCTTTTATGTCCTAATGCTTTCCATGTTCTTGTTGAATTGATTCAATAGTAACTCGGCAAGGTCAAGAGATAGGTTGTTCTTGACTACCTTGTATGCCAAGTCTACTGACTCTTGTTCTTACATGGATTGTTCTTTTATGTCTTTATGCTTTCCATTTTTTTGTTGAACTGATTCAACAGTAACTTAGCAAGGTCAAGAGATAGGTTGTTCTTGACTACCTTGTATGCCAAGTCTACTACCTCACATGATATATTGTTCAACCTGCTCAAACTATAGATCTTGTGGGAAATTATATGAATGCCAAACTTCAATTCCATATCAGTTACGTTGCTTATCTTCATACCTCTTCCATCCTACTTGGCTAGGGTTTTCTTCTCCAATTCAACTTGACCTATGGTTTTGTTTGTCTAAGCTTTTGCCAACATTGGGTGACTACAGATCCTATGGATCATCTTCTTAGTGATCAAAATTGGTTTCTCTAACCATAATTTATTGTTATGCACATAACTAAGGATAAACCTTATCCATTTCACTTGGAAGTCTCATGGCATGTGCGAAATATGTGTTAAACCTTTTTCCTTGAGATGTTGATGCTTAGGTTTCAACACACAATCAATGCATAACTCCTTTAAACATTCATCCATTTCTAGAGTTCCTATATCTTGTATAGCACATTTGAAATGCAAATGAATATCATTAATCAATAGTACCTTACAAGGGATTTGAGACTGTGCTCCATTCAAATCTAGGGTTTCCACAATGGTAGGTGTTAGCTTGAAGTCTGGTGCTTTCCATTCAACTCCATAAACCAACATATCTAAACCTCATTTCTCTATGCTACTATTGGATGTCATCTTCTCTCAATAGGGTTTGAAAGAATTTGAAAACAATTTTCTCAAATTTCTTGAATGCTCTTGAAGATCACTTAGCACAAATATCTCTTGAAAATTCATGATGAAAATGATTTCAATTTCACTACCTTTATCAAAATTTTTTGCAAATGCTTGGTAGAATGTTAGATCAAATTGGCAGACTATCATCCAATTCCTTTTATTGAACACTTAGTGAAGTCTTCATGACTCAGTAACCATATGAATTTTAGTTACTTCTGACCTCACTCGGTAGAGTTTGTGACCCAACCTTGCTTGGTAAGATAGTAACCTGACCTTGCTCGGTGATAACTTTCATCAGATGCTCAATGATCCCTTTTTGCATCTTGAATGCTGATTTGGATCTTTTTGTCATGTCAACTAGAACTATTTTAGATATCTTCTCTATTAGACTAGTTCCAGTTCTCCTTTTGAGAAATCAAGTAGAAATGGTGGAGTCACCCAATTCTTGAGTGACTTGTTCATCATTGTTTGGACTTGCATTCTTGGTAGACTTTGGAACCCATTGCTATCTCATCTAATTTCTAATGTTATAAAGCTTTACCTTTTTTTCATCTTCAATTCTTCCAGTATTCATGCATTTATTGGCAAGATGGCCAAGTTCTATACAAATGAAACATCTTTTGGTGGTATCCATTTTTCTCATGTGATGCATTACACAATTCATTCCAATATGTCCAAATTCTTCACAGTAATGACATCTGCACTAGGTGTTGTAGTCCCAACCAAATATAGCTTTTACAATTGGTTCCACTAGATTCAATATCTTGGTTTTTCATTTTGATGACTTGTGTCCATGTTTTTTACATTTGTGACATTTTCCTTCAAATCTTGGTTTCTCTTTGTTCATGTATGTTAGGGATTTCATAATTCTTTCATGGATTTTCCTTTCAGAGTTTAGATCATTCTACAATCTTTCATTTTTTCATCTTAGATGTATGATTTCTTCATTTGCATTAGTGAGTTGATTAATGGAGTTAGTTTGCTGAAGGGATAGATGTTGAATCTCATTATCTTTTCCTTCTATTTCTTCTTTTATCTTGTTTTTCTCTTCCATGACTTCACATAGCCTTACTGATTGAATTTCTTGCTCTCCTTTTAGTTTTCTCACTTCTTCTTGTAGTGAACCATTATTTTGTAAGAGTTCTTTGATTGCTTCATTTTCTTCATCTGAGTTGCTTGTTGAATGAAAGTCTTCAATTCTTTCTTCAATGTAGAGATAATCATTCATTTGAATTGCAAGATCCTTTCTTCTTTTTAGGGATTAAGAGAGTTACTCCTTTACTTTCTTGAGTTGGGCAATAGCCATTTCCAAATCTACCTTCTCATTGTCACTAGCTTTGTCAAGTCTAAATATCTCCATGTCCTTTGATATTTTCTCAAGTTGTTAAGCTTTCTCTGAGAACCACAATGCTCTGATACCAATTTTTGGAAATATTAAGAAATGCTAAGTTATTGAGAGGGGAGGGGTGAATCAATAACTCATAAAAAAATTATCCCAATTAGGAAATAATCCTTTATGTGAATTCTAATCTAACTACATGCATGAGAAAATAAAAACATGAAAGGATATTGTCATGTCCCCTTTTCAAATAATTAAAAAATAATAATCTTTGCTAAGGCAGGCAGGCCCAAGAAAGTGAAGTTTCAAAAAAAGGGGGTTAATCTTTGGAAACCGTTGGACTAATAAATGAAAATTATTATTAAAATATGTTTCATTAACCTCTCTTGGACGTGAGTTACGGTTATGCCCCCTTTTAAGGGGTTTGGAGGCATTTTGGGCTGATTCCAGAACTTGATTTTTGCTCATTCTTTGTTATTCTTCAGAGGCTACCAAACCTGTGGAGAAGGAGACCCAAGAGCGGGAGTTTGCAGGTTTCCAGAGAGACCCAAGAATGGGAGTTTGTAGTTTTCTAGGAAGGCTAAGGATGGGAGTTTGAAGCCATTCCATGTGCATGCTCATACAAAGTTTTCCTTTGTGCTGAACAGTGCAGATTGGTGGATTTTCGGGTGTGTTTTTTGTATGAGTTTGGTGTTTTCAATTGAGTATTTCATATCAGTTTGGGTTGCTTCTGTATTTCAGACTTTAAGATGTTAAAATATATCTGAATATATGTATTGGGATGTGATTAAACTTCAGAGATAGATTATTAGTGTTTTTGTGGTGTTTCCGGGCATTTTTGTGTTAATTTTGAGAGCCCGATGAGCATAGTTTTTGTCCTACATTTGTGAACTGTTGTGTAAAGGCTATATGGATCTGGAAATGTCATTTTGTAGGTTGTTATGCTGCTGAAATTTCTGTAAAAATTTTCATTTTCAGATTTATTAATAATTTGTGAAGTTGTGAAGCTTTTGGCACTATTTTCAGCATACCCGATTTGGGGTTTCTTGAGAAATTTGGTGGATCTTTGTGATATTAGTTGTTTGATCTTAAAGATCTGATTAGAGGTTGGAAATATCATGTAAAATTAGAAAAGGGACATTTCAGTGGTATCAGAGCCATGATCTTGCCAGCCTGAGGGTTTGTAGAAGTTTGCATGTCAGTTTTGACAACTACCCAGATCTTGCATTTCAGTTTTGAGAACTACCCAAATCTTGCATGTCATAATTTATGGTTGCATGTTGCTTCTAATCAGCTGCATGTAAAAATTTATGGTTGCATGCTACTTCTAATCATTTTTGTGTTAGTTCTTGGTGAATTTGGTGGTTGTAGAAGTTTGCATGTCAGTTTTGACAACTACCCAGATCTTGCATGTTAGTTTTGACAACTACCCAGATCTTGCATGTCAGTTTTGACAACTACCCAGATCTTGCATGTCATAATTTATGATTGCATGTTGCTTCTAATCAGGTGCATGTCAAAATTTATGGTTGCATGCTACTTCTAATCATTTGCATGTTAGTTCTTGGTGAATTTGGTGGTTGCATGTTGCTTCTAATCAGTTGCATGTCAAAATCTATAGTTGCATGCTACTTCCTATAATTTGCATGTTAGTTCTTGGTGTTTGAAGAAGTTATATCCTATTTCAGTTACACTCTACTCTATCCTAAATGGATAGGTATAGTATAGAGTCTCAGAGGAAACGTTCTTGGACAATTGATATCCAGAGTCAAAACAGTAGAAAGGATGGTTATTTAGACATTCGAGATAAACTTATGAAAATAAGCCATGACATGTCTAAACAGTTGGTTGAGCACCACCGTATAATGAATGACATTTTTTCCGACCCAGCTAAGGTGGATAAGTTGATTGGATTTCTATTTGGCATATTTTCTCACAGGACAGATGACACAATTCCCAAGAAGTTGCATGAGGAGTTTGAGAAACTAGCTGATAGCCAAGTAGAGGTCTCAGATTCTACTCTGCCACAGGAGGTGGTGGGAAAGGATATTACACAGATTGATAGTAATGGTCAACTTGATACTCAAATTGAGACAATTGTTTATAGGTCATCAAAGGGTGATGCCACAGGTATTCAGGATGGTATAGTTACAACAGGCAATGACTATAGTGTAGTGGGTTCAGATGATGATTATGAGGATGTTGTTGTGTAGGATGGTGAGATACCTGGTAGAGATGAGTAGACATTGAGCATTCATGACTTTACTGAGAAAGAGTACCAGGCACAGTTAGATGCTTCATCACATGAGGTTGAGGCTGGTAGTACTTCACATGATTTGTCCAACCAGCTGAAGGTGAACAAAGATAGTATTGTGACTTCATTATCTCATCATGATAGGTATGTGGAGTTAGTTGGTATTGGTCATATTACTCAGGTGAGGAGTTTTCTTGAGTTACCAGTTGATTCTAGTTTACGGATATGGACTCGAGATTGTTATATTGGTGTTTGGGATTCAGTTGACTGGAGATCTTTAACACTTTTTGGTAGCAATGTTTGTTTGGGTGCTATCATGGAGTTGATTAGTAGATTACACGATGTTGTCTTTTCTTGTGCCAGTATCTTGTCTAATGTTGGTATTAGTTTTTATACACCGATGTTGGGCTTTGTTCATATATCTAGTCGACCATACTTGCTGGAATGTGTTGATGATATTTCATATTTGGCAGTGTGTATAGATGAGTCCCAGGATCATATCGGCATTGATGACATCCAAGAGGATGCAGTGGGCAGTTTTGAAGACTTAGTTTCCTTGGGTATAAAGGAGTTGGACAGCAATGCTAATATTTTTGATACTCCGTATGTTGATATGAGCTTTAGATTTGATTGACACGATATGGATGGTAATACTCTAGAGACTAGTAACTTTGAGGATACTCTTTTAGACAATGCATCAGAGGAGGTTTGTAGGAGATAGTCAAGCCAGTGCCATCATGTGTCTAATCAGTTGAGAGTTAGTGACCGAGACATTGCTATCACTTGCCAGCATTTCGATGCTGCTCGTCAGTTGTTAGCAGTTTATGGATGGGGTTCTCCTACTAGTGATGAGCAGGAAGGCAGTTATCTTTCCTTGACAGAGATCCACTCTTTATGGGAGGCTATTCGGATTTTGAGACAGAATTATATGCAGTTGCTAGCTAACAGAGATTATCTTATGGAGTGGGGCAGTACAGCATATGATGCATTGTTGGCCAAGGAAGATGAGGTGAGTGAGCTTACTGAGCAGCTTGAGGTGACTTCTGAGATTCTTGAGAGTACATAGTTGGCTTTCAAGGAGTCACAGTTTCATTTGGCTAAGGTGACCATGGAGTTAGAGCGACTACAGTCTTTACCTAATTTTATACAGTCACAAGCTATGGTGTTTGGTGATTCGAGGATGTCCATGGCCGAGATTGTCAGAGACAGTGGAGATGGGGATGCATCCATCCTTGATACTAACATTGGCATATCAGGTTCATTCCCACTAGAGTTAGGTTTAGTTGAGTTGGGTGTTATAGCAGATTGTTGTATGCCTAACATGGTGGTGGCCTCTAGTACTGATGGCACAAAGACTAGAGATGTATCAAAGATCGTGTGTGATGTTGGTGAGTCGACAGTTGGCATGGTTCCTGCTAGTAATACAACTCCCTTGGTGATATCTTTGGAGGTAGTAGTCAGTTCCAACATGGTTAATGATCAATTGCAGTTAGTTTCATCTGGATTACAATCTGAGCCACTGACTGAGATTGGTGCATTCTATCGGCATTACACTATGAGGTACGCTCATCGATTTACCTTTGATGACCATGTTGATGAGATTATGATAAAGATATGTACTTTGGTTCCTAGTGCTTATCATCAGTTATGGAATAGTTTGATGCCTTGGGATGAGAGTTGTGATGGGCATGACATGGCGATAGGTCTTGCAGTTGATAGCTTGATAATACATGACTTAGAGCAAGAGTTTTGGAGTGATGCTTTAGCAGGTGTTGTTATTGATTCTACTCCTTTGGCTATGACATCTCCTGACTTAGCTAGTGATCAGTCACAGTGGGTTATATCACTTGTTCATGGTGAGTTGTTGACTGAGGTTGGTTTTTTTAATCAATATTATATTGTAGGGTATGTACATAAATTAGCAATTGATCCTTGTGTTGAGGAGTTGATGGCAGAAAAATTTGGTTTGGGTTCCATTTCTTGTTGTTTATCTTGTGATGGCTTTTCACCATCAAGGGTGCATGGGAGTTATGGTTATGAGACAGTGGCCGATGATCTACAGAGTTGTGTTGACTATAGGAGTTGTACAGTGTGTGGATTCTACATACTTGGTATAGTTTCATTTGAGAGCATTCACCATTATTGTAGAGTTGGATTGTACATTCCATATAGGCCACTGGGATGCATTGATGGTATTTACTGTGTTGGTGGTTTGATTAGTCCACTTTACTTGGGTTTTGATGTTCTAAGAGTTTGTGTCTTGTGGGTTTCTAACTGTAGAAGTTGTGATTTTGGAGTTTGGTTGAGCTATAATTGTCAGTTTGATTATGGATTCCTCTTGGTCATATTGCAAAGGATATTGCAGGAGCCTGTGTTAATTGGTAGTAGTATAGTTCATGACTACATTTGGGATCCAGGTGGATTGATTGGTTTATTGTTCAGCCATTGCTTGAGGACAAGCAATTTTTGGGAGGGGAGGAATTTTCATGTCCCCTTTTCAAATAATTAAAAAATAATAATCTTTGCTAAGGCAGGCAGGCCCAAGAAAGTGAAGTTTCAAAAAAAGGGGGTTAATCTTTGGAAACCGTTGGACTAATAAATGAAAATTATTATTAAAATATGTTTCATTAACCTCTCTTGGACGTGATTTATGGTTATGCCCTCTTTTAAGGGGTTTGGAGGCATTTTGGGCTGATTCCAGAACTTGATTTTTGCTCATTCTTTGTTATTCTTCAAAGGCTGCCAAACCTGTGGAGAAGGAGACACAAGAACGGGAGTTTGCAGGTTTCCAGAGAGACCCAAGAACGAGAGTTTGTAGGTTTCTAGGAAGGCTAAGGATGGGAGTTTGAAGCCATTCCATGTGCATGCTCATACAGAGTTTTTCTTTGTGCTGAACAGTGCAGATTGGTGGGTTTTCGGGTGTGTTTTTTGTATGAGTTTGGTGTTTTCAGTTGAGTATTTCATATCAGTTTGGGTTGCTACTATATTTCATACTTTAAGATGTTAAAATAGAGCTGAATATATGTATTGGGATGTGATTAAACTTCAGAGATAGATTATTAGTGTTTTTGTGGTGTTTTCGGGCATTTTTGTGTTAATTTTGGGAGCCCGATGAGCATAGTTTTTGTCCTACATTTGTGAACTGTTGTGTAAAGGCTATACAGATCTGAAAATTTTATTTTGTAGGCTGTTATTCTGCTGAAATTTTTGTAAAAATTTCCATTTTCAGATTTATTAATAATTTGTGAAGTTGTGAAGCTTTTGGCACTATTTTCAGCATACCCAATTTGGGGTTTCTTGAAAAATTTGGTGGATCTTTGTGATATTAGTTGTTTGATCTTAAAGATCTGATTAGAGGTTGGAAATATCATGTAAAATCAGAAAAGGGACATTTCAGATACATAACACTTTAACACAAGATTTGGTGACCTAAAAACTGTCCAAATAGAAAGTAAAATTGGGGTGGGGATGATACCCATAAGATTTAGTATTGTAGTATAAAGTTGGCCTATTAAGGCTTACATTGATCACTTCTGATGATCTTCCTTGTTAGGAGCAATAAGGACTGCTAGGTCCACCTTGTTAAAGGATTTACAAACATACAATAAAGTATGCACTCGGTAAAGAGATTCACATAAGAATATTAGGTCTACCTTGTTAAAGGATTTAACTGATCCACCTATTAGGATAAAGCAATAGCTGATCTATAATCTGCAACTTTGTTTGTTGAGTGAGATTCCTTTGTGTGTATAAATCACCTTACTGTGATAGGTATATCTTTGTTGCTCCTTATATTACTATAGCCTTTGTAATTCTCTCTTTTTTTCTTCTCTAATTGCATTTTATTACATTGCATTCTTTTCTCATATATTGGATGTGAGACAATACATTTCATACATACCAATCCAATTATACAATTACAAAGTTGGTCAAAATACCAGTTTACACAAGTATTACAAATTTAGCTCAAATGTAGACACTTGAGTTTTGAAGACTAACTCGGTGAGATTCTGATGCTCAGCATTCATTGTCAATTCTCATCATCATCATGCACTCAGTACACATAGAAGGTTGGTCCATATTGATCACTTAAAAGTAGTCTTGAACTTGGATTGCACTGGTGACTTGGTGAATACTATGAAACTCAGCATACAAACTAAAGCACTTGATTCACACTGCCTGGCATGATTAATGCTTCTACTATGAGCTTGGTATAAATTGAATCACTTGGTTAACTGTAAGGCCCACACTAGCACCCTATTCTAGATCTGGATGAAATAAATATGGTTAGGAGTTAAGTGAGTTATGATTTACATTTTATTTTTTTACTAACAATAATTTAAGGGATTCTATAGGAGACTAATGTAGATTTTTATACTCTATCTAGTACTAGTAGGTTGATAAGATAAGACCACATGGAAATGAGATTTAAAATGTCCAAGACAAGAACCTAATCATGAGACACTATGGATGATCTACTAGGTAGTTAGGAAGGATAAAATAACATTCAACCTACTAATAATAACTATGAGCATAGGTTATGATGATAATCTAACATATGGTTATGTTTGAAATCGGTGCTAAATTATTATGACATAATTATTGAAACATTCTAATAGTTTGTGGAGTTAAACTTGAAAAATCACACAAAACCCTCATAATGTGATAAAGTGATATTGCTAGGAATGTTACTATGTTTAACTTTATGTTTAACTTGACCCAAAGTTACCAGTTAAGTGATCTGCACATATCCATTTTATATTTTTTGTAAGATTCACTAAAGATGGCTTAGAATTTTATTGTTATGAGAAAAGAGTTGTGATGATACTCTGATTGAAAATGATTTATATTAAGAAAGATTACTGTTGATACACATGTTCGATATTTCAATGTTTTAAATATTTTATGAGAATGATAATGTAATGTTTTGAATATTCACTTAGATGAAAGTTAAATGGAATATGACATTGCAATGTTTTATTGATAGTACTTAGAACAGAAATGGTTAGATGATACTTAATTGTATACGTTAATGAGAAGTATGAGATAGTGGATTTATGTTGTACATGTATGTATGTATCCTACATTATCTTATTGGGTTACTAATGTTTAAGTTGAGTGTGCAGGAAAGTGGAACCATGGAGATTAATAGGGGAACAAGGTTCAATCTTATGTGAACATGATTAAGCCAAGGTGAATATTTGGAAGATTCTAAACCTTGTTGTATTGTGTTTATTTCATAATGTGACTATGCATGAGTGTTATAGAGAAAGAGCATGATTAATTAGAGACATGTCATCATGATGTGAAAAAAAATTTAACGTGTGCGTGTGCATGTGTGTGTGTCATTTGACACTTGTGTTGTTTATGTGTAAATGACATGTCAGATAGGATACTTTGGCATGAAGTTACTTAACCTAAGCTTAATCCTCATTTCAAAATCAATTAAACCACCTTGGAGAAGTGTTAGGAAGAGTCACCTTCTTGACAGGATTCAAGTTATAAGATGACAGGAACTTTAGAGAGCCCAAAGTGTTTTCCAAGTGTTAATTGTGTGAAAATAAGTTACCCACGTGGTAATAGTATGGGTTGGGGGGTTAAATATAATCATAAGTGGGTCTAGGGGACCTAGTGGACCCTCAAAAATAGTCATTTCCAAGCCAATTCGAAAATTATATTGTAACCTACCTTCTTTCCTCATTACACCACTTGGTTAAGTCCTCATTGGTGGAAAAACAAAAAAGTAAGAGAGGTAGGTGAGGATGGAAGTGGAGGTCTTTATAGAGAGCTTGTGCCAACCTTGGTGACCATTCACCCACTCTCTAACTTTAGAGACATGCAGGGATTGGAAAGGGGAAAGTTTGGAAACCAAGTAGGAAGAGGTCTTCAATCCATTGACATAGCTTGTAAGTAGGTTAGTGCTTCATGCCATGCTATCTTTATATCTTATAGCTGAAATGGAAAATTGTAAGAGTGCCTTTTGTAGGATTGTTCTTGGGTTTCTTGTGTTGTGTTGTGAGAGTGTATTTTCTTGGGGTTCCTTTAAACTTTTCTTGTGTTGTTTGATTGTTGAAATCTGTTCATGGGTGTGAAGGCTTCACTCACCCTTGGGAGGGAAGAGCAAGCCTAGGGTGAAGGGGTTAGTTGGGCTTGAGATATAGTTGAGAACCTTGGAGAATGGTCTCCATTGTATGCCATATGCCTTCATAATTTGTTATGGATAGTATGGAGAGTGATGGTGTGGAAGAAGGTTGATGAAGTATGGAAATTCAGTGATGCTTTGGTTGATGTAGTATGATTGGAGGATGTTTGTGAAAGCCCCGAAAGGGCATGAAAACTTGATGTTTGTGAATAGCCCCGAAAGGGCATGAAATTATTGTTTTGTGAAAGCTCGAAAGGCATGGAAATTATTGATTCTTGAAAGCCTCGAAAGGGCATGGAAATTGTTGTTACAAATGTTATATGATATGGCAAATCTCCTAATTTGATAGCCCACCTTCACCCAATGTTTATGATTCCATGTGTGAATCATTGTGCAAGCTTTGGTTGGGTATTGTAAATGTGATGCTAAACTGAGATATTCATGTTGGTTTTTGTTATTGTGATGATGTTTGAGTGTAACTTGGTTGAGCCTTGTTTCCCCTAGTGCAGGGGTGGTCTCCTTGAGGCCTAGGTTGGGAGCTGAGCCTCCATGGTTCATTATTTTTATCTCTTATTTGCAGGTCCTTCTTGGATGTTCTTGACAATTTGGAGCTCTTAATGTTTTCCATGTGCATAGGAGGCAGAATTATTCTTGCTATATTTTGAGTTAAAGCTATGAGTAAAACTCCATTCTCTTGTGTGCGTTTATTGTATTGCAAGAAGTAATTTGATTGCTTCTCATTGCCGGGAAAATTGGGAGGAACATTTAAGTTAGTGAGTAGTCTTTTATTGAATTAGCATACTTTAGAAATCTCACCACCTTTTATGTATTGGAAGAATCACTGAAACATGTAATGTGTGTGAAGAGATAAGTAGTTTTGGATCTTTAAGTTCATGTACTTCTTCTTATTTCTTTAGATTGCAAGAAGGACTTTCATTATCATGGAGAAATAGAATTAACTAAAAGCAATAGATCATGTAATGGTATTGGAATGAACATGTTATTTCAATTCTTTTAAAATAAATTATAAATTAAGACACATGCATATTAGAATTAGATCATTTAAATGAATGTAATACTAGCTCCTAATTTATCTATTTTCAATATTTATAGATTAGAATTAATTAGTTGGTTCATCTAAGACTCTCAGCATGGTTTTCTATATGTTTTTATATCGAGTTTTTTTTTGCAAATGATTTAATCAATTCATTAATTTAAATTGAAAGAACAAGTCTAATTAACTTATAATGTAACATTGCAAAACTCTATGGTGGATGACCTCTATTAAGGAAGAAGAGAATCAAAACAATATATATAGAGTGTATGGAACAAAAGAACTAACTAGCTGTAGGTGCTCATTTTTGTCTCTCTAGAAATTATATGGAAGAATAAATAAAATACCCTCCTTTAATTATAGAGTATTATTTTATTAGCTAAGGACCCACCTAGGACTCTAAAAGAATAAGACATTCCTAGCTAGAGATAAAATTTAAAACAAACAATGGGCTATATGGCATAAATGTCTAATCACTAATCTTAAAAAAAGAAATTAACAAAAAAAGTCTTCATACAACTGTGCCAAAATAAATGCCATACTTGACTCTTGGGATAGCCTTTTTTTATATTCTAAGGCGTCCCCTTTTATGATAATAAACAAGTAAAAAATAAACAAAGCAAAATATGAATAACGAATGCAAGTGCAAACATTCCTAGGCGCTATCATTTAGGGACTTGAAAAAGGTAAATTAAGTGTTGCTGACCCTGTCATAAAACTGCTTGCCTTTGTTGGCAGCGACCTCTCCCTTAAGTTTAGGATGGGAAAAGAGTTTTTAATGAGTGGTGGGTTCCTTGGAGAGTGAGCATACTCTTCCATTCTTTCTCCACCTACCTCCACCCACCTAGGCGCTCATGTGGCAAGCCAAAAGGGTGGTGTGCTTGTATTTTTTTTCAAACCCAAATTTGCCACATACAAATTGATGTAGAAAAACATGCGCTTGGAAAAAGAGGAAGACTAGACTACATGGGGTTGTGTGACATGACAGCCTGCAGTACTTTAATGAAGTGAGATAAGACTCTTAGTTTAAGTGTTAGGGTAAAAGTGAAAGTAGAATAGGGATAATAGAGTAGTTTCAAGTTTAAAAAGGAATTATATACATTGTCACAAATGTAGTTTCAATTTTAAGAAGAAATTATACATGGTTCACAAATGGGTTTGTATATTAATTTAATCCTTTTTGAATTTATTGTGACACATAAGTTAACAAGTTATGCTTGTAGGGGGGCTTTAAATTAGATAAGATTTAAGTTATGCCAATTTTAGAATATGAGTTAATGGTTCATATATATAAAAGGAATGTAGTGTGCAAGTTTAATAATTTAACAAACTATAATTTAAAGTGGAAAGTGGTATATGTTTAGAATGGTAATAAAGCCTAATGAACAAGAGTAATATATCTAGAAGTGAAATAGAAGTTCGTTATTTAATGATAAAATGAATAAAGAATACAATGTGATGGTCCTGGCTCATGTTAGGGATTAATGAATACAACTCCACCAAGTAGTTAAAGATCTTAGAATCATAGTATACGTTATTTGTTGTAATGTACATAACTTATCATAAAATATCAAGAGGTAGTCGTTACAATGTTCACAGTAGGATCAAAGATGCATACTTAAGTAGGGTGATGAAATATAATACTATTGTATTGCTCAAGCTATAATGATGATTAATGAATGAAGTAATCATGATGATAACAACAATGTTATAACTTGCTCTTGAAAACAAAATATTACACGTTAACACACATTCATAGTTGATACCTGAGGCCCTACTCATAAGATGTCACAAAATGAGCCTCCCTTGAACATCTAGTAGTTCGTGTTGAGTGAAATGAATTAAGAGCTCACGACCATTGCACCATGTTTAGTGCAACCTTAATATCTTTCATTCTTCTTCCCTCTTAGTCCAAGGATGATTGTGTTCTTTCTACCACTCTTTTAATCAAAAATTATTGGTTATGTTATCACCTTGTGAAAATTATGGCATGACAATGACGGAGGGATGTCCATCTCATTGTTAATCTAGTTGTAACACTCATATGTCTATTGAAGGTTATTTAGGCTCATGAAATTAATAAATAATAATAAGAAGTAAACTAAATGAAAAAAATTTAGTCGGGTGTTGACTTATTAATTTTAGTGTTTCGTCTTGTTAATTTTAGGGCATGACATAAACACTGAGTAACTTGGTTAACACTAGACTCGTATCGTATCAACTACGAACTCGGTAAGCACTGCACAACTTAGTTTGCACTGGTAAACTCGACATACACTAAGATTCTCAGTTTACACTACTAATCTTCACATTAGTTGTAACTACTTGGCACATACTAAAATTTTTCAAAAGGACTTGGTAGCATCTATAGAACTTGGTAACAACTGAAATGCTTGGTTAACACTGTTAACTATATAATAAGCTTGGTAGATACTTACAATCTAAATAAGTGTATGTCACTAATAATAAACTTGATTGTTATGTCAATAGGAATAACTAGATTATAAGGTTGAAATTATAAGATACATTAGTCAAAAGAATAATTTAGAGAGAATTTCTAGGATACATTATTCAAAATATTATGTGTTACTATAAGAATATTTAAAACCATGTAATAAATAAAATAATATTAGCACATGACAAGATACCAATTCATGAAGATTCATAACGTAGAATTTTTGTCTTAGTCTTCTTATCCCTAAGAGAAGGAATTGTAAATGATATGGAAAGGAGAATATGATCTATGAAAGTAAGTTCTAAAATAGAATAAGGATAATGTACTCACCATGAGGGATAGTAGAGGACAAAGATTCATATATGTAATATCAAAAAACTATCAAAATGAAACTATTTTGGATTTGGGACCCCCAAAATCTTTATTTATAGATTATGAAAATTATAGAACTCTAGCTACAGGTCTAATTGGGGTATAGATCTAAATAGGTTTAATGTATACCTAGGTATTGTAATAATATGATTTTGATCTAGTAAATTATGTTCCCTATTCTAAAATAATCAAATTAAAATAATATTGGATCTTATTATGCAATAAATGAACTTTGCATAGTAAAAATAATCATTAAATTAATTATATCCTAAAATTTGATCAACTTGTTATATGTCTAATTTGATTAAAATTAAATTTCCCTTTTAATTAAATAATTAAAATTCCTCTTATTATGTGCATATATTTCCAATTTATAAATTCAAAATAAAAGAAATTAACTCAATTTTAAGTGCAAGATATTTTGAAAACTTCTAAAACCAAGAGCACATGGATCACAAACTGAAACATCTAAACCATTGCTCATATTTGTATCTTTATTGTTCATCCAAAATTTTCAAGTCTATAAAATGAGACCTCTACCTTGGTTGAAAGGATCTTAGTATTTTGCTTAATGTTATGTTGTAGAAGATGGAAGATCAACCATCTTGGATGAACTCTTTGGAGATTTGAAAGGTGTTATATATTACATAAGCAATGAATCTCAAAAATAAAATAGAGAATGAGATATAGAGAAAAAAGGTGAAGGGTATGGTGTGTGCGGTTTTGTATAATAAAAGTCTTCTTTTTTTGTGAAAATCTACTTGTGTACTAGTATTTAACTACAATCCTAATATCTTCTCCCTTATCTCATGGTTGTGATGATTTTTAAGTTTCATGTATAGGTAAATGGAGGCTATAACTAATTCTAACATTAAATGGATACCTAGTATCAATGGGGTTATTACCAAGGTCTCAATACTTACTATGTAAATATTAAATTATGTACACTTTTAGATAATAGTGCCACAATGGTTGCATGCTTTATTTTTGTAGAGATTAGGGCAGGTTTAAAGGTTTTATTGTTGTGTGAAATTTCCCTCTCATGGGTCTACACCATAACCCTAATTCCTATAAGGAATGAACTAAGAATTAATGAGTATCTATTGTTGCATGTGAAATATAGTGAATCAGCATCTAAGAAATGTGATAGAGGCTCGAATATAATCTGCATGGGGTTCAGAGGGTTGTAGTCATTTATGGAATGCTAAAGAATCCTTTGGAAGAGTAGAAAAGGTGAGATATTGGAGTTTGGAAGACAATTACTATATTTTTGTTATGTATCTTTGCAAATGAGAAAAGTCTAAGTATATGGAGTCAATGATACGAAGACTAAGATATATGATAGCGATGATATTTTATATTTTTGTTCAGATTGTATGAGTGTCTAAAAAGAATATGTGATTTTATTGTATTTATATTGTAAAATCTTTTCGAAGAAGCATTAAGTGTAAACTTTAGATATTAAGAGTATAGTACTTCAGAGAATCAAAATTTATTTAAATGCAATTCTATGGGTGTCACTGATAAGAGATAAAACAAAAGGGGCTTATTACCAAGCAAGGTGTCATAGTAAGGTTACAAATGTGTAAGAGATTGCAGATGTGAAGTATGATTTATAGTCAGTTTGTATTATAAAATCTGAGAATATCATCCTCAATCTTGAAGGTGAGTCTATTTTACCTTATTCTTATCATTTATGTTGTTGAGAGAAGACATTCAGACTATGTCTCAAAGTGTGATCAAAAGGGATTATAATTTTTTTAAATCATAAATCTCCCAAATAATACTAAGTTGTTGGTTATTGTTGTAAAAGATATTGAAATTGTAAGTCTTCATATTAAGAATAGTCATTGCCTAGTCTATGTACTACAGAGTTTGGAAAATTGGTGAAGTGTGTAATGGAAGTGACCAACTATGTGAATTGTTTCCAAAACACAAACCATGCATATGATCTATTTCATAGAAGCCATTGTTGGTCTTAGAATAGTTTTGATGTTTGATTGTCAACACACTTAACCACTTTTTATATTGAAGCCGACTACACTATGTATGTTGAGCCATAGTTGGTACTGAGTCATATTACCAACAGGTGCCAAGAGATTTTAGGTGTCAAGCATTATATAAGTGTTGAGTGATATATAGGTGCAGAGTCATAGTTAATGCCAAGCAAGTCAAAACTATACATATGTCGAGCAAGACAAAATGTAATAGGTGTCGAGTAATTCATAATCAAAGATGTGCTGAGCACCAGTAGTCCAGTATGTGCCGAGTAACATAGAATCAGTATATGATTTTGTGCCCTGACAAACTCAGATGTAAACCATTTTTGGAGCTAACATAGAATGATTTTGAAGGTGAACAAGGATAAGATCAAATCTTTTGCATTCCCTATGTGATCAGCATGCAACCAATCAAAAAATGGAAGATGCATGCAACCAATGATAAAAATACGAGGAATGAGGGGGTACTTAAAATTCAATATGGATCGTAGATCCATACCTAACCCTAAGTCTTCACAATATTTAAAAGAAGGATGAAAACCCCATTGTATGTGAGTAGTAGGAACAGTGTATGGGTAAACTATAATGAAATTCAAAGTGAAGTGACAAAGACTTAGAGGAACAGAGCAACAATTGCATATCTAGTTGATCAGCATAGTACAAGGGACAAGGGACAAGGGACATGATTAGATATTAGATCTCAGAGGATCAAGACTAGAAGGAGCAGATCAAGTGCCTGAAATTAGCAATTGGAGATTGTGAAAAATTAGATCAAAGGTTTATAATACTTTCTTGCTATTGTATTAGATGTTGAAAATCCTATATTGATAGGTTAGCTTAACAGCTAGGTGGGAGAACCTTTTGGAGAAGGTGATTGAAAATCCTATTGAAATAGGTGTGTTTAACAACCTATTGTAAATCCTTTAACAGGGCGACATTTCATGTAAAGTGTTTGTAAATCCTCTAACAAGGTCACTATTGACACAGTGTAAAGCCTTTAACAGGGCAGGCTTTTCACAGGGTAGACCATCAAAAGTGGTCAAACATTTATTTATGTAGTAATTTTTGTGGGTATCATCCCCACCCCAATTTTACCTTCTTATTCCTGGAGGGTTTCTAGGTTACCAAATCTGGTGTTATGTGTGTTATGTGCATGTGTTTGCTTTATGTTTACTTAATATGTTTACATGCATGCATCTTATTTTTAGTTATTTGATTTAAAGGGTTAGAAAAGGTTAAAAGTGAGATACTTTTGATTCCCCCCCCCCCCCCCCTCTCTCATAAGTACTCTTCCCATTTTGAACATTCCAACAATTCGTATCAAAGCACTGGTTCTCACAAGGAGAAGCCTAAAAACATGGAGAAAAGGTCTGAAGATGAAAGTCTTCAAACTTAGGAAGATCATTGACAATCAGGTGATTGATGTGCACCTCACTATACACAAAGTGGAAGAAGCCAGAGAAGAATTGAGAAAGTCCTTAAAAAGAAGGAAGGAGATAGCCATAGCTGAAAATGACATACACTAAAAGGATATTGATACCACACAAGTATTTTCAAATGTAGATTCCAAGGAATTTGATGCAGCAATAGTAGAACTGATGGAGAAAAATAGAGTACAAGTTGAAGAAATCAAAATACTCAAGCATGAACAAGAATCACAAGCCATAATGCTTTGTGAAGTGACTGAACAAAAGAAGAGAGCCATTGAAGACAAGGCCATGATAGAAGATGACAAGAGAAATCTTACCAATACTATGGAGGAGAAGACAACTGATTTTGAAAGAATCTCAAACATGCAACTCTACACCTTAAGCTAGATGATGAATGCTCATCATGAGCTAAACATGAAAGACATTGAAGATACAAAATGATCAATTGCAAAACAAATTGAAAAGAGAGAAGGAGATAGCATAAAGCTTCAACAAACCCAATGAAGCTACCAAGTACTTTGAGCAATTACTGAAATCACCAAGAGCTAGTAATGATACTTTAGGACTTGGTTACACTAGCAATGAACAAGGAGAATCATCCAAGACTGTAGAAGAAAGGAGTAACAAAGGTAAGAACACTAAACCTACTTGTCATTTCTATGGTAAAAAGGGACATACCTCTAATGTGTGTAGGAGCAAGAATAGTCATCAGCATGATAAGCCTAAAAATGTAAGATTTTATCACAATTGCAAAAGGCAAACACATCAAGCACATGAATGCGGAATCAAGACCATGAGGACACCAAGATTTGAAGGACAATGCTACAACTACAAAAAGTATGGACATAGAGTATTTGAATGCAGATCAAAGCCTATGTGGACACCTAATCAGCCTACAAGAGGAAACAACCATGGTCATCACTACAACTAGGATTATAACACCAAGTATAGTTGTGACTATTATCAGGAGTATGGACACATTCTTGAAAACTGCACAAGGACACATTTTAGAGGGAATTACAGTAGATGGTTAAGTCAAATGACATGTTTTAGCTGCTTGAAGATTAGTCATATCAGCTGGAATTGCCCAACAAAGTCAAAAGCACCTAAGTCAGAAGTCAAAAAAGGAAAAGAGAAGGTTGATGTTGAACAAATAAGAGGGCCAATGAACAAGACTTGGAAGAAGAAAGATAAGTGTAGCACACCAAATGGAGAGATCACTTCACCCAAGAGGTCAAGTGATCACACCTCATCGAACTAAGCAAAAGAAAGGTGTATGGGACTGATATACAAAGCTATATCATACATCAATTCTAAGAAAAAGAATTATTGCAAGGACAAAATCTACATGAGCAAAGATGCTATGTCAAAATTTGAAATTTTTGCAAATATTGTCGAACTATCCTTAGATGCCAAGTAAAGCTCCAATGGATGCTAAGTTTCTAACAGCAATCAAACTAATAGTTGAAGCTGAGTAAAATAGAAATCTAGTGAAAGCTGAGTAAATGAAATACAATGGGAGCCAAGTCATGGTGAAACCTTCAAGTGCCAAGTTTACAGCTATATGCATGAAGCATTTAATGCTAGGTTTTGATAGGTATAAGGTAGAATTTTGATCATTTTCATGCCATTCAAACACAGAGAAAAGATGAAAAGTGTAGGAGTGATCATACAAAAAATTTGAAGCCATTTGCATCGATCCCAACAACAATTTAGTGCACAATTCAATGATTTAAGGTATTTATCCAATGCTGAGCTACACAGAGTTAAAGTTTTTAATACATTTACACCCTAGTTCAGTAAAATGGCTTCTAGTTCAAGAAACCCCAAGGAAAACAAAGTTCATGAGGCATAATTAGTTAGCAATGGGGTCAAACAACTTGAATTTAGGCCAATCCCAAGTTGCCTTCAGAAATGACCCAAGTAGTCCATTGTCTATCATTCCACCTAAATTTGTCATGGTGCAAGATGTGAGAAAGTGTTATAACTACAAAATTGGTGTAGTAGGTGATCTAGAAATATTCCAAGCCTATGAAAAACTATGCGAGAACAAGATTCTGAAGGATGAATTCCAAATAGTTGAGAAGAAGGGTTTAACCAATGCCCTAGTTTACCCTACAGGATTCAAAACTGAATGGCTACAAATTGTTTTGAGTAGAATTCACAATGGATGTTTATGGCTAGAAACAAGACCAGTAAAGATTACAAAAAGGATAGTGCACAGGTTTATGGGTTTCCCAACCCTAGATCAATCGAAGACCCTACGCAATGATTCCAAAGAGATCATTGAAAGGAATACTGGAGCCAAATGGAATAAAAGGGGTATGACTATTAATATTATCACCGATCCTCTTCTAGATTTTGCTATGAGAATAATATCCCACAAATTTTATCAATCTAGCATATTGAATAGTATGCCATGCATAGTTGTTGATGTAGCCTACAAACTGATGAAAAAATATCACACCTATGATCTGGAAAAACTTATGTTGCAGCAAATTAATGAAAACCTCGGAGCAATAAGGAGATCAAAAGGTGCTCAATGTAAATTTGGTTTAGTTCTTATGTGTATATTATTTTATGTTATGGAAGAGTTTCCTTCTATAGGAAAGGTGAATTAGAACCCTAATAAAATTGCAATTACACAAATCAATGAGTTTATTGATCAGATCGGTGACAATTTTGAGGCATAAATGACAAGTTACTTTGAATATTTTAAGAAATCCATGAAGCAAAGGGTTAGAATACCAGTTTCCCTAGTGGAAAAGCACATAAATGACATATGCTTCTTGGTTGACATTGACAACACCTACATCCAGGTAGCAATAACAAGAGTAAGATGGATAAGGCCATTTGGATATGAGCTTGATAGAGATGAAGCCTCGGCAACAATCACATCATTGCTCACAAAAGAGATAGATAAGAAGGCTTCTCATTTTGGCACATACTATGTTGTTAAATCAAAGGTTGAGACAAACCTAAAGATAGCTTCTATTATCAAGAAGAAAGATAAAATATTAAAGAAGATAAAGAAGAAATTTGGAGCAAGAATTGAAGGAGAAGTAGGTGGTGAAGAAGAAGAAGAAGAAGAAGAAGAGCAAAGGCAAGACCGAATAGAGTTGACCCAGGGTTTAGGAGAAGACAAGGAGGAAGATGTCGAGGAAGAAGAAGCCAAGAAAGCACCTACACCTACCAAGCAAAAGAAGAGAAAGGAAAAAACATAGCCTCTAGCTCATCCCAAACCCAAGAAGGTCACTAAACAAGCTCAAGCCAAGCCAGCACCAGCAACAAGGGCTACTACAAGGGCCTCTACACAAAAGGCCAAGGAACAATCAAAAAAGAAGAAAAAGGCTAGTGAACAGCCTACTGAAGAGCCAAAGAAAAGAAGAAAGTATGTGGCATAGCCAGATATAGATGATGAAGAGAGAATAGAATCAGAGGACCACAGCCAATTTAGAGTGGTAAGTCATCCTCCAAAGTCTAGAATTGATAAACTTTGTGAAAAGTTAAGAATTTAGATTTAAATGATTTAAAGACTATTGATTTTAATAAGCTTAGTAGGGAAGAGCAAAATAAAGTAGAGGAATCTTTGTATTCCATGATGGCAGAATTCAAAAACACACCTCTAGAACTTGGCAATACCATGCTCAAGGAACTGTATGAGATAGTTGAGAATACATGGCATTATTGTCTAAAAATGGAAAGGGAGATTAGAGAATCTACCTTGGCTCAAGTAAAGTCTAATATGAAAAAAGGTCAAATAAAAAAGGCTAATAAGAAACATGGTGGAAAATTTGTACCTAAGTATAGAGCCTTCAGCATGCTTCAAAACAAGATTAAGGATGTAGTAAATAAATCCACACAATTGTGGAAAATAATTCATAAGATAATTGATGAAAAGCTAGAGGAAGAAAATAAGGTAGAAACCAGTTCCAAGGAAAAGATAGAGGAAAAGGAAAAAAAGGATAAAAAAGGAGAGGAAGAGAAGCAAGAGGAGGAGAAGGAAGGAATAGCAAGAGCTTAAGAAGAAAAGAAGAGAGAAGAGGAAGATAAGAAACATGAGGAGGATAAAGAAAAAGGTGAGGAGGAAGAAACACAAAAAGAAGAAAGTATGGAAACAGTTGAACAGTAGCAAGAAGAAGAACAAAGTGTGCAAGACACACAAATGCCACCTCCTAGCTCTCCTCATACAACCATCACACCTACAAATACAATAATCATTAAGGATATCCCTGATAATTTAGCTTAGAAAATCAATCCCCTAACTGATCTCTCCAAGATCCTTCACCAATCCACTCTACAAGCACAGTTATGCTCAAGCCCTATATTGGTGAGTGTTGATGAATTACAGAAGGTAGTAGCACAACCACAAAGAGAAAAGGTGAAACCAAAGGAACCACCTTTCACCTATAAAGCTACTAGCACTAAAATTTTGATGCTTCCACCACCTCTAGCAATAGGAGATACATTGCAGAACTTGAGTGTAGTGGAAGGAAAGTCAGATGAGGAGGATACCTCAAAAGAAAAGGAGTAAGCTACCATTCAAATATTAGTATAACTACCAAAAATTGGCACTCCTACAAAGACCCTTCACAAGTTGAGCACTTAAGTCACACCTTTGCAAATCTCAACTCTAGGCTCAAGCTCAACTAGAGTGGCTAGGGTACTTCACTATCAAGACCCTGAATTAGATCAAGATATTTTAATACCCTCCTATGATTCCAAGACCATCACAATGGTGCAAATCAATGAAATGCAAAATGTATTAGATAGAAGGATGAGGTAGGAGATACTCAGGAAAGAGTTCAAACACAAGCAAGCATTACATGAGATTAAGGATATCTTTATGGATGCCTTTAGCTTACAGTCACCAGATGAAGCAAAGCCAATAATAGAGCAACTATCATATATAGTTGACCAGGTGACCAATGAAGACTAGGATACTAATGCTAAACTCATGGAATGGTTAGAAAGAAAATTTAAAGGGAAAGTAAATGAAAAGATGTCAAGTGGTATAGCACTTAAACAAGTTGAGTTGGCCAAGAAAATAGACAAGGTCAAAGTTGTACTTGAGAACATTTTATCATTGTATAGAAAACTGTGTGATTTTTCCAACTTCACACATGAAACAAGTCAGAGAATAATGAGTTTGGAAAGAAATTTGAAAATTTCTAGCATATAACTACCAAAGGATCTAGCTCAAGGTGAGAAGCATTTTTCACAATCACTTCACAATCAAAGGGAGCTAGTTGTACTCACAATAGAGGAAGCCAATATAAAGGCTAAATTAATGAAAATTCAATCCTCTATGACCCCACATTTGGAAGTCCTCCACAAGGAGAAAGTATATGCAAAAACAATTTAAAAGAAAGATCCAAATCTTTCTACACTTGATGGACTTGTACACCTTGCTGCATAGACTACCATCTAGCACAAGTCACTTGATATTGCTTTAGAGAATTGGGATGCAGCTCTGAAAATAATAATGGAGGTAAATAGTAACTTTTTGGCTAAGTATAATATTACTCCTTAGAACCGTTTGACATTAGTGTCAAAAAGGGGGAGATATATGTTTTAGGGGACATATAATAGTTTGATATAACTAAGGGGGAGAATACTATAAATCTTTGATAGCAAAAAATGGGGAGATAAGCAAAAGACAAAGTGTGGGGGAGATACAAATTTTTTGGCAATCATATGAAAGATACAGATCATAGGTACAAAATATAGGAACAAGGAAAAAGAAAAAGAGTATTAGGTGCATAGAATCTTGGTTGCAAAGAATATCAAGGCAAAATCAACTCAGGGGAGTAACAAGGTATTTTGAATAAAAACAAATTTTGAAATTTTGTGGATAAGTTACTCATAAGGACAGATGAATAAAAGTCTAGTTAAGTGTTTTTGAGAGTCATGTCAAAGGGGGAGATTTTTGGTCTTAGAATAGTTTTGACATTTGAGTGTCAATACATTTAACCATTTTTTATATTGAAGTCGAGTACTCTATGTATGCCAAGCCATAGTTGGTGCTGAGTCAAATTACCAATAGGTTTTGAGTGATTTTAGGTGTTGAGAATTATATAAGTGTTGAGTGATATATAGGTGTTGAGTCACATTTGATGCCAAGCAAGTTAGAACTATACATGTGCCAAGCAAGATAGAATGTAATAGGTGTCGAGCAATTCAGAATCAAGCATGTGTCGAGCTCTAATAGTCTAGTATGTACCGAGTAACACAAAATTAGCATATGAGTTTGTGCCCTCACAAACTCAAATGTAATCCATTTTTGGAGCCAACATAGAAGGATTTTGAAAGTGAACAAGGATAAGATCGAATATTTTGCATTCCCTATGCAATCAACATGCAACCAATCAAAAAAATGGAAGAGGCATGCAACCAATGAGAAAAATACAAGGAATGAGCAGGTACTTAAGATTCAATATGGATCGTAGATCCATACCTAACCCTAAGTCTTCACAATCTTTAAAAGGAGGATGAAAACCCCATTGTGTGTGAGTAGTAGGAATAGTGTATGGGTAAACTATAGTGAAATTTAGAGTGAAGTGAGAAAGACTTAGAGGAACAGAGCAGCAATTACATATCCAATTGATCAAAATAGTACAAGGGACAAGGGACATGATCAAATATCAGATTTCAGAGGATCAAGACTAGAAGGAGCAGATCAAGTGCCTAAAATCAGCAATTGGAGATTATGAAAAATTAGGTCAAATTTTTCTAATACTTTCTTGCTATTGTATTAGATGTTGAAAATCCTATATTGATAGGTTAGCTTAACAGCAAGGTGGGAGAACCTTTTTGAAAAGGTGATTGAAAATCCTATTGAATTAGGTGGGTTTAATAACCTATTGTAAATCCTTTAATAGGGTTACACTTCATGTAAAGTGTCTATAAATCCTCTAACCAGGTCACTATTGACACAATGTAAAGCCTTTAACAAGGTAGGCCTTTCACACGGTAGACTATCAAAAGTGGTCAAACATTTATTGCTGTAGTGATTTTTGTTGGTATCATCCCCACCCTAGTTTTACCTTATTATTCCTGGAGAGTTTTTGGGTTACCAAATCTGGTGTTATGTGTATTATGTGCATGTGTTTGCTTTATGTTTACTTAATATGTTTACATGCATGCATCTTATTTTCAATTATTTGATTTAAAGGGTTAGAAAAGGTTAATAGTGAGATACTTTTGACTCACGCCCCACCCCCGCTCTCAAAAATACTCTTCCTATTTTGAACATTCTAACAACCATGGCTTATCTCCAATTTGTAGGAAAGAAATCAAAGCACACAGTTGTAAGAGAAATCAATAATCTTGATCTATGGTGAGTTCCACACAGATAGATGAGTGACTGAATGACAATGTAATAGAGGGGTTACCCATGACATATTTGATAAAATGTGCATGAATGATGCTCATGTTTACCTTACCCTTTGCATTCATGATGATATATTTGATGAAATATGCATGAAATGGTTCTTCACAAAATTACGTTTGGAACAAATCTAACAATTGATATTCTGATTGAAATGGAAAAGAAAGGAGGTGGAAGATTTGGTCTCAAATTAGATGAGACTCTGTTAGAGTGTGGGAAATAGTCTCAAAACCCAACATTGGCCAGCAATTAATATTTTTTCTAGGTATGAGTTGGTGCAGGTATGTAATAATCATTGTAGTTTTGTGTCGTGTTGGTTATAAGTTTGAAACTTTGGTTTTACTATGGGCCTAGTATGCACCCTTCTGATTTAGAACTCTAAGTTATATAAGTCCTAATTGGGCTTTGTAGGTTGCTTATGTTTCCATTAATCATCTATTTTTGTCTTGATAACTATTATGTTATGTTCTCTGGAGAGATTCTACATGTATCTATCTCATTGTTAAGAGTTTTTCCAAATAAGCAAATTAATTTTATAATCATGTTCATGTTAGATTGTATGACTACTAGGCACTCCCAATCAAGCATATAGCCATAGTTGGCTTTAACTAATGCCACAATCTTATCTTTTATTGTGTAATAAAAAATCCAGATTCCTCAAACTCTCTCATCATAATAATGGATCATGGAATGTGGATGTTAAAAATAGTGATACATAATTACTTCTAGAAGCATGCTTTTATAATTTGAACTGTGAAATCTCCTTTTTGAACTTCACTTCTTTTCTTTAGTAGCTTTATTATATCATTTCAATTGGTTTGATCTCTAAATTATGGAGTTACTTCCCATTCCAATTAAACTAGTAAAAGGTTTTTATTTTCAAATAGAGTAGAACAAGATTTTTTTGTCTAGTTTTAATTTTTAGAACATAGTAGAACAAGACCTTTTTGCCTAGTTTGGAAATTTTATTATACTCTCACTTTTTATTCTATCTAATTAGTGGGAAAGAAAGGTCATAACTTTGAAATTCAACACATCACATGCATTTTAATATGTTGCAAATGAATTTCAAATTTTAGAAAAAAAACCCTAATAAAAAAACTTTTGAATTTTACTGTATAAACAAACCCTAACACATTTCACTTCCAAGATTAATTGCTAATGCTTAAGATTCTTCCTTTTAGAGAATTTCATTGCTACTAAAATGATGTGTTAATAATAAGCAAGTGTTAAGAACTACAATAGATGCCAATTGCCCTAGTTGTAAGCTATACACAGCCCCAATTCAAATCTTGGGCCAATTTGTACACTACAAGAACATAAAAACATCATATTTTAAACTCACAAGGAAAAATGATTTCAAGATAGAAACTCACGAATGATAAGCTACAAAGTGACACCATTTCAAATCTCAAGCTGATTTGGAACAACAACAAATAAAACTCCCACTTTTTCAAAAGGTTTTCATGACAGAAAAGCCAGCATCAACATATAAAAAGCCTTACCTTCAATGGCACTATAAAAATCTTCCTGAAGCTTCACTCCCACGCACCTACACTTTGCTACATGAATAAATATAGATTCACTTTTTTTTTGTTTATATCCCTAACAATTTCAAATTTTCAATGCTAAACTTAACAGTCATCAAAATTTCAATATTATCAAGATCATATTTTTAAAAGAAATGAATTTGACAAGAAAAATTAGCTTTCCATCAAAAATTTAGGTCAAAAATGACCCCCAAATGTACTATTGTTCTAAATGTTGAGGTGTGTTCAGACGTGGTAATATGGTTTCTAAGATGCAGTCAACTTGAGGACACTCTTGAGACTCCACTCCATACTCAATCACGATAATGGATGAAATTATCTCATCTTCTTCTCAAGAGGGTACAAATGACTCTTGACCTATCAACATTAGTTGATGGATGGAATTGACCTCTAGATCATCATCACCCAAGTCTAGATAGACTACTTGGTCACCTAGAAATAGTGGCTAAGAAGGGGAGTATAAAGTTAGTTTCTTAGTATGGATACCATTAGATATTTTCATCTTCCTAGACTAGCAATCTATATAGGCATCTACAATAGCTAACCATGGTCACCCTAAAATTAAAGGATGCCCATGTTAGCATTTGGAGAAAGGACAACCAATTCTACTAGATACTCCCAAGAGTTTAAGGTGACTATGACATCTTCTATCATCCCATCTAGCTTGATAGTAGAACTATCAACAAGCTAAAGTATGGTTGGTGTTTCTCTGAGACCAATGATATGCAATTGAGACAATACCTCCTTTGTCATGATATTTATGGATGCTCCTAGGTCAACTAAAGCAATTTTGAACTTGCATCCCATGAATGGTGACAATTTCCATAGGACTTTGAAGGTTAGAATATTTGGGTATAGTTAATTTCTCCAACATTAAATTAGACAATTATCCTAAGATGTGAATGGTTTTTGGATCCTTCTTCTTTTTCCCTAGAAGTTTGATACATGCTTCCTTGACGACTTTAGTATAGGTAGGAACTTCCTTGATAGCATTAAGTAATGGTATTTTTACTGGCATTTTCTTTAGTTGGTTAAGAAAATTAATTACTACTTGGTTCTCTACATATTGGCTTTGTTCCATCAACCTATGAGGAAAAAAAGTTTCATTTGCTATAGGAGAGGTCTGCTAAACTGACACATCCACTTGTTCAGTTGGGGAATCTTTAGCTTCAGTTATTATAAGCTTTTGGGTTGAATGAAGAGTAGTTTCTAACCTTAAGTGGATATTATTCAAAGAAATAGTATAGCTTTGTTATTGTGTTGGTTTTTTGGTATTAATGGGATTAGGATTAGGTTGAACTAGTAGTTGAGTCTACTTAGGAGTATTAGTGGCTACATGAGGAGGCATTAGAGCCTACTACTGATGTGGTGGCATTAAGGCTTGCTGACTAGGTTGGGTATTCCAACTTTGGATTTTTTTCCAAGCCTGTTGAGGTTTCTACCAATCTTGTTGAGGTTTTTTCCAACCTTGTTGAGGTTTTTTCCAACTATACTAAGGTTTCTACCAACCCTACTATGGTTGTTTCCAATTATTATTTCCACCAAAACCATATTTTGAGAATTTTTCCATTAATTTTTACTATTATAATTTTGAAGAGGATATTGTGGCATACCTTGTCTTTGAGACCATGGCCCTTATTGGGAAATGTAGAGCACCTCTCCATTTTCATCAGTGGCTTTAAAATTAGTAGGCATTGGTTATGTCTCCAGGCTTGCAACAGACTTGCATCTACGATTCCTTTTCCTATCCCTATAATGTGGACATTATTTAGCTAACATGGCATTAGCTTCATCCTTCTTTCTTCTCACCTGCATGGTATCCAAATGAGTGGCTACATCATTAATGATGTCTTGTTTGAAATCTGACAATAAATTGAATTGCTCCATCTTAGATACTTCTCAACCACCATTACACTTATGTGGCAGGTCTCTAAGTCTTGTTCCTTTTCTCATAGTGGCCCTAGAATAATTCATACATATACTATGTATATCAATCTAGTTTTTCTGAGAGATATCTCCTCCTCCCATAAAATCTAGAGCCTCAACACTTCCATCATTTACACCTCTTACAAAAAGATTTTTCTTTGATTCCTCATTCATCTAGTGTCGTGTATTATGCTATAGGTTGAACATGAACTATGAGACATAATTTTCCAAGGTATTATCATCCTTTTGGGGCATTTTGGAAATCTCACCCCCTTTCAAATCTTGACCCCTACAATATTCTTTATACTTTGTAAGAAACAAGTTGCTCATTGTAGGGCAATTTTCTATTGTGTTGACATCGAACCCAATGAACCATCTCAAAGTATCTTCCTTTAGGGTGGATGAAAAATCCTTCATCCTATGAAAATCAATTGAATAGTCATAACTTCTACAAAGTATATCAAACTCAAAGAGGAAAGTTTCAGGGTCTTCAGTAATTAGGCCATAGAAGTTGGGAATTACAACAGATTATATGTTCTTCAAATTTTGATTACCTTGTTGAGGTGGGATAGGAAAAGGAAATGTAGGCTATGGTTGAGCCAATCTTAGAGGAGGACTTGGTGGTGGTGGTCGATAGATAACAAGGGCAAGTGGATTATCTTGGTATTCAGTTTCAGCAAAAAGATCATTCAGATGCAAGGACTCTTTAGAGGGTGAGGGTTTTCTTTCTTGAGCAAAAACAACTAGATTTTCAAAAGGTTATTTAGGCTTTGGATTAAAAATATTTTCCTGGTTATTATGAGGAAGAAATCTCCCAAGGAGGTCTCTTATTCTATGCATGCAAAATAATCTAGAATTTAAACTAACATAATGATTTCAGGGTCGAACTAGATTGACACCATCATCGGAAATGGTGCCAAAAATGGTTGGTCATCTTAATACCTCAGTAATGAAGGATTGGACATCCTTCCACAATGATTCTATGGTTAGACAAAATCATGTGTTTTACTTAAAATAGTGTACTAACTTCATTTCATTTATCAATCTGGGAGCATAAACTTGAAATTATGACTATAAAGTATATGCTCTAATTCTTCTTTAAGTCTTCACAACTAAAGAAAAAGGAAATGCTAAAGGAAACCTATCCTAGAAACTAAAATAAAAACTTAACTTAAAGATTAATATAATGTTGTAAATGGTAAACCTATCTATGCACCTATGTTGCAAGAAAAATTCATTAATTTTGTTATCAATGGTTGCAGGAGCAACATAATTCTACCTTACTTAGAAACAAAAATGAAATGAAATCTATTCTAATGGAATAGTTCACTCATAAAGTGGGCCCTCTTGGATGAGTAAATAGAAAGTACAATCAAGATAAGAGATATAAACCTAAATTGTGCAATCTATTCATTCATGGTGAATGATTACACTTGATTGAAAAATAGTCTCACACTCTACTGCTATGAAAATCAACTTATTGTATTTCTTCTAACTATTGACTTCAAAGTTACAATAGTCATTATTTAAAGGATATTATTGTCACAAAATCTTGCACCCTTTCCTAGAGTTTTACCTAAAGGAAACCTTATGAAACATGGAAATAATCTCCAAGTTGTGGGACTTGAACTGTGAGATTGAGACTCTAGAGAGGGCTAGCTTCCTTACTATCAGGGTGCACCTAACTACTCTTTGAGAGTAAAAGGGAGAAGGAATGCATGAAAGAAAACTACCTAATCTAATCTAAAGGGTTTGATACACCAAAATAGTTTGTTCAACCTTATTTCTGCCTAACAATACACTATTGACCAACATAACCTCAAAATATACTGATTCAACCTTTGTTTCAATCCAAAAACCACACGCAGATCATGATCCAAATGAAATACTACAAGGAAAGAACTCCACTCTATAGCATTCAAGGGAAAATAGATATTGTAATGCAAGTTGAAGAATAGAAGACAAAACATCAACAAAGGTAAGGAAGTTGTAAACTTATATTAATGCAAGAATGGGCTAAGATAGAGGATACATTCATGTGTAGAAAAATGGAAAATTATAATAGAAGAGCATAAAATTCAATACTAATGAATAAAAAAAGGATTGCCCTAAGAAGGGTTACAAAATTTTCTTTTATAGTGCAAGCATAACTCAGATAGCTTCTACCCTAAGGCAAAGCACAATAACTACATTTAAGTTTGCAGTGAACAATCACTACAAATCTAGGAGAGATTTGATCATGGTACACATCCATGATACAGGAGCATCCTAGGCGTAAAAGCAATCTTGCAACACCCAAAAATATTTTATTTTTAGTCTTTTCTATTTTAATAAGGACTAGTAGATAGGGTGGTTACTATTTATGGTATTTTTAGTAAATTTTTTCATGTGAGCTTAGAATGTTCTCATTTTCTATAGGAAGGTTCATTTTAGAGTTGTAAGACTACCATAAAAATCTCATTTCTCAAGCATAAGTATCGGAGAAGTTATTGCAGATTTTCGGTGGAAATAATTGTAGAAAATCTTCAAGCTCACTATTGGGGGCCTTAGAGTGCCCGGATAAGGCCTAAAAACTTGACAAAAGAGTGCTAGCACCATTTACAATCCTGTAGTATGAGCTGGAATTTTCAAAAAGTGGTTATAATAGCTAATCTAAGCAACAGTTTGTGAGCTATGGCCTTTAAAAGTTGGGCTACCCAAAATATATAAAATAATTGTCAAAGATGTATTTGGCCGACTCTATATGTATTGTTAGGGTCTGTTGACCCTAGGTATTAAGTTTCAATGTCTAGAACCTTCCCAGTCAGCATAAAGTTGTCTATTTAAGAAAGGCCCAAACATTTTCAAGAACAACTCTAGGTGATATTTTGCAGCTTATTTTGCAAATTGTTGTTATAAAGGTGCCTTTGTGGGTTAGCATATTGTACTTGTAAATTTTTTTTATTTTCATTTGTGGCATAGAAAAGAAGTTCATATTTTGTTCTCACATTTTTTTTTTGTTTCTTTTCTTTTTATTATGGTTTATGGTATTAAGGGGACACCCTTCATCAAGTGGTATTAGAACTAGAGTTCTTGAGTGTTTGGACAAATTGCCGACTATGAGGCAACTCACACTAGGATCATGGTTTGGGTTGAGTATGTAGATAGATCACCAATTGTGTGGTAGTTTACACTAGGGTTTTAGTGAAAGTGTGAAAATAACTCCACGAAGAGAGCATAGTGGAAGAGTTGTAGGTATTACACCTGAGGTTTTTTTAGCCCTCCAAAGAAAAATGCAAGCATCAAAAGAATAAATGTGTAGAGGAATAAATCTTCCTATAAGAGATGAAAGCAAGGATGATGATGAAGTAGACAAAAATGACGAACCAGAGGCAATTCTAAATCTAGAGGAAGAAAATCTTTTTAGGGCCATCTCCAAGATTGGAAAATGACCTAAGTTTGAAGTTCTCACATTTTCAAAAAATCTTAACCCAAAGGAGCTCATTGATTGGATTAATGAACTAGAGGAGTAATTTTAGTATGAAGATATTGATGATCCTAATAGGCTCAAGTTTGTGAAGATGAAACTGAAGGAACATGCAAAGATTTAGTGGCAGGAGGTTCAATTAGAGTGAAATAGAAAGGGAAAGGACAAAATCACTAGATGGGATCAGATGATAGCTAAACTAAAGTGACAATTCATTCCCATGGATTATGAGCTTGATCTATTAAAGAAAATGCAAGGGTTAAAGCAAGTGGGAAAATCTATTCAAGAGTATACTGAAGATTTCTACCAAGTTCTCATCAGAACTAGCCATGCAAAAGCTGATAAGGAGAAAGCCACTCATTATCTTAATGGGTTAAGACCTAGCATTTAAGATGAAATGAGTCTAGTTTGAATGAATACTATTGAGAAGGCATTCTAGTTTTCCCTAAGAGTTGAGGAGAAACTAAACAATAAGTTTGACAACAAGAATAGTTGAAGAGGTGGTAGAAGATCTGGTGGACGATCTTATGGTGGTCATAATGATGACTAGAAGAAAAGGATGAGGCTAGAAGTAGCTAGTAGAATTAGAGGGGGAAAAATTCCAGTCATTTCCATGATAAGAACAATAGAGATTAAAGAGGAAGAGGCAAAGGAAAACGATCTGGAAAAGGAGGCATATATGGGAAAAATTTCTACTACAGAGAAGAAGGGCATAGAGCATTTGAATGTACCTAGTGCCAAGGAAGAATAGATCAAAGAAATGAAGGCCAGGCCAAAGTTGCACAATTGAAGAAGATGCCACATTATCACATTCTGAAGATGCTAAAAGAGGAGAAGTCCTAGTTAACATAAGAGTCCTATTGAGTGGTGAGAATGAACCTGATCAAAGAAGGAGCTTATTTCACACAAGGTGTAGATGTGAATATAAGTGTTGTGTTGTGATCATCGATGGTGGAAGTACTAACAATCTCATGTCAAAAATGATGGTCACCAAGTTGAAGCTAAAGAGACAAAACTCCCATATCCATACCATACTTCTTGAGTACAAGATGACCAAAAGATCATGGTTAATGAGTAGTGCTCTATGAAGTTGAAGATTGGAAGCTTCTAGGATGAGTTACTATGTGATATCACACCTATGGACATATTTCATATGTTTTTGGGTAGGCTGTGGAAGTTTGATAGGCATGTTATACATGATGGGCGAGAAAATATCTACACTTTGACCAAGGATGGAGTGAAACATAAGTTGAACTATTGAAGGATAAAGAAGAAAAGGTACATAGTGCTGTTAGAATTATTTTTTTGATGGAAAAGAGTTTCTCAAAATTATTAAGTGTAAGAATATGTGTTTTTCTATAATTCTAAAAGATAGTAAAGAAGAAGTAGAGGAGGTACCTATAGAAGTTGTAGATATGTTGGGAATTTTTTTTTGATATTATATCAGATAATCTACTAATGGATTACCCCCAATGAGAAGATCAATCACCAAATGGATTTAGTTCCAAGAGCTAGTTTGCTAAACAAGGTAGTGCATAGAATGCAATCAGCAAAAAGTGAAGAGTTGAACATACAAGTTCATGAGTTGTTATAGAAGGGGTTGATTCGAGAGAGTTTGAGTCCATGTTTTGTACCAGTTGTACTAGCACCAAAGAAGAATGGAGAATGGAGGATGTGCACAGATTCTCGCACTATCAACAAGATCACAATCAAGTATAGATTTCCATTGCCAAGGATGGATGATATTATGGACTGTTTGAGTGGGGCTGAGTATTTCACAAAGATAGATCTGAAGAATGGTTACCATCAAATTTATATCATAGAAGGTGATGAATGGAAGACTACTTTCAAGACCAAAGAAGGACTACATGAGTGGTTAGTCATGCCTTTTGAGCTAACCAATGCACCTAGCACTTTCATGTAGCTCATGAATGAGGTACAGAAGGAGTTTATAGGTAAGTTTGTCATTGTTTACCTAGATGATATTTTGATCTTTAGTAAGACATTGGAGGAGCATTTGATCCATATTCACAAGGCATTTGATAAGTTGAGGGAAGAAAAGTTGCTGATAAACCTAAAGAAGTGTAGTTTTGTAAAGAAGGAGTTGGTGTACCTGGGATTTGTAGTTTTAGTAGAAGGTCTGAAAATGGACCTAGAGAAAGTGATGGCTATCCTTGAATGGCCTACTCCAATGAGTGTGATAGAGGTAAGATCTTTTTGTGGACTAGCTAGTTTTTATAGAAAGTTCATAAGAGGTCTTAGTAGTATTTGTGGACCCTTGACTAAAACAATGAGAGGGGATACGAAAGAGTTTAAATGGACTCTAGGAGAAGATAAGAGTTTTAATCTATTGAAATAGAAAGTTACTAAGTAGCTTGTTTTAGCATTTCTTGATTTTAACAAGGTATTTCAAGTAGACTATGATGCTAGTGGTACTACAATAGGATTTGTTATGAGCCAAGAAGGTAGACTTGTTGCTTACTTTAGTGAGAAATTGAATGATGTCAAAAGAGAATAGTATGTTCATGATCAGGAATTTATGCTATAGTTCAAGCATTGAAGATGTGGAGACACTATCTTCTTCCTTATTAGTTTGTTTTGTATATTGATCATTAAGCTTTGCAATATTTGAATAGTCAAGGAAAATTAAATCAAAGGTGTTTAAAGTGAGTTGATTTTTTGTAGAGTTATACATTTTTTTTGAAACATAGGAGTGGGAAGTCTAATAAAGTTGTAGATGCTCTTAGTAGAAGACATTTTTTGCTGTCAAAAATGTAGATTGAGGTGGTTGGGTTCAAGGAACTCAGTACTTTGTATCTAAATGATCTTGATTTTGGTGAAGCATAGAAGGCTTGTACAGAACTTGTTACACTTGATAGGACAAAGTGGTTTGATTTCATGGTTTAGGATATTATGTTATTTAAAGGAAGCTAGTTGTACATTCCTAGAAGTTCAATGAGAGAAAATCTCATCAAGGAGAAGCATAGTGAAGGAATGGCTGGATATTTTGGTAGAGATAAAACCATAGATTTGGTTGTTGAGAATTATTATTGGCCATAGTTGTAGCAAGATGTGAAGATGTTTGTAGAGAGTTGCAGAGTATGTTAGATGGAAAAAGGAGTGAAGTAGAATACAAGGTTGTATTAGCCATTACATATACAACAAAAGTTGTGGGAGGATGTCAACATGGATTTTGTTCTTGGATTACTAAGGACACAACATGGGCATGATTCTATTTTTTTGGTGGTTGATAGGTTTTTAAAGATGGCACATTTTATTCCTTGCAAGAAGAATAATGATGTTGTTCATGTGGCAGAGTTGTTTTTCAAAGAAGTGGTGAGACTACATGGTCTACCAAAGAGTATCATTTTAGATCAAGATTCCAAAATTGTTGGGTATTTTTGGTGTGCAATGTGGAAGAAATTGAAGAAAAATTTGAAGTTCAATTCATCACATCATCCATAGACTAATGGAGTGAATTGTAGTATGGGAAACTTACTAAGATGTTTGATTGGAGACAAGCCAAAAGGATGGGATATGATTTTACCCTAGGTGGAATTTTCATATAATAAATTTGTCAATAAGAGTATTGATAAATCACCATTGTAGATTGCATATGGGAGTAGTCCTGGAAATGCTTCTGAATTGAGGTTATTGGATAAAGGAGAAATAAGTAGTGCTAAAGTAGAAGAATTTTTTGAACATTTAAAGAACATCCATGAGGAGGTGAGGAAGCACATTATAATGATAAATACACAGTACAAGGTTAAGGAAGACATGAAAAGGAGGCATAAGGAATTTTAGGTTGGAGATGAAGTCATGGCTCATTTGAGAAAGGAGTATTTTCCAATGGGTACATATAATAAGCTAAAGATGAAGAAGTTTGGACCGCACAAGAAAGTCAAATGGCATGATTCTAGAAATACTTATAAAGTGGAGTTGCCTACTGAATTGATTATTTCACTAGTATTTAATACTTTATATTTGATAGAGTATAATGAAGAAGGTGATGGAGATAAAGTTTAAGAAGTCCAGTGGAGTATTCTAGCATCTAGTTCAACTACAAAGGAGATTGAGGAGATATTGGACAATTGTGTTGGCAAAATTACAAGGAACAAAACTTATGAGGAATACATGGTCAAATGGAAAGGGAGGCCAATAGAGGATTCAACATCACTAGTAAGGGAGGAGGTTCACCATCTTGGTTTTCCTCTGAACACCAGAGACGTGACAAAGTCACTTCTCAAATTACCTTGAGTGTCTAAAGTAGGAGAATCTTGGGTGTAAGAGCAATCTTGCATCACCCAAAAATATTTTATTTTCAATCTTTTCTATTTTAATAAGGACTAGTAGATAGCGTGGTTACTATTTATGAGAACTTTCTATTTTTAGTAAGTTTTTCATATGAGCTTGGAATGTTCTCATTTTCTATCAAAAGGTTCATTTTAGAGTTGTAAGCCTACCATAAAAATCTCATTGCTCAAGCATAAGTATTAGAGAAGCTATTGCAGATTTTTGGTGGATAAATTTGTAGAAAAGTCTTTAGGATCACCGTTGGAGGCCTTAGAGTGCTCGAATGAGGTCAAAAAACTTGACAGAAGGGCGTGAAGGGCATTAGTGCCATTTTGAGCCTGTAGATCAAGGGTTTGTGTTTCCAAAAAGTGGTTATAATAGCCAATCAGAGCAATAGTTCATGAGTTATGGCCTTTCAAAGTTGGGCTACCTAAAATATCTAAAATAATTGTCAAAGATATATGTGGCTAACTCTATATGTATTATTAGGGTCTGTTGGCCCTAGGTATTAAGTTTCAATGTCTAGAACCTTCCTGGGCAGCATAAAATTGCTTATTTAAGAATAGCCCAAACATTGTCTAAAATAACTCTAGGTGATAGTTCACATCTTGTCTTACAAATTATTGTAATGAAGGGGCCCATGTGGGTTAGCATATTGTACTTGTGAATTCCATAACTCTACATTTGCACTGCAAATAAGAAGTCCATATTTTGTTCTTGCATTTTTTATTGTTTCTTTGTTTTCTATTATGGTTTATGGTATTAAGGGGATCACCCTTCATCAATCCATATGTAGGAAAATCATATCTTTCACCAAGAATAGCCCTAAGAGGATAGAAATGGCAGCCATTAATGCTCTAATCTAGTAGATGTATAACCAAGCATCAATGGAATGTCTCTTCTCATTTATTAGGCATGGGGAACATTCATAAGTGGTTGTAGATGATCAAGAAGATTAGATTTACCATTAAAGAGATGTCTCAAGTCAGCCATGTCATCAATCAACTAGAGTCAATCCTCAGGCTTCGCCACATGGACCAATCATATTTTATTATTCTGCCACCATGCCGGCCCTTATATTTTTCATGTTTGACCTTGACTACCTATGATCACATCTTCACAACTTAATTTCCAACTAGCATCAAATGCCTCTGTCCATGTGAAATTGTGATTCAAACCATATTCTAACTATTATCGCTAAGTCACCACCTTGAATCAGGATTATCTTTAACTCATTGTGACCATGGAAATAGGAAGAGACACATGATCACAACACTAATTATGGTTTGTATTTAACTCACTATGACCATACGAATGAAGAAGGGTCATGACATTGCAACATAAATCCTAAGTTAAGATTATAACCCCATGACCCAATGAAAAAAGGTATTCTCTTTGTCACTGCCTTAACCATGATCAAGCCTTAACTCATTGCAACCCTATGTATAAGGTGATCTGTGACCTCGCCATCCTATTTCTGAATTAAGCTAGCCTCTATGCAATGGCATGAATAGAGGAGAATTTCAATTCCTTGCTCTAATCATGGTCAAGACTTAACTTAGCATGACCCTACAATGAAGCCAACATCAAACCATGATCACGCATTTGCAACCTATCATTAACCTAAATCCCTTAACCCTATGAACGAGTGATAAAAGGTATCATTGTGTTGCTACCTTGATCTTGAATAACTATTAATCCATTACAATTGTGTGATCCAAAGGATAATTTTAACATTTCTACTTTAATACTAGATTTCACATAAAATGTCACAAAGTTACGTCAACCATAGAACTAAATGTGTCGCCCTCTTGTAGCTAAAAAGATAGATGAGCCTTGATTGTGCATAACTAGGCGATGAAAGGTAGTCGCCTGATCGAGACTTAAAACTCCAAAGGGATAAAGCATGAAAATTTTGAGACATGGGATATAAAAGAAAATCCAAGTTTTTTTAATTTATCCCTATAACATTTGTATATTTGAAAATATAACTGTTAGCCATGTTTTAGGCAATACTCAATTTTTTGGCAGCAGGGAATATATGGCTAATAGACACTACAACTACTTCCTAAATCTAAGATCACTCCATTAATGAGGATCAATTATAGACTCTTAAAGTTTGAAATAGAAACAATATTAACCATGAAAAAATCCTTCAGGAATATAGCAAGTTGTGGAAGCTACATTAGTGCATTGCAACAACCAAAAGCAATGAATGATTCACTTTGCTTGTGAAGGTCTAACAATCTGGTTGGCTTTGACTTCTTTAGTGATGAAATATTGATCTTTGAATATCTACAACAAATACATACAAAATAATTATTGCACACACAACCTCCATATACATATATTTATTTCATTATCAATATTAGAGAAAAGGTGTAAAGTTCAAATTACCACTCTTGCAAATCCTATGGCTATAGGAGAAAAACTACCCAAAACATAGCATAGATGGGGAAACATTTATCAGCATCTAATACTAATTCATTATCTCATTTATGTCCATGGATTCAAGAAAATATAGCATATTTAAACTATCCATACTTCTACTCCATGTCTTAACATATATATATATATATATATATATATATATATATATAACATATACATAAAAAACATAAGTTCATCTTCTTGAAACCATAAAGTCGGGATTGTTTTACAAGATAACTATTTGAAAACAAGATAAAAATAAATTAGAATGATGGCCTTGTGTGGGCCCATCACCACCCCCTCCCCCCCTTGTTATCTTGGTGGACTTTACTCTCTAGAAATTGCAATACCTCCCTGAATTATACTTTACACACAATTAAATTTAATGGCATATCTTCTAAAGATGGATAATTAAATGTAAAGCGATTGTTTTTCTTTTAACCCTTTTTCCTCCACCCCTATCATCTTTTATAATATTTTTTTCAGGAATATGATCATGTTGAACAATTTGTGATACTCCAAAAAATACCTCTATTTTATTTTATTCAAATTTTACCAGCATACCATAGGCTTCTCCAGGAAGCCTTGCACAATATATTTATCTCACTATCAACTACACCAAATGATGTAGTATACTTTCTTGATCATATGCATGAAATAAATAATGGCATTATGTTCTCAAAACATGAGATACCATATTTGGAAGTTGATTGGCTTATGGTTATTTTGGCCATTACTAAAAATGTGACAAGACATACCCTGGTTGATAATTGATCGGGTCTCAATATGTTTAGAATAAAATTCTTGCATCAAATAACTATGGATACCTCCCTCATTCAACTAAACCCCCTATTTGTTCATGGTTTTGATATTATTGGAAAATTATTTTTAGGTACAATAGCATTGCCTATTATAGTAGATCTTGTGTTCCAATCCATTCTTATCCATGTCATGTCTAATACTCCCACATACAATCTTCTCGTAGGTAGATTGTTGCTCCATTTTAGGTAATAATTCCCCCTTAGTATTTATCATACATTCACACTCATTCAAAATAATTTAATATTTTCATTTGAAGGTGATTCAAAATTATTAGCTATTGATGATTTTTATTATAGAAGAATTCATTTTGTATTCAACTTTACGCTTTCCTTTTTTGGAGAGAATAAATTTCCCAAATTTAAACTAAAGCCCTGAAGGATCTTTGTGTCTATTTCTTTCAAGTTGTTTCTAGACCCATTCCAACTAATTTTTCTAAAAATAATCTTAATAATAATTAATTGTTAATAATTAGGGCTATTTATATTTTAATTCAATTAAAATTAAGAGTGAACCCTCTCCCTCTAAGAATTCTACATTTGATTTAATAGATATAATGAAGTTGGTTTTAAAATCCTTTTTAAACATGGATACAATAGGCATGGTGTAGCGTGTATGTAACACAATGATGAGGCTTGTGAGAAATATGCATCAAAATTTTCTAGAGAAGGTTTATTATTCTAGCCTCCTACTTTGTTTACATCCTATTCTCCATTTTTAAAGGCATATATGTATTCTATGTTGGCATGACTATCTTGAAGGTTGACTGGTATGCAAGACTGGTAGAATAAGTGATCAAAGGTGTTGTCATGTATGTCAAGGCTAACAAAAGACTAGTAGAAAAGGAAAATAGAAAAATCATATTTTAACATGGACATATATAAAAAAGGGATGATCAAAAAAGAGAAGACATGTGCACATAAAAGAGGTAGTGGAAAATGTAATCCACTTAGAAAAAAATGCTAAGTGCAGTCTGCATCAGTAGATGAAAGAAAAATAGAAGAAAATACAAATATATTAATGTGTCTGATAAGATAGGTTAGTAAGACATGCATGGAGAAAGAAACGTGTGACTGTCTAGTCATATAGAGGGTAATGAGTGCACTTAACATTGCATTTGATGGTGATGGGGAATACATCGAGAAACATATGGAATAATTTTAATTTTAATTCTTCCCAATTAGAGAAAACCATTAAGAACACATGACTCTCATATGAACATAACACATATGACAAGAGTAGTACACTACTATAATGGGAAACTATGGTAGTAGAAGGGGTGAGAATGCAAAATTTGAATTCACAATTTGAGGATTCTTAGAAAAAGTAAGAGAATAGTTTAAAAGGAGATAGAATAGAAAGAGAAAAGCTTAGATTTCCAAGTGACTAGCCAAAGAGCCAAGAGATCCTAGCTAAAGTGGGATCTCAAAGAGAGAAGAAGAGTGATTAGAGATATAATCTTTAAGGAGTGATTGTGTTGGGAAGAGGAGTTTTTTTTGAACAACACAAAGAGTATTGTGTGCACAAGAAAAGAAAGAGATGCACACAAGTGATCAATGAAAAAAGTTGCATAGTCAAGAGCAGGCATAGCAAAGTTCTAGACTAGTCAAGGGATATGAAAAAGGATCTATACCAAGCTAAGTTCAGTAGCTAAAACTATTAGATCATTTATTTGTTGTTTACTTACCTTTGCATCAACGAGTCCAATCAAGGGTGGGCCCTAATAGGCTCTTTGTATAAACCCCTTATCAGGGTGAGACATTAACTTGTGTTCATAAATCCTTTAACAAAAGTTACTCTTAACTAAGCAAGATCTTCATAGGTCAAATCCAAATCCCCTAACAAGGTGGCACCTCACAGTGTCATTGTAATCTTTTAACAAGGATAAGCTCTTGACTGGGTGCATTTCAAAAGAGTGCAAACTTGTGAGGATCAACTCACACACCATGGGTTCTACCCTAGATGGGATTCCACAAGATAAATAATATGTTATGTGTTTTTATTTTCATGTGATGTGTCTTTTCTTAACCTTGATAGGTTGAGTTATAACCTAGAGTAACTCATAGATAAGTAAGGGTTGTGTTTTGAAGGAAAACAGTTGAACATAGTGATAATATTGATTCACTCCTCTCGTTATGATGACCTATAGTTGGGACCAAACTCCTTCTCCTAGCTTTTCATCTAAAAAAAGGATAAATTTATTAGAAATTGGTAAAGTCAACCAAATTATTCTTCCTTTAATAAGATGAAGAAAAATCATCAAAAAGTCTTTTAAATTATTTTATCTGTGTATGGTCAAATGCATGACCACTATAGTAGTGAATGTCAAGATTTAAATTTTAAATTTCAATAATATATCATATTTGGTATCATTTAAATGACAAGTGATAATGAGTTGCATCTTTGTCTCATCCCTCTTAAATAACACATTTTCCTATTAAAGTAACTTATCATTATATGAAACTCATTTCATACATTTTGGGTTCTCATCTTCATTCATAGTGGTAAAATGGCATACACAATCATACTTAGCTAGCAACATAATAAACTAATTATTCTTGTCTCTATACTAGGGGGAAAGCATAATTTTATATCCTTCATGAAGATCCACTTTCCCTTTTGTTGGCTTCTAATTTGATAGGGTTTCAAAAAACCTTTTAAGAATGTTGAAAATGCCTAGGAATTAGCTAAAGTCACTTTGAATTCTGCAAGATTTAGACGGGTATACCTTGGAATTTATCATCATTTTTAATGATAACAATATTTACTATATATTCCATTATAGTATACTTTCTCCTTTAATTATTCTAACTTAGAGACAAATAAAAGGGATGAAAAATAGTTAATTCTCCATACCCTAAAACTCTCTAAATCAAGCATCAAACTTTCTAGATCTACAAATAGAACATGAAATATTTAAGATTTGACTTATGAATTTTGGCACTATGTAGCCTTACATGACTTGTTCAATATCAATTCATGAACAATGCTTTATCTATTTGGGCTACCTACTCAAAAAATATGATGCATCACATCATATCCATTTCCTCACTTTGTGAAAAGAAAGTCAATACTCAATTTCAAATCTTGTACTTACCAAAATATCCCTATAACACCTTCAATTCTCTCAAATCATATCAAGCCTTTACTTAATCAATTTGATCAACAAAAAAAATGTGAAATAAGATATAATTCAAAATGAATTACAACTAGAATTCAACATACTTTGTCATTGAACCTTAGAAAATTAAAGATATCATAAGCAGAGACAAGATCCAAATTGGGCACTCGAAATACTTCTCTATTTGTATTAATTAACTAGAAATAATATAGTCAACGTGTCAATTATTGTGAAATTAGGTGACTCCAAAAAGAATTAAACACTGTGACTCTATATTTCAATTATATGAACAAGATTGGAGAAGTTCACTACATAGTATTGGACTGACTCAAAGCATGAAAAAATAACATTTAGTCTCTCAAAATTTAGACCCTCCATCCCAATCTTGGAAATCCTTTTATAATACAAGAATTACAACAACCCTAGGACATGGGAGAGGAAAAGATAGATGTCATATTTTTAGGATCAGTTCTCTATTTACAATGGAGATGTATCCTATAATGCCTACCTCTAGTTTTATTTTCATGTTAGGAAAACTTTATGGTTATGTTTATGATTTAGTGGTACTTGGTAACCTGATTTGATTGGACGTTTATTCATACTTAGTATATATTTGATGAGCTACTTGATACTCAATTATCTCATGTGTGCATGTTTATTCTTTCAATGATGATGCTTTTTATGTTCATATAGTGATTTCAGTTATTTCGTAATGATAGTTAGATGGATAATTTATATACAATTTCTATGGATATTTACCCCATACTTGCATATGTATGGTGTACTTTATGTTTGAAATTTTTAATGTAGTTGAGGGAGTAATTTGTAGTCACCCTCTAGTTGGGATCTACACAATGCACCAGTCCCCACCATTTCCTGTTTAGTTTATATTTATATGTGTATGTAAGTGCTCAACTTTTATGCAAATTGTAGGTATCGGGCATCAACTTCCCTGAATTGCCAAGATGGGTGTGACCTATTGCAGTATCTCAATGGTAAAGAGGGGAGATAGTTCTTGAGTCCAAATCCTAAACCTGAGCTAATTGTCTTAAAATATAGGATGAGTATATGAGTTATTCATCTTTCTAAATTCATCAAAGTGACATGAGTTCAAAATTTTGACCCTTGAGTTCGAATCTGTACTTTGTCTTTTAGATGGGGTTTCTTTTTAGATTTGTGGGTCTATTGTGATTTTTAGTTATAATTAAATCAAATTAAAATAATATTAAATGATTTAATTTAACAAAAAAATTATTAAAAAATAATAATTTTTAATTTTAATTAAATAGAAGAATTAAATTTAAAAGATTTAATTAAATTTCCAAATTTTGGTGTAATAATATTTATTCAATTTAATAACAATTAATTTAGGAGTTTCATTTTAATTAATGAGCTCTAAATATAATTATTACTTAAATTAATAAATATACTTTTTAATACATCTTGTTATTTAATAAAAGCAAGAGAAAATAAATTAAAAAAAGGTTATTTTAATTAAAACACAAAAAAAATTCACATGAAATTAAAATAACTAAAAATATGAAAGAAAAGGGTTTGTGTGTTTATAAAACTAAAATCCTAAAGGGAGAAAGCTCTTTATTAAGAAATTGGAGCTCATTTCTCCATACACTAGTTTAGAGGAGCAAATTTAGAGAAAATTAGTTTTCAAGAAGATGGAAATTCTTGCAACTTTTGAGCATTTGTCTAGTTAGCATCAGATCGAGGTAGGATCTCTGTTAAGATTATCACAGTAATTTCCCTTCGAATTTGCTTTGTCTTCACTATGTTTGTGTTCGAAATCTGATTCAAAAGATCATTGTTGAAATATCAAAGAGGGAGATTGTTGCAAAGAAGGAAGTTGGTTGATAAAGAATGCTTTCAATCATTGTTTTGTCATTGATGTCAAACTTGCTACGTGTAGGAATGACAATTGCTTATAAGATCAAAAGTACTATCACTTAGTTGATTGATGAAGATGATTTAATCAACAAGATGTAACAAGAGCACCTAAGGGAAAGGTTGAGTTATGATGTTGTGATGAAGTGCAAGGATCAGTTAAGACAATGGTTAAATGATGCATTTGTAACATACTTGAAGATACAAAGGTTGGCCACACTTAGAAACACTGGAGGAATAAGTTGTAACAAGGTTGATTGTAAAGCTTAAACTAATTTCATTAGTGGGTGCTGAGCAAGCTAGTTTAAGCCGAGCAAATTCTCAGTTGGAGCTGAGCAAAAGGAAAATCTAGTGTGTGCCAAGTGAACTTTAGGTGCCAAGTGAAGTTCAAGTATCGAGCAAAGTAACAGGTGTCGAGCATCAGAAAAATATTAGTAGGTGCCGAGTGAACTTCAGGTTTCGAGCATCAGTAAAATGTAGTTGATGCTGAGTAACACAATATGTGTCTCGCACTAGTATTTCAATAGTGCGAAGCTACTGCATTATTAGAAATGTCAAAGATTTTCCAAATCTGAGCTGACAAAGTTGTTACCTTGAATTTTGTGAACCAGTTGGAGGATAAGGATGATGAGTGAGTGGCACAGAATCCTATGTAAACTATTTTTGAGCAAATTCAAGAGGATTCTTCATGATGTTTCTAGAAGAAACAAAATATGGGTTAGATTCAATGAATCCTACCTAATCCATACGAAATGAAATTAAAGGAGGGAAGAATCGAGTGGGAAAGAGGATTCTAGACTTCTATTTAAGGAGTCACAGACCAAGAAGCAAGAGTTGTTGGTGTGCCAAATTGTGAAGTGGCTAAAGGGTGTCAAGGAGAAGGCATCTAGGAGAAGGAAGAACAGAGCATAGAGACCTTGCTTCGACAAGTGGTCAAAGAGTGAGGATTTCATTAGTACATTGAGCACGAAGACTTAAGGAGACAAAGCTTGAAAGGAGGGCAAGTTGCCAGAGCCGCAGAGATTGAAAGCTAGGCAAGGTTATGAGCTGAAGAGTGATATGAAATCTGCAAGATAAGTTGTGAATTGTAATCAGGTCAAAACCCCTTATTATTATTCTCTAGCAATTGTATCAGTTAGGGTAAAGGAAAATCCTATGGACTTAGGTTGTTTGAATAGCCATTTGTAAATCTTTTAATAGGGTGGCACTCCAAGTGAATGTTCTAAAGTTCTCTAACCAAGCTCACTTCTAATAGGGTGGTTAAATCCTTTAACCAAGTCACATTTAACAGTGTGTTGTAAACCTTTAATAGGGCAGGCCTTTCACAAGGCATGACTTCAGAAGAGTGAGAATTGAGTAGCATGTTACTAGTGGTTTTTCCCAAATTGGGTTTCCACGTAAATCATTGTGTTATGTGTTGATTTTTTCATGTGTTATGCTTGCATGTTTATTTACAGTAACTTGTTGAATAGGAATGTTTTAAGCTTAGATTGTTGATTCACCCCCCCCCCCCCCCACTCTTAGTTATTCTAAAGCATTTCTAGTAGTTTGTTTATGGATATGTTTTCATAAATAGTTCTTGTTGATAAATTTATTGTTCTACATTACTGAAACATCTATGGATGAAATCAAATTTGAAACCCTTGTTTAAGAAACTCTTATTGGAAAATTGGATTGATTTAGAAAATTATGAATCAGGATGGGGTTTGGAAAAGAAAACTAGATTTTAATTTAATAAATTTGACTATTTTCAATTATTTTGCCCTATTAGATCCATATATTGAAATATTTTTTTAAAATATATATATTAATACCATAGCAATTTATTATTATTGTGGTAATAAAATTGAAAAAAAAATGTCTAATGGGAGTTTGTTGGAAAATGAATTTATTTTATATTATTAAAAAAAAAAAAATTGGAGGAGGCGGGGAACCCATCCCCCACCCCCAGTTGTCCAAGGATAGGTGCACTGCCAAGGCAACATCTAGCTGTCTGAAGATAATCTATCATTGCCAACCTAGCATACGCTGCCTTTGATAACACGACTTTGGTTGCTCCCCTTTTTGGGGTTATGTATTTTGTTTTCGCATGGTGTTATTAATATTTTAAGATTTTTATAACTATAATAATATTAATTATTATTTTATTGTTAATTCAATAATTATGATTATTAATAAATTAATATATTCTATTTTATTAATAGTTTAATAATAATTTTTAATTTTTAATAATATTTAAATTAAAAGACTTTGTTATTTTATTATTATTTTAAATAATTAAAATAGTTGTTCGTGCCATTTTAATTTGGAGGAATTGATTTGGTTAAATCTCAATTATTGTTTTAGAAAGGTATATCATTTTTTATGTGAAATGATATGATGTACTTAAATAAATTTTAATGGATTATTGAGTCATTTGAAATACTTATAACTCGAGAATACTTTATCAACTTGTGACACTTTGAAAATGGAAAACTTGAACCTATTTGTGAAAATCAAACTTGTATGTTTTCAAACTAAATAAATAATGAAACTACATTAAGTGTGATGTATGGTTTAAATTTGAGTTAGGGTTTGATTTGACTTAGTACGTTGACCAGTTGAGATGTTTATTAGAGGCTTGGGTGATTTTGTTCTATGATGATGTTATGTATAATATTTTGTTCATGTTCTATTATTTCCAACCATTGTAATGCATTCACATAATTCTCTGATGAGTTTTGATCAATTATTTTCTAGTTCTTTCCAATTTCTTATATAGGATGGAGGCAAATATTGTGATTTTTGTGTTGTAACCTTTGAGTTTCGATCAATTATCTTTTGATGATTTTCAATTTCCTGTACAGGAATGAGGTGAATATTGTGATTTTATGAGTTGTACTTTTATGAGCTTAGGGTAGGTTATCTTTATGCATGTTGGGAAGTGGCTTGCAATGGAAATCGGAGCCCTAAAGAGGTTGTGAATGTGTAACCCATTGTAGGTTGTATTAATAAGTGATAACATTTCATTAAATGGATTTAAAATGAATTAATAAGAGTCAATTTTTTACCTCGCACATGCCTCGAGTGCTAGTATAGGCTAGCATGGGAGTGGAGAGGATGCTTGGTTGCAACCTTGCCTCATTAGTCTCCTTTGTCTGTATGAAATGATATTGATGCCGCATAGGATCACTAGGGGGCTAGAGTCCAAAGCGTCTACCAGGGTAACCTTAGAGTTGACTCATGTGATGACACTTGCCCACTTACATAGTAGATTTCCTAGGTGTCTTTGTTGCCTTTGGGTTTAGATGTTACTTGTGTCTTGGTACCTTTGAGATAGATTGCTCTCAATATTTCCTTGACTTGGATGATGGTTATAACTATAGGATTTGCTATCCATATGGGACTTAAGATCATCTCCTCAAAACAGTGGGAGTGGTCCATTTAGGTTCCACAAGGTCGAGTGGTAGTGTTTCTTATATCATTGAGATTTGATAGTTGGATGTCATTACTAGTTGTACTTGTGTAGTTGTTCCTTTTGTGGTTTTTCTAATGTACTATACTCGATTATTTGGAGATCTTATGAGATGTTATATTTATTCATGATGTATATTCTTTGAGCTTTTCATACACTATGACTTGTATAGTGGATGATTATGCATTTTGGTTATGCCATGTGGCATCTTATGTAATTGTATATTATTTTATTGGATTCGTACTTATGGTATTACTTGAAGTGGATTTTTTTATGTATCAGATTAGTATTAATAAAACTTATGTATGTGATTCAACATCATGGAACCCTTAAGAGATGTAATTTTTTTATGGATTGTTTATATGTATGTGAGTTATTGCTTCTGCCATGTTATCTCTTGTTGGTTTAATCTTTCAAAAAAAAATTTTGACATACTTAGTGACATATTAGTTTAATTTCTTTTGTGTTCCCTAGCAAGGCATTACATATCCATGGTTAGTGAACAAAAAAAGTAAGATATGCTATTCTAATCATTGCCCTTCCTCTATTTCCTCTTCATGGTTGTTTCTAGGTCTATTCAATCATTGTCTCCATTAGGCAACACCTTGATCTCTTCTACAACTTCCCAAATGGTAATATTAGTGTCAATATCAGGCCATGTGGTATCCCTAACATGTAATGCCCCCTTTCTAGGTCCATTATGATTGTAGACTTACAATCAATTATAATATTCATAATAATCATTTTAGTTATCAACTGATGTTTGTTATTTAGATTTAAGATTGAAAAAATACAAGTTTTTCTCAAGTTACCTAGATTGTACAGTTTTGGTTAAGTAATATTACTATTGAAGATGATCTTATTTCAATTATCTTTGATAATTATATAAAAGGTCAAGTCTCATTCTTTACATATATTCAAGAATGGCTTTATTTATAATTTTTATTGGTCATAATATTATATAAGAAATTAATAATCTTGAATAATTATTGGGATCAATAATTATATAATACTTTGGTTATATTTTTAATTTTCACTTAATTATAATATGTATAATTATAATGAAAAGTCTCTTATATGTTTTACCTCCTTCCCTCTTATTTAATATCATGTATTTATATTTTCAGTATGCTTTAAATCTTCTACATCTTAATCCTCTCTTTGTATATATTTAAAAAAACCTCTTTCCCTTATGAGTATGCACTTACCCTCTAAATATTATTGGTTGTAATAGAAAACTTTAAAGTCTCTGCATTTTGTATACTAATTTAATAATAGTATCATCAATTTGGTGGCTACATTTATGTTTTTTATTATTTTATTGGATGATATCACCATATTAATATTTTCCAATTGATTCCCTTATGTTTTTTGACCTTTTAGATAATATCTTTGTGGGTTTACTATGTGTTTCCCATTCAATAGAAATATGGGTTTATGCATTTCGCATTTGATTTCAATTCCCTTTGATAAGGAATGAGCCAATAAAGCCATATTTCTTTAGAATTTCTCCCAATTTCTTCTTTTCCAAGGGAATAAGCTCTTTTGTGATTGGAAAGTATTCTCAAGTTTTTCTAAGTCAATTTCTAAACCCATTGGTCCCTCCAAACCAAAAATATGCTTCAATGAATGTCTCTTTATCTAATCAGCATAGCACACTCATATCTCATCTTTAAAATGAGTGAATGGAAAGATTATACGATTTAATCAATTCTTTCACTAGATCTACATCAACAAATACTTTAGGCAAAATCAACTTACCCAAATTTATGTACCATTGGTTCAAAGCTAGAGGATTCTTCAACCTATTGTTGTAGAAGATCTAGAAAAGTTCATTTCCATTTGTATCTAGGGTTGTTTTGTCTCTACAAAAACTATATGGGTCTCTAAACTCATGTGAGTTTGTAGATTGTGCATTGGAAGAGTTGGGGAGAAAATATACCCATTCATCAGTAAAAGAGCTTGGATTTTTTACTTTGGTTTATGTTGAGCTTGACAAAATTTCTTTAGCATCCACCTATGAAATCAATGTTCCTTCTTGCTCTATCATTTTTGAATCAACAATTGATTTTTTATATCTCTGTGAATTTTTCTCTTTGAAATTTCGTGCCTCAAAATTTTTGGCAATGGCTTTTGTTACAATGGTCTTAATAGCTTCTATGAGTTAGAAAAGGTATTAATTGCATTAAAAATTTGTATGCATAAAATCCTTCAAAATATCATAAAATACTTTAACTTATACTTTGCAACATTTGTATTGCTTCTCATGAATCCATCCTTTTGAGCAACTGCACTAAATTTTTTGTTTGGACTCTAACTTGTCTATCCTTGTAATTTTTGCAAATGTGGTCGCGATGTTTCAATTTTCTTACCCTAGTCATATCCTCATGACTATTTATCTGAAAACACCTTTTATCTCCACTAAATAACACTATACCTTATTTCATATTCTATCTCCACTTTGTGACTAGGTTTTTACCATGACCCCTAAATGTTGCAATGTCACACTTGACCATCAGCCCTAACAACCTTGATTATTTGGAGCTTCACCACCTTAAATGCTAATGTCTATCATACTCATATGAAGTCAAGTTACTTGGTAAATCTCCACTTCACCACTATTATTTGTAAACTAGGTGATAGAGTCGAGAAAGTGCACTTAATAGTTTATGTTCATCATGTAGCATCATAACCCTATACCTTAATCATGCAATTTGACTTGTGAAGTTACGCTTAGCCTCATATGGCTAGATTGCAACTCAATTTCACTACCTAGTATTTACACCTACAAAGTTGTGCTTAACACCTTTTAAACTTTCACCATGACATCGTGCCAATTATAAGACTAAGGCATCTTAGAGTGGAGATGCTATGCTCATCATTCTACACTATTCATCTTGACATCACAACCCTTGACTTGAGCTATGATATATGATCGATGATGTTGCACTCTTCATATTTCATACCTTCTCGCTACTTCCCCACTTAAAATTGTAACTATCTATATAACACTACAAACACACTCAATTGCCGAGAAAATTAGCCCACACAATTAGCAAGTGTTACCCTCCACCATTTTTCATGTCCCCTTTTCAAATATTTAAAAATAATAATCTTTGCTAACGTAGACAGGAAAATAGTTTTTGTTGATTTAGAGGGTGTGGGTTTCAGATTTCTTGGCTCCTCTGAAGTGCTCCCTTTCTCATTAATAGATACAACTCCTTGCAATTTTTTTGTCAATATCCGCAAAGCCTCTCTAGTTTCTGTCAAACTATCCACTATTTGCTTCTAGGTATTTTGGATGTCTTGAAAAAATTTCTTTGCCATCTCATCTTGATCAGCCATGCTTTTTCCTTCCTTGAATTTTGTACTTTTACTTTTAACTAGAGGTTTGATCAAAATTTCTTTATTCTTTTCTCACTGCAAATATCTCTTTTCTCTTTCACTTGGTTGCATGCAAACTTCTACAAACTCTCAGGTTGGCAAGATAATAGCTCTGATACCACTGAAATGTCTCTTTTTCTGATTTTATATGATATTTCAAGCCTCTAATCAAATTTTCAAAATCAAACAACCAATATTACAAAGATCCACCAATTTCTCAATAAACCCCAAATCTTTGGCAACATAAGGAGAATTTTCAAAAAAAGACTTTCCCAACACTACCACCAAAAGACGTGATAAATGTGGCAAAAAAGAAGGTAGATGAAGAGACTAGGAGTGAATTACGAAGGAAAAAGCTTTGTTTTACTTGTAGAGAACCATGGGTTCCAAGACACAGATGTTTGCGGAAAGGTCAAGTGCACTATATTGAAGTTGCTTCAGAATTTGATTCAAATGAGCATGAGGAATTTCATGACACTAAGAAGGAGGTAGAAGAAGAGAAAGAAAAAGAAATCAGCAAGGATGGCAGTTTAGCAGCATTATCAGGAGTCCCAAGATACCATCCCTTTTGAATTCGAGGGGTACTAGTAGGGCAAAGGTTGACAGTTCTTCTTGATAGTGGGGAAACTCACAATTTTATTGATGAGGGATTTGTCATGAAGAGAGGGCTTAAAGCAGAATATTTTGAAGGATTCAATGTTACTGTAGCTGATGGATTCACTATGCCTTGCACACGGGTGGTGAAACAACTCAAGATGACCTTAGGAGATTATGAGTTATATGATGACTTCTATGTTGTTGGCATTGGGGAGACAGATCTTGTATTGGGTTTTCAATGGTTGCACTCTATTGGAGGCTATTACATGAACCATCAAACTATGGAGTTTAAATTTCATTCCAATGGGAAAGAAGTCTTATTGAGAGGCTTATCAAATGGAGCACCTAAGGCGGTCTCTGTAAAGAGGATGGAGAGGACTTTTCGAAGAGGACAAGTAGCATGGGCAGTAGGATTCATAATCCATCCAACAAGCTCTCCAAAGAATCAAAGTAATTTCCATTTTGAAATTCAAAATATTCTTGATAAGCATAGTATAGTTTTCAATGACTTGCCTCCAGGATTACCACCAGATAAAGGTTTTGAGCATGTTATAGAGTTAAAACAGGGTGCCAAACCAGTTATAACAACCCCATACCGCCATCCAAGAGGTTATAAGGAAGAAATTGAAAAAACTATTAAGGAACTCCTAGACATGGGATTCATAAGGCCTAGCTCCAGTCCATTTGCATCATCTGAGGTACTTGTCAAGAAAAAGGATGGTACAATGAGAATGTGTATAGACTACATGGCTCTAAATAAGAAGACCATAAAAAATAGGTATCCCATACCATGCATAGATGAGCTCATTGATGAGTTACATGGTGTTGTATACTTCTCAAAAATTGACTTAAGATCAGGGTACCATCAAATCCGAATGAGGGGTGAAGATGTGGAAAAGACTGCTTTAAATGTCACTATGGGCACTTTGAATTTCTTGTTATGCCATTTGGCCTCACTAATGCACCTGCAACATTCCAATCTTGTATGAATAAGGTATTCAGCCAGCATCTTCGAAAATTTGTTTTGGTATTTTTTGATGATATCTTGATTTACAGTAAAACATGGGAAGAGCATCTGAAGCACATAGACACTATTTTGGGAATCTTGGAGTAGCAATCTTTCTATGCTAAGCTATCTAAATGTGATTTTGGTTTGATAGAGATCCTATATTTGGGACATATTATAAGTTCTAAAGGAGTATAGGTTGATCAACAAAAAATTCAGGCAATTTTGGATTGGCCTCCACCCACTAATCTTACATAGTTGACAGGTTTCTTTGGGTTGTGTAGCTACTATAGGAGATTTGCCAAGGGATTTTCTTAGCTTGCTACCCCCTTGACTGATTTGACAACGAAAGGAGCTTTTTTTTGGACAGAAGAGGCACAAAAAACATTTGATAAGCTTAAGAAGGTAATGAGTTCATGCCCTATGCTTGCAATTCCAGATTTCTCTTTACCTTTTGTTGTTGAATGTGATGCTTCTGGAGAAGGTATAGGGGCTGTCCTAACTCAAAGGGGACATCCAATAGCATTTGAGAGTAGAAAACTAAATCAATCAGAGAAAGGTTACTCCATCTATGATAAGGAAATGTTGGCAATCATGCATGCACTTCATAAGTTTAGACAATATTTGGTATGTGGGAGATTCATTGTAAAGATAGACCATAATAGCCTCATGTTCTTCTTGAACCAAAGGGATTTGAATGATCGTCAACAAAAATGGGTAAGAAAATTGCAAGCTTATGATTTTGATATTGAATACATGAAAGGAAAGAATAATGTGGTTGCTTATGCTCTCTCAAGAAAGCCCACTCTGTGTTCCTTAACATCTATCTCTGCTCATTGGAAAGTCTCCATAATTTTAGAGTATGCTAAAGATTCCTTTGCCACCAAGATTTTGGATAAGTTAGTGGATGGTGACAGGTACAAGGTTGTTGATGAATTGATTTATTACAAGAACATGATCTTCTTACTGCCAGGATCAAAAACTAAGGAGAGGATATTGAGGGCCTTTCATGACACACCTTTGGCTGGTCACCAGGGATACTTCAAGACATATAGGAAAATTTGAGAGCGGTTTTCATGGAAGGGTATGAAGGAGGATGTCCTTAAACACATTAAGGAATGTATGGTATGCCAACAAAGCAAGAGTGAGCAAAATTTTGCTGCAGGGTTGTTGCAACCACTTCCTATTCCTGAACAAAAATGGGAAAGTATTTCCATTGAATTCATCACCGGGTTGCCCAAGGTTCAAGGTAAGGATTGCATATATGTGGTGGTAGATAGATTAACTAAGTATGCACATTTCTTTCCTATCACATCTGATTTCAAGGCATCACAAGTGGTCGAATTGTTCTTCAAGGAGATTTTTAGATTACATGGCTTGCCTATAAACATTGTCAGTGATCGGGACAGTAGATTCCTCAGCTCTTTTTGGAAGGAGCTCTTTCATTTGGCAGGAACTGAACTCACTTCCATACTAGCTATCACTCTCAAATAGATGGACAAACATAGATAGTTAATAAATGGATAGAGGGATATTTGAGGAACTATGTTTCAAATCAACAACATGCTTGGGTGAAATGGTTGCACCTAGGGGAGTATTGTTACAATACATCTCATCACATGTCTATTGGTATGCATCCTTTTCGTGCTCTTTATGGTTATGACGCCCTTTCCTTTGTTGATTTAGTACTTTCAGATAGCAGAGTACCTGCAGCAAGTGATTTCATCAAGCAAAGCCAAGACATAATAAGGTCCCTCAAGGATAATCTACAACATGCACAGAACCAACAAAAATTGTATGCTGATAGGAAAAGGACTGAAAGATCTTTTGAGGTGGGAGATTTGGTATTTGTCAGGTTGCAGCCAAAGCAAAGAACCTTGAAGAGGAGTGGGGCAGAGAAACTCAAGCCAAGGTTCTATGGGCCTTATAAGATCACCAAGAAGGTAGGAGAGGTAGCTTATGAATTGGAGCTCCCACCAAACAACAAAATACATAATGTTTTCCATGTATCTTGCCTGAAGAAGGTTCTAGGTCAACAGACCATAGTATCTACAGAATTACCACCTCTTGATGATGAAGGGAAATTAGTTTTGATACCAGAAGAGATTTTGGATATAAGAGAGAAAAGATTGAGAAATAGGAGCATCATAGAGCATTTGGTCAAATGGAAAGGATTACCACTGGAGGATGCAACTTGGGAAGGAGCACATATTCTTGAACATTCCAATCTTCATTGCTTGAGGACAAGCAATATTTGGGAGGGGAGGAGTTATCATGTCCCCTTTTCAAATATTTAAAAATAATAATCTTTGCTAACGCAGGCAGGCCCAAAAAAGGTGAAGTTTCAGCAAAAGGGGCTAATCTTTGGAAACCAATGGACTAATAAATAAAAATTAGTATTAAAATATTTTTTATTAACCCCTCTTGGACGTGAGTTAGGGTTATGCCCTCTTTTAAGGGATTTGGAGGCATTTTGGGCTCATTCCAGAACTTGATTTTCGCTTATTGCTTTGTTGTTCTTCAGAGGCTGCCAAACTTGTGGAGAAGGAGACCCAAGGATGAGAGTTTGCATGTTTTCAGGAAGGCTAAGGATGGGAGTTTGAAGCCATTCCATGCACAAGCTCATGCACAGTTTTCCCTTGTGCTGAACAGTGCAAATTTGTGGGTTTTCGGGTGTGTTTTTTGTAAGAGTTTGGTGTTTTCAGTTGAGTATTTCATATCAGTTTGGGTTTCTGTTGTATTTTAGACTTTAAAATGTTAAAATAGAGCTGAATATATGTATTGGGACATGGTTAAACTTCTGAGATAAATTATTAATGTTTTTGTGGTGTTTTCGGGCATTTTTGTGTTAGTTTCGAGAGCCCAATGAGCATAGTTTTTGTCCTACGTTTGTGAGCTATTGTGTAAATGCTATACAGATCTGAAAATGTCATTTTGTAGGCCGTTATGCTGCTGAAATTTTTGTAAAAATGTCCATTTTCAGATTTATTAATAATTTGTGAAGTTGTGAAGTTTTTGGCACTATTTTGGACATACCCGATTTGGGGTTTATTGAGAAATTGGTGGATCTTTGTAATATTGGATGTTTGATTTTGAAAATCTGATTAGAGGCTTGAAATATCATATAAAATCAGAAAAAGGGACATTTCACCATTGATTTTTTATTTTCCTTGCATAGATTGAACCATGTAACAACATGCACGTTCACCATTATCCTAGTGAAGTTGCATTTAATCATCTTGTCATCATTTTGTAACTTAAGTTCCTTTTGCTTGAACAAATTGCAATGGTGTAGCGCTTAATATGTTTTCAAAGGCAATTGCAACATTGCAACTTAAGTATGTACCATAGTTTTAACAATAGAGACAATGTGCATGGTTGCTACCCAATTATCGCCACCTCGCAACTACCTCACAACTACCACACTTAACCATAAAGAAGCTACAATGTCAAAACAACATAATGAACTACAACATCACAACCTTGCATATCACCGTCTAGGAAGCCACCGCAATGTAGCATCCATGACCAAAATCCCTTTTAGTCGCAACTTCATAGTATTGAAAGCTAATTACCAAAAGAAACTTTAAGAGGTCATGAACAACACAAACCTTCTGTAAGACAAAAGGATACCCATTCGAGGGATATAACAAAATTTTATAGCCTATAAAAAATAGGACCAACACCTTTGATGAGTCATGTCTCTTATTTAATTAGTTTCCTTTTTTGTTGTTTGTCTTTCATGATGATCTTATCCCTTTCTAGAGGTGTGTATCCTTGGTTAGGATATTTTTTTGATAACATATATCTTTTAAGGTGTGCAATCCTTGATCAAGAACCTACTCTCCTAGAAATTGGGAAGGTGTGCATTCTTGATCTACTTCCCTTTTTATTATTGAAGATGATGTCTTTATTCGAATATCTCCTTTATTTATGGAGGTATATACCTTTAGATAGAGCTCTCCTCCAACCCCTTTGATAGAAACATATCCTTGATAAAGATCCCTTCTATACTTGCAAATATTTTCTTTATAATGATTGCTTCCTTGCCTAAAAATTTGCATCCTTTATAAAATTATTCTTTCCTTGGAATGCATAAATTTGTAGAAAGGGTATGTCCTTGGTATTGAAGGTGGTTTATCCTTGATTTGAATCTATATATCCCTTAAGATGTCAATATAGAGACTTGTTGACATCTTAAAGAAGATCAAATGAAACTTCCTCATTACTTGTAGTCATTTATTGATGTGCCCTTGAAGTGGTGATGTTGTGTTACATATAACCCCCCTCGAGGAATGGTTATCAAACTATCTCCACCAACCTTTTAATCATCCAGCATAGCAAGCATTGTTTGTCTAATTATTATTATCATTTTTGAGCACTATCTCCACCAACCTTTTAATCATCCAGCATAGCAAGCATTGTTTGTCTAATTATTATCATCATTTTTGAGCAATGGTCATCTGGCATAACACAACTTGTTAGCATGATCATCTTGTTGATTATACTTTCTCAATTGTTGCTTACCTAGGATAACGTGGATTACTAGGGTGATCACTTTGTTGCACTACACAAATCACACCATATAGCAAAACTTGTTATTGGTGGATTTTGTGTCTATATCTATTGAAATTTGGTAGAATTTGTGTTTATCTCCATAGATTTGGTAGAATTTGTGTTTATCTCCATAGATTAATTAGCATAATGAAATTTGATAGATAGTATAGTCAATATCTTCAACATGAATCACTTAAGAGAACATACCTTTCCAATGGAATTCATAACTTTCTCATTGACCACTAGCATACTATATCTTGCCATGTTTGTTTGTGAATCCACTTACATACATTTGTATACCACCTAAAAATACATTTAAAGTTGTGTTCCAACAAAATAAAATAGATGAACCTTTCAATTTTCATCTTGAATCAATGCCAAGTAAATTCAGATACATAATTTGACGCACTACATACTAAATAGTTATAACAATTTATCGATCATAACATATAAAACAGAAGCTGGCGTTGAAGAAAACTAAAACTGATATGTAAGGGAAAACGCATATCGTAATTGACACGACCACGGTGGGACTCGAACCCACAATCTCCCGCTCCGGAGGCGAGCGCCTTATCCATTAGGCCACGCGGTCGAGACGTTTGATTATTACATATTAAATTATTTGTAGAATGAAACCGGTTTTTTCAATTCTAAATTCCAAATTAGTTTACCACCTTCCTTGATTTTATAGCGATCTTCTCCATCTCCAAATACAAAGAAGCGCCTTTCCTAAAGAAATATAGGAAAATGCACACTTATATTGTAAAATCAGGTTAATAAAGGGAATCAGCTTTAAATAAAATACTATATCCAATCATTTAAAGATTTTACAATTACACTTGTCCGGAAGGACGGCAATGGAATGGCAGACCTGCTTTCTAGTTGGACTGTTGACAATATAATGATAGCCGGGAGGATTTTAGTAATCTGGAAGATTTATATGTATCTTTTGATCGTCTCAATTTCATGCATTTCAGTTTCTTCTTCTCTTTAAGAGTACGAGTTGGCATCTTATACCAGTTATACGATATTCTTTGGTTCAACTTGTTTTCGTATGGGATGCTTCATACTTATTCCATATATTCTTGCGGCGCATGGGACATTTAATCCGAGCTTTTGAGGAAGGACGATTGACGTAATTGCTAATAGTAGTGTGGGACTGCAGTTATGGTTGGTCTTCTCATGAGTGCAACCTCTGTAGCAGTTCAGCTAACTTTGTGTACTGATAATTTATGTAGAAGTCAAATTGTGAAGTGGTCAAAAAGTGTCATTTCAAAACTTCACTTCAAATCTATTGTACTTATTGAGATATGAAGTCCAACGTCACTGTGACTGTTAAGCTTCCCATGACTCTTCACTTAATAGTTGTTTTGAATGTATAAATACATGTGTGCAGTTGTGTACTGAATTGTATTGGGTATTGATTAATAAAGTATTCCCTATTAGAATGTGGACGTAAGCAAGTTTTGTCGAGCCACAATAAATCTTGTGTTCTTGTATTTTGTCTTCTTCCTTTATTGGTTTTGATCTAGTCATTTAATTATTTACAATTGCTATCAGAGCCAAGGTGAGGCTAGAGGAGAGAAGGAAGACGATGAAGTTGATTTTATCATCAATTTATTTCTTGGAAATTTGGGCTCGATAGAAGATGAGGTTATGTCAGCCGCTAAGAGCAGAAGAATCCGCCATGGGCACTAGTGGGATGGATGACAAAATAAGCCTCAAGCTGAACTATAAGATTTAAAAACTCTTAAATCTGAGCTTTATACTTCTTGAGTGCACACGTGTGCATAAGAAAGTTGTCATGGAAGAATTGTAGGGACAAGAGAAGATAAGATTGACGAGTTTGTAAACTGTTTGATGCTAGCATATTATAGAATGAATTCTCTTATTTCTAGTTCCAACCTCAATGATCAAATTAATTTTGCTTCTAGAGTTCATAGGATGTTACAACTATTCATTCTAAAGAGCATGCAAAGTTCCTAGTAGATGAAGAGGCAGAAGATGTTGTGGAAGAGACAACCAGTGCAAAAGGTAATGATGATATTGTGGTTATTGCAACTGGGAGAAGAGGCATGTGCATTGGCCAAGAAGAGGGATGAACAATGCAAATTATTTCTTGGTCTGTAGAAGAGAATTACTCTACTCATGGCCCTAAAGAACAGAAGTCTGGAACAACCGAGAAGTTTGCAAACAAAAAGATCGCTGTGCAAGAAGATGGAGGAGCAGACAAAAATTTCTATTATGTTTGGCATAGAAATGAGACGTTTGGGCTTCTAGCAAGCTCCTTTCTTAGTAAAGAAAGGGCAAAGTAAATGAAAGAGGATTCCAAAGGCCATGTCATTAACGGGCCAGATGTAGATAGTTCCCCTGAAGGGGGAGACAAGTAGTATGCCTATTGGAATTTATGTGCTTCACGATGGACCACGAGTATCCCTTCCAAACATGGGATCTCTCAACAAACTCCCTGCCACACAAATACAAACTACGATGGATGAATCTGTCCAGTTTGGAGATGAATTGGAATCCAAAAATGTGGATAATCTTCCATAGACTCAGGTTTGAGAATAACAAAGATCATTCTCTCCTTATAAGAGGGAAGCCTAAGATTGAGGAGTGGAAAATGAAACCCTATATGGTTGTTGAAGAAGACAGACAAGCCAGTAATGAGTGGGGCAAAGGAGAATTTGTTGGTCCTATTATTACAAGGGAGGGTTATCGTTGCACCAAAAGATCTACCTGTCAATGCCCAATACAACTACTAGACTTATAGAACATAGGAGGCAGTTAAGCCATGTCACGAATCCCAAAGGCGAACGTTGGCAGTTAGTCCACCAATCCCCCCCCTCAACGTTACTCGAGGAGATTTAAACCTATGACCAAGCTTTAATACCACTTGTTACAAGCTAGGGTTGTTCTTGTACCAAAAGATCAACCTATCAATGCCCAATAAAACCACTAGACTAATAGAACACAAGAGGTGATTAAGCCATGTCACGAACTTTGAAGTGGATTATTTGTGGTTAGTCCAACACCCATTCCCATTGTAATTCTTGAAGAAGGTGAACAAACATGTAAAAAATGTAGTTTTTGTGGCCATCTAAAATTGTCCCAAGCACAATAAAAGACGACGATGGGATTAAGTCATTAATAATTGTGTCTTGACATTTTTAAAATTAGATTATTGTTTGTTGGCACAATTATGCCCATGTCACTTACAACATTATGAATTTCACTTATCTATGTCTATATGAACATTGAAAAATTATATAGTTTTGAAAAGCATTGTGTAGGAAAGTAGTGTATAAAGTGACGGTCTTTTACTTTGTTTAGAGTGGAAGTTCAGAAGTTGTATATCATGTTTTCAATGAAAAGAGTATTTCGAAAGAAATAATTTTATTAGTCTTTATGTGAGACCAAGGGATCTAAACACAAATTCAAAACCAATTTTTTTTTTTTTGTCTTTGTTTTGGTCAAAACTGGAATTTTGGAAACCACATTACTCTTAATGTCAACAAACTAGAACCTTCTAGTACTATCCAACTCACCATCCAATTCTAACACCCTTTTTGATAGACATTTTTAGACATAAAATGGGACTCCAAGCTTCCTTGAATATTTTCAATATAAAACTAGACATTTAAAAAAGAAAATCTATACACAACGAACATTCAAAATGAAACCTCATTAATAAATTATAAAGTCAAAAAAACTAAAAGATAAAAATGAAAACAAAACAATATTAACATGAAAACAAAATAGAAATTACTAATTTAAAATGTAAATCTTAACTTTTTTATATTTTAAAATAGAAATCACTTTATTAAATTTTTTTTTTTAAAACTAGATTTAATATAAAAAGTATAACTTTATTTATTTTAAATTTAAATTAAAAATATCAACGTTATTCCATAAAATAAAAAGTCTTAGATTACCTAAATTTAATATCATTATTGAATCATTCATTGATATATATGAAATTTGGTATGATACATTAAAAAAAAAAATCATATAAGTCCTTAAATTAGTCAATAACTTTCCTTCACTAACTACTTGGATTTACTTCTTAGATTTTTGTACCCATAAAAATGTGACGAATTCTTCATTTTTTATAAACTAATTACCCATGAAGATTTCTTTATTTTTTCTCTTTAATGTGATTAGATACATCTTTCCTAAGAACACTTATTAACGATAAGCTCATATTCGGAAATATCTTCTACTACTTGTTAAAATGTTGTGAAGACTTATCAAAATCATATTCTTTTTTGTAGTCGTATGCTCTCTCAATTCATTTGATACAATGAACCAGAATTAAGATAGAAATATAATACATATAATTATGGATTTAATCAAATAAATCTTACTGATATTGACTAGTTAATTAATATCAATGATTATAATTGGAATCAAACACTTTAATCAATAATGACTTATAAACTAGGATAGAAACTATGCCAATTAACTAATTAATTAATTATAATTAAATAATGCAATAATAGTATAAATGAAATATATTAGATTTAATATTTAATCTTATTATTACAATGGAAAACCTTATATAAATGATAAGATTATAAAATTATATAAATATATAAATGAATTAAATTAAATTAATCGATATAGCTCATCATGGAAAAAATGTGATGACTCATACAAAATGTATTAGGCATCGCACACATTTCGATACTCTGAAAACAAATAAGGAAACGAGGCAGTCCAACTGCTAAACTCAAGAGAACAATTTTCAACAGCCTACGTGGAGAGCATATGATAGTTAAGACAGGTCAAAGGGTAAGCATATTCCATTCGATAAAGCCAAGACAAAGGAGGTAATTACATCGACAAGTAAGGACGAGTGACGACTGAAAATACCACCAATTAAAGCATTGATTAAAACGTAGCCTATGATTATTAAAAGATAAGGCATGAGTAACCCAAACAAGATAAAGGTAGGTTGTGAGTAAGGATCATTTCATAATTATAATATAGGTAAACGCTAATATTTATTGAAGGTATATTTATAGAGTATTATGCAATTTCTTATTCAGATAATATATAAATAATCATATTGATGTAATGTTTATTTGATCATTTATGATGAGACCAATATGGTGTCTTATAGAGAAGTGGTTAATTTTAAGGTTAATAGTGTTAGTATGAGAGATTTATAATCTCTATCTAACTAACATGACCATATGATTTCTATAATGTTTGTATGTGAGATTAATGCAGTTTCCATCTGAGTGACATGCCTGAAATAAAGGATCTCTATAATGTTGGTATAAGAGATTAATAACCTCCATTTGTCCAACATGTCTGAGAATGTTATCATCTCTATAATGTTGATATATGAGATTAGTAGAATCTCCATCTGACCGACATACTTAAGATTGATATACCAGAATATTCTGATGATATATCAACATTTGTATATGAGACTGGCCTTGGATAGAGGATGTCTTGTCCAGGTAAAATCTTAAGGGTTGCGCTTCAGGAAAGATAGTGGAATAACTAAGGGTTGGGAAACCCAATCTAAAGACGACTTTAAGGTTTGGGATTAAGATAGAGGGTAGAATAGTGTAGTTAGATTTATTAATGTTTAAGTTCCAATGGGGCATTACAATGGTATCAGAGAACAATCATGTCATCCTGTGAAAGGATTACTCTGAAGAACTATGGCCAAATAATTAGTCCAGGAACTAAGGAACTTTATATAGAACAAACTAATGAGAGATTTGAAAGAACTAAAAATCCATTAAAATACTACTGAAAGCTATACAAAAATTAAGCAATAATAATAACCAAGATGAAAGATCTAACCCATAGAGGGACCATCAATCTACTCACGAGGAAAATAAGCCCTCATCACAAATTTTATTCCTATGAGAAAATTTCCCCTCATTCATTCCAAGAGAAGAACCTATTGTGGAGGAGGAAATGACCACTAATATTGTAGAAGAAATTTGCACAAATGTATGCCAACTTTGATCCCAATCTTCAACAAATTATTCCTTTTAAAGAATACTATGAATCTAAACTCATGGAAAATAGGAAGAAACATCATGTAGATGAAGACCTTCATGATAAGGTAAATAGGGTAAAATTACCATGTTTTGGTGGGTCAGGAGAAGAAATTGCTCAATCATGGGTCTAAAAGTTAGACACATGTTTATCCTATAGTCCTATGAGGAAAAAAGGTGATATCAAGTTCATCATACTTCATTTAATAGGATCAACCTAGAAATGGTGGCACTACAACCAAAATTCCCTGGGGCTCAAAACAATCACCTCGTATAGTGAATTCACTAAAAAATTGATGAGCATATTTGATCTAAAAGATCATGAATGGTATTACCAAGAACTAACTCGTCTCAAATAAGTAGGGTTAGTAGAATAATTTGCCAATCAATTTCAAGACCTAGTCGTAATGGTCCCAAGTTTATTGCAAGGGAAACTCACATACTTATTCATAAAAGGACATAAAGAATCCATTAAAGCCCGAGTAAAACCCTTTAAACATCAAAACTTGGAAGAAACTATTAGAAAGGAAAAGAAGGTTGAATATGATGTATTCAAGAACTGCACATCAAAAATAGTTTATCAAAAAGAAGGATCAAGAAGAGATCATCAAGAAAGACCATGTTACACGTGCAAAGAATCTTGGAGTGAGGAACATCAATGTCAAAAAAAATGTGTTGATTGAGAAAACAATATGTTTTAAATGCAAGGAACCATGGAAGCATGGCCATCAACGTATAAGAGAAAAAATGAGTAAAATAGAGGAGGCCTATGATGACAAGAATCCCAGTAAGAAGACAAGGGTAATAACCTATAAATTTAAGTGTTATCCGAGAATAGGAACCAAATGATCATCACTTTAATATAGGGGTTATTATTTTCTTGAGGACAAGAAAATTCTGGATGGAAAGACTAATATTCTGATGATATCAACATATGCATATGTGATTGGCGTTGGATAGAGGATTTCTCATCCAAGAAAAATATTAAGGCTTGTGCTTTAGGGAAGACGATGAAATGACTAAGGGTTAGGAAACCTGATCTAGAGAATTCTTTAAGGTTGGGATTAAGATAGAGGGTAGAATAGTGTAGTTATATTTATTATTGTTTAAGTTCCACCATTTATTTTATAGGTATTACTTGTGCCAAACTAACCCTAATAATGGTGACATTACATTTGATTTAATATAGGGTGAACAAACAAGGTAACTAAATCCTTATACAACATCCATGGAACATTAACTAATGGTGCTCCTTGACTTATTGATGTTGTAGGTGCTAAAAAATTGCATTGTTTCAACTATAAATATATACAATTAATGTTAGATCAATACCACTTTTTCTTGTAATTGTTCCTACTTCCCCAAGCATCTTTCTCTTCTCATATTTAACACACATGACAACATGTCTTCTTTTTTTCATTTATTTTTATAAAATTTGTACTATTTAATCCTATTTTTGTTCAATGAATATGCTCTAGAGATATACTTGGGTTCAATTTCTATTTCTTCATAAAGTTGAGCATGCAAGTTAATTCATTCAATCTCTAGTTTCTATTGGAGGTACTAAACCCAAGTATTTCAAAAAATCTCATTTCTCTCCAACTATCATTTTATTAATGGATTATTCAACCAATATCCCCAAGTTATGAATTGCAAACACATCGTTTAATTATCTTTTTAGTTTCTTTCTCACTATGTTTATAAAGATATATAATCTAACTTGTAAGGTAAAAAAAACATTTTATCTCCAATGAACGATCTTCACAACATCATTAACACATAATGATTCATACCAATCTAATTATCACAATATATCAAGCCAAAGACTTGAAAATCATACAACACATAAGAGGACAATATATATATACACAAATATATCTAGTGTATATAAATGATAAAATGCATCATTATACAATTACTATATCATTAAAAAATTCAAAAATGTTTCATAATTACACCAAGCTCAAATAATGTTATGCATTTGAGATGGTATGAAACATCCCATTGATTACTACATGTATCTTGAATACTATGACAATCTTCATCAATTGATTTTTTGATTTTTTAATTTTGGTGTAGGTGGTAGGCTTAGAAAACATATTTTGATAATGGCGACATCGTTCTTATCAATAGTAATGTGAGTCATTGGAGTGGTGGTCTTAAGCTAGCTCCCTTGTAACTGATAATAATGAATTACTACATAGAGATGTGATAACAAAATATACTTTATAAGAAGAATCCTATCTCTAATGTTTTTTTACAAGTTACAGGTAAAAAAGTGTTGAATATCATGATTAGGCACAAGATAAGATATTTGGGCATACAAATATTTGAATCTACCAATAATGTCACTAACCTTTTCTTCAACATTTTTCTTACAATACATCAAATTACTAAAAAAATTGAGGACCGATGTTATTTTTAAAATGTTGAAATGAAAAAATTGGCAAGAATTTGAAAGGAATCAATAGATTAAGGGGGTGAAAAGCAGTAACATTACAAAGATTTTTCCCTAGGTTTACATGTTAACAACTTAGCCACAAGCCTATACTCATGAGAAGAATCATTACATATGATTTTTAGAAAGTCCTAACATAAATCACATGATCACCCTTACTCTTATACATCTCAAGATGAGGCATCTCAATATATTGTGGGTTAACAATAGAAAGGATGTCTAAGGAAAGGGGACTAGCAATGACACATGTAGTGTAATGTCCCCATTTTAGCAGTTGACCAAGTGTGTGTGCGTTAGCCTTGTTCTACATGGTCCCGAGGGCTAACGAAGGGTTTAATGGGATCCTGGAGTGTTTTGGCCTAGTCATTTCTAGTTTGGGCCAAAACGAAGTTGATTTACTCAGTTTCAGGCATACTTACTATTTTTAGTAAGTCGGTAGGACATAGTGCAGGTCAATTTTGGTGATTAGATTCGATACTCCTCGTTGAGAGCTTTTCAATGAGCTATCACTCGCATTATTCGGAGTCTGATTGCTAATACATTTTAATGCCTGAAGTTTTATTAAAGTAACGTCTAATTTAATTGTAAAATATTAAAGTGTTACTTTAATATTTATTTTATGGTGATGTGTACCCAAGGGAGACATAAGGGGTATTTTAATATATGTTTTATATATTACAAATCTTTTATCCCACATTTCCCATATGAGTTGAGCGGACCCTTGGAAATAGAATAAAAGAAAGCATTTGTGGCTTCATTAGGCAAGTTGAATATGAGAAGAAATTGGTGTGTGAGTTGCAGCTCTGTTCTTGGCATTTGAGGACGTCTATCCTCTCTTGTAACATTCTAGACATCATACCCTTGGGGTTTGGCCTTTGGAATTCTTTGTTATTGGCTTCATTATCAGGCAGTTTAGTTGCATTTTCGGCTACAGGCAGATTTGGTATTTTGCTCATATCTTCTTCACTACTTGTCTGACGCTTATGCCGCTTGGAGGGAATGGTATTATGAAGGTAGTGGACTGATTGAAGGACAAAGTATTGTAGCAGCAAGTTCGTAAGCATGGGCTGGAGTATTATGTCAATACTACTGAAGTAATTAGTGAGTTGATAAATCTGCCATGTATTTGGTTTTATGAATTCTGAAAATAACATTTTATTAGTAGCAGTTCATTTCCACTTTGCATATCATTGTAGTATCTTTCTTGTTTATGTTGTATGATACCAATTCCATGCACAAAACACAACAAACAATAAACGTTTGATTTCCGGAGTTATAAGGGGTTTAAAACATTAAACGAAGAAATAAGAAGTTGAATGCAAACTGTTTGACATAATTCCTTTCAGCAATTTGGTTTAGTTTTTTGGGACATCCAGGGGTGCCCATTACAGTGGTATCAGAGCTGTAAGTCCTGCCATCCTGTGGAGGTCTTATAGGGAATTTGGAACAGCCGGATAGAGGGAAAAAGTAAGTAAAAAACACAGGCTAAGCATTTATGTTTGAGCATGCGACAGGGGTCTTATAATTTCTGCGATACCAAAGCAAGACAAAATAGGATTTCAGACTTGCAAAACAAACAGTCTAGTACATCCGTATAGGTGGACATTGAATCCAACCATACAGACACAAAGGAGATATTCTTTGATTAGGACAATATTATGGGTGATCGAGATGACAGGAATATAGGATTAGGCGGAGGCAGAAATGCTGGTCCAGATCAGGGGGAGGTACTATTCAGATAGTTACTGGATACATTAGAGCAGGGGTAGCGTATGCAGCAGGAGCAGAATAGGCGAATGGACATGATGTTGGAGCTCATGGCTAGACAGATGGGTGCCAATATTAATCCAGGTGATGCTAACAACAGAAACAATAACAACGAGGGAAACAATAACAACGAGGGAAACAATAACCATGGAGGCCAAGGCAACAACAATGGTCATGAGAATAACATTAATGGTAATAATGGACATGACAACAATGGGAATGAGGCTGATAACTTTAGACATGTTGCACGCCCAGCGCGGACTGCGAGCTTGAGACCTCTTCTACCCACTTTCCCACCCAGAGATCCAGTTCAACTAGTAAACGAACCGCAGATTACCGAGTTACAAGATTAGTTCAGGAGGGACTGGGAGGCTAGTGGACCAGAGTTTCAGGCGGATATTTCTCTTAGAGATTATATGGACTTGAGGATGAGACACATGCCTAAAGCAGGAGGGAGGAATCAAAACTTTGAGCTGAGGAAGAAAGTTGAAAAATTTTCTTTACCTTATTATGATGCTTCAAGGAAGATGACTGCACAAGCTTGGGTGCAAAAGGTAGATACATACTTGCAGCTAAATCCTATGCCTAAGGAGGAGGCTATCAAGTATGCGGCTATGCACTTGGATGGCGTTGCACATGAATGGTGGCATCATGGCATGGTGACTTTGGGGCATAATCATATTACATCCTATGAGGAATTTACCAAAACATTGAATGGGAGATTTGACACTAAGGATCCTGAGTTACATTTCAAGGAGCTAGCACAGTTAAAAAATTCAGGTTCTATGGATGCTTACATTGCCAAGTTTCAATGCTTGTCTGTACTTGTTACTGATATCTCTCCTAGGAGATTGGTGGTGTTATTTTATGATGGTCTTGCTAATCCATTACGAGGTTGGGTGAAGGGACATGATCCACTCACCTTAGCTGAAGCAACTAAAAAGGCACGAGATTTAGCCCCTTCGATATACAAAGGAAAAAACCATTCAACATATTCTTCCTACCGCAAGGACAAAGACAAAAAACCATTTCAAAAAGAGTATAGCAAACCCAAAGAAGGATCAAAAGGACTAGACAATGAAACCTTGAATGAATTTTGAAAGAAGAAGTTGTGCTTCCATTGTAGAGAGCCTTGGGACTTATCTCATAAATGTTCTCTCAAGGCTAAGGCAAATCAAATGGAGTATTTTTCAGCAGAAGAGTCAGAGTCAGAAGGGGAGGATCAACACTCCAATTCAGATGAGGGTAACACTATAGAGGAGAGAAACATTCCTAAGGATGATAGATCGTTGGCACACTTGACGGGGGCCCAAAAGGCAATCACATTTAAGGTCAGGGGTACTATCCAGGGGCAGAAAGTGATATCTCTTATTGACACTAGGGTTACACATAACTTCATATATGCACAGTTGGTAGCCAGGAGAGGGTTACAGACAGAGGAGCATGATGGGTTTAGAGTCATGGTGGCTAACGGTGATAAGTTATTATGCACTCGGAAGATATCTAATCTTCGCATCAGGTTTGGAGATGGCTACGAGTTGGAGGATGAGTTCTATGTTGTGGACATGGGAGATTATGATGTCATCCTCGACATGACATGGATGGCTTCACTAGTTGAGTTCACACTCAATCTAGCAAAATTGGAGATGAGATTCCAGCATGAGGGCAGAACTGTGGTACTTAGAGGAATTTCAGATGGAGGTTGCAGAGTAGTGTCCTTGAGGAGAATGCAGAGACTTTTTCGTCATGATGACATAGAGTGGGCGACAGAATGCTACATTATGCCAACTTCACCAGAGCCACAAGACAAGAGTCATCCACCAGATATCCATAAGATACTTGATAGACATGCTAAATTATTTAGCGATATTCCTCATGGGGTTCCTCCTAACAGAGGGATGGAACATGTTATTGAGCTCGAGGAGGGAGCCAAACTAGTTATGATTACTCCCTATCGTCATCCTAAGAAACACAAGGATGAGATAGAGAAGGCGATTAAGGATTTGTTGGAGATGCGGCATATCAGGCCCAGTAAGAGCCCCTTTGCTTCAGCAGTAGTATTGGTAAAGAAGAAGGATGGGATGATGCGCATGTGCATCGATTACAGGGCACTGAATAAGAAAATAATTTAAAACAGGTATCCCATTCCTAGGATTGATGAGCTGATTGATGAGTTGCATGGGGCATGCTTCTTCACCAAAATTGATTTGCGATCCAGATACCATCAGATCAGGATGAGAGCAAAGGACATTAAGAAAATAGCCTTCCGATGTCACTATGGCCACTTTGAGTTCATGGTTATGCCATTTGGTCTAACCAATGCACCTGCTACATTTCAAAGTTGTATGAACCAGGTATTCAGGAAGTAGTTGAGGAGATTTGTCTTGATCTTCTTTGATGACATCTTGGTCTTCAGTAAGACCTGGGAGGAGCACTTACATCATCTGGAGGAGGTGTTATCTATTTTGGAGAGAGATTCATTGTATGCCAAGGAATCTAAATGTGAGTTTGGCATGACTGAGCTCCTTTACCTTGGGCATATCATTAGTGCAGATGGCATTCAAGTTGATCCTGAAAAGATTAGAGCTATTGTAGAGTGGCCTACTCCCAAAAACCTTACACAGCTTAAGGAATTCTTTGGTTTATGTGGTTTTTATAGGAGGTTTGTTAAGGGATTCTCACAGATTTCTACACCCTTGACAAATCTTACCAGGAAAGGAGCCTTCGTGTGGATAGGGGTAGCACAGAGGTGTTTTGAGCATTTCAAGCAGGTAATGTCTTCATGTCCAGTTCTAGCTCTACCGAATTTCACAAAGCCTTTTGAGCTTCAGTGTGATGCATCAGGTGATGGGATTGGAGCAGTATTGATGCAGGAGAAGCATCCCATTGCATTCGAGAGTAGGAAGCTCTGGGGAGTTGAGAAAAGTTATTCTATCTATGACGGGGAGATGTTGGCCATAATGCATGCATTGGCCAAATTTCGATCATATTTGGTAGGTGGAAATTTTGTGATCAAGACTGATCACAATAGTATTAAATACTTCATGAGCCAGCGTGATCTTAATGACTGGCAACAAAAATGGGTGACTAAATTGCAGGCTTATGACTTTGACATAGAGTTTGTCAAAGGTAAGAAAAATGTGGTGGCTGATGCCTTATCTCGGAGACCTCACTTATGTGCTCTGGCAGAGATTTCAGGAGATTGGAGAGATCAGATTATAGCAGAGTATGTCGGAGATGCTTGGGCTTCTGGATTGATTTCAGGTACCATACAAGATGATCGCTATGAGGTGATAGATGGATTGATCAGAGTTCAGGATAGGGTTTATTTGATTCCATCATCACATTTGAGAGAGGCGATACTGAAGGCATTTCATGATGCACCCACAGCTAGACATCTGGGGGTCTTCAAGACCTATAGGCAGATCCGAGAGCGATTTTCATGGAAAGGGCTCAAGGATGATGTTCAGAGGTATGTTAGGGAGTGTGTGGTTTGTCAACAGAATAAGGGAGAGCACACATTTCCTGCAGGTTTATTACAACCCTTTCCCATTCCTGATAGGAAATGGGAAAGTATTTCGATGGACTTCATCACTGGTTTACCACGAGTACAGGGAAGGGATTGCATCTATGTGGTGGTGGACCTCTTGATGAAGTTTTCTCACTTCTTTGCTATTTCGTCCACTTACACAACAACACAGGTGGCATATCCTTTCTTTAGAGAGATATTTAGGTTACATGGGCTGCCCAGATTCATTGTCAGCAACCGGGATAGTAAGTTTATGAGTGTTTTATGGCAAGAGTTGTTTAGGTTGTGTGGTATAGATCTTACACCTAGCACTAGTTATCATCCACAAACAGATGGGAAAATAGAGATTGTGAATAAATGGGCGGAAGGATATTTGAGGAACTATGTAACTACATAACAAAAGGTTTGGATCAGATGGTTGCATATGGGAAAGTATTGTTATAACACCACTTATCATATGTCCATCAAGATGACTCCTTTTATGGAACTCTATGGTTATGAAGCACCTAGCTTCATGGATTTAGTTTTGGGGGATAATAGAGTGCCCAAATCCAAAAAATTATTGCAAGATAGTCAGGACATCCTGAAAGTGCTCAAAGAGAATATACAATAGGCCCAGAATCAATAGAAATTGTATGGTGATCAGCACTGAATAGAGCGTAGCTTCGAGGTAGGGGATATAGTTTACTTGAGGCTACAACCATATAGACAGTCATCGCTCAAGAAGAGTGAAGCTGAAAAGTTGAAACCTAGATTTTATGGTCCCTACAGGGTGATTCGCAAAGTGGGCAAAGTTGCCTATGAGCTTGAGCTTCCAGAGGGCAATCGAGTGCACAATGTGTTTCATGTGTCTACGCCTAAGAAAGCCATTGGTCAGAGTGTAGTGCCTTCTGCAAATTTACCCCCTTTGGATGAGGAGGGGAAGCTTGTGTTAGTACCCGAGGCTATTCTGGACACTAGAGAGAGGAAGCTTAGAAACAGGATAGTGAAGGAGTATTTTGTCAGATGGAAAGACTTGTTGGAGGAAGATTCTACATGGGAGAGTGAGCAAGTTATTCAGTAGGCTGGACTGAGATTGCTTGAGGACAAGCAATTTCAAGGGGGGCGGACTGTAATGTCCCCATTTTAGTAGTTGACCAAGTGTGTGTGCGTTAGCCTTGTTCTACATGGTCCCGAGGGCTAACAAAGGGTTTAATGGGATCTTGGAGTGTTTTGGCCTAGTCATTTCCAGTTTGGGCCAAAACGAAGTTGATTTACTCAGTTTCAGGCATACTTACTATTTTTAGTAAGTCGGCAGGACACAGTGCAGGTCAATTTTGGTGATTGGATTCGATACTCCTCGGTGAGAGCTTTTCGATGAGCTATCACTTGCATTATTCGGAGTCCAATTGCTAATACATTTTAATGCCTAAAGTTTTATTAAAGTAACGTCTAATTTAATTGTAAAATATTAAAGTGTTACTTTAATATTTATTTTATGGTGATGTGTACCCAAGGGAGACATAAGGGGTATTTTAATATATGTTTTATATATTAAACATCTTTTATCCCACATTGCCCATATGAGTTGAGCGGACCCTTGGAAATAGAATAAAAGGAAGCATTTGTGGCTTCATTAGGCAGGTTGAATATGAGAAGAAATTGGTGTGTGAGTTGCAGCCCCGTTCTTGGCATTTGAGGATGTCTATCCTCTCTTGTAACATTCTAGATGTCATTCCCTTAGGGTTTGGCCTTTGGAATTCTTTGTTATTGGCTTCATTATCAGGCAGTTTAGTTGCATTTTCGACTACAGGCAAATTTGGTATTTTGCTCATATCTTCTTCACTACTTGTCCGACGCTTATGCCGCTTGGAGGGAATGGTATTATGAAGGTAGTGGACTGATTGAATGACAAAGTATTGTAGCAGAAAGTTCGTAAGCATGGGCTGGAGTATTATGTCAATACTGCTGAAGTAATTAGTGAGTTGATAAATCTGCCATGTATTTGGTTTTATGAATTCTGAAAATAACATTTTATTAGCAGTAGTTCATTTCCACTTTGCATATCATTGTAGTATCTTTCTTGTTTATGTTGTATGATACCAATTCCATGCACGAAACACACAAAACAATAAACGTTTGATTTTTGGAGTTATAAGGGGTTTAAAACATTAAATGGAGAAATAAGAAGTTGAATGCAAACTGTTTGACATAATTCCTTTCAGCAATTTGGTTTAGTTTTTTGGGACATCCAGGGGTGCCCATTACATGTAGGGATGGTGCACTTGAATTGAGTGGATTGAGCTACTTGTTGTTGCAAAGTGGTGGTGATTTGAACCAAGGTCCTAATGGTAGGATTAGAAGACATAATAGAAGGATATAAATATTAGATGTGTTAGCAAAGTTGTTATGGGGGCAAAAGGAATATCCAAAGATTTTGTTGGAGAGTTGGAAGGAATGGTAAGAGGATTAGAATATATGAAAGGAACTACATTATATGAAGGCAAGAGAGAAGGTATGGAGGTAGGAGGAGACCTCAAAGGAGGTGAAGGGTTAGGAAGACCAATACTTAGAGAATTAGAGACTTGCATATAAGTTGTCATGAGAGGTCACACATTAATTAGGATACTAAGAATAGTGGTGAAAATATGAATGGAAGGTTCAATGGTTGTGGAAGGAGGATTATATCCTAACTTGAGAACAATACATTAGAGGCTTAGCATAAGTATTAATATGGTAGGATATACCATGAAAAATAGAAATGTTATTATTATCATGAGTAATAAGATTCTTAATAGCCTCAATAGAGGAAACACTAAAGATATTGGATCTCTTGCACAAGTCAATTTTCCAACTTATCAAACTCATGAGAGATCTAACAACTTGGGAAGGAAGAACTCTTAAGGATTAACCTTCATCATGGGAAGAGTGAGAAGAATTATCTCCGTGATAGGATTGAGATCTTAAGTAAAAATAATGGTATCATCATGGTTCCTGGGAAGAAAACATGATTCATGATGAAAAGAGCACACGAGTCTACAAATTCTACTAATGAGAATGTTATAGGTTGGATTTAATGTAATAAAAATCATAAAAGGGGAGATAACAAAAATGAACAATAATGAAGTCTAACCATACAAATATCAATGTGACAAGGATAATTAGAAGAGAGATCTAACCACACAATATAGGTAACTATAACTCTAAAAAATATGCAAGAAAGGATATCAAGGGATCTAACTCCAAAGTCAAAAATTTGTGTTGTGTTTACCAAAAGAAGATAGAGACCAAAAATAATATAATTCTAAAAAGAAAGTGACACAAGTTAGGTTCACCAAAAAATTTAGTGATGAAATGGAAGATAATGAATTTAACAACATAAACTATGTGAGATGAATTCATTGACTAACCACTTCCACACTAACATTCAAAATACAAGAGAAAGAGGGACTTCCAAACATAACTCTAAATATAATCCAAGCTAGATTAAATGAGAAGATTAAGATAGATCTAGGTGCTAAATATATGCAATCATACCAATCAAGATATGGAATAAGTTATAAATGAAAAAGTGAAATAAATGATAAAGTACTTATCTCAAAATGTGCAAGGGAATATGACTTTTTTCTCTGAAAATCATAGATATGAATTTGTGACAAAAATTCTGACTATGATTTTGTGATCACAACAGAATACCCTTAAAATTTTATCAACCTTATTAAACCTTAAGCATGTGAACAATATAATCAGCAACCATAAGAAGATTCATATACACAATACCACTAGCTATGTTAACTAGGGAAACCCTTGATCAAAAGGAAAACCCAAGTGGGGATAATCCCCATAAAATGATGTACTAATATAAAAGTTCCTTGTAAGAGGATGGACTCTATCAAGAGCCAATGAATTGTATTTGGTACATATTGGTCCCCATTAGGAAACTTTGAATTCCTGTTAGGAGATTTCAATCTTGTTAGGAGTTGTAGAAGGTAGAAGGACCCATTGTCCAAACAAATTAATGACAAGACCACCAAATACATTGTCCAACTGATCTCTATATTATTTCTTGTAGAATAATAGAAATGAAATAACTCAAACTCCTCCTTTTCCCTCTTGATCAGAACAAACCTCTTCAGATATCAATACTACATCTTCAAACTCACATTACACTAATCTGTTTGATCACTTACACACATTTATCAACTTCTCTTATCACTTGCTTAATTTGCACTTGTATAATCACTCACATCTCTTACATACATTTACATTATTCACCACAAGGAAAACAACCTTCATTTATACCATATCCTCAAAATAATTCACTAGGTCGGCATTGAGGCTTTCCCAATTAATTATAATAGGGCCTCATTAAGATATTTCAATTCATTACATATTTTTGCAATTGCACATCACCATGGGCTCACAGTAAATACAACTTCTCATTGATTTCTTATGTGTGATATCCAACCTTGTGCACTCTCAAACATCATCATCAAATTGTCTATTGTCAGTATCTGACTTCACTCATCATGATTTTATCCCTATTAAGAGATACAATCCAATCATCTAAAATTACATCTCAAGTACTCTATCTATTCACTATCTTCTATAATTATTGAATAACTCTCACATGTCTTTGACTTTCTATACGTACACTTTTCCACTTCATCAGGACATAATATAGAATATATCCTCAACTGTGCTTGACCTTATCATCAATGCACAGTCTATACGACCTTGTTCTTTTTCTATTACCCTACCAATCTGTATAGAAACAATATTGTGTTGCCATCAATGACAAACATAGTCATTAATGCAACATATCAATCATTCTAACAAACTCTCCAATTCCTACAATACTCCCCCAAAGGAATATCATCAGCATTCATGCTAACAATCTCCCCCTTTGGCATTGATGGAAACATAGATGAAAAACATCTAAGTTCGAAGAATACCAAATCTAGTTCTATTTTTTCTGCTCTCCTCTTTTCAATTCTTTTTCATCAATCAAATCTAAAACTCTCAAAAATAACTCTCCATATGTGCTATCCCATTCTTACATGGATGGGCATTAGTTCTTCACACTTCTCCCCTATTGATATAACTCAATGTGCTTCTCATATTCCTTTAGTACATCTCTCCCCCATTATTACACATCTCCCCCATAGCATCAGAAGATCTATATCATGTTATCATCTTCTCCATTGACATTAATGAAAATGGATTAATTATGTCAATCATCTTCTCAAAGTCTTCAACTAGTTCAAGTGTCCAAAGACATTGTTCTATACCAGCTACCAAGAGTCCTTGATGACTCTTCTCATCATAGATACTCCCCAATACAAGAAGCACCAACATTCAGTTCAGATAAACAATAGTTCTCTATACTACTAGATTGATGCACTCTCTGCATCATCTACTCAAAAGTATTCAGGGGCATAACCCCAAGCATACCTCACAAATACTCAAATGTATCCTTGGCAAAAGGCTTTGTGAAAATGTCTACAATCTTCTCTTTTGTATTCATACACTCTAATCTGATTTCTTTCTCAACAACATTTTCTATCAAAACATGATAGTAAATGGATATATTCTTAGCCTTAGAATTTAAGATAGGATTCTTAGACATAGTTATTGTACTTGTGTTATCACAATGTATGACAATAGGTTCTAAAAACTCTAACCCAATGTACTTCAAGATTTGTTTCATCCACATGATCTAATTACAATTGTTTGCTACTGTTAAATACTCAACTTCTGATGTACTCTATGAAATAAAATCTTTTTTCTTTCTTAGCCAAGAAACTAATCTTCTACCAAGGAAAAATGTTCCAACACTTGTACTCTTTCTGTTATCCATACTTCTTACCTAATCCGCATTAGTATATGCACACAAATAAGGTCACTTGATTTTCCATACCACAATCCAAAATCAGGCGTACCCTTTAGGTATCTAAATAATCTCTTTACTATTTCATAATTTGCTTCTCTAAGATCTTCTTTATACCAACTATATTTTCTATATCTTGTCTGGCATGCATTAGATATTGCAAACCTCCAACCATGAATTTGGACTTATTTTGCTCAACTGTAGGTGTCTCATCTTTCCTAGATAACTTGTGACCAATTATCATATGTGTTATAGGCTTACAATTTTCCAAGCCAAATCTTTTCAACAAGTCTTTTAGATAGTCACTATGTGATAAGAAAATAGCATCATTGTTCTACACAATTTGTAGATCCAAGAAATATTGCATCTCACCAATCATACTCATCTCAAATTCATTCTTCATTTCATCAAAAAACTTTTCACTTGCTTCATCATTACCTCCAAATATTATGTCATCCACAAATATCAAGTAATAACTAATAAGTCATTCTCAATTTCTTTCAAATACATATTACTATATGTCGTACCTTTAGAAAATCCTAACTTTAGCAAATACTTGTCCAACCTAGCATATCAAATTCTAGGTGCTTGCTTTAGTCCATACAACTCTTTCTTCAATTTACATATGATATCATTTTATTTTGTCAAGGAAAATCCTTTAGGATGCTCAATGTATACTTCTTCTTCAAGTTCTACATTCAAAAATGCAAACTTTACATCCATTTGATATACTTTCAACTTCTTACTTGTTGCATAAGGCAAGAGCATTCCTATTGCTTCAATTTTAGAAACAGGGCAAATGTTTCTTCATAGTCTATACCTTCTTGATGTAAACATCCTTTACATAACAATATTTCTTTATTTATCAAAACCTCACCTTGTTCATTCATCTTGTTTCTAAAATTGCATTTAGTTCCTGTAACTTTCTTATCTTTAGGTCCAGGAACCAGTTCCCATGTCTCATTCTTTATAATCTGATCTAGTTTTTCCTTCATTGCTTGAATCCAATGATCATCCTTGCATGCCTCATCTACACTCTTTAGTTCAACTTGAGAAATCAAATATAATTATTCATGTACTTTGTGTCTCTTCATAACTCCTTTTTCCATGCTTCTAGTAATCTAATTAGTATGGTGATTCTTTGTCAAATTATTGTTAGGTGTAGGCATCATTGAGTCAACTCTTACTTCTTCTCTAAGTTTAGATCTTGGTTCTTCTAATCATTCTACAAATTGTTGTTAGTCTCAAAGAAAGTTTCAATATTTTCTATACTAGGCTTAGGACTAGCTTCCTCTTCATCAGAATTATAATCCAACATTCTTTCTTTGACTTCAAACTTTTCATCTACTTTTACATTTGCGCACTCAACACTAATCTTAGTTCTTTGATTAAAACATCTATAAGCTTTTATTTTCAATGAAAAAAAAAGGAACATAAACTCATCACTTCTTGCATCAAACTTACCAATATAATCATCTCTCTTTATGTAATACTTATATCCAAAAATTCAAAAATACTTCACTAAGGGTGCATGTCCAAACTATAATTCATAGGGAGTCTTGTTTGTACCTTTTCTGATATACAATTTGTTCATTTTGTATACTATTGTATTGATTGTTTCTCTCCAAAATGTCTATGATACATCATTCTCAAACATCATGACTCTCACTACTTCTGTTACAGACCTATTTATTCTTTCAACAATTCTATTTTTCTCAGGAGTCTTAGGTGTTGATAGTTGTCTCTTAATATCATTCACTTCACAAAAAGTGTTAAACTCATTTGACATAAATTCTCCACCTCTATTTGATCTTAAACATTTAATCTTCACTCCATCTTCATTCTCAATTCTATTTTGAAACAACTTAAACTTCTCAAATGCCTTAAACTTTTTTTTTTAAGGAATGCTACCTACATCATCCTAGTTATAAAGTTATCAACAAAAATCATGAAGTACCTTTCACCACATAATCCTCTTGTCCTAGTAGGACCACTCAGATCTGTATGAACAATCTCCAATTTTTTTGTAGTAGAGAACTTCTTGTTAGGATAGGAGCTCTTCTTCTACGTAGCCATAACACATTCTTTGTAGACAACATTAGTAGGCTTTACAATTTTAGATAAATCTCTGACATCAAATGTACTACTAGCCTTCATAATTTTATTAAAGTTTATATGAAATTTTTTTCTATGTGATAACCAATTGTTATACGCTCTTGTAACCAAACATGTTATCTTTGTAGGGTTTAGCTAAAAGATATTACCTCTAGATCTTGTACTAGTGCCAATCAACTTACCATCCTTATCCTTGATAATGCATGCCTTCTCTTTGAATTGTAATTGATATCCCTTATCAACCAATTGTCCAACTCTCAATAGGTTATGCTTTAATTCATCAACAAAATAGTTATCATCCATATTATTCTTTCCATCAAGAGTAATAGATCATATTCCCTTGATATGACAAGTTGTATTGTTACCAACTCTGATAATACCTCTATCATGACTACTGAACTTAACAAATTTATTCAAGTCACTAGTCATATGATGTGAACAACCACTATCTATGATCCAATCAACTTTCTTTTCAAACTGTAAAACTAGGGCTTTCTCTTCTCTAACTTCTTCTTTAATGGCTACAAATCCTAACTCATCATCACTTTCACTTTGAACTCTTTCTTCAAATTCATCATCTTCTTTTCCATACAAACAATCTCTAGGCCTTCTATACTCAATATTATTTATATATATTTTTCTCTCATTTAGGACACTTAGAAGTATAATGACCAAATTTATTTCAAGTCCAACATTTAAAGATTCTCTTATAGTTGGTTCTCTCCTTACTAGTAGGTCAATTCCTTCTTCAAATATTTTTCCCTCCTTAGATGTACATCTATTGTTACTAGCATAGTCTCCACTAGTGCTTGCACTTCTTGACAAGGCAAGGCAAACACTTAATGCATTAAAAGTAGTTTCCACTCTAGGAAAATCTCTAGTCTGCTTCAAGCTCACTTCTATTTCTTCTAATCTTCCAAGAAGAGATTCTCTGGCAAAATTCTCAGTGGAAGGTATCACTTTCTCAATCATCTACGTTGTCTGCATGAATAGTGGTGTCAAGTTTTTAGTATCTTCCATCTAATCTCATCTTCATCTTTAGATCCATTGCAAGAATTAAATCCTATAATAATTTCTAATATTCTACCAATATAGATGTTGGTGCTTGAAAATGCTAGAGGGTTTTCAATTATCCCCATGAGAACATGACACATCTAGGGGCAGCTAACTCCCATTATTAACATATCATTTTAGACACAGGGCCAACTATAAGGCATGACCCTTCTTCTACTTTAGGCTCTACAAAACCTAGGCAATAGACCTATAGATTTTTTATATGGTACCAATTGTCAAAGCATACACTAAATCTAATATGAAGTAGATAAAACCCTTATTTCTCCTAATAACTCATGAAATAATCATCAATCTACAGTAGCTAAATGCAGATCTAGGAATCTCACAAGCTGAGTGAGGGTTCAACTTTTATAGCTCTTGAACATGAAAAGGGGAAAAATGTTTGATTATTGATGTTGATCTCAACAAAACATGATATGAACAACACAACTTTATGATCCTTCAAAATGATCAGTGCCTTATCTATTGGGAAATTCACACAAAACCCTAACACACATCCCTGAAAGTCACTAACATATGCCATACATCAGGACTTCCTGATCTATCTATCCACTTTGTGAATTAGACATCTACATCCTTTTGAACCTCATAATTGACTTATCCCTTCATGAAATCTGCAATCCTATGATGAAGAATCAAGCATTTACATAACTCTTTGATTCATAAGAAAAATAAATCAACATATACAACCAATAGGTTGCAACTGAGTTTCATATTCTTTGTTTACAAAACACAAAAGATCACAAACAACATGAATGAGAGACAAGATATCAGAATGAAGATTGACTTGCTGCTACCTTATCATTCATTTCCTTGAAACAAATTACAATAAGATGCATAAAATTTAAATGCAAAGCTACCTAACAGATCAGAACTATCTATATTCTTATTTCTTGTTGTTCATTACATGAGAAATTTACTGAAGAATGGTATCACAGATATGAGAGAACTCAAGATTGGAACCTACTGGTTTCTTAGTCACAAAAACTGGAACCCCCTGAAAGAAAGAAAGATAGAAAAATATAGCAAAGGAAAGAATCTCGGATCTAATCTTCAAGTGATGAGTGTCCATTTGAAATGCAATCCTCTGTAACTGAATAACTTCTTCCTTCCATCTCCCATTCTGATCTGATCTTGTTTCATCATTTCTGTTACTGACTTGCAAAATATCTCTATTGAAATGATAAAACCTTTTTGAGTCACCAAAATATTTGATCTGCCTTATAAAATGCTTGTGAAATTGAGTTTTTTACTAAATGAATTCTAAACAAATTTCGACCCAAACTGAATTTTTACTACCTTTTAACCATGTTCAGGTTATTTCTATGCTAGGAATCAGTTCTGAGCTTTGATACCTAAATTCAGTTGCACAATAGGAATCTGGAAGAAAACCTCCTGCAGCTCAAATAGACTACTACCTATGCAAAAACTGACTCCAGAATTGAGAAGTTTGTCTTCTCTCAATTTTGGTGATATATAATATTACCTATTTTGCTTACCAAAAACCCACTGAAAATCATTTTAAAAATGACCCGTCTGGTATAAGAACTTAGGTCTGCAACTGAAATTTTAAATTTTTCAAAAAATTTAAAACATCCCAAAGTTCAGAACTTTATAAAATATGCCCCTTTTGAATTTAACATGATTGAATGTGCATTTTTGAGAAAATACATTTAAAAAAATTATCTTTTAAAACATTTCAAATTTTCCCTATCCACTAAGCACGAAGTCAAACCTGCGTTGACTGATGCCATATGTCAATTTTTGATTGATTGACTGCTGCCAACAAGTGCCACGTGTCACTTGTTGATTGACCATCTCTGCACACCTACCACATCACCTTCTACTCTGGGCCCGGTGACACATGGAAAAATCTCACTTTCCCGCATTTTTTAAATCCCTCGCATCTTCATAATGTGGGATTGCACCATTCGTCAGATTGTGACACATGTCATGATTTGGCGCATCCTCTCAAGTTGCTCCTGATCTTCACCAACTCATCACCCACTAGGACCTGTCGCCACATGGTGACAGCTCACTTTCTCGCAATATTTATCTACCCTGCAACTTCATAATGCGGGGAAGCAAGATTTGTTTGATTTGCCATGTGGCATGATCGTGTTCATCTGCTGCCACATCAGTTTTAATGCACTTTCATTTAAAATTTTGCACTTGTCATGCTAGCTGACATCATCCAACCATCATCCATTCAGCACATGAAGGCCCACCACACAAGCCACTGCCTTTCAAAAAGGCACCTTTCTTAAGACATTATGTTTAAAGCAATAGTTTGTATTTAAGCTTTAAAATAAAACCACACATCTGTAATGTGGGATAATGCATTTCACTATTTTCTCTCATTTCCTACGCAGGGTCATTCTTGAGACATGGCGGCTTTTTTAATCTGCTATGTTTGTCGCCCCTACTAGCAGTATCTCTTATGTCTACTGTCGTGGATGGCTTTCTTTTTAAAAGTGTGAGGCTCTCTTTGTCTTTTGCCAGCTGCTTTACCTTTATAAATCACATTGACTGTCCTTTTTTACGCCATGGGAGCTCTTTCAATTCCTTCTTTGTTTGCTGTGATTTGGCTTTTAGAACTTCAAAACATGAGTTTAATTATGCTAGGCGACTTTTAAAAAAAATGCATGGGACTATGTTTTTCAAAACAAAAACTCCTCCTTATGCATGCGGATTTTGCCTTTTAACTTGAGACATTGCTTGGACTGTGACCTCTTTCAAATATGGCGCCTTTCTTTCAATGTAGGGGTGCAGACCTCTCCAAACTACGGCATCAATCTCAAACAAGCTCCAATTTGACATAGCTCAAAACACAAATGTGATGATCTACCAATGGCATTGCACTGTAGGGGGGCACCATCAAATTACTAGTCCCCATCCATAGACCCCTCTATTCTATTCACATTGTGCCCTGCCAAAATATAGACTCTGCCCATTTCCTTTTGTCTACTGCAGTTTCTTTCATCAGTCTGTAATTCCAAACCTTTTCCCGGCGGCCTCCTTGCCTCCAAACATGGCATGAATGGTTTTCTTTTTGTGAGACTCCTCTTTAGAATGCCTTCTTTTGTGCAAGTGGATAGCTCCATGCATAGGTTGCAGCTTTAATATTGATACTGCCCACTTAGAAATGTGGATGCGTCTTTTTTGAAAGGTTATTTTCTCTTTCGTGTGGACTCCTTGAAACTACAGCATCCCCTACGTGAGTTTGGAGCTAGACATCTGTTTATTAGCATGGAACCACCTCTTTTATTCTAATCTCCTCTTAATTGCATGAGCTTGCACCTTTAATGTATGGATTCCCCAGTTTCTTTCCTGCATGACCAACATTCTTCATTTGTTGCAGCTTTAAAACGTGGGCTCTCCTCTTATATGCTCTGCTCTAAGACTGCAACTTCCACCATTAAAACTACTTGGATGCATCCTCTTAATTGCATGGAAGAAACTTCATAAGAATCCTTCCTTACATTCACTATTGAAGCTCCTAGCCCGACTCCCTTAAATAAAGACTTGGCGCCTTCCTTCTTCAGAGAAAAGCATCCATAGAATTCTTGTACTTTACTTCCTCACCAGCATTCATCATCATTCTTCTTCGAACAATGTCAATAGGATATGAAGCAAGACTAGCACCAATTGTAATGCCCCAACCAAGTAAGAAACTTGCAAGGAAGTTATTCTCAAGCTTTCCAATCAAAATGGTTGGCTTTAGAGAGTCATACATTCTGAAATACAAACCACGATATACAATAATCCCCACACATGATATGTTGAATCCATGATAAAAACTAGCAATGCTAGGTCAGTGTGGATGTGGGACCAAGGAATATTTGAACTGATAAATTTCATACAACTGATGGAAATTGAGATTGCTCTGATATTGTGACCTAAAAATTTGACTGATGAATGACCAACCATGGTTGAATCTAGAGTAGCTTCTTCTTCAATCAGCTTGTCTCATGTCTTCCAAATTTATATACCCCCCTTTTAGGAACCATAACTATCTTTTCAAGCCTTGAAACCGCATTTAAATGCACAAAAATAAAAGTAACAAAAGGAGGAACCCAATTATCACTGCTTTGATACCAAGCTATGTCCATTTTTTGCAGCTTCAAGTAGGTGATTGAGTTATCATTAATATTATCATATGGTTCATAACATGTTCTTGCAGCTAAACCATAAAGCTCTGGGTTCACACATCTAACACATCCAAAAGGAAAAGTTACATCGATTAATGTTACCATTGTCACTATAAATTCCTTTTAGTAAAAATACTTTTAACCCCTATCTTTATATTCAATCGGATGCACTTAGTTGGGCCCCAGAGTGGTTCTGGCTAAAAAAAATTCGTTTTCGAACACCTGAACTGCAAAACTAATCCCATTAATCCCTTGATAGCAATTGAAATCAATTTACATAATGGATTCAACCTTTAAAACTCATTTTCACTTCTTCTTGCAAATTGCGAATTTGATGTCAAGAGGTCCTTTGACTGGCCTTAAAAACTAACCCAAACACCTGACCAGGCTCTGAAACTCTAGATTACTATTCTCTCTGACACATTCAACAGGCCTGCCGGATCTCGTTGCATGAAAACATCAGAGTCAAAAGATATTGACCTTCGAAGTTGCCAACTTAAACTCACTTGTAGATAAACATGTTAGAAAATTGGAAAGTGTGTTTGGAAATGGCTTGGAAAATTGGACAAATGGGCACGAGTTAATGAAAACTGGAGGACTGGTAGATTGTCATGAGGAGAGTATGATTCTACAATTTTGGATCATGACGAATCACGAGGTAAATTTGGAAAGGATGCAAAGTTGACTACCTAGATTTATAGGACATGGGACATTAGTGAAATATCATTTTTTATGAATGGAATGACCTTGGAAAAGTGTGAAGATGGATTTGTCAAGGCTTAAAAACTGACACACTTATAGTATTTTCAGAGTAGAATACAAGGAAATAAACTATTTTCTCTCACCTATCATGGATTAGGAGTTACGACATCATGAACAGGGGTTCCAATCAATCTGCAAATACTGACACCAGTAAAACTTTAGAAATTCCATTTGGAATCGTGTTTGAAAACTGATCAAATGAATTTGTCAAGAGCTAAAACTTGAAACATGACAAGTCTCTAACATCTATAATGCAACGCAAAAGGAATTTCAACATTTGGATGAACTGGGTCAAAGTTAGAGCACTTCAAACAGGGCTTCCCAGAATTTGTGCAATGTGCATCAGCATGAAAATTTAAATGACCAACTTTGAGGGATTCAAAACCTAGTCAAACAAACTTGAAACGACTTGAAATCTGAAATATAGATTCTTGAGTATGGATATTAGATACTCCCAAAGCAGAAAGTCATGACACAATTTTGGGTGTGAGATATTAAGGTGCAAACACAGCCTCTTGTCACTATTTGACACTTGGGTAGAATTGCAATTTTTGACACTAGCTCAAAATGGGACTTCACAGAATGATTTAGGATGGCAAAATAACATTTTGGATCACATGCATATGTCAAATGAAAGGTGTTAAGCCACTCAAACACCATCTAGGCCTCAAACCAACAACCAACTACATATGCATAAAAAGGCACTCTAGGGCATGATTCTTCAAAATTTTCAATATGTGACTCAAAATTGATCATGCAATTTTCAGTCCCAACAATAGATTCTTATAGATTCATCTTGCAGACACCTAAATCTGATTACACCATTAGGTAATCTTATTTAGTCATCTTCTAGGATATTATTTGATCAAATATTTTATATTTAATTAATTAATCATCATCTCATAGTTAATTAATTTATTTATTTAACTATAGTCCAATTGATAAAATAAAATAATAACCCAAAATCAACTTACCAATTAAATCCTTATTCCTCTATTAAATTGAATAAATAAAAAAATCTATTTAATTTAATCCCACATCTCCTATTTATTAAAAAAATCATTTAATAAATCATTTTAAATGCCTAAACCATATCATTACCCCTAATCCAACTCATTCACCCATACTAACCTCACTTAGCCAACTAACTAGCCCATCCCATCAAAGCTAAGTCACTTACCTCCTAACCCCCTTTATAAGCTAAGCCTAATCCCCCTCCAAAACATGTGCACAACTTTAAGCAAGGATCAAGACTTGCTAACCCAAGCCAAAGTCAATGGTCTCCCTTACATGCCATAAATGCCCATAAACGCCTCTTACATCCCTCTTACACACTCCTCCTCCCTCATACCTCCCTTTGACCATCCATTTTTCTCATCCCCACACTCATCCTCCTTGTGACAAGTTTCATTCCCTGATTGGCTCCAAAAAAGCACAATCCATGTGCTCTCCTTTCCTTGTATCCTAGCCCTCCCTCATCCTACCTCTATCCTTGCATCCTGACCCTCCATCTCACTACCCATTGGCCTATAAATTAAGCCCTCACCACTCATAATCTATATCAATTTCATGCAAACTTATAATGCCCCACCAACCATTACAACATATCCATTTACACCCTTACCATGTTAAAATCCATCTTCACTTCCATTGTTGAATCCTTCACCCATGTCCATTCTTGATAACCTATGATTTGAAGCTTGAGCATATTGGAGCACACATCCATCTATATCAGGACACATCAATGTCATCATAGGCTACACATTTGAGGAGCTTACCATTCTTGCTTCACTTTCCTTCATAATGTTTGCCTTAGTTTTATCATGAGTGTTAGTTTATTTTCTATTGTGAATGCTTCATTAACCTTGGTATTCCATTTGCAACTATTAAAATAGCTGATACATTTTAGCACGCCTAATGGGAGCTCACATTCATGTCATTTTAATCAATTTGACACTTACATTATCAACTAATTGAACCTAACATATTGTGCTTATTTCATATGTGTTAGGTTTTCTAACACCTTTTGTAGGTGCCAAAATCTCAAACCAAGAGGTGTGCTCCCAACCACCTAATCGGTTTCTTGGTAAACAATCTTTAAAAAATAGAATATTCATGAACCTGTGGTTGTGAATTCGGAGGACAAACCAATAGGATTTTAAAACCGCTTAGGCAGGAATGTGTTCATCATGAACCCTCATTACCAAGTGGCACCAAAAACCCTCCCCAAAATTCCTGCACACCAATCCTCTAGCGGAAATGCAAATTTTTACTAGTGAAGTTGTTGTAAAGGCCTACGAGAACACTTAACAAAAATAATCTGCAAGAAAACTTGACAACAAAGAATATAACCGTTTCCACATAACCCATCATAAATCTGAAATAAATATGCAATTAAAATCCACATGCAAGAGAATAGACAACATACCCACAAAAAATGTGACACAAGATATACCTTGGGAAACCCTCATTGAGGGAAAAAACCTAGCCTCCAAAAGCATCCATCACCATGTATTATTCAGCAAAAATACCATTGCAATACAACCATGGAAGCCTTCATGGCCATAGCCACAACCAAGAAAACTATGTGAATAAGCATGAATCTACACATCCTATGCCATGCTTCCAACCTTCACAAATGCTCCCTTGGCTAACCTGTCAAGTCTTGTCCTGCTCGACTCTTGCCTTTCTCACTCTTACTCTCTCTACAACAACTACCCTTGTGGCTGCTTCTATAGTAGCAAGTCTCACAAAACCACTAAGTGGTATTACATAAACCATGTGCTAAAACCATGTGCTACCTAACCCACTAACCCCACATTTAATATTGGGTATTTAATTCTTTTCCCCAATATTAAATAATTACATGAAATATTATCATAATGTTACAATACAACTCATCAAGAATATTACATGGGAATCTTTACATGTTGCATGTCCATCTAGATGTAACATTACATAATAAAATAAAATAATAAAATATAACAATATTATGCAATGTGTGCAACATCCATTATCTCAACAATCTCCCACTTGTTGTATACATTGCATAGGGTCAATCTGTAGACACATAAATGAACAAGGGAACAATCCCTCCCAACACATCCACCATCATGGATCAAAATACACCAAGTGCTCCATCCTGGTACCCGCAAAAAAACAAAGTATCCAACATCTCAAACATGAATGATCTCACCTCCTATTATGCCACTGGCACTGGACATACATAGAAGCCATCCAAAGAGAAAGCCACTCAACCTTTCACATTAAAAGATCATAAAATCTTGTACCAACTAAAATTCCAAGCACAAAAAAAATCTTATCCAAAGGTAATCACATGTATCCATAGTTGTCAAAATATCCATAGCTGAAATAACACCCACAGCAAAGTGCCAAAACCATCCAACTATCCATACCTCCAAAGGTATGCCAAGTGAATCTCATATCACTGACATATCCAATCTATAACCTACAATCACAAGCCTCAAGAGCAATACCTGCCACATATATACCAAGAAACTCCCACTGCAAAAGATAATGTCAAATCTATAACCAATCCACTCACAACATCTCAAAGAAGAGAATCCATGTAGTATCAAGGACATCCACAATACATAAACTGATATCCTACAAGAACAACTCTTGTAACAAGTCTCCAATAGTCTCCCAAATTCTCCACAACCAACAAAGGAAAGAGATAAAGAAATAACCATGTCATCTCTCACATGACATACATGAGCACAAACTAGTGATCACAATCTCTAACCAATCTCAAATCCAATGTAGGCAAAACTGAACATCCAAGAAGATAACCAAGACCAAAGAAACTATGCAAATCATAACATGTATCATGTCCTTCTACACACACCTCTAGATGTAAACTGTGCAATTATGATCTCCTCCATAAAACCCCAACAAGAAGCCTTAACAACACCCAAACCATACCGTATAACTAATAATGGATGTAAGCCTCTCACAAGAAGATCAAACTTAATAAACCATTCCTAATCCAAGGAATATGCACAATATAAAACCATCTCCTAAACTCAACCAGCATAACAACATATGCACATAGAGATAATCAATGCTAAACCATCTCTCAAATGAACCCTCCAGAACTAACTCATGTACCATAGCTCAAGAGCCATATCCATGAAAGACAAGCATAAATATAATGCAACTAAGAGAAACAATGGGCTATATCTCTCAAGTAGCAAACCGCCAAGTAGACCAAAAGTGGGGAATGAGAATGCTCATCAAGATACCCAAGTTTACAACCAAGACTCATCTAAGAACAATCTCCTCTCAAGTCCATATTAGGTGACTGCCCCTCAGACTTCCTGTTGAAACCATCAACCATCTCAACAAATTCTTTTCTAATCCAAGAGAAATCAGCATTACCACCATCTCTAAGTATCAATGAGCACCTGTAACCAATCAATCCATGCCAACTCCAAATGCAACGTAGAAATATCATGAAGTATCCAAATTATGATTAGTGTACTCAATACCAATAAACTAAACCAAGATCAATGTCAAAGTTCCAACCATGGCCTCAAGAACATAAACATGACAACATGATCTAACCATCTCAACCAAAGAAATAACATGCTCCACATGAATATACTATAACATGTCACAACTCTAAACGTGTATCAAGAGTATACCATGACATAATAATGAAACCATCCTCATACCAAGGATAACATGCCAAATAAAAGTATAAACCACACATTTTCCAAGAACCCTATGAGTCCTCAAGATGCAACCATCTCCATACACCATGAAGAAAACCATCTTCACATACTAGGAAGAACCATCTCCACATACCATAAAGATAACCAAGAACTCCATGAGTCCTCAAGATCTAACCATCTCCATACACCATGAAGATAAAAAGTGCACCATGCAAATGTTAAAGATGCTTCTGCAGCAACAGGATCTAAGAAAAACCTCCAACATCTACAAAAACTCAATAAATATATCAATGCCAACAACTCCCACACAACTGTGGTACCAAGTCACCTACGGCATCATAAAATCCATCTTCTACATGAAGATCCAAACCAAAACTAGAAACTAATCCTACACTGTCACCTCATCACTGTCACAAGCTCCCACTAAACCATATATCCAAACTATCCATGATATAATGATGAAAAAATCCATCCTCTAACCATGAGAATCAACCAAGGCATCAAACCATCAAGGAACTCAAAGTGCACATCACGAGCTCCTCAAAAAAAAAACCAAATAACCATGATCCTCAACCAAGAAGATATACCACCATAACCAAATCAAAAATCCAAGCTAATGAACATCAAGGATGTACTTGTATATCCAACCATGTCATGCCAAAATCCATGGCACCATGATCACATCCATGAATCAAGCATCTAGCTCTCAATATGTCCAACTTGTCAGCATAAAATAGTCAACCACAATTCTCCACCATGACTGTACCTAGTAACAACATCTCATCCCTTCTACATGAAGAAAATAGTAAATCATGTGACTTAGGGCATAGAAAACCCAAATCCAAGCCACCAATCTAAATATGCATCAATAAAGAAAGATCAATGGGCAAAGACAACCCATAACTAAGCCATAAATGCAACCTGTAAGTATAGACCACTTACAACACTGCACAACTTGTAGATCCAACAATTCATCATGCATATCTAAACCAAACACTGATAACCATATCATCATGAGACCAAACTTGAGTATACAATGACATCAAATCTTAAATCTCCAATGCCATAAACTCACAATGTTACCATAGTCAAAATATACCATAAACTATTCAAATAAATATATCAAAAAATAAATCATGCCAACCTTGCATCAAATCTAAACCAATGTGTAGAGCTCTCCAAGAGCTTTCCGTTGACTACTCAAAGTCCAAAATTCGACTCTGTATGCCCAAGTTATGTCCTAATTTGTGCTTAAAATAAATAACATTTGACTTTAGAGCTCTTAAAACCTAACAAAATCACAAAATCATAAAACCAAACCTATACCATATTGTAGTGCTCTGAATTAGCTTTCCGACACCTATAAGAACTTTAAAATTCGATATTCTGAGAGAAAGTTATGGTTGTTTTACTAAAATAGTCTTTTGACCATTTTCACTGTGATTTTTCACTTTATTTATTTATTTTTTGTGAGGAAAATTATGATGAGATTAAATTTGATGGCCATCATGGGCTGAAACCAAAAAACTCTTTCATTTCTTTTGAACATGGCCAAACAAGAGCATATTATATATCAAAATTTATAGAAATGTCTACCCGAATCCAATGGTGAGGTTTTTTTTTACCTAGGAGGTCATTTCTGCAAGCTCTCTCCCAAAATTTTTATTTAAATGAAGCATCCAAAAAATCCTTTTGTCCAAAAAAATTCACATGCCCAAATCTTTTAACATCCCATCATAACAGTAAACCCAAAACCCTTAGATTTGCAATAAATCATTCATATATCTTGCCCTTTATTTTATCCCCTCATGCATTCCCATGGATTCAATCTAGGGTTACAATAATAAAACCATAGCTCTGATACCACTTGCAAGGAAACTTGGCAACAAATAATATAATCATTTCCACATAACCCATCATAAATCTAAAATAAATATGCAATTAAAATCCACATGCAAGAGAATAGACAACATACCCACAAAAAATGTGACACAAGATATACCTTGGGAAACCCTCATTGAGGGAAAAAATCCAGCCTCCAAAAGCATCCATCACCATGTATTATTCAGCAAAAATACCATTGCAATACAACCATGGAATCCTTCATGGCCATAGCCACAACTGAGAAAATTATGTGAACAAGTATGAATCCACACATCCCATGCCATGCTTCCAACCTTCACAAATGCTCCCTTGGCTAACCTGTCAAGTTTTGTCCCGCTCGACTCTTGCCTTTCTCACTCTTACTCTCTCTACAACAACTAGTTGTGGCTGCTTGTATAGTAGCAAGTCCCACAAAACTATTAAGTGGTATTACATAAACCATGTGCTAAAACCATGTGTTACCTAACCCACTGATCCCACATTTAATATTGGGCATTTAATTCTTTTCTCCAATATTAAATAATTACATGAAATATTATCACAATGTTACAATATAGCTCATCAAGAATATTCCAAGAGAATCTTTACATGTTGCATGTCCATCTAGATGCAATATTACATAACAAAATATAACAATATTATGCAATGTGTGCAACACCCATTATCTCAACATAATCAAGCCTAGAAATCGAGTTTTATCTTTCATCCTCAAACCCGCAAATACACTTGTCAGCAAGAACACCTTCCTAAAAACTGCAGGCTTGCTTGATCCCTTGATTACGTTGTGATTATTTCTCCTGCAACCCATTTTTCCTTTATTTTTTCACTAGTCTTTTCACCATGATCCTACATTTTTTACTACATTACTACACTGCAAGATCACAAGTTAACTCCCGTGGGTTTGCTCATTTTACTAACCAATTTAGCTTTATAATTTTTTTCATAGGGATGATAGCTTGCAAAAGCATTTTATATTCTAATCTTTAACTATGTTTGAATTTTTATGAAATCTAAATTTTAGTGGTTCTGTAGGATAAGGGCTATTCTAAGTTGATTTACATGTATTAAAAATAACAAAAAAAGTTAAAATAATTTTTTCCATGGTCAAACAATCATTTTTGAGATTTTGGTGATGCTAATCAAGTTGTTTGTTTGCAACATCGTAGATTGGAGCATTCTACAAACAAGTAACCATGCATCTTGTAAGTTTTCCTTGAATGAACTTGAATGCTTAAACACTTGCATTTGAATGCATGTTGTACTTAATTTGATCAATAAAAAAAACTCTTGAATGGCTAAGATCAATGAGCCATTTCTATGACTAACACTTTAATTTGGGCATAAAACACTTTTAATCAATCTTGAATGCCTGAAAATCAATGAACATTGTGGATAAACACTTCAAAATTTGGAGCTTAAAATAAACTTCATGCAACTTTGAGTGCCTTAAAGTAAAATTGCTTTTATTCCTATCATTTCCAAAGCTTTTCATTCAATCAATTTCTTATGTGGACTCAAGTTATTTTGTTGACCACTATTGTCAAGTTAGAAAGAGCATTTTATGCTAAACATGAGTGTCTTCAAGAGTAGACTATAAAACTTAAAGCTCCATTGGGAAAGAAAAACATCTCTTTTAAAACCAAGTCCACTTATGTATTCTTTCCTCTCACGTCTTTGGGTGATCTTGAGTGTGTAAGAAATAAGTGGTCTTGTCTTCTTTTTAGGAGGCCTGCTTGGGGATTTCATCACCTTAGGGGATGACCTCAACTCCCATGTTCCAACAAAGTATAAATAATGGGAGGTGAATCTAAATAAACCTCTCTTAGAAGTAAAATATTTTCACTCTTGGCTAAGCCCCAAGAAACTTTATACCTTTGGGAAGTGAAGGTAGAGATTTGAGTTACTATCTCCTCTCAGCTATGTGGCATTATTCTCTTTCATCTATGAATGTGGTCCTCATGTACCTTGTGTAAATCGAGGACACCCTTAGATAAATTTATATAGCCTATTCAAAACCTTATAATATTGTTGGTGTATTTGATGTGCTTGAAGTGTCATTATTGTTACTAGCCATGTGAAAATCTTTTGTTGAATATACATATATTTCAGAGTTGGTCATCAATGTCCTTTTACCAAAAAGAGATTCAGTACTTGTCTACCTCAAAATTGTTTTGTCCTTTGAAGGATAGCTTGTCCACTTGATCCAAAGAAATTGTCTCAAAGTCAAACTAGGGAATACTTAGCATTGTCATTGCCTCATCAGAGATTCATCCAAGCTTCCAAAAACATTGTCATCTTAATCACATCCTTTCTTACTTCATTCCAGTCTTCTGTTAAGTCTTCCTTATCCTAAGATAGCTAAGTCTTATTAGTCATTCCCTGCCCCATTTACATATCCTTTAGAGTCAGTCTTTCCTCCTATCATGAACTTAACCCAAATCTACATCTAAGCTCACCTATCTATCCTAATCTACATTTTTGTATTCATTTGTATTTATTCTTTATCCCCAAACCATATTGTCACAATCCTATTATGATGAGTTTGGTCATCCCACCTTTTATCCCACTCCATCCTATTCCAATGATGATGAAAATCTTGTCAACTATGATGGGTATATTGAAAGCCTTAGAGATATTGCTCCCAACATCCTCCAAAATCCAAATATTCCTCCAAACTACTCCATGCATACCCACTCATACTCCTTACAATGTCTTTGACAAGGAAAATTCATTATTTCACTCATCCACACCTCCTTCTATTCTCACACCCACATATTCCCCTCATACATCAACCATGTCTCCATCTTCCTCCACCTTCATATCTCAATCTCCACCCTTCCAGAACAATGCTAGTAGCTACATCCCTAGTCCAAACCCACCTTCTTAATATCCTTCAAACCCCTTTCCAAATCCTCCAACCAATCCTATTTATACAATGCATCACCCTAATCATCTTACTCTTCCCAATCCCACATGCACATCTCCAAGGAGTTTTACAAAGAAACCCAAAGAAAATCCATCTCCCACACCCATCATTCCTCTTATATCATCCTATCAATATCATCCCTATTTCATCCATCCCACTTATCGATCCCCTTCCATCTCCTACCTCCCATCCACCGAATCCCTCCAAATCCCATCCATATCTCATCCTCCTAGCAATACCCAAACCCCATGTAATGATCCTAATGAGTCCATCCCCCATCAACTCATCTCCATTGAAGAGCCTCTCACCCATCCATCTGTTTCACTAAAAGAAACCATCCATGCATCTCCCATCGCACCACCCACTCCAATCCAATTTTGTCAAGAGCTTGTCCAAAAGCATGCTGAAATATCCCATGGCACAAAAGAAGATCCCACCATCCCACTTATTCCCCTACATGATCCAATTTCACCAATGACTCCATCCCAAGAGTAATCACTATCCGCTCTATATCCAAATCCTACCATTATACATACTCCATTTCAAGAGTTATTATCCTCCCTCCATCAAAATCAAGAGCCTCTCCTCCCATCCCCTCTACTTAATGATCCTACATACCCTATAATCTATGGTAATAGATCTATAGAGTAGGACCTCATTATCATATATAAAACTTCAACTACCTCACCTACTAATGGAATCACATCTTGTGTTCCAACTAATGAACATCATGTTGAAGAAAGAAATAAAAGTGTATCTCTAGATGTTGGTATCCCTTCTATCTCCGCATGGTCCCAAGTCCTTCCATCTTCAGCCCAAATTCCCTATCAATCTTATTCCATGTCTACTTTGGGCCCTTATCCTACTACTTTTTTCCATCCCTCCATTTTGGGTCCTTATATCCCTTATCTAAATCCTCCACCCTTTCCATCCATTCTAGGTCCTTATATCCCTTATCTAAATCCTCCACCCTTTCCATCCATTTTGGGTCCTTATATACCTAATCTACATCCTTTATCTCCTCCATCTATTTTGGGACATACTCCTTCCTTGTTTCCATATGTCTTAGTTCCTTGTCCTTCATTCCCTCTATCCATTTTGAGCAATTAACTGCATCCATATCTTGTATTCCAATCCATCACTCCATTCCCTCAAATCCATAATATAGATCTTCAAAGGCACTCATCCTTGAATCCCTTCCAACCTTCACACTCCATCATTCCATTCATAATCCCTCCATATTCCCCATGCTCTTGTTCCTATACCATGGCTAATAGAAGAAAATTGGATGCCAAAATCAAAAAGCATAAATCAAAAAATCCACAAAAATCCAAGTATCAACGTGTCCCTTCTAAAATACATGTTACAAAAGAGAAATATTTGATCCAAACAAAAGAAAAATTCAAGAGGCTACAAAGGTCCAAGGTAAAAAAATCAAAAATCATGTGGATACCTAGGATTCTCATAAAATAAATGCATCTCAAATAAAAATCTCAATTGGCATCCATTCATGCTACTCAAAAAGCCTCATCTGTTCATACTTACCCAAATTTTCATATATACACTCTTCATCCCCCCAATCCACTTTTAGTCCATATGCTTCTTATCCTAGATTTCCAATCCTCCATCTTCCAACTTTACTCTTAGTCCTTATATTTCTATTCCTCCATTTTCTCCTTAACCTTATTCAACATCATCTTTCCCACTACTTCATCACCTTTTAAGGTGTGTGCCAATGATGATCTTTCCAACTTCCTTGTCAATTAACCCACAAGTCTTATTTCTTCCTATAAGAATTTGGTATAGCTCTAATACTATGTAAGAATTTTCCTTAAGAAAAAATAACCCAAGATCAAGGAACTCAAGCATAAGAACAACAATAGACCAACAAGGTATGATCAGAATAAAAATATCCAAAATTGATTTATTTTCATTCAATGTTCTGTGTCCATACACACTAGGATAGTGATGGGGTCACAACCCAAGAATGGAATGGACACAATAGGAAAGGGAAAACTTTATTAACTATGAAAATATGCCAATACACTCAGTATGGAGAAAACAGACTCCAAAACATGCCCTATGGGCTTACAATAGTATAAATCTAGAGATAATTTCTCCCCCCAGTACCTTCACTCAAACTCCACCCTGAACTGCCTTTTACAATGTCAAAAATGTTCTTAAATAGACCCCAAAGGGTTAGGGATTAGGAATACATTCTAGAAAGTGCTTGTTGGAATCCACTGCCAGAACAGAAGGCTGCAAAAGTCGCATTACAAGTTGGTGCAAAATTAGAAGAATCCAAAAATGGTAACTGAACTTTTGGGAGGCATAACTTTTGAACCGTAGCTTCGATTGACGAACTGTTTACATTTCCATAAAGCTCTCAAAGTTCTCTATAGCCCTATGGACTAGTGTTGCTTGTCCCCCATTTTTTGGACTTGTACGAGGTCATTTAACACCTTAAATCTGACTTTGAAGCATTACTAGGAGGCCTCCAGAAATTGAAAAACTACAATAACTTTCTAATCGTGGAGCCTTTTGACATGATTCTTTTTTCTGGAATGTTCTAAATTACACTTATAATCATCCCTCAAATTTACACATTCTAACTCACCATAATTATGGCTCAATTACAAGTCCTATTTTTTTGACATTTACATGTATCCCAAGGTGCTTAAAAACTCTAACCTAGAACACTAATAGTAGAACTATGAGAGTTGGAACCTTTATTTGACCCAAATGGGTATCCAAAAATGAAAACATATGAAATAGAAACTATGTCTAGGTTTTTTTTTTTTTTCTGAGTGACACAAGATTGCCCTTATACCTTTGGATGCTCCTGCATCAGACACCTAGGGTAGATTGAAAAGTGACCCTGTCACTTTATGGATGGTAGAGGAAAACCCAAATGGGAAACCTCAGTTGTTGATATCCAAGTTGAGTCCTCTATCACTTGTCCTTTCCACTTAACCAAGTACTCTTCATACTTCTTATTTTTGGTACTCCTACCCACACGACTATCCAAAATCTCTTCTATCTCCTCCTTCTTAGAAGTAGGAATTGGACACGGCTCCAGTGTCAACCCCTCATCTGCACCATCATCATGATACTCTGTTAAGTATACAATGTTGAAGATAGGAGAAATGTGAATTCCATCTAGCAACTCCACCTCATATGCATTTCTTGAGTCATGTTTCTTCAGAATTTTGCAAGGGCCAAATTTCTTCATCTTCAGCTTGTTGTAAGTACCTATTAGAAATCTTTCTTTTCTTAAGTGTACCATGACTAGATCCCCTACTTGGAGCTCATTATGTCTTCTCCTTTGATTAGCCCTAGCTTTATACTATCGATTCATCTTGATAATGTGTGCCTGGACCTCCTCATGTAGGCACTTGATATTTTCAGCAAATTCTTCTACTTCAACACTTGTCCTCTCCCCTTGCTCTATCTTCCTTAATTCTAGTGCAATCCTTGAGCTACTTCCATATACAATTTGGAATGGTGATCTACCTATACTCCTCTTTATAGAGTTATTGTAAGAAAATTTCACTTATGGTAGAATCAAATCCCATCCCTTGGGCTTATCCCCAACTAAACATCTCAGCAAATTGTTGAGACTTCTATTTACCACTTTTGCCTGTTCGTCAGTCTGCGGGTGATCTGTAGAACTGAACTTCAAGTCTGATTTCAACTTCTTCCATAATGTTCTCTAGAAATACCCAACAAATTTAGTATCTCTGTCAGAAACTATACTCCTTGGGAGGCCTTGTAGTCTTACCACCTCTCTAAAAAACAAGTCTACAATATGGACAACATCATGAGTTTTGTGACATGAAATGAAATGTGCCATTTTGGAGAACCTATCAACCACCACAAATACTGAGTCATTACCCCTTTGTGTCATTGGCAATCCAAGAACAAAATCCTTACTTATGTCCTCCCATGGCTTTGATGGAATAGGCAATGGCTGATATAGTCTAATATTGTGACTAAATCCCTTGGCCACTTGACAAACCTAACAGCTCTGTACAAACTTCTTGACATCCTATGAAATTTGTGGCAAAAAATAATGTTCTCTAAGAATGGCAATGGTCTTATCTTGACCAAAATGTCCTACCATCCCTCCACTATGTTTCTCCTTGATTAGATTTTCCCTTATGAAACTCCTTGGAATGCACAATTGAATGCTCTTGAACAACATGCCATCCTGAATCAAATAGTCTAGCCACTTGGTTCTATCTACAACAAGTTCTTTACAAGCTTTCCATGCTTCAGCAAAATCAAGATCCTTAGGGTATAGAGTCTTGAGTTCATCAAACCCAACTACTTCAACCTGCATTACTGTAAGCAACAACTGCCTCCTACTTAATGCATCTGCAAACCTATTAGACTTTCCACTTCTATGCTTCAACACAAATATATAGTTCTACAAGAACTCTACCCACTTCATATGCCTCTTGTTCATTTTACCTTGGCTATTTAGGTACTGTAATGCCTGGTGATCAGTATATAAAACAAATTCTTTTGGCAATAAATAATGCCTCCACTTCTTTAAGGCCTGAACTATTGCATAGAACTGTTGATCATAAACAAAATACTTATTCTTTGCATCATTCAATTTTTCACTAAAATATGTAATAGGCTTAGCTTCTTGGCTTAATACAACCCCAATAGCACTGCTGCTAGCATCACAATCCACCTGGAACACCTTACTAAAATTAGGAAGTGCCAATACAGGTTGTTCTATCACCTTTTTCTTCAGCAATTCAAAACTTCTTGTAGCTGCCATAGTCCATTTGAACTCTTTTCTATCCCTTCTTATTATGTCAGACAAGGGTGCACATATGCCACTAAAATTCTTAATAAACTTCCTATAAAAACTAACCAGACCATGAAATGATCTCACCTTAGTAGCAAACCTTGGAGTAGACCATTCCAAGATGGCTTTTACCTTCTCTGGATTCGTTTTGAGACCTTCAAGTGATACAACAAACCCCAAGTAGACTAACTCTTTTTTAGCAAAGCTACACTTCTTCAGATTAATCAATAGTTTATCTTCCCTCAACCTTTCAAGGATAATACAAATATGCAATAAATGTTCTTCCAAAGTCTTGCTGAAAATTAAAATATCATCCAAATAGACAATAACAAATTTTCCCAAGAACTTCTTAAGTACCTCATTCATAAGCCGCATGAAGGTTCTTGGGGCGTTTGTCAATCCAAAGGGCGTGACTAGCCACTCATAGAGACCCTCCTTGGTCTTGAAGGTAGTTTTCTACTCATCTCCTTCTCGTATCCATATCTAGTGATAGTCACTCTTGAGATCTATCTTTGTGAAGTATTAAGCTCCACCCAAGAAATCCATAAGATCATCTATTCTTGGCAAAAGAAACTGATACTTGATGGTTATCCTTCTTATAGTTCGAGAGTCTATACACATTCTTCACTCTCCATCCTTCTTTGGTGCCAATACTGCAAGTACTACACATGGACTCAGGCTCTCTTGAATCAAACCCTTCCTCAATAGCTCCTAAACCTGTATGTTTAGCTCCTCAGTTTCAGTAGGAGTCATCCTATGAGTAGCCTTGTTAGGAAAAATAGCTCCAGAGATTAAATCTATCTAATAATTGATTTTCCTTACTCGTGGTAATCCTTCTAGAACATTATCAAAGATGATATCTCCAAACTCACTTAATAAATCTAAAACTTCAAGTGGTATTTCACTACAACCTTCCTTATCTTTTCTATGAATCAAAGCATAACACATATGCTGATGTTTCATGCCATCTAAAAACTTTCTTCCGTCAACAAGACAGATCCTAGCACTACTACATACCTTTTCACCTTCCTTTATCATGGGCTTCAATTTATGGCAAACTCCATCCTTTGTCAGAGAGTATGTGTTTGCATGACCATCATGTACTACATGCCTATCAAACTGCCACAGTCTTCCTAACAATAGATGTCAAACATCCATTGGAATAATATCATAGAGAACTTCATCATGGTAACTCCCAATTTTGAACTTCACTAAACATTGTTCAATTACTAGGACCTTATGATCATCCTTCACCCAAGCGATCCAATAGGGCTGGGGGTGTTTCTCCCTCTTGAGCTTTAGCTTAGAGACCATCTCCTCTAACACCAGTTGTCATTGCTACCACCATGAATGATCACATCATAACATTTATCCTCACACTTGCACTTGGTACGAAATAGACTCCTCCTTTGTCCTAGTTCAATCTCACCGCTTAGTAGGACCCTTTTATTTACTAAAGTCTCTCCTCTTTCTGCATCTTCTGAATGTGATGAGTGTGTATCCTCATCCACATGAGCAACCCTAGCTTGACCCTCAACTTTCCTATCTGTCCTTCCTTATCATTGAGGGCATTCAAAGGCACGATGACCTTTTTCATTGCAATGGAAATAGGTACCACGAAAGCCTCCTCTTCCTGAACCTTGTCCATGTCCTCTACCTCTTCCTCTTTGATCTCCAAAGTTTTGATCATGGGAGTGGTTGAAATCCTCCTTCCTCTAATTCCTACTAGTACCCACATCTTCATTTTTCTTATGGGTCTCATTTCGGCCTCCAAATGACCTGCCACTGCCCCTTCCTCCTTGACTGCGCCCTCTTTATCTCCCTTCAAACCTTTTATTTAGCTTCTCTTTAACTCGCAAGGCAAACTGATATGCCTCTTCAATGATGATCATTCTTACTAGACTTAATTCCTCCTGGATGCTAGGTCGCAAACCACTGAGATAACAAGCAACCTTCTCTTTATTTGCTTCTACATGCCCTGCTCTAATCAGAAGTCGGTAAAACTCCTCTATATATTCCTAGACTAATTTTCCTACTAGCTTTAATCCATGCATCTTTTTAAACAAATCAAGTTCTTAGTTAACAGGAATGAATTGCTTCTTTAGTTTGTCCACCATGTGATCCCAAGTTGTGATCTTCTCCTTTCCTCTTCTATTTCTTTCCAATTGAACCTCTTGCCACCAGATTTTGGCATGGCCTTTCCAAACTTAACCCTATTTGGGTCCCTGATATCCTCATACTCAAAGTACTCCTCCAGTTCATTGATCTAATCGATCAACTCATCTAGTTTCAAATTTCTTGAAAAATACACCCACATCAATTGTAGGTCTTTTTCAAACTTAGTAATGGCCCTAAAAAGCCTCTCCTCTGCCTAATTTAGAACTTCCCCTTCAACTTCCCCTTCTTGTCCAATTTCTTCTTCTTCATTGTCATCCTCAGTTTCGTCACCTACAACAACATTTGTTCCTCTACGGAGCTCCTCCTACAACACTTGAACCTGCCTTTGGAGGGTTCTAACCCCCTCAAGATTAATAGCTCTAGCCCTTCCACCATGTTCTCTTCATGGAGGAATCTTCTTAACTCAAATCCACAACCACATAGTCCTGGTGCAAACTGCCTCACAGTCGGTGCTCTATCTACACACTTAGAAAAACTTGCTTTGATACCACTTGATGGGGTCACAACCTAAGAACAGAATGGACACAATAGGAAAGGGAAAACTTTATTAACTATGACAATATGCCAATACACTCAGTATGGAGAAAATAGACTCCAAAACATGCCCTATGGGCTTACAATAGTATAAATTTGGAGATAATTTCTCCTCCCAGTACCTTCCCTCAAACTCCACTCTGAACTACCTTTTACAATGCCAGAAATGTTCTTAAATAGACCCCAAAGGGTTAAAGATTAGGAATACATTCTAGAAAGTGCTAGTTGGCATCCACTGCCAGAATAGAAGGCTCTAGAAGTTGCATTAGAAGTCGGCGCAAAATTAAAAAAATCCAAAAATGGTAACCGAACTTCTAGGAGGCATAACTTTTGAACTGTAGCTCTGATTGATGAACTGTTTACATTTCCAAAAAGCTCTTAGAGTGCTCTATAGACCTATGGACTAGCATTGCTCATCCCTCATTTTTGGACCCATACGAGGTCATTTAGCACCTCAAACCTAACTTCAAAACATTCTTAGGAGGCCTCCAAAAATTGAAAAACTACAATAACTTTCTAACTGTGGAGTCTTTTGACCTGATTCTTTTTCTAGAATGTTCTAAATTACAATTATAATCATCCTTCCTATATACACCTTCTAACTCACTATAATTATGGCTCAATTACAAGTCCTATTTTTTCAGCATTTACATGTATTCCAAAGTGCTTAAAAACTTTAACCCAGAACACTAATAGTGGAACTGTGAGAGTTGGAACCTTTATTTGACCCAAATGGGTATCTAGAAATGAAAACACATGAAATAGAAACTATGTCTAAGTATATATATATATATATATATATATATATATATATTGGGTGACATAGGATTTCCCTTGTACCTCTGGATGGTCCTGCATCAGAGTGCTTGAATATAAAGGCCTATGGAATGCTTCTAGAATTTCTAGGAGTCAACACTTGATAAGTCTTACAATAAGGAACATGTCCACTAGGAGTGGATTATCCTCCATTAAGCATAGGAGTAAGTGCAATGATGAGAGGATAAGCCTACAAAGGTGTAGCATGAAAAATAATGTTGTAGACACCATGTGCTTAATTAAGAGTGCAAATAACCATGTTGTCAACATGACAACTCAATTAATTATGAAAACTCCAGCATTGTAGACACCATGTGCTAAATTAGAATTGCTTACTCCAATGTTGTCAACATGACAACTCATAAAAGTACACAAACGCCTAGGTGTCAAACTAATAAATAATAAAATAATACATTGACCTAAGTAAAATTAAGTAAAGTGTAATAAGTAAATACTTATTTACACCAACACTTCACATTCATTACCTACCAACTCCCATCTACCATTCCACTCATTTAATCAAATCATTTTTCACCAATCCTACCAACATCTATGAGTAAAAGTTTCAAAAAAAAATGGAAAAAAGTGCAAGTAAAGAAAAAAACTATCCACTAGTGAAAATTTGGCAATTCAAGTACCTTGGACAAGTATCATGATGAAAACTTGGCAAACAAGTGTCATGCATAAACTGTCCATCCAAATTCTCTACACACTTGGAGGCAAGTTTCAACACCAAACATACCCATCTCATCCCACCATACTAACCACATCTTATCCATTTCACTCACCATCCTCCTTTATATCTTGATAAAAATAAAGTCCACCACCAGATACATACTTTGGTCCTTTTGACATTCATTTCCCTTCAAATTTTGTATCCACCTATCCTTTATCCACCCACTCTTTCTTTCATATAATCCCTCTACCTCCTCTTTTTCAAACCTTATCCACCAAACATAATTATTCCCTATCTTCCCTACTCATTCACCTTTCCTATCCAAACTTTCATCCACCTTATTATCCCCTTATTACCGAACCTTCTATCCTATCACGCCCCTCATAAAACTTCCTCTTAATGTCCATCTATCTCGTTCATCCTCTTGTTGACCAATCTTCCATCCTATCACGCCCCTTATAAAACATCCTCTTGAATAACATATGATAAATGGGGGCACTATATTCCTTGGAGGTTGTGTCATGTCCATCTTTCCATCCCCCCATTCTAGTTCTATTTTCATCTAGTCATACTTGTAATCACCTAAAAATGGTCATCTAGACTATTAGCCCCCTTTTCAACATTTTGGATAAATTAATTTAATCACTTACCTAAGCCAAATTTCTAATAATCAATTTATTTGATTATAACCTATAGTTTGACTATGCTATCATAAGTTCATTATTTGATTAAAAGAACATGTCCCCTTTTAATTAAATAAAAGACCCCATTCTTCTAACCCACTTAAAGTGCACACATAAAGTCTTTTTTCTATATTGCAATTAAAAGAAAAGGCTTTGTGACTTTTGTCTTATATGACAAGTCAACTTATATTCTATTGGTTGACTTGTGTGTGCACATGGATCACTCCACTTTTCAAATTCCACCGTTGATCATCCACCATCTTCATCTTGATCTCCACTGTCCGTACATCTTTAAAAGGGAGAGAGCTTTCCCCCTCGATCCATCCTCATTTGAATATTGTTATGCTGCAGGTTTTCTAACAGGTTTCTTTGGAGCTTTGTGGAGAACTTCTATTTCTTGTCTACATTCTCTCATACCATAGCATCTTAGCTTAGCTTTCATTTTTACATGTAGCTTAATCTCACATAGCTTAATATTTGGATTCTAACACCCTCATCCATGCTTAGAATAGCTTCACTTTTCATATTCATTCTAATTTAATCTTTAGTTGCATTGCATTCTTGAGGAACTCCTTGAGACATTTGCATTCTTGCATCTTATCTTTGAAACCTCCCATTGCATGGTTTACTAGCAAGAAGAGTATCTCTAAGGCTCATCTGAGAGCTTTCTTATTCTTGAAATATACTCTCTTGCACTTCATGGATAGCGAGCTCTAAGCCGGCATTCAAACATTCCAAACTCATGGAATCATTTGGATAGAAGGGTTTAGAGAGTGACACAAATCAAGTGTACATTTTTTGTGCCCACCGTGGGGCTCGAATCAAGTTCTAGCTCCATTTGCTTTCATTTTTTATCTCTAATTTTTTACAGCAGCATATTGGATCTAATCAAGTACTTTTGTAGAATTATCACTTTGGTTTTAAGGCCAACCCATAAGTAGATTGATTTGAAGGCCAAAAATCTAGTTGGTTTAAAGATTTGATCATATCTTTTAAACCGCTTGGAGTTTGGTTCTGAATTTTTTTTTGAAAGTTGGGTATGTCTTCAAAATATTTCAGTCCAATGTTTAGAGAAGTTTGACATGATTTGCGAAAGTTATAAAATTTTCTTGGTTTTTCATAAAAAGTTGTTTTTGGTCGCACATCAGCATTTTTTTCAAAAAAAATTACATTTTCAGAAAGAGTTTTTAATTCTAATAGGGGTTCTTTCTTTGTATTTTGAATTTTGAAGTCATATTAAGGATCAAAAATTTGATTTGAGAAATTTGGCCTGTTTTGACAAAATCGATCTCTAGGGAGCAAATGAAGAGATTTTTTTGAATTTCTTACATTTTTGGAAAGCTCTCTGATTTTTAGTAGGGGTATCTTCTTTTTATTTTTGTTTTTGGATCCGAAATCATAGCAAACAAGTTCAATCTTGTTGACTAGGTCAAAATCAAAGAGTAAAAATGAGAGCATTTGTGATTAACTTGCACTTTCTTTGCATGCACTTGGTTGGAAGATAAATTAGATTTTTGAGGCAACTCATCACTTTTTATTTTAGATTTTTATGTTATTTCACACTAACTTTTGGTGCTAACAAGTTGTGATTACAGGTTGCCATCCTTATAAAAAAAAAAATTGAAACATTGCATAAAAAGAACGCATGTCAAAACTTCAAATGCACAAGGGCTACTAACGATTGTTTGCAGGGCTGCCCAATGCATAAAAACTCAATTTTGCTTATTTTTTACTTTTACATGTGCAACATATACTAGTTGTTTATTTTTAGGCACATTAAAACTTACAATTGAGATCTTTTGGTGATAGGAGAGTATGCTCTTCACCTTTGTGGTGAATCAAAAATCTTGACTTACCATTTGGTTTCAAGAGTAAGAGGCAACTAAATCTTCTTGGCATGTTTTGGAGAAAACAATTAGAATAGGAGAGTATGCTCTTCACCTTTGTGGTGAATCAGAAATCTTGACTTCCGAAAGTTGATTCACTCTTTGTGTAGTTAGAATCCTTTAGAGGGCCTGCTCTCGGACAACCTGAGAGGAACGACCCAAGTGGGGACAAGAAAATTACTTGGCTCTTCCAACCCACTATAAACTCAAGGCTATCAAGGACACAAAACTTTGGTAGAAGTAGTGTTTATCTTTGCCTAGTGTGATCACTTATGAGATTTTGACCATAGGGAGATCACTAGGCAAGAATGCTTAAGGTACTCTTGTGATCGCAAGATCGGTTACTTATCGCAAGGTGAGGTGTCCCGTAATTGGGAGCAAGAGGAACACTATGAACGGAAGCCCTATCTAAACAATCCTAAGTTAGTAACTACCCTTTTTAGCCGCTCAACTTCTTGGTGCAAGGATCGATCCTAGTGGACTACCCGGATCACCCCAAGATTTACACTCACCATATGTGTTCCCTTGGTTGTGCTTATGGAACTTCCATGACAAAGCCAATATCTCTTGTGGGCAACCACTTGGTGTGAGGCGAAGGAGCATCAAGTGTGGGCTAAGTTGTTGAGTAATGAACCATGACTTCTAGGTAGATATTGTTTGATGTGTTCTTGAATGTGCTAGACCTATAAAAAAAAATTTGAACATACACATGACGATAGTTATAGGGATTTCTTTTAAGACCTCACATATGCTTATATCATGCAAGGTTTCTTTGTCCCTTGCTTGATTGTTTGGAGACTACTCCATGTGTCACTCTCTTGCTTGGAAAGAAATTGCCTTTGAACATCAAACTTGCTATGCTATCAACTATTGTCAAACTTTGTCAACCAAGTCAAAACATCAAATGCAAACATTTTCTTGTGTTTCTTGCTAAGGGGAGTCTCATCATTTGATTTTTATTTTCTATGTTTCTAGTTCTTGAACATGCTTAAAGTGACTCTTTGGTCTTGGTGCTCTTGGTCTTTCTATCTTCATGGTCTATGCATGCTTGCTAGTTATCCTTTTGCTGAAATGGTTACCTTGATTTCTTGACTACACTCTTGGGTTGGGAAAGTTGTTCACTTGTCACCTTGCTTGCTCTATCTATTTGGCTATTTGGGCATCTTGCCTAGCTATTGACTTGAGTCATTCATGTCGTAAGTTTCTTGGACATATTTTTTGACAAGTCACTTTAATCTCTCTCTACTATCTTGGCAAGTGAACACTCTATCTCCTATAGTTTTAACATCAAGTTATCTTCTAGGATTTTTTATGCTTGGCTTTGCATCTAAAACTATGGGATCTAAAGCTTGTGCTACCAAACCTCAACCAAATCTAGATGATCATGATATCCTCCATGTCACTAAAGAGTTTCAAGATCTATATGTGAAATACAAAGAACTAGAAGAGACAAATGATCTTTCTTACCTTCATTTCTCTAAGCGCATGACAAAAATGAAGTCTAAACTTGAGAAAAGGTTAGAGGAGAAGATTGCATCATTACATGAATCTTCCTTAAGGTCTTTACATGCATGTGAGTCACCTTCTTTGAGGCCATCCTCTTCTTCTAGGTCTACATTCTCTACTTCAAGACATCAAATGTCTTCTTCTTCTAGATCTAAAGACCTCTTTAGAGAACAAGCAAGTGATACCTCCTTTGAGCCTATGCTAAAATTTCATGATAAACCTATCTTTGACCAAGAAAAAGATGAAGACGTGTATGCATGCTATTCACTTGGGAAGCAACCAAAGGACTCTAGACATACTTTTGAGAGAAATTTTACTCCCTTGGGGAATTCTTATGATGACATTTTGAGAACACTTCTTGGCACCAAGCTCATCATGTTGCCTAATTCTAGCTCCTATGGAAATCCTTTCTTGGATGCTTATTGTGCTTATCATCAATCTAATGACCATGCTACTTTTGATTGTATAGAGCTGAAACATAAAATCCAAGATCTCATTGATGATGAGATTGTTGATCTTGGAGCCTCTAGTGACTCATGTGGTGAAGATACTTCTCTTGATCAAGATTACATTAATGAACCTATGTCTAGTAGCGGCTCTATTACATCTTCCACTTCTTCCAACACTCTTGCATGTCCCAACACTTCAAAGCTTTCCAACATGCCTCCATCAAATAAAGAACCTAATGCTTTCCACATTGACTACACATATCCTCAAGGGCTACCTCTAAAAGAAACTCAAGCTAACCTTCACTTGGCTACAAACCTTTTCCATGCTACTAATCCTAAACATCCTCAACCTTCATGCACTACTATGCCTAATCCAAACACTACTCCATTCACTCTTCATTCTCCCTTGTCCTTGGAAGTGGCTCCATGTCAAGAGGACTCTCAAAAAGAAAAAGCTATAAATGTCAAGAAAGATCAAGATCAAGCACCATTTCATCTCTTTCAAGATTTTTCCCCTCCATATCCTATAACTTGTCCACCTCCTAAGTATGATGAAGATACCACTTCCATTATCTCCCTTGAGCTTACTGAAAATTATGAGAAAAGTTCTCTTCATATGCTATCTAAAGCTACTTGTCAAGATCAAAGCATCCCCTCATGTTCTACTTCTCCACATCCACTTCAAAATTGTGCTCAAGCTTCAAGTGCTTCTATTAAAAATGTTGTTCCTATCAAAGGTACTCATGAATATATTGATGGCTTTGACCATGTTGCTCACTCTAAAGATGTTGATATCTCTTTTCACTATCCATTTGCATCTCCTAAGTCTATCCTTGGTCCTTATCCATCAAAGCTAAAGCCTTCAAACCTTCCATCTATATTGGGACCTTATGTTCCTTCATCTCCTACATTTTCTAGTCCTAGCTCTCCCGTCATACCTCAAGATCAACAAAGATGCTCATCCTTGATGAATTATCACCCATCTATCCATCTAAACCAGTCATATCAGCCTTATTCATCCACAAATCCCAAGTCCTTTCGAAGTGAGAATAAACATAAGAATCCATTGAAAAATGAAGATCACTATGTCCCATCTAGTCGACATGTGAATCCTAAGAAGGAGAATTCAAAAAAGAGACCGCAAAGGTCAACTATTAAGAGAGCTAAATCAAAGCAAATGTGGGTTCCTAAACCCATTATTGAATAAATGTGTTTTGAAGTATCGAAAGGAAAATCTAAAGCTATATGGATTCCCAAGTCTCTTTTAAAAGACTTGAATATTGAAAATACTTCAAAGTTGACATTCAAGCTTCCAAAGGCTTCCATTCCATCTTCTTGCAAAAATATTTCTAAAAATATTCCAAAGCCTTCTACTCCATTTTTTTCCAAATCTCTTCTACCACTTCATACATCTAAGCCTCAAGCTACTTCATCCATCATTCCTCCATCATTCCAATACCCTTCAAGGTGTGTGTCAATGTTGATCTTGTCCAATATTTCAACTACCCTGATGAAGTCCTCTAAAGCTTACACTAACTTTCTATACATGAACTCTTATCCTCCATATATTCTTCCTACTACCATTTCCCTTTCATCACCCTATCAACATCTTTGAGCATACCTTTCTATGGTCTTGGCTTATCATGGCTTATCTTTCCTATAGGAGCACTATCTAAATTCAAAAAGCTTGAGCTCTTTCTAAAAATTCAAAAATTCAAAAAATAAAAAAAATGAAAAAAATGAAAATGTGCCTTGGTGAAAACCACTTCTTGTGGCACCTTGGTAGCAAAAGTAAAGAGAAATAAATTTATCCTATGGTGAAAACTACTTCTTGTGGCACCTTGGATAAGTACCATGATGAAAACCTGGCAAACAGGCATCATGTGTAATTCTTCCATCATCCATCTATCCCCTCTTCTCTCTTTGATCTTGACAATGTTGAGCTATCTTTTCATATTGGCTATCTTATCCACTAGATTTTCTATTATGCTCTCCCATTCTCTCTTAGCCTCTATCTTGAGCTTTATTCTTATTGCTCTATCCCATTGCTATACTATCTAGTTGACCCCTTGGTCTTGATCATAATAAATGAAACATGGTTCTCATAGGTCTTTTGACATGGCTACTCTTTTGGACTACACACTTCATGCTATCTCACTTGTTGGCTTCATTGCTTATCCTACATGCTATCTTTCTCATTACTTCCATTGCTTATCCAAAACATGCTTCATATGACTATTTCACCTCTTTCCCTAGCTTGGGTACTCTTGAGGAGTCAATCCTTGAGGATCACTTTTACTTGTTTCATACTCTTTTTTCATCCATCTTTGCTTATCCACTGGCTTGTTGCTCCATCATATCCTATACCTTGCTAGACATTGGGAGAAAATGATGTGATCTTGCTTGAGAACTAGTGATATCTAAAACCTTCTAAAAAATCCAAAAAATCATATCTGATCCGAAAAAAAATCCTAAAAATCAGAAAATGCCCTGAAAAAATGATCATCTTAGTGAAAACCTAGCAATAGGCACTTCGGTGTATCACCAAAAAAATTGAAAAAATTCTTAACAAAAATTTGTCAAGTGGTGAAAACCTGGAAATAGGTGCTACTTGAGACCCTTGCACCTTTGTTTATTAGTCTCAATCACCTATTTTGCTACACATTTCCTAACTTGGAATTGTTTCCTGTCCTCATCTTGGGGGCACAACTTCTTAGCCTATTGAGGTATTCTTGTGCATTTGGGTTTCTTTGACAAATCACAAAATAGTGTTTCTCAACACTTCCCCCACCTTGAGTTCAAGTGTTTTTCAACACTTTACAGATAGTTTACCTACGGTCTCCGATGTTGCGATATTTCTCACTGTCAGAATCAAGTCTTGTAGAAATGGCCAAGTGACTTACACACACACACTTTAACACTTAAACGACTAAGCTATGCTAACCTTTATCTACTTTGTGTGTTGTCTATGATGATTTCTTTGCCAGGTGTTCCCTCCCTAATAGTCTTTCAAGGATGTCATTGACTAGAAGATTGGGGGCATGGGACATATTTTCTTGATTTCTGCTTGTGCGTATACTTTTGTTTGTCTATAGTGTTGTAAGCATTCATGCTTGTCCTATTCAACACTTTGACTTATAAATGTATCATCCTTGACTGTTTTGCAAGACTGCACTCAGGGTTTATCCTGGCGCTTATGCCTTGATACAGGTGTAATCTTGCTAAATTAAACTTAGGGAATCTAATCGTGTAGTTATCTTGACTTATATGTCTCTAATGCTTAGATTGGATTTCCACATACCTATCTAATAACGATCATATTCATATCCTCATAGTTATACTAGTGGTGGTTGTATGATCTCATGATGTCCCTAATAAATGCTCAATGATGAAATTAAGAGTCTAAATGTTATGCGCTTCTTGCTGGTAAACCACTTTGCATATTAGCTTACATTTTAGGTTCATTTTCTAGCTTAGTCTTGCATTCTTGCATATGGGGAGAGCTCTCTTTCTTCATTTTTTTGTGGACATATCAGCTAACTCCTTTCATATATTTCTTTACTTTCTTCTTGTTCATGTCTTTTCACATTCTTAATCTTTCGCTTCATCTCTTTTCTATCTTGTCATCACATTATATAAAGTTTTGACCTCTTAAATAATTTTGACGTCCTAGATTCATTTTCAGGATCGAAATCCAAATTCGAGTTCATCTTGATGGTCAAAATTGTCTTTTAAAATTCTACTTTCTTCTGAGTAGTTAGCTGACCTTTTGAGGTCTAATCTCTGAATCATCACTGGGGCATCTTCATTTCTTCATGTCTTCATCATTTCCATACTTCATATCTACTTAAATTCACTATTTCATGTCTAAAATCACCTTTCTACTCATTTCGACCTTATTTTTATGCTATATCCTTCAAGGTCAACTCTAGTCAAACTGGGGCATTTTATCAATTTTTTTATATAGTCATTCTTGGGTTCTAATCATCTATCTGTCATCTTGGACATTGCTATATTCTAATTTTCTCATTTCTAGCCAATTTTTGCATCCCCTTACCTCATTTCAATTTCGATCCCGAGGGGGCAGAAATACTCTATCATTGCTTAGGAGCATTTGTTTGATCTTCTCACTTGCTCTCACTCTATCTACTTTTCTAAGTGTTAGTATTCTTCTTGAATTCTGACATCATCTCTTCCTAGTGTTCAGTACTACTGCTATCAGGCTGTGCATTCAGGACTTGCTATCTAATTTTGCATTTCACTCTTCGGAATTAGACATCTATATCTATCATCACCTACTTGGCTTCGATTTTCTTTGACATAATGTGTTCCCAGATCCATCACACATTAGTCAAAGAGGGGCAAATGTAATCACCTAAAAATGGTCATCTAGACTATTAGCCCCCTTTTCAACATTTTGGCTAAATTAATTTAATCACTTACCTAAGCCAAATTGCTAATAATCAATTTATTTGATTATAACATATAGTTTGACTATGCTATCCTAAGTTCATTATTTGATTAAAAGAACATGTCCCCTTTTAATTAAATAAAAGACCCCATTCTTCTAACCCACTTAAAGTGCACACATAAAGTCCTTTTTCTATTTTGCAATTAAAAGAAAAGGCTTTGTGACTTTTGTCTTATATGACAAGTCAACTTATATTCTATTGGTTGACTTGTGTGTGCACATGGATCACTCCTCTTTTCAAATTCCATCGTTGATCATCCACCATCTTCATCTTGATCTCCACTGTTCGTACATCTTTAAAAGGGAGAGAGCTTTCCCCCTCAATCCATCCTCATTTGAATATTGTTATGCTGCAGGTTTTCTAACAGGTTTCTTTGGAGCTTTGTGGAGAACTTCTATTTCTTGTCTACATTCTCTCATACCATAGCATCTTAGCTTAGCTTTCATTTTTACATGTAGCTTAATCTCACATAGCTTAATATTTGGATTCTAACACCCTCATCCATGCTTAGAATAGCTGCACTTTTCATATTCATTCTAATTTAATCTTTAGTTGCATTGCATTCTTGAGGAACTCCTTGAGACATTTGCATTCTTGCATCTTGTCTTTGAAACCTCCCATTGCATGGTTTACTAGCAAGAAGAGTATCTCTAAGGCTCATCTGAGAGCTTTCTTATTCTTGAAATATACTCTCTTGCACTTCATGGATAGGGAGCTCTAAGCCGGCATTCGAACATTCCAAACTCATGGAATCATTTGGATAGAAGGGTTTAGAGAGTGACACAAATCAAGTGTACAATACCCAAAACCATTCATCCTCCAATCCCTATCTTTCACATTTCTCTACTTGAACCTTCTACCAGTCGTACCTTTTTCTTCTATCCTTGCACTTCTCCCCATCTCTCCATCTTTCCATCACCTAGTACATCCCTTGTCATTGGTATCTAGCTCTAGGCTATCCCCATATACCTCAATGTTATCCATTCATATCTTAATGCTCCTACAAATCTACCATCAACTACACCATTCCATTTCACATATTTCAACTCATCCAATCACATTCTTAAATTTTCTGCCCAACCTTGTTACAAGCCTTGGTCACAATCCAATCATCATCATCATTGGTATACATCCTTCTCACTCCTATTAAAGTATATATTTTCCTTCTCCACACTAGCCTATTGACTCTTAATCGCCTATCTTCTTATCTTGAGCTTTTCATCCCCTCATCCTCTTAGTTTATTTCCCAAAAATACCCACAAACCCAAAAATCCCAAAATACCAAAAACATAAAAAACAACGACAATTTCAAAACCCATATATTCCAAAATGCAAACATTAAGTGTCATCTTTATTTACCTCATTTAAAGTATTTGTGAATTTTTTTTTCTTCCCAATAATCTAATGCTTTCATATTTATCTAGTGTCTACCTATAATTGTTGCTCCTTCCGAACATGTTTTGCGTACCTCAATCATATTTATATGAAAACATTGGTGAGGCCCCACATTAATATTCTTCAAAGTGATTTTTTGAAGCAACAATATATCATTTCTTATCTAAGATAGCCATTTGAGATGATAAATAAGCCAATCAAAATCCACTATAAATAAACCATCCAAACAACAACACATGGACATTTGTTTAAAAACAACTTCACACAACATCATAAAAAAATAAAAACACATTGAAAAAGAAACACAACACATGCTCATTGAGCTCCTCCTCACGGAGGTGGGATATTTGGGTTTCTAGTAGGGGGCATTCCCTCTTGCATCATCCTAGATGAGGACGCCCCTAGAGTCATCCTCACACCTTCCCAAACCATATCCATAAGAATAGGGATGTTGCCATGCCTCAAGAGAGTGTTTATCTGCTCCATGAACTATTTCTATGAGTATATGACTCCTCTCCTTTGCTCCAAAAGGACCACTTGATGATATAACCCTATGTAGTTTGTCATCTCTTGTACAACTTTAACATACTTCTCCCTAACATCTTTCATCTCTTCTTGTAGTCTTTCTGCCCCTTAAACAATTGTTGTCCTTTGCATAATATCACTTTCTCTTTCATATGTATTCACTATCATTTTCATTGACCCCCTCTCATGTTTCACCACATTCATCTAATTTTGGTACCAAGTGATGCGTGCATTACTTGCATTCAGCTGTTCTTGTGACCTATATGCTAAACTATTGGTCTACACCATTGTCTTCCTAAATTTTTCTACTTGCGACCACAAAAGAACAAATTCATTTTGGATTCTCTCCATAGTAAATCCCTTAGTGGCTAATGCTACCTCCACAATCACCGCTCATTCTCACTCAGCAAATAACATTGTTTCCAAGAATTTGGTTTTTGTTTGTGCACCATCTTCTTGAACCCTTTTGATTAGACATTGAAAAAATTCAGCATCTTTCTCTGCTTGGTTGGCCCACTCTTTTTCTATCATCGACACTTTCTTCATCTCTTCTTCCATCACCTTTGTTGCATTATGCACCACTTGTACTACAGTATCAAGCTGCACCACTCACAATGGCCAAAATGCAGACAACATTGGGCCATCCATTTATTCTTCAGGAATCTACCTCATGTCCCCTAAAATGCTCTTTCCCTTCATAATGTAACTATTGGTCACATTACATCTCTTTATTCTGCTTCTGGTAGAGTCTCTTCTATGGGTGGCTGATCTTTTGCATCCACTCTTGGACTTGGAGATTTTTTATCGTTTTCCTTTTCCCTTAGTTTTGTTTGTTACATCACACCTTCTTCTAATAGTTGCAAAAAGCTAGGATCTTCTTCTCCCTCTTCTTCCTGATCCTAAGCTAGATCGACTTAACTAGCATCTATCACTTTTTGATCACACCACCACACATTTCGACAAGGTGACATTTCCCTCATTTTTAGCTCTTCTTTATGCCCAATTCCTATCTCCTCAGCCACTTTCTTTTCACTTGGCTTTCATTTTCCTCTTCACTCCATCCCCCCATTCCTTCCTCTACCTCCTCTGGCTTTTGTTGCATCTTCTCTTGTGAATCCACCATTTATACTTCACACATAGCTCAATTCTTTACTCAAACTTATCTTATTCAAGAAAAACACTCAAATGCATTGAACATTCATCAAGTTCATTCACCTTTTATAGAAACAAAAACACTCTCCATAACTTTCACTACACTCTACTAATATCTTTAGTGACAAGCTCCAAAAACCACCATCATAACAGTCAAATCAACAATCACCTCCATCCTACCCACACATCCCATATAATGGCTTTGACAACTATTCCCCACCATCATCTTCTCCTGAGCTTTTCTCCTACTTTCTCCTCATCTCGGTCTTTTCATCCGCTATCTTCTCTTCCTAATTTTTTCCCACTATCCCCTCATCCTGATCTTTTTCCCACTATACTATACCATATCATTTCCACTATCCTATTATACTAAGCTTTTGTAAAGTAATCCCTTTTGTAAATATCATGTTCAGTCTATTGTATATCCTCCAGAATCACTCCTTATCTAAGGCCCATTGTGCATACCTTAGTTGTTCATGTTTGATCATAAATTGTTGTTCTCTTAGTTAGGTGCTTTAGCGAATCCTCGTATAAGATCCCTTATTATCAAAAAAATTTCCTAAAGCTTTATGATTGTCTGTCTCATCCTAGTCCTTGATATTACTAATAGATCCTTGTAGGATGCATCCTTCCTCTCATTAGATCTTGGTCCATTTGTATCCAGTCCTATTGATCTCTTTGGAAAAAGGTTAACTTTTTATGGATTTACAATTTCTTTCAATTTATTTTCATTTTGGGATTTTAGGTTTGGTTCATAAAGTATCTCGTCCAAGAGATTTGGGTTATTCCCTCCTCAAGGTCACCACAATCTTTTATATCATGGTGTGCTATGAATGGGGCAATTTGAGAGCAAGGTTTTGATTAGGCCTTTTGTGTTCCTTTTTCTACTTGTGAGTCAGTCGGATATGACCCTTGCATAGTCCAAACATGTGATCACTTATGGATACAAGGTGCACTTGGAAAATCTTGTTTTCTTGTGGGTCACCTAATATCATTTCCACTCTAATTCCCCTGAGATTCATGTGTGATGATAGGGAGATCCTTGCATGTTTTTTTTGAGTCAGTCCTATGTAATATTGGTTCAAAGGCCTTGATGTTCTTCATAACCTTGGCCTATCTCCAATATTCTTATATCAAAATAAGTGCTCAACTGCATGGTGGTGCACCCCTTTGGAATACCCCCATGATCAAGCTTCAATAGATTCCTTCACCCTCCCCTTCCACCAAATCACACCCATTTTTCACATCCTATCCAAGCATCCCATCCAATTAGTCCTACAATCATGATCCAACAACTATATCCATCACTCCCATAATATCTTCAACCACTCCCACCCTATCCAGAACTAGAGTTCTTAACTCCTGGTTATTCTTGTGCACCTAGTTTTCCTTTGTCTCATTCTCCCATAGTGAGAGGCTTAGTCCTCGTTAATCCTCTCTTAGCCAATCTGAGCCCTCCCTCTTGTCCTAGATCCTCATACTTTTCAAGAAGTCACCAAGCCTCATTTTCTCCCCTCGCTACCTTCTTGATGGGGCATCAAATAGTCCACCCTCTCCTCTTCTACTTGAGACTAGGGAAACCATATTGCTTTAAAATCTTCTTCATATTTTTTATATTCAAACTTCTTTGAAATAACATTGTCCCAACACTATGTTAATGAGGGGCAAAATGTAGACACCTAAATCTGATTACACCATTAGGTAATCTTATTTAGTCATCTTCTAGGAAATTATTCATTAAATATTTTATATTTAATTAATTAATCATCATCCCCTAGTTCATTAATTAATTTAATTAACTATAGTCCGATTGATAAGATCAAATGATAACCCAAAATCAACTTATCAATTAAATCCCTATTCCTCTATTAAATTGAATAATACAAAAATCTATTTAATTTAATCTCACATCTCCTATTTATTAAAAAAATTATTTAATAAATCATCCTAAACCCCTATACCATCCCTAAACCCTATCATTACCCCCAATCCAATCCATTCACCCATACTAACTTCACTTAGCCAACTAACTAACCCATCTCATCAGAGCTAAGTTACTTACCTCTAACCCCCTTTTAAAGATAAGCTTAATCCCCCTCCTAAAAATTTGCACAACTTTAAGAAAGGATTAAGACTTGCTAACCCAAGCCAAAGTCAATGGTCTCCCTTATCCTCTTCCATTCCTATCCAAAAGCATTAATGGCTCTTACATGCCATAAATTCCCTTAAATGCCTCTTACATCCCTCTTCCACATGCCTCCTATCTAATAAATCCCTTTAACCATCTATTTCTTCCCATCCCCTCACACTCATCCTCCTTGTAACAAGTGTCACTCTCGGATTGGCTCCAAAGAAGCACAATTCATGTGCTCTCCTTTCCTTGCATCCTATCCCTCCCTCATTCTGCCTCTATCCTTACATCCTAATCCTCCATCTCACTACCCCTTGGCCTATAAATTAAGCCCTCACCCCTCATAGTCCATATCAACTTTAATGTAAACTTATTGTGCTCCACTAACCATTACAACATATCCATTTACACCCTTACCATGTTAAAATCCATCTTCACTTCCATTGTTGAATCCTTCACCCATCTCCATGCTTGATCACCTACCATTTGAATCTTTAGCATATTGGAGCACACATTCATATGTATTAGGACACATCGATGTCTTCATAGGATACACATTTGAGGAGCTTACCATTCTTGGTCTACTTTCCTTCATAATCTTTTCCTTAGTCTTATTGTAAGTGTTAGTTTATTTTGTATTGTGAATGCTTCATTAACCTTAGTATTCCATTTACAACTACTAAAAAATGTGATGCACATCTTCCATCATCTTAGCATCTTGAAACAAACATATCCAATTCTGTAATCTTATTATCTTAGCATTCTTATCACCTGTAAAAGTAGATTCCAAGGCTATCCAAATTTTATGAGATGTTTCTAAGGATTTTATTTGACTTTTTTCATTCTCAAGAATAGATGAAAATAATGCTTCTCTAGCAAGCATATTTCACATAAATAGATAGATTTCAACTTCACTACATTCTTCAAATTTTCTTTCTTCCATAATCTTCTTTTCAATATTTTTCATTAGCCAATATCCTAGACCCATACATAGAAAATGAGTCTTCATCTTCTCTTTCCGGCTATCATAGTTAACTCCATGAAACTTAGGACTTTTTTTAAAAAAAAATGACCTGCTATTGATCTCCTTACACTATTAAGCTTTTCCTTCAAGGACCTAATGCTTTAATGAAAATATTTAGAAATAAAATTCCACCAAGATAATTGAGAGGGTGGGGGTGAATTAGTAATCATATCAATATAACTTTTTTGATATTTCTATAAGGATTTAACTATGTAGTTTTTGAGTCAAACTCATTGACCCATGTTTCATGAGTAGTGATTCATACATGAATCCATGCCTCATGGGAATAAATGGAGCACTTAGCACTCATTAGATCTAGGTGATGCTTATAGTGGTGAAGCACTAGGACTTCTTGGGAGGTCACCCATCTTAGTACTAATCTAGCTTGAGCATGCTTAACTACAAAGTTTCCTCCATGGTTAAACCCACTATGTTTGCAACCCCATTTGAAATACTTTCACCAAGTGTTGTGCCTTATGAACCATTCATTAGAAATCCCCTTAAGCTCATCAAGTGATTAGTAGGAGATATTTTCACACCAAGTCAAATTGTGATATTGTTATCAGGATTTAATTGTGTAGTTTTTGAATCAAACTAATTGACCCATATTTCATGAGTAGTGATTCATACATGATTACATCACCCATGAGAATAAATGGAGCACTTAGCACTCATTAGATCTAAGTGATGCTCATAGGGGTGAAGCACTGGGACTTCCTGGAAGGTCACCCATTCCAGTACTACTCCAACTCAAGTGCACTTAACTATGAGGTTTTCTCCATGGTTAAACCCACTCTACTTATAGCCCCATTTGCAAAACCTTCACCAAGTGTTGTGACTTATGAACCATTCATTGGAAAGCCCCTTAATCTCATCAAGTGATATGTAGGACAAATTTCCACAGCAAGTCAAATTGTGCTATTGCTACTAGGATTTAACTATGTAGTTTTATAGTCTAACTCATTGACCCATGTTTCATGAGTAGTGATTCATATATGAATACATATCTCATGAGAATACATGGAACACTTAGCACTCATTGGATCTAGGTGATGCTCACACGGGTGAAGCACCAGGACTTCCCAAGAGGTCACCCATCTCAGTACTACTCTAGCTTGAGCATGCTTAACTACGATATTTCCTCTATACTTAAACCCACTCTACTTGAAACCCCATTTGCAAAACCTTCACCAAGTTTTGTGCCTTATGAATTTTTCATTAGAAATCCCCTTAAGATCATCAAGTGATAAGTATGAGATATTACCATAGCAAGTCAAATTGTGATATTGCTATCAGGATCTAACTATGTAGTTTTTGAGGATTTCTCAAGAAGTATCTCCTACTTATCACTTGATGAGCTTAAGGGGATATTAATGAATATTTCATAAGGAAAAATACTTGGTGAAGGTTTTTCAAATGGGATTGCAAGAAAAGTGGGTTTAACCATAGAGGAAACTTCATAGTTAAGTGTTCCTAAGCTAGAGTAGTACAAGGATGGGTGAGCTTCTAGGAAGTCCTGGTGCTTCACCTATGTTAGAATCAAAAAGATCAAATGAGTAATAAGTTTTTCATTCATTATCATGAGAGATGGATTCATGTATGAATCACTACTTATTATTCATGAAACATGGGTCAATGAGTTTGACTCAAAAACTACATAGTTAAATCTTGATAGCAATATCACAATTTAACTTATTGTGGAAATATCTCCTACTAATCACTTGATGAGCTTAAGGGGATTTCTAATGAATGGTTCATAAGGCACAACACTTGGTGAAGGTTTTTCAAATGAGGTTGCAAGAAGAGTGGGTTTAACCATGAAGGAATCTCTATAGTTAAGAGCACTCAAATTAGAGTAGTACTAGGATAAGTGACCTCCTAGGAAGTCCTAATACTTCACCCCAATGAGCATCACCTAGATCCAATGAGTGTTAAGTGTTATATTTATTCTCATGAGATATGGATTCATGTATGAATCACTACTCATGAAACATGGGTCAATGAGTTTGACACAAAAACTACACATTTAAATCTTGATAGAAATATCACAAAAGTTATATTGATATGATAACTAATTCACCCCCCTACCCCCAAGTTATCTTCGCAAACTTTACTTTCTAACCATTTTTATTAGAGCATCAAGTCCTTGAAGGATTCTATTAGGAGCTAATAAATCACTAATATGAATGGTACCCACAAAATGATGTACTAATATAAAAGTTCCTTGTAAGAGGATGAACTCTGTTAGGAGCCAGTGAATTACATTTAATATATATCAGTCCCTATTAGGAGACTTTGAATCCATATTGGGAGATTCCAACCCTATTAGGAGTTGTGTCAATCTTGTTAGGATTTGTAGAAGGTAGAAGGACCCACTGTCCAAATAGCTTTAGGTCATGACCACTGAACACATTGTCCAACTGATCTTTGTATTATTCCTTGAAAAATAATAGAAATGAAATAACTTGAACTCCTTCTCTATCCTCTTGACTAGACCAAACCTCTTTAGATCTCAATACTAGATCTTCAAAGTTGCATCACACTGATCCCTTTGGTCTCTTACATGCATTTACCAACTTCACTTATCACTTGCTTAATTTGCACTTGCATAATCACTCACATATCTTACACGCATTTGTATATTTCGCCACAAGGAAGATAACCTTCCTTTATACCATATCCTCAAAATAATTCACTGAGGTGGCCGTAAGTTTTTCCCAATTAATTATAATAGGACTCCATTAAGATATTATAATTCATTACATCCTTTTGCAATTGCACATAACTATTGGCTCACACTAAATACAACTTCTCATTTATTTCGCACATGTGATATCCAAACTCACATACTCATTGATGTCATCATCAAGTTATCTACTGTCACTGTCTAACTTTTCTCAGTGATTCTATCACTATTAAGAGATACAATCCAATTATTAGAAACTACTTCTTAGGTACTTTGTCTACACACTGTCTTCTATAATTCTTGAATAACTCTTACATGTCTTCAAGTCTCTATATGTGTACTTGTCCATTTTGTCGGGATACAATGTAGAACATATCCTCAAATGTGCTTGATGTTATCATCAATACATAATCCATATGACCTCTCATTCTTTTTTTTCTACTTTGTCATTCGTTATAGAAACAATACTATGTTAACATCAATGAGAAACACAATCGTGAATATAACATGTCAATCATGCTAACGAACACTCCAATGCTAAGGATATTCCCCCAAAGGAATACCATCAACATTCATGCTAACAAGATTGACTTCATTTACAAATGTATATCACTATATTCCAAAGTTAGCAATTATATGAAACTGGCCTTGGACATTGAGGTCCCTTGGTTTCCATTGAGGTTCCATTTTCCACTTCTCTTATATCTAGTACAACACTAGATTAGGAGAAAAATTATGGATATTTTTTAGGAAAAGATCATTGGGGGTTGATCAGAGGAAGAAAAGGTTTTTATATGATAAAATATGTAGGGGTCACTAGATATATAGATTTTAAGCTTGATGTTTTAGGCTTTAATAATAGGCCTTAGTTGTTGCTTGAGGAAAAATACATGTTTAAGTTGAGGGGCATGATAAGTCCCCAAAATGGGTTTATTTTAATAACTTTGGTCTATATTTTATAAAATTTCTACATTAAATTTTTCCTCTTGGTCTTATTTTCAATAGATTTTATGTTGTTTGATGTTTCTAATTAACTATAATGGCATAATGTTATGAATGGGAACAAAGTGTATGTCTATATGTTTTGTCAGTACTAACCTACAATATCAAGGGAGTGGTAATCTATAAGAAACCAAGTTCAAATAGTAACTATGTTGTGTTCTCATGGAAGGAATCAAAGAGGTTAGTAGAAATGGTCATTCACATCCTTGTTGACTTTTTTATAAAGTTCTAATGGGTGAGTATTAATGTGATATTTGTATTTAATCATCTTTTAAGTGATTTCATAATGTGCAAACTATAAAGTTGAACTCAAAAAATGTTTATTAGTTAGTTGTGGTATACTTAAAGAACAAATCATCATCTTTTTAGGAGAGTGACATCTTTGTAAAAAGAATTCAATTGCAGTTATGACCATTATCTCTAAGACTATCGATGAAGTCCATATTGGACTAGAATCATGTTGTTTTGATTATATTGGACTCTACCTAGATTTTAGACAAGTGGACGTTAATTTCAATTAATGTACACCATTGGTATTAAAGCAAGTGAACCATTTGGGTTGATTTCAGTTTAGTTATAGGTTTCCCAAGATTGTAATGCCTTGAAAAAGGGAACTTGATCTTTTGTAAATCTCTGAAAAAAATAGATTAGATTAGTTCATGTAATAGAACAATAGATGCATCATTAATGAACTCAGTAGTTTCTTTTGTTAAAAATTTATTTGTTGATGCTTTTAACAATTGTTCAATTATGTTGTTAATTTTTATTAAGTATACAAATTATTCATAAATAAGTTTACTATTGATCATTTAGTTAGTTTTCCTCCAACCACTAATGTACTCATTGTTCCAATTAACTATAGGCACTACTATGTGAACTAGACCCATGTTCAACTTTACTTCCATTTTGTTCAATAGTTGTTTATAGATTAATTATTTTCATGAGTTCATAGATAACTAGAAAATCTTTGTTTCACAGAGTTACAACAACATCCAAATACATAGGTCACTAGTCAATAATGAAATAAGCATCCCTAGAAGCAAAGAGTACTCAATGGGGAATTACTTATCATCTTAACAGTATGTGTCACATAGCCTACACCAATCAATTATGTCTAGTAGAGACTAGTCAATAATATCAGCATTGAATACTTATTTAGTATGATTTTCATTATAAAGGGTGGTGTTGTGATATTTTGTTAGATGCAAATTATATAGGAAAGAGATTATTAGGAAAAAAATATCGCTAACAATATTCTAGCTCACACAACACCTAATTGAAATAAACACTTCCTTGATACACACACACACACACACACACGTGTGTGTGTGTGTGTGTGTGTGTGTGTGTATCAAGGAAGTGTTTATTTCAATTAGGTGTTGTGTGATCTAGAACAACTCATAATATTAGTTGGAATACATTCCTAATATAGACAACATTCCAATAAAGGGTCACTTCTAAAGGAAGTTAGTTTCTTTTGTAGAGCATATTGTAATGTTTTAAATTAAACCCCATGTATTTTTTTGTCAAAATAATGCCTCTACTTTTCTATAATAATAAAAATCCACCTCAACTTCTCATCTCCTTTGTTCAAATGTTTGGTGAGGTGACCTATTTGACTCAAGATGCATGTGTGTTATGGAGACGTCCACACAATAATATGCCTCCTACCAATCTGTAGACTCGTAGGTAAGTGTTGAGACATTAAACTTGTTGCTTCTAGAAATGCAACGTCTCTTTGTATCACTTGCTGAAGTTTGCAAATTTTCCTCTATTGTTGGACAATTTTATATTTTCTTGATCATCGCATGTTGCTCCAATAACCCATATCACTTACATGTTTGTTCTCACCTTTAGTTCACTAAGCTTCAACTTCTTGGTTTCAAAGGAGAGTGTTTCCATATTCTTTCCTTGATTAAAATACCTTACTTCTTAATCTTTTTCCATTCTATATTACTATCTTTTAATCATCTATCGATTATCTGTTATTATATTTATCACATATTGGCTATATATGGAGGTGAAAACACCAAAACATGGGTGTGACTTCAAAATGCCTCTAAATCAACAACCCAACAATCTTCCCTTTCATCTTATGTGTAGGTTTGAAGAGAAGATTGGGGCAGCATATTGGAAGTCTTCTTTATTGGCAAGATTTTTCTTCCTTTACCTTGTCATTTCACCACCTTATTACTAGTTATTCTTTATTTTCTTATTTAACAGTTTATAATAGTTCACATTTTGTTTAAGTGGTAATGTATTCTTGTACTTTTCTATTTGACTTATATACCGTATATGTGCCAAATACACACAATAAAATTGCCTTGTAGTCCTTGACTTGTGCATGCATCTAGGTCAAAGAGAGCCTATTAACTTTTGGGAATCAAAATTATTCTACCAGTTCATAGAACAGAGTTGTTTCCATTTTTCTTTGTCTTGTATTCAATTAAGTCTTAATCTTAATTTTATTAATTAATCACCATACCTCACTAGAGAAATAATTTAGTGAAGTTTTGCAACAACCAATTTTCTACTTGGGATTTTATCAATCCTTGAGGGTGGTGAATTCATTTCTCCACAATTTGGCAAATCTAACATGAAGTTTTCTACATCATCTTCTCCTCACATTAAGTGATAGTCCATTTTTTAACATAGTAACATTGACTCCTACCTCACAATCTAATTAGGGGATGCATAACATATTTCAAAGAGTGTTTCGCTCCAAAAAAATCAACAAAAATGCCATAACATGCATGATGCCGGATTTGGTGTGCAAAGTGAATGTTATCACAAGGAAGTTACTCTTACTCAATGAGTTTCATCATGTGAGATATGATGAGGATCATGCAACCATTAGAACTCATAATGGATTGTCCCTTCCTCTTTGGGATCTACCATCTTGTCACTCCTTATAGGATAGAAGATGGTGTATATGACTTTTATAGTTATCCTTGAGGGGGATCTCTTCTGAATAAAGTTGGGTATCCCCTAGTTAGTCTTTATGGGGTCAACCACCTTGTCAATTCATAAGTTCCTAAAGTTCTCCCATAAGGGTATCATGTACACTATCTAGGACATTGGTTATCAACTGTCGATATCTTGCGCAAGATTTTCATAGATAATTTTTGCCCTACTCTAGTAGGGCCCCATATTCAAGGCTTATAATGAATATAAGACAAAAAAAATTTCATATAAATCTATAGCACTTAAGATTCATCCATTTTTGTAAATTCATTTCAGCCCACCCCTATTGTGTAGAATTATTTTCCCTATATTACCTCTTTATTGGGGTCAAAAGGAAAGTGTGTTCCTAAAGGGAAGCCTTTATGTCCACAAGGGGATTCACAAACTCTAGTGATGCCTTCCATTCCTACAATTAAACCCAATGAAAACAACATAAAGACACCTATGTTGTAAAATTTGAAGGCTTGCCCTTAGTTTATGCTACCTATCTTAGCAGATATCCCTTTTCATACCATTTATGCTAATGGTGAAAATGAATGAAATATTTTAATAACATCCATGATGCTAAAGCAATCTATGAGACCACCTAGAAAAGAACACCCCACTAAAAGGGTGAGAGAACATTAAGCCTTTTAAGACTACTTCTTTAGGTCTTCTCTTTGACAATGAGTGGTGATCATTAAATTTGTTGTCTTTTCTACTTGTCTTTCCTCAAAAATAGTATCTAAATTGCCAGTTGCTAGGATATCCCTATAGCTGGAGAATATGTCAATGTATATTGGGCATTCCATGATAAAATGTTTCTCTATTTCCACCACTCATATGTTTCAAAATAAACATATTATTTCATCTCATTCTTCTATTGGTAGTGTTCACCTACTTGTTTCACACCTCAAATGATGAGAACCCATTCTAATTTGTGCTCTCATTTTAGCTTTCCAATTGATATTTTCTCATATGTATGATGTCTCCAAATGATCACTCTTTGAGTTAAATTCTTTGATATAACATTCTTTTTTGTAGCATTTTTGTTTTGACCATATGAGACTCTTAAACTTTTCATTCGTGAAAATTTTTATTCCCATTTTATCTAGACATTGTTGCCTACTGATATTCCATTTTTCCATCCATTTGACATTTTGTTTCATCCTTATATTCTTTCTTTTGTCAACTCTTTCCTCTATGATCAATTTAGGCTATTGGGGATTCTCCATTCTTTGAGTTTTTTTAAATAACATAATAATTAGACTATGGATGCTATCCCTAAAGGAAATATGCCTATTTCCACTAGTAAGACCTTGCAAGGAATCATGTTTTCATTTTGAGATTATAGATGATTGAATAATTTTGGATTCATTCTATTTGTCTCCATTTCTGATCTAACATATTGCTATCCTAGATCTCACATCCATAAAGGATCACTGTGGTAACCAACAAATCAAAGAGCATCTTTTTGGTTTTCCAAACCCATAATTCTGCATTTCTATATCTATTTTGTAAATAATATAGTTTTTACCACCCCCCTTGAATTCTTTTTCATCAACATGTTTCCCAACATAGTTTGTTATGGAAGTCATTTCCAAGATACTTGTACTCCTCCACAATCTCTAATCAACTTCCATAAAAGGTAAATTATTTTGTTTCTTCTTGTTTCTTTTCAAAGAGAAAATCATCACTTTGGTTTTTCTAGTGTTCACTTGCATCCCAACCAAATGTGATGTAGTACAAGACATGAGAATCCCCAAAGGAGATGTCCTAGTCCCCAAAAAACAACCACATAGCAGAAAAATAACAATAATACAAATATTTAGATCCAAAATAACACCAATTCACATAATAGAATCATAAGATTTAAATCCAACATGCTTAGTTGTAAAGCCTTCTAAGTTATAGCCAAATACATAAGCAATTACAATAGTAATTCTTCAAGACCACACAAGATCTGACTCCTAGCTAGTCCAAATCTACACTATGGTAGAATTCCAAGAAGAATTTGAATTTTTGCTCATAAGACATTGAGAAACCTTCTTGTTTCCCAAGTCACGACAACTAGCTTTGCTCAAAATTTGTTCCTCTCATCTACTCCATGTTGAACTCAATAATGATTATAGACTCCACAAGACCCTCTATTTATACTCAACCAAGCCACAAGTCTACCTAGAAACCCTTACATTAAATAAACACTTACATTAAATACACCCTCAAGCCACAAGTCACCTTGGCTAAAAATATTAAACACATGACACAAATTGAATATTTAGGACATGACCCAAGTTTGCAATGCATAACTAACTCATATGACAACATAAGAGTACATGCACTTAGATATAGGTCCACATTCCAACCAACTATCCAAATCAAAGAGCACACATGCAAAATCCTTTAGATCGAAGCTCACGAATACAATCTCCAAAGTCGACCAATAAATTAAGAACATGCTATCAATAGCCACAAAAATGGCTCTAACTCCAAGATAGTTAATCCAATCATCATGCCCACATAGGAAAAGGTCCACCTATATGTCTTGAACACATCCCAAACCACACACACCATAAGGTCCACAAAATCCAAGCTTGATGATCCTACATCAAACTCCCTAGGTAGATAGAAAAGTGTGTCCCACACTTTGATGCCAAAAAAAATTTATGCAACCAATTTCATCTCCAAAAAAGGCTTCCAATCTATCAAGGACAAGAGAACAAATCTAAAAATTAACCATCTATGCTTCATCCACTCAAACATCATAACTGAATGAATCTCAACAACTAAATTAACATGCTCACTCCCATTAACAAACTAAACATAATGTTTTACGTCCAATAATTCTTGCAATTGATCACAACCAACAATAATAGCATCTTCCAATCCATTTCATCAAAATCATGCAACTCCAAACCCACACTAAGAGAAACATATAGATCCTTAGCCATGTCAACCACATGCAAAGCATGAACATATAGATCTATAGTATCATGTAGATCCTCAACCACTTTAGCAACTAGTGAATCCACACCAACAACATCAAACTCCACATCAGTAGCAACATTTTTATCCTCAATAATCTCAACAACAACATATGAATTCAGATTAATATCAGCAACCATATGTGAATCCTCATCCATATGTAAATCCTCAACAATCTCATTACTCACAACAAGATGCTCTAAAATTTCCATATCAAACACAACCAACTAGTCATGAAATCAAATATCTTTTCTAATCTCAACAAGTTTAGGAACCTCTTTGGTAAGCTCAGGTATCTAAACAACAACCACAAGTTTCTCTACAATTTTTGCATCAAACTCCACAAACTAATCAAAAAACCAACCACACATACTTATTTAGATTCAAAAAAATCATCCTTTACCTCTTCCTCAATAGAAAAGTGTCTTCTCCTCTGCACAAACTTCTTAATCGGATAAACCACTCTCTTTCTAATTGGTAAGCTTTAGCTCCAGAAATCTCTGTGAAACTCATCCATCCCTTCCTTAACTTGATCAATCAAACTAACTTCCAACCAAGCAAACATCTCTGAAATCTTCTTCTCCACTACATCATAGAGATCTGTAATCCCCCTAGGGTCCAATCATCTTGGAGGTATCTTCCAAGATCTTCTCAAACCCTCTACAACAAATCTCCAACTAGATCCAACCCTCACTCAACAAGCTCAACCTTAATCATCTCTTCATATCAAGATCCATCTACAAGTCTTATGCAATTGCAAGTTAGAAACACGATCTTCCACCTCACAATAAAGATATATAGGACTCCAGAAAGAACAATCTATCAAAAGATCAAACTATGCTCTAACAATCTCCAACCAGATGGATCCTTTTCTCTGATACCACTTGATGAAGTACAAGGTAGGAGAAACCCCAAAGGAGATGTCCCAACCCCTAGCAAACAACCAAACAACAGAAGAATAGAAATAACATAGATATTTAGATCCAAAATAATGCCAATTCTCATTTTAGAATAATACGATTTACATCCAATATGCCCCGATGTAAGACCTTCTAGGTTATGGCCAAATACATTATCAATTACAATAGTAATTCTACAAGACCTTGTAAGATACAACTCCTAGCTAGTCTAGATCCACACTCTAGTAGAGATCCAAAAAGAATCTAAACTCATTATTGCAAGCTTTCAAGAAATCTTCTTGTTTCTTAAGCTACAACTACTACCTCTACGCAAACTTTTCTCCTCTTAACTACTCCATGCTAAACTGAATAATTATTCTAGACTCGACAATACCCTCTACTTATACTAAACCAAGCCACAAGTCAGCCTAGAAACCATTACATGAAATACACCCCCAAGCCACAAGTGCGCTTGACTACAAATATTAAATACATGACATAAATTAAATACTTAGGACAAGCTTGAAGTTTATAATGCATAACTAACTCATATGACAACATTAGAGTACACACACTTAGACAAAGGTCCATGCTCCAACCAACCTACATCAAACTCCCCAGGTAGATAGAAAAGTGTGTCCCACACTTTGATGCCAAAATAAATTTTTGCAACTGACTTCATCTTCACCAAAGACTTCCAATCTATCAAGGACAACAGAAAAAATCTAAAAATCAACCATCTATGCTTCATCCACTCAAACATCATAATCAAGTGAATCTCAGCAACCCAATCAGCATGCTCACTCCTAGGAACAAACTAAACATTATGTTTCACCAATAATTCCTACAATTTATCACAACTAGCAATAATAATATCCTCCAATATGAAATCCATGGCATCAACATCATGTAACTCCAAAACTAAGGCAGCAACATGTAAGACCAAATCCACACTAAGAGCAACATATAAATCCTTAGCCATGTCAACCACATGCAGATCAAGAACATACAAATCTGTAGTATCATGGAGATCCTCAACCACATCAGAAATGAGTGAATCTGCACTAGCAACATCAAATTCCACATCAATAGCCACATATTTATCCTCAATTAGCTTAGCAATAACATATGAAGTTAGATCCATATCAACAACCATATGCAATCCTCTTCCATATGTAAATCCTTAACAATCTCATTACTCACAACAAGATGCTCTATAATTTCCATGTTAGCCACAACCAACTGATCATGAAAACAAATATCATTTACAATATCAACAAGATTAAGAACTACTTCAGTAAACTCAGGTATCTCAACAACAACCATAAGTTTCTCTGCAAGTTTCCCATCAGATTCCATAAACTGATCAACAAAACCAATCACACACACCTCTTCAAGTGTACCAAAGTCATTGTTTACCTCTTCCTCAATAGAAAAGTGTTTTCTCCTCTTTACAATCTTCTTAACTGGCTAGACCACTCTCTTTCTGATCAGTAAGCTCTAGCTCCATAAATCTCTATGAAACTCAACTATTCCTTCCTCTAATCAATCATTCAAAGTAGCTTCCAACTAAGAAAATGTCTATGAAATATTCTTCTCCACTACATCATGAAGATTTGTAATCACCCTAGGGTCCAATCTTCTTGGAGGAATCTTCCAAGATCTTCACAAACCCTCTACAACAAATCTCCAACCAGATCCAACCTTCACTCAACAAGATCAACCTTCCATCTTTGCAACTATCTCTTCATATCAAGATCCATCTATGAGTCCTCTACAATTGCAAATTAGAACCATGATCTTCCACCTCACAAAAAAGATATCTAGGACTCCAAAAAGAAAAATCTGCCACAAGATTGGACTCTACTATGATAATCTTGAACCAGATCAAACCTTTACTCTGATACCACTTAATGTTGTACAATGTAGGAGAATCCCCAAAGGAGATGTCCTAGGACCACCCCCCCCCCTCCTCCCAAAAATAAAAAATTAAAATCAGATAGTGGAAGAATAACAATAACATGGAGATTTAGATCTAGAATAACACCAATTCTAATAATATAATCATAAGATTTACATCCAACATGCCTAGTTGTATGGCCTTCTAGGTTACAACCAAATACATAGGCAATTAAAATAGTAATTATGCAAGACCTCGCAAGATCCAACTCCTAGCTAGTCCAAATCCACACTCTAGTAGAACTCCAAGAAGAATTTAAACTCATGCTCGCAAGCCATCAATAAAATTTCTTATTTCCCAAGCCATAGTTACTAGGTTTGCTCAAACTTCGCTCCTCTTAGGTACTTCATACTAAACTCAATAATGATTCTAGACTCCACAAGACCCTCTACTACTACTAAACCAAGCCACAAGTCATCCTAGAAACCCTTAAATTAAATAAACACTCATATTAAATACAACCTCAAGCCACCTATAGGCTTGGCTACAAATATCAAATACATGACATAAATTAAATACTTGGGACATATCTCAAGTTTACAATGCATAACTATCCCATATGACAACATAATAGTATGAAAACTTAGACATAGGTCCACATTCCAACCAACTATCCAAATCCAAGAAAGAACATGACAACTCCCTTAGATTGAAACCCACTAATATAATCTCCAAAGTCTACCAGTAAATTAGGAACACACTATCAGCATCCACCAAAATGACTCTAACTCCAAGATTATTAATCTAATCATCATGTACACATAGGACAAGGTCCACATATATGCCTTGAATAGATCCCCAACTATGCAAACCATAGGGTCAACAAAATCCAAGCTCTATTCTCTTGCATCAAAATGACATAAGGTATCAAGTTCCTTCAAGTGTTCCTTGAGACCTTTAATAGTTTTAGCTATTAAAATGGGGTCATCCACATATAGGAGTAACTTTAATACATAATTAGCTAGTTAAACCCCATCCACATTCTTCTTTTCTAAACATTATTATAACTTATCAATGTATAACCCATAAAGGGTTTGGAAGAGGGGACATCCCTATTTGAAACTGATATCACTACCAAAGCACTCTAACATCCCATCCATAGTTCTTATTTTATCCATGACCTACTCATAAAGTCTATGTGTCACAACTCTAAATTCAATGGGGCTTTTTAGTTTATCCATTCTAAGCCAAGGTTTTTTCACCCAACCCTATATCAAAGGTCTTTTTTAAGTCAAGAAAGTAGAAAATGCCTCTGCACCCTTTGTATTCCATATTTTTCAAATCAAAAATTAAAGTGTAACCCCATGATTAACAATGGAATGCTTCTCAAACTAGCTTGTCCTTTAACCATTTTACCTTTTGATTCAACCCATTTTTTTTTTTTTTTTTTTGACAATGCTACCAAATAGCCTCCCTAGGAGGGGACTAATCATAATAATGTGATAGTTTGATGGGTCATCTATGTCTCCTCTTTTGCGGAGGGAAATCACCATGCTACTTGTTTGATTTTTAGGAAACCCTTCCTTATTGACATTATTAAAGATGCAATATACATCCGGTTCTACGATATTGTTAGAAATAGGGAATACTATGGGGGAGTTAATTAGTGTTCCTCAAATTGATTCCCAACTATGGATATTATTAACAATCTCTAAACTTTCATATATGATCAAACTAAAAAGTAAGCATAAAAATAGCATAATTCAACTCATAAATCCATTATTGTTAACTTCAGAAACCCTTTCCAAGTGAAAACCCCAGTCGGGATGATGCTCACAAAATGACCCACTAATGAAAAGTATATTGTGAAAGGAATTGACCCTCTTAGGAGTCTATTACATTTGTATAGTGCATTATTCCTTGTTAAAATACTAGTTGTTGTTAGAAGCCTCAACCCTTGCTATACAATACAAAAGAGCACAAGAAGACCCCCCTACTCAAACATGCATATACATATTTACAATGCTATCAATAGAGATAGATACAAAAACATTTACACAATGTTGATATCTTCAATATCTGATGTCACTTTTGTTTCTTCTTTAAAATTGATCATACAACTATAATGCTTTATACTAGCATCAAATTTTTATCTATGTTAATCACATATAGTGTGCATTCAAACTTTGTTCTGTCAGCCTTGATTCTTGATACTTTGCTAAATGTTTTGAATTACCTTCTACCATGTTAAGTTTAACATCTAGGATGTCATCCATACTTTTTTAAGTAATTTTTTTGGTAAACCAAAATAATTCCTTAGCCAAAAATCCATTATATTGCCTTTAACTTTGATATGTCCTATCAGACTGTACTAAGTAAATCTTCCATAACTTCTTTCGTCCATAGTATAATCTTTAGCACTTTTACCCACATGTCATATATTATTTTCTTCCTTCCTCTAAGTGTACATAATCCCAAGTGCTTCCAATGGATCGCACTAAACAAAATAAGTTGATTGTTCTATGTTTTAGATATATGTACTTATACAATTTTTTGAGTATTATGCCTTCAAAATTATCCTTTCATTTTTCTATTTCAAAATAATCCATATGTTTCCATAAATGAAAAACCTGACATATCACCTAAGCCAAATTGTCAACAATCTCCCCCTTTCTCTTTGATGGCAACATATAGGAATGTTAGGATAAAACCACAAACAAAAATAACAATTACATGCAAATATAAGTAATAAAAAGAAATAATAGATCACACAGAAAAGAACACAAGGCACCAAATTTTAACGTGGTTCACCAAATCCCTAGGCTACGTCCACCAAACAATAAGTCTGATATTATTATGATCCAGTGATTACAACCTGATTACAATCTATAATCCCTTACAGCTCAATACCACCGCAAGAACCAATTTTTGCTTCACCTTATGAAACAATCCCTAACCCTAAGCCCTTTTATAGAAGTATTTTTACCACTTTATGGTTATAATTAATAATTACATGCCAGCCCAAAATCCCAATAAAATAGGGCCCAATTTTTTTTTAACAAGCCCTAAAGAATTGATGAAGTATGTACAGTACTTTCCTAATCAGTCATCATAAACTAACAATCTCCCACTTGGGAACTGATCAGGCTCCACACTAAACAACAATCTCCCACTTGGAGACTGGTCCTATAGCTATGCCACTACTCCATGAGGCTCCCACTAGATCAAACCACCCTAGACTCTATTGTTCTTTTATTCATGTTCTATCTAGAAGACCAACCAAAACTGAAGAGGAGTTCAACTTCTCCCTTGTTACTACCTTTGTAAACAAATCTACTAGATTGTCACCTATATGTATCTTGTTTAGCTTTAATTTTCCATCCTCCAAAATCGATCAAATGAAATGGTACCACAACTATATGTGTTTGGTCTTTGAATGCAGAGCTAAATTCTTCACAAGATGAATGGCGCTCTAACTATTTGTAAACAAATAATTATCCTTCTGAGGGTGTCTCAATTCTTTCAAGAAGAATTAAAGCCATATCATCTCCTTGGCTGCCTCTGTAGCAACTACATACTCTATCTCTATAGTGGATAAAGCATTAACCTTCTATAATCTAGAAACCCAACTCACGACTGCCCCACCAATAGTAAAGACATAACCTGTAGTACTTTTCCTGGTATCAATATCTCTTGCCAAATCTAAGTCAACGTAGCCTTGTAAATTAGTAGTAGAGCCCCCAAGGTGTAGACACTTATTGGATGTTCCTCTCATATATTTGAGAATCTATTTAACTGCATTCCAATGCTCAATTCCTAGATGACTCATATACTTGCTAACAACTCCCACTGCATGTGCAATATCTGGCCTAGTACATACCATAACATACATCAAGCTTCATATAGTTGTAGCATAAGGTACCTTGGACATCTTATCCTCCTATTCTTGTGTCTTGGGACACATCTCCTTAGTCAACTTCAAATGACCAGGTAAAGGTGTGTTGACAACTTTAGTATTCTCCATAGAGAAACATTGCAACACCTTTTCAACATAATTAGCTTGACACAGCGTCAATTTTTTGTTCTTTCTATCCTTGCAAATCTTCATACCAAGGATTTTTTTTGCTTCCCCCAAATCCTTCATAGAAAATGCATGTGCTAACTGGTGTTTCAGCCCCTTAATATGATCCATGTTAGACTCAGCTACAAGCATATCATCAACATATAAACATAAAATAATGTAGATGTCATCATCCAACCTCTTAAAATAAACACAATGATCTGAATGACACCTATTGTATCCATCCTCGTGCATAAAACTATCAAATTTTAGATACCATTTTCGAGGTGCTTGTTTCAAGCCATATAAACTTTTCTTCAATTTTCACACTAAGGTCTCCTTACCTTTGATGTCAAATCCCCATGGTTGAGCCATATATATCTCTTCATCCAAATCACTATAAAGGAAGGTTTTTTTAACATCAAGCTACTCCAAATGCAAATCTTCAGTAGCCACAAGACTTAAAACAGTACAGATAGAAGTCATTCTAACAACAAGAGAAAATATCTCATCAAAATCAATTCCTTTTTTGTATGCAAATCCTTTTACAACTCACTTGGCTTTAAATATTTTCTTAGCTCCTGCCTCTTCTTTTAACCTGTAAACCGACTTATTTTGTAAAGTTGTTTTGCCTGTAGGCAAGTTGCATAAATCTCATGTCTTATTCTTCAACAAAGAGTCGATTTCATATTTCATTGTAGACTCTCACAAAATCTTAGTATCCACCTACACATCTTCATCATAACATTCAGGTTCACCAACATCAGTAAGTAAAATAGAATACAAAGAGAGAGAAAATCTTTTTGGAGGTCTAATTTTCCTTGTTGACCATCTAACATTCATTGATGTATATGGTATTTTTTGTTGTGGTTGTTGCACATTATGAGGAATGGCTAGAACATCATCTTTTGGAATATCATCCAACACTACATAATCATCTTCTTTTTTCTCATGTTGCTACAATAGATCTTTTTACAACACTTTCTCATTGAATATGATATCCCTGCTTCTTACAATTTTATGATTTTCAAAATCTCAAATCCTATAACCAAATTCATTAATGTCATATCCAACAAATACACATTTCCTTGACTTAGCTTCCAGCTTGGTTCTATTTTTAGAATCTATGTGACCAAAAGCTTCACAACTAAAGGTTTTGAGAAAAGAATAACTCACCTTCTTACTAGTCCATGCTTCCTCTGAAATACCACAACTCAAAGGAGTAGAGGGACCTCTATTAATCAAAAATACAAAAATATTGATAGCCTCTGTCCACATGTGTAAGGGCAACCCAACATGCAACATCATGCTCCTTGTACACTCCATTATAGTCATGTTCATGCATTCAACCACTCCATTTTCCTGTAGAGTCCTTGGAACGATTTTCTATCTACAAATACCATTAGTGGAGCAATAATCTTCAAATTCATGACTGTAATACTCACCGCCATTATCAAATCTGAGATATTTTAATGTTTTACTAGTCTCATTTTCAACCAAGCATTTCCATTTCTTAAGAGTTTGAAATACATTAGATTTCTGTCTAAAGAAATAAACCGATACTTTTCTATTTGCATCATCAATGAATGTAACATAGTAATGAGAGCCACCAAGAGAAGATACCTGAGCTAGTCCCCATACATCTGTATGCACAAGCTCTAATTTCTCCTTTTTATTATCCTTCCTAGTCTTCACAAAGTTCACTCTCTTTTTTTTTCATAGACACAACTTTCATAGAAATCCATATTAACACATTTTAGACCTGGTAAAAATTTCTTTGAATGAAGTATTTTCATACCTTTCTTACTTATTTGCCCAAGTCTATCATGCCATAGCATTGTATCAAAATCTACAATAGCTATTTGTTCTCCCTACTCAACAGTAGCAGTTGTTCCTGAACATTTATTTTTATCTAAAACAATTAAAATAGAAGGAACAATATGACTTATACAAAAATATAAGGTGCATACTTTCACACCTTTTGTTACTACAAGAGAACCTTTTGAAACCTTCCAATTTTTATCATTAAAAATAACTAGACAACCCTCATCACCAAGTTGCCTTGTTGAAATTAAATTCCTACTCAACTTTGGAACATGTCTTACCTCATGTAGTAGCCAATGATTCCCATTCTACAACTTAGTCTTAATTTTTCCCTTTCCAACAATTTGACAGGGTTCATTATCCCCCAAATAAAAAAGTCCAAAATCCCTTTGGACATAATCAATGAAATAACCTCTATGAGTTGTAGCATGAAATGAAGCACCAAAATCTAAAATCGATGAATCATCAACACTTTCTAAAGATAGAAGCAAAGCATCATCTTCAAATTTGTTACTTACCAGATTTGCTTCCTTGTCTCCATCTAGTTTATCTCCTTTATTTTTCTTTCAATTCCAACAATCTTTCTTTTTATGCCCTAGTTTCCCATAGTACCAGTAGTCACTTGGTCCTCTCAATTGAGACCTCCTCCCTTTTAAATTTCCTCTTGATTTTTCACAATTTTCATAATTACTTCCTTTCTCAGTCATTCTACCCCTTCTTTGTGCATTCAAAGCACTTCCTGATGTAGATCCTTCTAAGGTTTTCCTATGAGTTTCCTCACTCAAAACAACACCAATCACATCATCATATTTTAGGGTACTAGATCCAGGAATAGAATTACTCATAGCCATTACCAAGCCATTCCAACTTTCAGGCAAAGAACACAAAATCAAGAGAGCCCTAATTTCTTCATCAAAATTAATTCCCATAGAAGATAACTGACTAGTAACAGTATTAAACTCATTTAAATGATTCACAACAGATCCACCTTCTTCCATTTTCATATTAAATAAACACTTCATGAGAAATACCTTATTTGAAGCAAAGGGTTTTCATATAGTATTGCTAGGGTTTTCATCAACTCTTCTATTGTCTTTGCTTTTGTAATATTAAATGCCACCGATGGTGCTAGGCATAATCAAATACTTCCAAGTGCCTTTTTGTCTAAAAGATCTCATTCATCACTTGACATAGATCCATGATTCTTGGCTTTGTCTTCCAATTGCTTCCATAAATCCTTCTGATAAAGATAGTCTTCCAATTGCATCTTCCATAACTGGAAGTTCTACCCATTAAACCTGTCAACCCTCAGCTTACCCTTGTCTACCATCGCTCTCACTCAACCATGAGACTCCCACTCAACCGTGAGACTTTCCTGCAAAGCATAACTAAAAAAACAACTTTGCTCTGATACCACTTGTTAGGATAAAACCACGGACAAAAATAACAATTACATGCAAATATAACTAATAACAAAAAATAATAGATCACACAAAAAAGAACACAAGGCACCAAGATTTAACATGGTTCACCCAATCATTGAGCTATGTCCACCAAATAGCAAGTCTGATAATATTAAGATCCAATGATTACAACCTGATTACAATCCGTAATCTCTTACAACTCAATACTACTGCAAGAACCAATTTTTGCATCACCTTATGAAACAATCCCTAACACTGAGCCCTTTTATACAAGTATTTTTACCACTTTAGTGCTAGAATTAATAATTACACAAAAGAATTTATGAAGTATGTATAGTACTTTCCTAATCATACACCACAAACTAACAAGGAAAAATGGCTAAATGTCCAAAATTATAAAATTTTAAAAATTTGTGAAGTATTTCACATAGCCATATAAATTCAAAATATGTGGATATATGCCCCCCCCCCTTAGATTATACTCTAACTTATATCTCCCTTTATATTTCTATATCTATGCATGCTAACTTTTTCTGATTTTTCATATTATTCTTTACCCCATTGACATCAATGACAAAGATATATACATGTCAAAATACTTTTTTCTACCTTGATGTCTTCATCATGTTGGATGGGTTGAAAGAAGTGCAATGCAATTTGAAAATTTCTTATTAAGACTAGTGAACTCTTTGTCCCAATTGTCCTTGATTGCATATGTTATGCTAGTAAGAGCACAAAGTCCATTGGATACCATCTCTATTGCACTTAAGTTTGAATAACCAAATATGGGTTATGTTTCCCTTGCTTCTAAATAGCTATCCAATTGTGTTTGGAAATATCAATCTCTAGTGTTAGATGTTCTCTTAATAATGAGAATCTTTTTAGGATTCTTTCTCTATTCAGCTCAAGTATCCTATACTCATGATTGATTTGACTAATTTTTTGTTTAATTTCAAGAATATTTATCTTTGGGTCCTTTAGCTCATCCACAACTTTCTCCAACTCATCTAATTTATCTTTGATAATTTTGGAGATATCTTGGGAGTATTTGTGTGCAAGAGCACATTTTCCATATAAGTTTATTCCTTCTGAGGAACAGTTCTTAACTCCTTGATGCATAGATCCAATAATGTTAGATTATTTCTCATGTACTCACATACTATGTTAAGAATATTTGCATCATGTATTTCCTTTTCCATTAGGTTTTCTACCTCCTCAAGTGTAATAAAATGAGTGTCAAAGGATTTCATAACCTTTTCTTCTCTCTTCTCAATATTTTTCTCATTTGATTGTACTAGAGAAGGTAGTGTACTTTGAGACTTTTTATTAGATAATTCTAATAGCCTTTGAGCATTCTTTCTCATCTTACTAGATTCTTCATAAATTTTCCTAAAAGAAAATGATAAAAAATTAATATACTTTTGAATATCCATGTTACCATCAAATATATTTGTAACATCCTATGTTAAATATGGAAATAGTGCTTCAAAAAGTGATTTTGAAGTTCTTACAGGGGTAGTTTTAGTTGCCTTTGGAGGGGTCTACAAAACTACAATTTGCCTTTCTTTATTTGATTTATCCTCATTCTAAGTTCTCTATTTAACTAAGGTTTGTGATGGCTGCATATTCATCATACCTTGTTGATCTTGTTCATCATCTTTCATTTCTTCTTCTTCTATTTCTTCTTCCATGTTTTCTTCTTTTTCTTTTTCTTCTTCTTCTTGACCTTGAACTAGAGAGCTAGTGTCTGCACTCTCAACTATGGGTGTTATTTTTTGTCAAGTTTTGATATCACCAATTAAAAATAATTCTTGAGTTTTCTCCTCACAACATGGAATACTTTCCTTAGTTTCAAAGTGTTTTTCCTAATCATATTTTTCATCTTCATCACTGGTGGAGTACTCAACAACATTATCACATACCAAATTGTAAACTACAATCTCTGTGTAATGCTTAAATGGATCTACCATGGTGTCAATTATGATTTGTACACCATTTATAAACACATCTATTTGGTTGTCTCTTGTGTCCATAATTGAAATATTAGATTGTGGTTATTCTTTTTTTGTTGATGTTGCTAGAGGTACTAGTGGTTGCAAGATATTACGCTCACTTAATACTCGATGAATTTCCATTTATATTTCTTCTCTTACTTCTTCATAAAGTCTACTCATTATTCTTCTCACCCTCATATTTTCTCTCAATAGGGGATTTATCTTTTGTTTCATTTTATTCATTTTCTCATCATTTTATTTTATGCAACATTTGTGAATACATACCTCGCTTAACTTATTTTCTTCCTCTACTACCCTAAATCTTGATTTGTTCAATCTTTCATACATTTCCTTAGGTAGATTTCCATCTAGGTTGATCAGGGGTGTCTTAAACTTAATCATGTATTTAATAATAGGTATGTCCAAGTTTCTCTTTTGATTGGTATCATTATTAACATTAAATTGTTTAAACTTTATTAAGTTACCTTCATTCATAATCATCCCATTCATTTTCCCTATCTCGTGCTTCCATCTTATTCTCTTGCTACCACTTCTTTGCTCTTGTTGATCAACCTTTGACTATTCTATAGATGAAAAAAATTGCCCTCTCATCTTCTTAGCTAGCATTTCTTCCTCTTCTTGTGTCTTACTCTTCTTCCCAACATATGTATTTATCATATTTAGTTTCTTCCTTGGTCTGGGTCCATTTTCTTGATTCTCTTTGATCTTTTAGGAGTTTCTTGCTCTTTTTCTTGTTTGATTGTGACCTCTAGCATTTGAACAACTGCTAGAGAAGACCTTGTAGGCCTCCTTGTAGAAATAATTGGTGTAGGATGAACATCAACAATACTGACTTCTACCTCTATTATAGGTTGAATTATTGTGGCTAAAGGTGTTGCAGGTGTAGATACAACTGATGGTATAGTAAGTGTCGGTGGATTTCTTGGTGACATTCCATAAACAAAGGATGTTGGACTGATAGGATGTTTCTTTGTCCACTTTCCTTTATTTTAAAGGTTGTTTTTTTTTCTTTCGCAAATTCCTCCTTAGATATTTGTGTATCCTTAAGTATTTTCTTCATCATACTATCAACCTTCTTCTTAGCTACTTTAGTTATTTGTAACTATTGTGCATCTGTCAATATTTCCTCAATCATACCCCATCTATCACAATTATCATCTATGTTAGATTATAGTATCTCTTTGCAATATCCATCTATCATTCCCTCTATCACCTCATAACCTAATGGCTTAGCAAACATAACTCTAGGCTCCACTACTACCTCCATACATGTTTTATCAGTTTCCATCATGACACAAATGTCATCCTCATATATGTCCACAATAGATTTGGGAATCATCATCCTCTTCTTCATCTCTAACTAAAACAACTTTATCATACACATTATGCTAATGGTCATATACTGCTCTAAAGACTTTATGAAATAATAACTTACTAATTCCATGTTGCATTTATTAGAGTTCCATTCAGATGAAGGTAGGTTAGGGAATATCTTCAAGATGTGAATGTAAAGATAAGTAAGCAATGATCCAAATCTAGAACTTGTATGTTTATTCTGCTTTATCCTTCCAATGTTATTAAACAATTGTTGTCTCAAAATTTCACAAAGATTCACTTCCACTCTATCCATGAACATTCTATAAGAAAAATGAATAAATCTCATTGAAACATCATCCTCTCTAGAACTAGAGTTCATCTTATATGCTGAAATATTACTTATAAACCTTACATCATCCCATTTCATTAAGATTGGCACCATTGATCTTCCATTCTATTTAGTTTGTGTGTTTTTCTGTACTAGATTATTCATATTTTTTCATTAATAGGAATCATACCCTTGTTGTTACCTTATGGATTAGATAACTAGTACTTTTAACTAGCCCTTTTCCAATCTAAAACATTTTTTCATGTATTCAACTCAAAATAATTCTTGCCCATTCCTCATTCTCAAATTCATGATGAAATATATATTATGCAACCTTCAATTGCCCTAGGTGCTCAAATCCATCCTTAAATTATTTTTCCTCCTTATAAACATGATCAAAATTACTCATTATGTTTGAATATCCCATAGTCTCAAATTTGCAGTGAATGTTTTCCCCAATATCTTCCATGGTCAAAATTCATCTGCAATTTGTTAAAATACCCCAGTAGGGCCATCTTCCAAGGGTGCAATGCAATGGGGTTTCTTTTAAACTTATGTCTAGGTTTCTCCAAAATATTATGGACTAATGAGGGATCCATTTGAAAAATATTCAATTTTAAATTTGCTTCAAATTTAACCTTGTTAACCTAAAAATATCTCTAAAATTTTTATTTTAGGGCTTGACAAAAATTTGATCAAACTGCTTCTCAAATGCTCCAAATAACCTTTTAATATTCTTTCTAACTCCTTCCAATAGTCAATTGATCAAATGGTATCTAAATTAATTGATTTCAACCCTTAAATCTACCAAAATTTGCATTTGCATCAATTGTGCAAGTACACACAATCAAAAAGTTGTTACTCAATCCACTAGACCTTCAAATCTTTTGTGATCTCACACATCATCATAACCTTTTCTATGCTTGTAACTATAACATATTCATACTAATTCCAAGCTATTATTAACCATGCAAAACTTAATCCTACAAATAGGAGATCTGACGAATATTTGGTGCATTATCCCAATTTCCAGCCTTGCAAAATGATAACTTAAGTTGATAAGGGGTTGCGCTACAATAATTGATTTCATCTTGTTTTATGAAGTTTATTTTGTGTTTTCTACCCATATGAGTTAGTGTTTGCATGTGTTCATTGTCTAACAAACATTTTATTAAGACTTTCAACTTGCTTTCCTTTCACATACCCATTCCTTCTTATAATGTTGTTCATATTTCTTCTAGGATTCATATTTTGTGATATCATGTTAGGTGTTCTTATGTTATTCATTCTACAAAATCTTGTTATATGCCCCAAATAGTTGCAAATATGACACGCTATAACTTTGTTTCCATATCTAGGTCCAAATTGATTAGTCTATAGTCTGTCGTCCCTAGCAATATGCCCAAAATTATTGCACTTATATCACATAACTCCATTTCTTATGAATTTTTTTTTCCCATGGGTTTACTAGCTACAAGGTTAGTACTTCCATACATTTTGTTATCATTATTATATCTCAGTTTCCTACACTCATTGGATTTATGTCCATAAGAAAGGAAATTATAACAATAACCAGAAAAAGGGTTTAGTAAACTTACCTATACAGTCCTTCTTCATGTGCCCAAGTTGATTACATGCAAAGCATCTTCCTCTAAATTGTTCCTTTACTTCTTCAAGTTATCCAGGTTGATTCTTTGTGTAGATCATCTTGTTGATTAGGTCATTAGTTCACTAGATCTTGTTCCTCGATAAATTAAGATCATTTAGACGATTCTCCTTCAACATATCCAATCCTTGTTTTGTCTCCAACAAGACTTTGCATCATAATCTTCTTATCAAGCCTTTTAGTACTTGAATATAACTTCTCAAGATGTTTCTTTTCTTTTGTAGGTTCTCCTTTGAAAATAGTATTGTACTTCTCAAGTTTTGTTTACCAGAACTTTGTAGTATCAAGTTCAGATGTCGCCTTGGTAAGTTTCAATTTTAGATCTACATTCTTAGATCTCAAATCTGGTTGATATTTATTTTCATCCTCCATCATGCTCATCTTCAAATTGTAATTCCTAGCTCATGCTTCATAATTTCAATCTCCTTCATAAGCCTTGAAACTAGTTTACAATCCTTGGCCTGATCATTTGACACTTTCTTTAATGATCTAGATGATTCAATATTCTCTCTCAATTTCTAAATGAAATCTTGTGCATCTTTAGGTTTGATCTTCAGTTATTTTTTTTCCTTTGCAACTGTATCAAGTTCCTCAAGATCCTTTTGTAATTGATCCATATCCATAGAGATCATATTGTTAACAATCTTTAAACTCTCATATATGGTCAAAATGGAAAGTAAACACAACCATGACACAATGAAACTCATATTAACCATTATTTGTTAACTAGGGAAACCTTGGACAAGGAAAAACCCCAGTGGGGATGGTGCCCAAAAAATTATCCACTAATCAAAAGTATCTTGTGAAAGATGTTAACCTCATTAGAAGTCTATTACATTCATATAGTGTATCTATCGTTGTTAGAGAAGTAGGCCTTTTTAGAAGCCTCAACCTTGTTAGGAGTTTCTATACATTACAAAAGAGTGCCAGAAGAGGCAACTTGTCAAACATGTGTATACAGATTTACAATACTATCAATAGAGATAGCTACAAAAACCTTTACATGGTGCTCATATCTTTAATATATGATCTATCCTTCTAGTTCCTTCTTCAAAACTGATCATATAACTCTACTTCTCTGTAGTAGTATCAAAATTTGTATCTATACTGATCACATAAAGTGCACATTCAAACATTATATCATTACAATACAATGCCACACTTTGTTAAACACAATGTTTTGCCTTTATACTCAAAACTTTGTTCTGTTAGCCTTGATGCTTGATACTTTTCTAAATATTTTGAATTATATTTTTCCACATTAGGGTTAACATCAAGAATTTTATCCCTACATTTTCAATTAATTGTCTTGGTAAACCAAAATAATTCCTTAACCAAAAATTCATTATATTTCCTTTAACTTTGTTTTATTCTATCAGACTGTACTTAATAAATATGACATAACTTCTTTTGTACATAATATAATCTTTAGCACTTTTACTCACGTTTCATATACATTATTTTCTTCCTTCCTATAAGTGCACACAATACCAAGTGCTTCTAGTGAGTTGTGCTAAATAAAATAAACTGATTGTTCTCTATTTCATGGATATGTACTCCAATAATTTTTTGAGTATTATGCCTTCAATCTTATCCTTTCATTTTTTAATCTCAAAATAACCTATAAGTTTCCATAAATGACAACCCTAACATATCACCTTAGCCAAATTTCCAACAGATATCACTACCCCTTTTGAGATGCTCAACTTGAAGCCCATCAACTCCTTGGGCTTTTCCCCCCAACAATCTTGTTATGCCTCGTGAGATGTCTTCAATTGTGAAAATTTCCTTTGTGTTCTTAATTTTTGGAGGTCTATGTTTATCCTTCTCACACTCATATAATCTCCTTGCACATTTAAGCCATTAGGGCCCCATGATTTTGTTCTCTATTTCCAATCTCTTTTGTTGGAACTCTTTCTTGAATTTCTTGGTATTTTGTTTAACTAGAGAAATCAACTCCATCCTTCTCATTCTCACATATGAATATTTTTTATTTTTTAGTTCTTATTGTGTTCTTATTTTTTCTTTACTCTTACTTTTTCTTAGATTTCTTTTTGTTAACTTGTAGTCTTCATCAAACCAAGGATTTGCCAGAAAATAATTTTTTGTCTCTTTTTTGGGTTTTGTTCTTTTACACTTCTCTAATGATTTGTGAAATCAAGGAACTAAGGAATATTTGTTTACTTTTTTTTGTTCCAGGTGCTCAAATGCTCTTTCAGGACTTCAAATCACCCATTTAAGAGTGTCATTATTTTATTTTATTTCCACGTTCACTAGAATTCTTCCCTAAAATGATCCTTTCTTTTTTTTAAGGTGAGTTTGTCCTTCCTATTTCTACTCCATGATAAGGGCTAATTTTAAAGAAATTGGGTTGTGGTTTGACCTTAGTCCTAAAGAAAACTCTCTTATCTCTAACTTTTTTACACTTTTGATGTGATCTTGAGAGCATATAACATAATCCACTACACTCTATACATTGTATGCTTTGCATGTAATGTTTCTTGAATTTGACCGTCCTCTCATACCATTACATATGACCAAACTATATAGGTTGCATAATCCTAGAAGTTCTACCCCATAATGATTTACATTGCCTTTGTTGTCCTCTAATGCTCTTTTCCGAAATTGATCAGTGTCTTCTTCTAACCATAATAGGTTGCTACTTTCATTCAACTTCATTTCAAGTTGAGTGATTAATTATTTTTGTTCTAGCACTAAAATCATATATTATTAGGACTTCCCCTTGAGTGTTAAAAATAGAGATATATTTTTTCAATGATGTGTAAGGATCCTCCTAATCTAGATTATTTTTCTTGTAAGATTTTGATCCTTTCAGAGAAAAGTAGCAAGTTGCCACCCTTATTGCAGCCTATTTTTCTATGATTTTCAGCCATATGTCTCATTCGTTTGGTTCTTCTTTCTCTATACTTATGGATTTTCCCCAAGTCTCCTTAATTAAAATAATTATTTCACCATGTCCTTTAGCATTATCGGTTCTTTTCTTGTAGTCTAAATTTTTTTTGCATCCCTCAAACTCTGACACTTTACATACATTGTGTTCATGTGTCTCCATGAGAAATATAGTGTCTTTACCTTTGGCTATATGCCATAAAAGAGGTCCTCTTCTATATGGGTACCCTCTACAATGGGGTGGGGGTTGAGTTCCTATTTCTTGTGTTCTATTCTTTTGTTGATTTGGGCCTTTTCATTTTGTATCCATGCCCATTTTCTGTTGTCCCTTTCTTCCTTTACCTTTCCCCATTCTTTCGTTTTTTCCTCTTGTTGAAAAATGGTGAGATCTTCAACAACATAAACAAGTGTTCCTTTTAGGAATCCCTTATTCCTCAATATCAAGTTCTTGTCTTTTATGTTTTTCAAAATGACCCTTACATGTCTTCTCATTTTATCTTTTGTCCATTTACCAATCCTTTGTGCTTCTTGAATTATTTGAGATCAATCTAGATGGTGTTGAAGGAAGTCTCTCACCAAGTCTTTTATGTTCTCATTTTCACTATAGTCTTTTAGCCCTTTGATGATGATATTCGCTACCTTATCATTTTTGTCTTTCTCTTCTTGAATCTATCACCTTACTTATTTTTCTATGAACTCACTTGGTGAATTGGACAATGCTTTCACTACTTGGGTCCATGATTTGACTTTTGTTATTTCTTCTTCAAGTTGGTTTTCTATTAGCTCCATGTTTTCCATTGCAAATTGTATTTCTTTCATTTGCAGGTCATCTCTTCCCCCCTCACTAGCTTTTCTTCCACCTTGTTTTTTAAATTTCATTCATTGCTTTTCTTAATAGAATCAGCTCATATTCCCCTTTGTACATATTAAACAATAGTTTTTGCACCTATTCTCTGAGTGATTTCTTCTTGTTTGTTAGCTTCAAGTTGAATTAAATGTCCTTCTTTTATTGGCAGTCCTCCACATGGCTCCTTTCTTCTAATTCTTGAAGCCTCCCTTTCATAAACATCAATTTGTATACAAACAAGTTTGAACACCATGTTAAAGGTGTTGAAGAGGGGTTGTATGTGTTTGAGGATATATTTTCTTTGGCTTCTATCATGTTTGTAACATGAGATCCCCCTCCCCCTCCCCCCCCCCCCACCATGGTTTTTTGAAACTGGAATGGAGTTGGGCTCGACATTCATACTCTCCTCTCTCATTTTTTCCTTTGCTCATGTTGCTCCACTAATTCAAATTCTTTCAGCATACTTCTTGGAAGCATATCTGACAGTTTTCCCCTTCTAGCATACTTAGAATATAAGATTTTCCTATGCCTTAGGATTCTCTTATAGTACTATTTTGCATTGACATATACACATTTCTTGCTCGAAGTTGGATCATCTTGAGGGTGGCCTAGTTTTACCAAACCTCTGAGTGGTTGTTTATCTGGTTTAATTATTGAGATTGGGATTCCAAACCATGGTTTGGGTAGCTCTCGAAGGCATTCCAGAGAAATTGAAAGGGATCAGAAAGACCTATTATGTTAGCATCTTGAACATAGGTCTCTATTCCATCTTGTCTCTTTGAGACCCATCATTTTCTTGTGCACTACCCCTTGTGATAATGATTGAATCTAACCCTCTTCTTACACCAACTAATACTATCTTTGTTTCTTGACCTGTCATCTCTATTTGAAAGTTGGTGTCCACAGTTACCATGCAATGTTAATTTTCTCTGTGTCTAGAACTTCTTCTTCCCCACTTTTTGCCATTTTGATTTTATGCTTAATCTTTTCTCATAGAAGTGAAATGGTGTTTTGATGTTTAGTTTAGTTTTTGGACAATAATGTACAATAGAGTAAAGAAGTTTTTTATTATAGAAATAGTACAATAGATCCAAAAAAGGACACAAAAAAAATCTAGAAGGAAACATAAAGGAACTTGGTAGGCCCCCAACATCAACATTGTAGCCTTCTCCACCACAAAACTTCTTCTCAATAATAGGTCATCACAAGTTCAATGCCTATTTCCCTTGCCACCTTCCTCTAATCTCCTAGGGTGCTCACTACTCCTTTGATCTCTCCAAGAGACAAGTGAGGAATGGCACCAATGATCGAGTCTACAACTACCCCATCAACAATACCTCCTACTTCATTTGTAAGGCCATGTTCTCTAATAGTTATAAAATCGATGGTCTCCCTGATGGAGCAAGATGTTACCAAACCCTAAGAGCCTTCTCATCCTAGTCTTCACATTTGCTAGAACAAACTTACATACAAGAATAAGTGTTAGGTCCTTAGACCACAAGGTCATCATGATGGTAAAAATTGAGTCATTAGTTACTACTTCCATACCACATACTCATGCATCTATCTCTCAGTACCCAATGATATTTCCAAATTTTATTCATGTTGCATCAAGGGTGATGACTAGGGCTTGTGCTAGGCGACATAAGGTTTTCACCTCTCCATCTCACAAACCCCCACTCATCACCATACTCGTTGATATCCCTCCATTCCCTTAACCTATAACATGTTACACACATAGGTGGTATCTCATATAGTAAAGTCTACCCACCCTGCATCATTCTCTAATTGTCATCCCAACATTCTTGAGTTTCTTGGGCCAAGTATAGTAGATGGGAAGAATGTCCTTCATCCTTTAAGTGAAGTTTTCAGAAATTCCCCATGCTCAAGTTTTGCCAATATAAATTCTTCTTTAGCAAATCCTCTATTTGATTTTGTGCTTGCTCTAGATAAGGCTTGGTCTTCTAAATTTGTCATTTCCCATTTCATGAAGGTCTATGATGTGGTTACTTTAAATTTTCCTCAAGTTGAATCACCTACATCTTATGAGGCATGTATGTTTGATACAACTGAGAATGTTTTTTTATTGACGATGTTCTCTACATGATCCCTCAAACTTGGTTGAATGGATCTCTTCAATGAAAATATCAAGGGGGCTTTATCCCTTCTCTAGGTGCCAATGAAATTCATTGGGCTGCCTTAGCAATGATTTTGCTTCAGTATTGGCCTTCCTCCATATATATGATTGATATTAGGAGAATGATGACTTGTTGGTAGATTATCTCTAAGGAAATGCTCGCTTCTTCATATGTAGATTAGAGCATGTATAACTGTGTTCCCTTGTGGATGCCTTCTATTGGTTTTCCCCTCTAAATAACCCAAGTTACCCCATTGGTACTTGGATATATATGGTTATATGTCAAACATTTCTATGTGTTATTGTGTTCTTCTATCTTTTTTATCTTGAGTTTTGACATTTGAGGATAATGCAAAGAGTTGAGCACATTTTCTTCCATGTTAGTATAAATTTCTACCTTTATCTTCATGTGCTCTTTTTCACATCCAAAACCTTTGACGTTGATAAACTACCCATATATAATTATGTACTAAAAGTATTTTCAATACTATGGATTTTGATGCTAAATAATTAGATACCCTCATCACTAATTTCTTTTTTTGATGTTATGGATATTATTTGTCACTTGTTGGAGGGTGACATTCCATGAAAACATCTTGATATGTTGGCATGCATCAATATATTTTGTCTTCTTAGAATGGACCATGTTCTCTCTGTAACACGTTCCATTTTAAGGGGGGGCTATTATATCCACCACTTGAATTTCCTCCTTAAAAAAAAAATCAGTCTATTGTATAAGCCTACATGGAGGATAATCCACTTATCTATATAAAAAAAATTCCTATCACATGACCATATATTATCTTGGCATATCTCTACAACTTTTCCTGCATATTTGTATTTTTTTATAGGTTGTTGATCATTCCACATTGCTCCAACAATCTCCATAGCCTACTAGTTTATTCTCATGTTTATTCCATTGATCTTCAACTTCTTGGTTTTGAAGGTGTGTTTCTCTGTTTGTGTCCATATTCTAATCTCAATTAACATATCTTAGTTATTCATCTTTTATTATCTCTAGGTTACTATCATTCTATCAGTATTGATATGCATTATAATATCTATCATATCTTAAATGTTTGTAAAGGTGGAAACACTAAAATAAGGGGCTAATTTTGACATACCTTTAAACCAACAACCCAAAAATTCTTCCTTCCATCTTGTGTGTAGGTTTTTTACAATATCTTGGAGCAACATATTGAAAGTCTTCTTCATTGGGAGGTTGTAAGATCGTATTTTATGTTCAATGTTTTAACATAGTTTACATTATGTTTAAGCAATTGCATCATCTTTTACTTTCTCATATGACTTTTATACTTGGTTTGTACAGGACAAGTATGCCTCATGCTAACATCCTAAATTTGCAATGTAGTTTTTGGCTAATATAGACACCCTCAACTGTTGATCTCCATGCCTAAGCTACCTATTAGTGTCCAAAAATTGAGTCATTTACTAGGCAAGGTTGAATGGTCATCACTGTGACTAAGTCATCTAGTAAAGGCTAAGTACATAAGAACTTATTTATCTTGCATTACATATTGAGCAAGTCAAAGATTTCTGAGCACCCCAATTGAGACCGAGCGCATATATAAGATGAGCTTATATAGTTGAGACTGAGTAAACTGTAAGACAATTTTTTCCAAGTAAACATAATAGATCAAGCATGTAGAAATTGAATGTCAACATGAATGTTAGTTACGAATGAGCGTCAAAACATTCAAATGTCAACAAAACCAACTTTTCATATGAGTTTGTAATCACACAGACACCTATGTAAACCATTTTTGGCTGACTTTTGTATACATTTAATGATTGTAGAGACAATTAAGATGGAGTAAACATCTTTATAGAAGGTAATAATCTTGACGAAAGAAGATCAAACAATCAAAAAATTAGAAGGGAAAAGGAAAAAAGAATGAATTGTGAACCATTAATTATGATCTAGAACTTTCAAAGGTTATCTATTTAAAGAGGGTTCTAACCCTAGGATCATTTTGTGAAGAGAACGAGTGAAAATGTGTGTGTGTGTGTGTGTGTGTGTGTGTGTGTGTGTGTGTGTGTGTGTGTGTGTGTGTGTGTTTGTGTTTGTGGGTGGGTGGGTGAATGCACAAGTGAAGTAGTGAAGAAGGACAAAATAGAGAAAGAAAGGCTAATTCTAAAAGGAGATTAGATAGAGAAATCCAAGAAGTGAAGGGCAATATAAAGATATTAGATTAAGAGATCGGATTGAGACATTGTATAAAGGAGATTTGAAATCAACTTTTAGAGAAAATTGAGAGTCAAGCATTGAATAGGTTTTAATACATTGATTTAGGGAAAATCTCTTAACCAAGTGATCCTAATAGATCTATGTGAATATCCTAACAGAGTCCTTACTTGATTGTAAGTATAAAATCCTTTAATAGTGTAAAACCTAATAGTCTTAAACCTTTTAACAAGGTAGACCCCTCACAGGGTAAATCATTCATTATGATCAAACATTGTAACCCTAACAAGTTAACTTTATTGTTGCAACAGTGAAAATTTGTGTGTTTCATCCCCACCACATTTTTACCTTCACATTGAAGTATTTCTGGGTAACCAAATTATTTGTGTTATGTATGGATGTTTTCATTTATATTTCATCATTACAATTTTGATGTTTTGATGATAGATATGAGATGAGTTAGCTGTGAAATCAGTAATTTGTTTTACAAGTAAAAGTTTAAGATCTTGATTCACCCATCCCTCCTCAGTATCTTGTTTCCCATTAAATCCTTCCAATAATTGGTATCATAGCTCAGTTCTCTTGGAAGAAGTCTAACAGCTTGAGAGGATTAGATCTTTGAGTTGGAAGAAGTCTAACAACTTAAGAACTATAAATTCAAGTGGTGGATTAGAAAAATTAATGGGATTGATGATCCTATGATTGAATTTGTATTACGTGTGATAGCACACAAATTCTTTTAGTCTAGCAGATTTAATAGTGTGACATGCATTGTAGTAGACTTAGGCTACAAATTTGTTAAAAGGGATCATACTTATGATCTTGCTGAGCTACAACTGCAACTGACAGAGAATCTGGGAGCAATTAGAAAAGTGAAGAATGCATCATGTAAGTTCTGATCTTTATTAGTCTGTATATTCTTTTATGTGCATAATTCTTTTTCTATAGTTGGTACAATTGTATGGGATAGGAACAAGCCAACTATGGAATAGATAAGTGAATTGATAAGTTAGTTGCGAGAGAATTTTGAAGCAATTATGGACAACTACTTTTCAGAATTCAAAAGAAAAATGAAAAATTGAATGAGGATCCCCAAATTTGTTGTAGATAAATATTTTGATGAGATATATTTTATGGTAGACATGGATTTTGTTTATGTGCAAGAAGTGCAACCTAGAATTGCATAGTTGAGGCCTATGCCTAACACAATCCTTACTTGATTCTAAGTGTAAAATCCTTTAATAGTGTAAGACCTAACAATCTTAAACCTTTTAATAGCGCAGAATCCTCATAGGGTAGATCATTCATTATGATCAAACATTGTAACCCTAATAGGTTAACTTTATTGTTGCATTAGTGATTTTTTTTGGATTTCATCCCCACCCCATTTTTACCTTCACATTGAAGTATTTCTACGTAACCAAATCATTTGTGTTATGTGTTGAAACTTTTATGGATGTTTTCATGTACATTTCAGCATTACAGTTTTGATGATAGATATGAGATGAGTTAGGTGTGAAATTCATATTTTTTTTGCAAGTAAAAGTTTAAGATCCTGATTCACCCCTCCCCCCTCAGTATCTTGTTTCCCATTAAATCCTTCCAACAATTGGTATAAAAGCTCAGTTCTCTTGGAATAATTCTAACAGCTTGAGAGGATCAGATCTTGGAGATGGAAGAAGTCTAACAACTTGAGAAGTCTAAATTCAAGTGGTGGATCATATCAATTGATGGGATTGATGATCCTATGATTGAATTTGTAGTGTGTGAGATAGCACACAAATTCTTCTAGTCTAGCAAATTGAATAGTGTGACATGTGTTGCAGTAGACCTAGGCTACAAATTTTTCAAAAAGGATCATACTTATGATCTTTCTAGGCTGCAACTACAATAGCTGACAGAGAATCTGGGAACAATTAGAAAAGCAAAGAACACATCGTGTAAGTTTGGATCATTGTTAGTTTGTATATTATTTTATGTACATAATTATTCTTCTATAATTGCTACAATTGTATGGGATAGAAACAAGCCAACTATGGAATAGATAAATGAATTGATAAGTTAGTTAGGAGAGAATTTTGAAGCAATTATGGACAACTACTTTGAGGAATTCAAAAGAAAAATGAAAAATCGAATGAGGATTCCCAAATTCGTTGTAGATAAATATTTTGATGAGATATATTTTATGGTAGACATGGATTTTGTTTATGCACAGGTAGTGCAACCTAGAACTACATATTTGGGGTCTATGTCTTATGAGGTTAATGTTAATGAAGTCATATTAGTAGTGACTATACCTTTTTAGAAGATGTTGATGCAAATGTCAACCCATTCGACACATATGATATTGTAAAGGATCAAATGAATGTAGAGTCAAAATGGCCAAAGACAGAAAAGAAAAGGAAGAAGAAACGTCATGAGGAAAAAGAAGATGAAGAAGAATTTGAAGATACAGTTGAAGTTGAGGAAGGAAAAGGTAAAAAGCTAGTTGTTGTCTAGCCTAAGGCAATTAAGAAAAAGTAAGTGATAATTGTTGATGCCAAGGTTAAAACTGATCTCAGGAAAGGTGTGCAGAAGTTTTCTACACCTTAGGAGCCCAAAAGACAAATTATAACGAGCTCTAACAAAGTCGAACCCCCAATTTTCAAAACAAAAGGAAGTCGAGCAAAGAGAAAATAGGCATATTCACACTAGCAGAACACTTCTAAGAGGTTGAAGAGAAAATTAGTTGTATCCAAGGAGGAAGAAGATGATGAAGAGGTCGAGTCTAATGATCTGAGTAAACTTAAGATTGTGTTGAGACTACCTCTTACAGTTGTAGATAAGGTATGCCAAGAAATTATTGAACTAGCAAGCTTGACAGGATTCAAAGACATCAATTTTGATTCCTTAAATAAAGAAGATCAAGAAAATTTTGAAAAATCTTTGATAGACATGATGATACAATTTAACACTACACCTATAGAGTTGGGAAAAGGCATTCTAGAAAACTTGTATAATAAGGTCACTACTAAGTGGAAGTGGGCATTATCCACTAAAAGATAGATCAGGGAGACCGCTCTAGCACAAACAATGCTAGATATAGGGAAGACACATATGTTTATTACCATTCAAGATATTGATAAGAAGTTCATGCCAAATGAAAGGGAATATAAAATTTTGATGAATAAAACTCATGAAGTTGAGAAAGAGAAACTCAATGTATGGAGAGAAGAATTTGAATTGCTCAATCCATTAGTTATTAAAGGAGATGAGGAGGTAAAGGAAAGAGATGAAGAAGTCAAAGAAGAAGAGGATGAAGCAAAAAAAGTTGCCAAACTTCTGAAGAAATGAGGCAATTGATAGAAGGATGTGAACAAGAAGATATTGTCACCATTGAAGAGATTCCTGATTCATCACTGCATAATCAAAATGTGTTAATAGATGAAGACCTGAAAAATGTTGAGCCTATTACATCTCTACCTAGTACCAATCCAATCTTGTTAAAAAACACATATTATCCAAGGATTTACAGTGCAAATACTGATAATTCTAAGGTTACATCAATTACTAATAATACAAGTGTCGAGCAACAAGGAAAACCTATAATTGTGTTTCCACAATTCACTTATATGCCTATATTTGAAACAGAGATAAAGATAGCAAAGGTCAAGGAAACAAAGTTGACATAAGAGCATGAAAAAACAAAAGAGTAAGAAGATACACAAGCTCTTATACAATTGTCGAGTACCAACCCATCAAAACCATTGATTGAAACACTTTAACAGCAAGTGGCATCTAGTCAAGAGGAGCAACAACAAGCATCTAGATCGGTTGAGAAGGGTAAGCAAATGCAAAGATCACTACCTAGTGATACAACCCCACGATCTTAGATTATGACTCTATCAGAAGAGATGGCAAATGCGTTAGTAAGTCTAGATGAGGTAATTACTTTACCCATGTATGACTTGAACAATTTGACAATGGAGCAAATGCAGGAACTGCAAACTTTCTTGAGCCTCAAGGAAAAACAAGAACAACTAAGGAGAGAGCTCAAAAAGAAACAAGTACTACATATTGTTAAAGATGTTTTTGTTGATGCATTTGGAGTAACTGACTTAAATAATCAACATCAAATTTTGGATTAGTTAGTGTATACAATGGATAAGGTTCAATTAGAAATTATTAAGACAAATGATAAATTGATGCAATGGTCTGAGAGAAAATTTGAGCACAAAGTATTGGAGAAAGTCTCTTGAGAACCTATACATAGACAAGTAGAGCTTTCTAATATAGTCACACAATTAGAAGAAATTTTGAAGACTATTCATACTTTGTATAGGAAGCTTTGTGATTTTGAGTTCTTCATATTGGAGAATCAATGATCTATTGATTTAATACATGTTGATATAAGGGCTTGTACAATTTCATTGGACAAGAATGCAAGTTCAAGCTCACCCTCATATAATAAGTTAACATTTGGACAAAAAAGGATAGCTGAGCTCACAGCTCGTGATAATGAAATGAGGAAAAAACATATATTAATTCAATTCTAGTTGCTACCACATTTAGAGATTATTCATAAGGAAGTGTCTATAGCACACAATATCTTGAAGAAAGACACACATGTCTCAAACATTGAAAGCCTAATTGATCTAGTTGCTGAGCTAGAAATTCACATTCAATTTTTGGAGAAAGTAAAGGAACAATGGTATAAAAGCTTTGCAGAAATTTTGGAAAACCATGAGAAATTTTTTGAGAAGTATAAGATAGCCCCAACAAACCCCAATCCATAAGTGACAAAAACAACCCAATCCATAAGTGACAAAAACAAGGGGCAAATAAGAGGAAAATAAAAGGAAAATAAATATAGCTTAATTAAGGGGAAAATATACTCAAATATGTCATGTTGAGACTCAAACTTGAACCCTAATTTTGAATACTATCCTAAAAATTAAGCCCCATAAGCGCTTTTTAATGCATGTGTACCCGGCTGTTTGTTTGAGGCCTAAGAGGTGTTTAATGTTTCTAACACCTTGCATTCAATACGTCTAAGTGTTCTATGAAGATAATATTTCATTTCAAGTCTTTCAATGAAGTTTTGTTTTGAATAATGTCCAAATCTGCATTTTTGCCTAAGTGTCAAACAATGACAGGAGGCCATGTTTGCAATTGAATATCTTGCACCTAGTAACGTTCCATGACTTGCCACTTTGGGAGTGTTTAGTGTCCATACCAGAGAGCCGATGTTTCAAATTTTGAGTCATTTTGAATTTGTTTGACTAGGTTTTGAGTTACTCAAAGTTGGTCATTTATTATTGTCATGTTGATGTGAATTGTTCCAAATTTTGGGAAGCCCTGTTTGACTTGTTATAACTTTGACCCAATTGACCAAAATGAGAAAATTCCTTTTACATTGCATTCTAGAGGTCAAAGACTTACTATGTTTAAATTTTGAGCTTATCATGAATCTGTTTGATTAGTTTTCAAACGTGATTCCAAATGCAATTTATGATTTTTTACTGTTGTCAAGAAGAGCAGAGTTTTTGGTACCCTTGTTCGTGATGTTATAACTCTAAATCCATGATAGATCAGATCAAATGGATTGTACCATTGCGTTCTACTTTGAAAATACTTTAAGTGTGCAAATTTTTAACTCTCGACAAATCCGTCTGCACACTTTCTCAGGTCCATTCCACTTGTAAAAACCACCTTTCTGCCATTGTTTCCAGTCTGCAAATTCTGAGTAGCCCACTTTGACCATTCGCCAAATGCATCCTATTATTTTTCATGAGCCCTAATCCTTGATTCATATTCTCCTTGCAACAATGAACTAATGCCCCAATTTTTGTGCTCTCAAGTATCTGTTTACTCAGTTTTCAAAGCCAAAACAAAACACGATTTGTTGTTTTCTGACACATTTGCTTGCAAGCAGTTCTGAGAGGGCAACTTTGACATTCATATCTTTTGACTGAGATTTCATCATGAGACAAGATTCAACGGGGTAAAAGTATGCGAAATAAAGAATCAGTATGACAGATTTCAAAGCCTGGTCAAGTGTTTTTGTTAGTTTTTAAAGCCAGTCAAAGGACCTTCTGGCATTAAATTGACAGTTTGCAGACAGGTGTAAAGTGAGTTGCAATTTTGTTTCCAATGGTCATTTTTGTTTCAAATCAATGCCAGATGATGAATGGGCTAGTTTAAAAGTCCAAGTGTTTGAATCCATTTTTTTTTAGCCAAACCCACTTTGGGGCCTGATTGATTTCATCAATTATTTTTGCACAAGACACTTGGTTTTTCTTTATAGTTCTAGAAGGATTTGATGAAATCAAATGTTCACATACAATGTCGTTGAAAGATCAAATTGAAGGATTAGAATGTCAATAAATTCCTTGATGTTTCCTTTTGCACAAGCCTACAATGTGTACCTGATTGGATATGAGAGTTCAAATCTCTTTCATATTTCAATATAGAAAGGCCCTCAAGTGAGCTTTGGAGGAATTATATGTCAAAAGGAATATCACAACTCCCGAGTCTGAGGACATTCAAATCAATTTGCTTCCCACTGGATATAGAAGATGTGGAATTCTTAAACATTAAAGATGTCAGCATTTTGATCAGCCCTCAAGAAATACATTTCTAAATTTTAGATGAGATTAAGACATTAAAACTAACACAAAATTTGTATATACCTAGTTGTATTTGATGGGACATTGTGGCTTGTGTCCTTCAAGCTAGGTAAACTCTATCCTCTTACTACACTTTATAGCGCAATCGAAGCCAACTTTGTTATGTTAAATTATCAAAAGTGTCCTTCTGGCTCAATAATGAATAATTATAGCTCTAACCTTAATGAAGTAGGTATTTTATATCCACATACTTTGATTTTATCTAATCATCACAACGTATATTAAAGAATTCTGATCCTCTGACTAATCTCGTAATGGGATAAAATGTGGATGACTTGAATGGGTCGTGGAAGGAAAAAGATTGTTTGCGTTGGACTACTATGATGCGCACATGCCCTATATTGAATGCATCAACAAAGAATATGATCCAGAACAACTTTTTTGAAGGGGAAGTGTATTTAAGACCCTTGTTGCTCGCAGAGCATGCAACAAAAATTCCCTTCTAGATTGTTGTAAATGCACCCATGGAAATGACATCTTTATGGAAAGGCACTAAGGATCCATCGAGAGAGAGGCCCCCAATATCACAAGAAATCCTAATAAAACAAGCAACCACAACCCAAATGTGAAGTGACTGGGGATCTTGAAAGGAAAATGAATAAAAGACAAGGGGTTCTCGTCTAGAGTTTTCCAAAGAACCGTTTGACTGTAGAGGCAAAAGCTCTAAAAAGAAAACTTGCACATGAAGTTCATGTAGATAACTCGAAATCTATAGCTATTGATGTTCGGATTTCTGATCATAAGATGCAAGAAAGCTGGCTGCTGCTATGTATGGGCCTGGCCCCTTTCAATAGTAGGGTGGCTCGATCACGACAAAAGGTCTTAAGCTCGCTTATGAAGAACATACTTTTCATCTCAATCTCTCAAATCATAATCTCAATCACAACAATCCTTTTTAGACTCTGCTGAATCGCGCTCACAAGCATCCCATAGAGAAATCACATGAGCAACCCCTTTACTAAAACTATCCTACTATCTGATCAATTTAACATCAATAATGGTCACTATATTTGGGATATATGCAGATTTGACAAAAATTAGATGATCTTTGAGAGGAAAGAAACTAGATTATTTGTTAGGCATTTCTATGTTTTCATTTTATGCATCTGAATGTATAGTTTCAAAGAAATGAATACAAATGAGTAGAATCTCCTCAGTTTCATTCTAATTCTCATCTCCTATCTTTGTAATCTGCAGTCTTATGTGGTTTAGGGACAAAGAACTGAGACCCATTTACATCCCCTTAAGGTTGTATGTCTGATATGTTTTGTTGTTGGAACAAAGGGCCAATTAAATGCTTGATGTGTTTGACAAGGTTGTTGGTTATTTGAGTAGGATACTTCATAAGAATGAGATCTTTATGAACACCGATGTCTGATTCACAAAGTGATAAGATAGATATGATATCTTGGTGTATGAAATTTTTTATTTGTATTACAAATGTATGTGTTTGATTCATGGAATTGCCAAATAGATAAAGCACTGATCAGCTATAGGATCACTAGTTTTTACTACTGCATATTTGGGGTTTTGCTGAAATCAACATCATTAATCAAATGTTTTTCCCTTTCATGTTGAAGAACTCAAAAGGATGCCCTCACTTAGCTTAGCAATTTCTTATGTCATGTTATTAGCTATTCAATGTCTGAGATTTGTGCATAAGTGTTAGAAGATTAAGGATTTTATTTGTTTTGTCAAGATTCAGGAATATGTTTTAGCACTAGTACCATATAATGAATCTATAAGTCCACCGGCCTAGGTTTTGCAGAGCCTAGAAGTAGAAGAAGGGTCTAGCCTTATAGTTGGCCTGATGTTTGAAATGGTATGTTGAAGATGGGAAGTAGTTGCCCCTAGTTGTATCTTGTTCTCATTGGGGTAATTTGGAACCGTGTTGTTTCAAAACATCAACATGTCACAGATTAATCAGATGGAACAGTGTTAGCAAATCAAGATTGCAAATCCAAATTATAGTCTCATGAGGAGAATTATTGTATGGAATCATAATTCATCGCGATGTGTTTTTGCCACTATTGTCAAATGGGGAGATTGTTGATCTCTACGCCTAAGTTGCCTATTAGTGTCCAAACACATAGTCATTTACTAGGCAAGGTTGAACGGTCATCACTGTGATCGAGTCATCTAGTAAAGGTTGAGTACATAAGGACTTGTTTATTTTGTAGTGCATATCGAGCAAGTCAGAAATTGTCGAGAACCCCAGTTGAGACCGAGTGCATATATAAGTCAAGCTTATACAATTCAGACCGAGTAAACTATAAGACAATTTTTGCCAAGTGAACAGAATAGATCAAGTGTGTAGAAATTGAGTGTCGACATGAATGTTAGTTACGAATAAGTGTTAGAATATTTAGACGTCAAGAAAACTAGTTTTGTCATGAGTTTTTAATCGTACAGGCACCTATGTAAACCATTTTTTGCCAACTTCTATAAACATTTAATGATTGTAGAGACAATTAAGATGGAGTTTACATGTCTTTATAGAAGGTAATGATCCCAAGGAGAGAAGATGAACCAATTAGAAAAATAGAAGGGAAACAACAAAAGGAATGAATTGTGAGCCATTGATTATGATCCAAAACTTTTGAAGATTGTCTATTTAAAGAGGGTTCTAATCCTAGGATTAGCGTGTGAAGAGAATGAGTGAAAAGAAGCATGTGTGTGAATGAATGGTTGAATGTGCAAGTGAAGGGGAGAAGGATAGAATAGAGCAACAAAGGCTAAGTCTGAAAGGAGACCATACAAAGCAATCCAAGCAGTGAAGGATAGAACGAAGATATCAGATTAAGAGATCATATTGAGACATTGTACAGAGGAGATCATAAATCATCTTTTAGAGAAAACCGAGGGTCAGGTACTAAATCAGTTTTAATAGATTGAATTAGGAAAAATCTCTTAACTGAGTGATCCGAACATATCTATTTGAATCTCCTAACAGATTCCTTACTTGATTGTAAGTGTAAAATCCTTTAATAGGGTAAAACCTAACAATCCTAAAGCTTATAATAGGCCAGACCTCTCACATGGTAGATCATCATTATGATCAAACATTGTAATCATAATAGGTTACTTTATTGTTGCAACAATGAAGATTTGTGGGTTTCCTCCCCAACCCAGTTTTACCTTCACATTGAAGTGTTTCTATGTAACCAAATCATTTGTGCTGTGTTGAAACTTTTCTGTATGTTTTGATTTACATTTCAACATTACTGTTTTGATGTTTTGATGATAGATATGAGATGAGTTAGGTGTGAAATCAATAATTTGTTCTACAAGTAAAAGTTTAAGATCCTGATTCACCCCCACCCCCCTTAGTATCTCGTTTCCCATTAAATCATTCCAACACTCAACATGGAGTTCAAAGAGCATACTAGCTAATATCAATGACCTACTCTTTATTTCTAGTAATCAAAACAATTTTACCAATTCATAGTGTCGAGCATTTTTCGTTTTTCTTTAGCTTGTATTCAATTAAGTCTTGACCTTAGTTTAATTAACTGATCAACACAACTCACCAAAGTCCTATTTTAACAATGTGGCACAACGGTTCATTTGCTCCTTGGGATTTTATGAATTCTTGAGGGTGACAAATCCACTTCTTTACTCCTATACATATATTCTCCTACATTAGGAAAAATATCCCACCTATATAACAAGGCACAAACAAGATACTTTCAAATATAAAATGTAAAGATATCTTCTGAGGAGGATTTTATTATTGGAAAATGTTAACTATTACTATATTGTTGTGAGTAGTGTCAAGAGTTTTCCGAAAATAATTCTATTGGGATCATAATATTGAAAGATACCATGGCTTGGTCCAATTTCTAGTTTATTATAACTTAACTCTTTTGGGTGTCGACCTGTGTACAAACCACATTATAAAAGTATCTAACTTTGACAAATGTTGTATCTTTATAATAAAAATAGTCGAAATTAGGAACTATAAACTTTTTCAACTATAATTTGTTACCTCTAGGGAGTTGAGTTGTAGAGCTCAATCTTTAAATTATATGTTTTATATCGTAAAATTGTCTCTTAGAAACTAATTTCACTCATCCATTATTCTGTCACTTTAATACATCTATTAAAGAAAACATGGCATGTGAAAAAAAACTTTAGTTATTGATACTTGAACAATTAACTACAAAATTCTAAAAAATGGATAAATTTTGTATTCAACTAGGGAAGGCTACAAGTGCAACAAATGCCATCACTTGGGTACAAATCATTAGAAATAGTATCCACTAATACATGCTAGAGTCCAATTTGAAATACTTATCACCTATATCAAAATGCGTAATCTCAAAAAAAAATATAGGGACATGTTCAAACATTAGCAAACTTCATATGAAGTTTCCTTGTATCTCATACAAGTATCCCCTAAAACTGGAAAATTTTGTATAGATGTTTTGTAGAGATATTATGCTACATTAATTTTCTTAATGTGCTAATATACAATCGACAAATGCTCAAATACTAGGAAGTACACTAATAGCCTTAAATATTCTATTTATTATAGTCAAATATACTCCATTTAGTTTTGGTAATAAGAGTTCAAGGATTAACAATATGCATGCTTTGATATTTTATTAATTAATTGTAAAAAAAATTCATTTCGAAGAACTTCTATCCCCTACTATTTTAAATTAATGACATCTCTCCTAATCTTTATTTGTCATCTCTAATTGATCATAATGTTAGCAATGTCAAAATAATTGATCTTTATTTTGGTTGATATCTTTTCAATACTTTAAGCATTTATTTTTCAACATTTTAAAATTTGCATTGCACAATTTTTATTTTTATTTTTTATTAAAACAATTTTTCCAATTATATTTTCTTCTTTTTAGTATTTTTCGTAAGCTAAATAATATTGCAATCTCTTTTGATTTCCTAGTAATTAAATTATTCAATTTCAACCAATAATGACTCGGAATTTATTGTTTAAGAATTTGTGTTGAATATTTATATAGCACATATGCTAAGGTCTATTTTAAAAAATGATCAAAATTCATTTTCTTGACAATAACTGGTTAAAATGTTGTAGGTCTTAGTAGCGGATTTTTCTAAGAAACATTATGCCTCTTATAAGGCTATTTTTTAAAATATAACATCATTATGATTAAATCTTAAAATAAAAATTAATAACTATAATATATAAAATAAAAGTAGAGTTTCTTTTATTTAGAATCAACTTTAGCAATTTCTTCATCACATAATTTTAATTTTAATACATATTAACTACTAATTCCAACTAATAAAATGAGTATTTCTTTCTAAAAGAACTCGAATTTCTCTTTCATCATATCATCGTATTTCTATCTTAAAATTAAAAAAATTAATAAATATAATAGAATATTATGCTTAAAAATAATAATATATATTTACTAAAGTAATTATATTTTAAAATTACAATAAAATACATCTTAATATTATGCTTTCAAAAACTAATAAATTGAAGTTATGAAATGAGAATGGTTTCTAAAATATATTCTTTTTTAAAAGAGCTTAGATTAATCTTCCATCAATATATATATATATATATATATATATATAATTTAATATTATACTTAAAAAATAATAATTTATCTTTATATCGCATTACATTAATGTAATTATCTTCTAAAATTAAAGAATGCCACTTAATATGAAAAAACTCGTCAATCTCTTCATAATGTCATTATAATTATACTTTTCAAAAAATATATTGAAAAATAAATATAATATAAATAAATAAATCTAAATTTTTCATAAAAAGAATATTTATAAATTAAATATAAATTTTGATATCATCAAAATTTACACATTAATTAATCATTATTAATCTCTTCATGACATCATAACAATTCTAAATTAAGAAATAGTTTTAAACTATTACAAATAGATTTTGTAATCATATTATACCTAATTCAATTATATTAAATTATTTTATACTTGACTAAATTATAATTTAACTAAATTTATTGAACTTATTTTTTCAAATTACAATTAAGGGCAAATACTAACCACATGTAATGTTCGTTTATCATGTTGAATTGCACGCCAATATTGTAACAGTTATTAGCAGAGGAATATTGGTTGTGAAGCCCAATCATTGTCGTCTCTTCCTCTTCCAAGTCTTTTCGTCTTCCACTAAGACTGAAGAATGTATATGTGCATAATCAATTTGTTGTTGTTGTATTGTACTAAGAAATATAATTCAAATAGAGATATTGCCCTGCTTGAAGAGTGGATGTAATCCAAACTAGCTAGATGAACCACTATAAATCTGTATGTTAAATCTTATTCATTTCGTCATCAGAATTAGTTTTAGATTTTATATCTTTTTGTATTTTCTTTAGTTCAACAATCGGTATTAGAGCTAGTTAAGCTCATTTGATTTTCTAGAAATCGATAAAGATTTACAGGCGCTATGGATGATGTGGATAAGTGAAAAATAAAAATAAAAATTAGGGCACAACTTTGGCCTATGGAAAGTGCAGATAGAATCTTTGCTCATCAAGCAAGATTTACAACTTGTGTTGCTTGGTAAGACAGAGGGCCAAGGATCATTGACAGATGAAGAATGAGAAAAACTGGATTTGAAAGCAAGGGCAACTATTTTCTTAGCTCTCTCTAGTAACATGTTGTTTAACATTTCAATTGAGTAGACAATTAGAGAGCTATTTGAGAAATTATCTTCATTGTATGAGATACCTTTAGCATCGAATAAAGCTTTTATAATGAAGAAGCAATATAATCTAAAAATGAAAGAGGGGGGAGTAATGTTGAATCATCTAAATGAGTTTAATACATTAGCCAGTCAACTCATTTCAGTTGGTATACCATTAGATAATGAAATAGAAGCTGTTTTAGTATTATGTTAACTTTTGAACAGCTGGGAAGGTGTAGTAATGGTTGTGAGCACTTCAATAGCAGCCAAGCGCAAGCTGAAATTTGATGAAGTCGTTGCCAACATCAATTAGTGAAGACATGCGAAAGAAGCACCACAAATCCTCTTCTGGTAATGCTCTAACAGTTGTGAGCACAAGCAATAGAGGAAGAAGTCATGAAAGAGGTAGACATAACAATAAAAAATAATGGAAGAGGGAGATCAAATCATCTCTCGAAGTCTAGAGGAAGAAATGGCACTTGTTGGTTTTTTGGTAAACCAGGCCACGCCAAGAAACAATGTTGGAATTACAAGAAGGCTCAAAACAAAGTAATTCAGGATGGCGTAAATGTTGCAACTGATGGAGCTTTGGTATTTGCAGTTGGTGACATGGATTCAAGTTCGTGGGTTCTCGATTCCAATGCATCCTTTCATGCTACTCCATGTCGTAGTGTATTCACAAATTACCACGAAGGTATGTTTGGTAAAGTTTTTCTTGGGGATGACAAAGAATGTGATATTGTCGGCAAAAGGGATACTTTTTTGTCACTAAAAAATGGCAGTCAATGGCTTTTAAAAGATGTTAGGCATGTTCCCTCCCTCAAACACAATCTAACTTCAGTTAGTCAGTTGTTTACACAAGGTTGTAATGTTAACTTTGATCTTGATTCATGGAAAGTGTCCAAAGGTTGGTTAGTTTTGGCTAAAGGAAAGAAATCTAGAAGTTTGTATGTTTTAGAGTGCAATAGTGAAGTGGGAGCAACCATGACGGTTGCGAAAAGTAATGTTGAACTTTCGCATAAGAGGCTCCATCACATGAGCAAAACAGGTCTTGAAGTCATGCTTCAAAGAGACTAGCTTTTGAGTCTTAAATCTCTTGATTTGGAGTTGTGTGAGCATTGTCTTTACGGCAAGAAAAATTGCACCAACTTCATAAGGACGAGAGAGCTTGTGCATTCTGATGTTTTTGGTCCTAGGAAGGTAACTTCTCTCAGTGGTGCTAACTATTTGGTCAAATTTCTTGATGATTGCACTCGAAAAGTTTGGGTTTATATGTTAAATAAGAGATCTGAAGTATCTTCAAAGTTTAAATCTTTTAAGGCTATGGTGGAAAATCAAATTGGGAAAAAGATTAAATGTTTACTAATGGACAATGGTGGTGAGTTATGCTCTTCGGAGTTTGATAATTTCTGTGTAGATCATGGTATTTGGAGGATTAAAACATTCCTTTATACACCTCAAGAAAATGGTGCAGCAAAGAGGTTGAATTAGACTAACTTGTAAAGGCTTCAATGTATGTTATCAAATGTTAGTTTGGGGAAGGAATTTTGGGTAGAGGTGTGCAATATTGTTGTTTATTTAATTAACCGAGCTCCTTCATCTTGTCTCAATTTTGATATTCCAGAAGAAAGGTGGATTGGTACAAGGATTTCTTTTTCTCATTTACGAGTGTTTGGTTGTGATGCATATGTTCACATTCCAAAAGAATAGAGAACAAAATTGGATTTTAAATTTAAAAGGTGCATATTTCTGGGGTATGGTGAGGACCAATTTGGCTTTTGGTTGTGGGATCCGATTGCTCATAAAGTGTTCGAAAGTCGGAATGTAGTTTTTAATGAGAAATTATTTTCAGGTTTGCACAAAATAGACAATACTTCTAAAAATTGTTTTGAATATGACTTGTTTAATAATGGAACCCATTCCACTTCAAAATGCCAAATTCAACAAGGCAAATCTGTGAGTTTTTCCCCACTGTAACATTCTCCCCAGCCTCATAAGTCACCCACATTCCCAACTCCAAAAATGTCTCTATGGGAAAATCTCCATTGTTTGCACCACCCCGTTCACACCTTGGACTTGGGATGTTACTGTCGTCAACCCAAGCTCATGCCACTTCTTTGACCATTGAAGCTCGTTCAACACCCACTATTATTTATCAAAGTGCTATAGTTTCCAAGTAGTAGTTTGCAATCGGCATTAGTCCCCATAGCAATCATGACCCTTTGTATAGAATTCACTCACATGTGGTTCCCTTCCCGTCACCAATATGCAATGCATCTACATTGGGTGGTGACTGCCCTGTTAGCTACTCTATCTCAAACACAATGCCGATACATGTGTTTCCCCACACAAGCACCGATAGCATAAGGATTAACGCCACCTTTGTGCCGACTAGTCCTCCGTACTCCACAAACAAATCTTGCACTTCTTCCATGTTGGGCATCAAGCCCACAAAGGCCAAATCGAATATCATTCATCCACAACCCCAATTTGCTATTGGAAATCCTCATATTGAAATGGAACAGAATTTTGATGATACCACGGTTAAAATGGATTTTAGTCATCCAATTCAAACACACCAACCACTATTTCTACAACAGGGGACTAATAGTGTCTAACTTGATCCTCAAAATATATATCGAGCAAATGCATAGGCCATTGGTATTGATTTTTCAGTTGGACAAAGAGAGGATATAAATCAAATCCCACAGCCAAGGAAATCTACTCAAGAAAGAAAACGTCCTCATAAGTTTGATGAATATGAGTTATTATTTTCTTTAAGTTCTGATCAGGCAGAGCCACAAACTTTTAAGCAAGCTTGCACTAATGTAAATTCGGTGCATTAGTTGGATGATATGAAAGATGAAATGGAGTCTTTAAATAAAAATCAGACATGGGATTTGGTTCCTCTTCCGTCAAATCGTAAAGCTTTGAAAAACAAATGGGTGTATCGAATAAAAGAGGAAGATGGAGGACGTAAAGGGCCAGATTGATACTGAAGGGATTTGCTCAACAAAAAGGTGTGGATTTTAATGAGATTTTCTCTCCAATGGTTAAAATGCAAACCATTTGTTTGGTTTTAAGCATAGTAGTAGCTTGGGATCTTGAGCTCGAGCAACTCGATGTCAAAACAACGTTTCTACATGGGGATATTGAAGAGGAATTGTATATGGAGCAACTAGAGGGATTCGTTAAACAAGGGAAAGAGCATTTATATTGCATATTAAAGAGGAGTCTATATGGGCTAAGCAGGCTCCGCATCAATAGTACTTAAAATTTGATAACTTCATGACTCAACGAAGTTTTACTGGCTATGAATTAGACCCATGTGTTTACTACAAAAGGCTTCCTACTGGTGAGTTTGTGATTTTACTACTGTATGTTGATGATATGTGGACTGCTGGAAATAGTATGCGAGTCATTCATGAGCTGAAGATGCATTTAACTCTTCATTTTGCCATGAAAGATTTAGAGGCAGTGAAGAGGATTCTTGGGATGGACATAATCCGTGATGGACATAAAAGATAAATTAGATTATCTCAAGAAAAGTATATTCTTAAAGTTTTAAAAAAGTTTAATATTTCAAATGCCAAGTCAGTAGTCACTCCATTGGCTGATCATTTTCGATTGTCTTCAAAGATGTGTCCTTCCACTTTGGAAGAAAAACATGAGATGGATGGTATTCCTTATTCTTCAGCAGTCAGGAATTTAATGTATGTAATGGTTAGTACGAGTCTAGATCTTGGTCATGCAATGGAAGTCATAAGTGGTTTTATGAGAAATCTAGGTAAAACTCATTGGCAAGTAGTTCAATGGATTTTTCAGTATTTGAGAGGCACTTCCTCTCATGTTTTATATTTTAATAGTAAGACCCCTTATATTTGTGGATATGTTGATTCTGATAGGGCTGGAGACTTAGATAAAAGAAGGTCTACAACGGGCTATGTGTTTACTTTTGTCGGGGCAGCGATTAGCTGGACTTCTCATAAGCAACAAGTTGTTGCTCTTTCCTTTACCGAGGCCGAATAAATTGCCCTTACTAAGGGGGCTAAAGAGCTGATATGGTTATAGAGATTGTTTGAAGAGTTGGGATTTCAACAATCCAACTTTACTCTATTTTTTGATAGCGCGAGTGTGATTCATTTGGCTAAAAATTCAGCTTTCCACAATCGCACGGAGCATATAGAAACCAAATTTCACTTTATCTATCATGCTCTTGAAGAGGGAAGGCTACAATTAGAGAAGATTGATACAAAGGTTAATCCAGCCGATGTGTTTACAATAGTTGTCCCTCGAGAGAAGTTTGAATTCTATAGAGCTTCTCTTGGCATTGTCACGACATAGCCATAAGCATTCTAAGTAGGGGATATCTCTATGCAGCCGTGATTGGACTTCAAGTGGGAGATTGTAACGGTTATTAGCAGAGGAATATTGTAACAGCTCTGTTGGTATGACGGTGAAGCCCAAGCATTGCCATCTCTTCCTCTTCCAAGTCTTTTCATCTTCCACTAAGACTGAAGAATGTATATGTGCATAATCAAGCCCAAGCATTGCCATCTCTTCCTCTTCCAAGTCTTTTCATCTTCCACTAAGACTGAAGAATATATATTTGCATAATCAATCTGCTGCTGTTGTATTGTACTAAGAATTATAATTCGAATAGAGATATTGCCCTGCTTGAAGAGTGGATGTAATCCAGTCTAGCTGGATGATCCACTATAAATCTGTGTGTTAAAACTTATGCATTTCGTCGTCTGAATTAGTTTTAGATTTTATATTCTTTTCTGTATTTTTTAGTTCAACGGATATTAAACCCCCTCTTACAAACTATACAGTAATGCAATAATGCAGACTTGAAAATGTATGGGCCACAAAGTAAATATTTACTGATTGACCGTAACATATATTAACACTACTTTCATTGTTCAATTCAAGATGTCATGCTTTGCTTATTCTTAAAAATTAAATAATCCTTAATTAAGGGTTCAATATTGCCGTTCATAATAGATTTTAAATCTTTCATCTTTATTCCTGTCCTAAGGTCATGTACAAACTTTGTAGGGTAAAACACATATTTGCGAATAGGTTGACCCACATTCACTTTCATGTTTTCATGTCTTATTTGTTTAATTTCAGATGTTTGTTGCTCCATAGCAACAGCAAGAAGTTTTGCCTTCAAACGATAAATAGCCTTAATCTTGTTTGTAACTGGATTTCTTTCTCCTGCACTCAAACATAAAAAGCAACAAGAATTAACATCCACAGGTCAGCAATTTCTGCACATAAAGAATGACTAGTTTAAGCAGGAAGCAGTATCAAGGTATGACTATAAACTATGACAAAAGGAACAGGGTCAGGAGAAAGAATGCATCAAGACCTTCAAATAAATTTTAAACTATTCTAAAGTTGATGATAGAGTGAGGATTGTTGTCTTCTTACTGTTCCTGAATTGAATTCAATATTTACCTTGTGCTTCAATTCATTCATTCTTTTGGAGTGATGAAAGTGCTCATTATGTAGCTTGTTTTGGCAGGAAGCATCCCACATAAATGGCATCATAAATTCCTCTTTGTCAAGCACTGGCTTTTCAGCAAGGGGAGTTAAAAAAATTTACGGAGTGAGGTATCATAGGGGTGATATATGACATCAACAAGGTATGACTAAGTCCTGATTCAAAAATGGAATATATGAACTATTTTTAATTTTTTTTATAGGCAAATCTATGAACTAGTTTAACAAATAATTGTTGCTAGGAAAAAAATACTATGGGCACAAAAATATTTTAACAAATCTACCCCAAACCTTAAATACTTGAGAAGGATGAGCTGAAAAGAGCAGCAATTGATGTATTTTTAATTATAATCCCTACAAGGCATAAAGCTATAATAGGAAACCAGTAAAACATTAACAAATGGAAAATTTCTAGAATGGGGCATTCCTCTATTCCTGACAACCTCCTTTATTAGATGTTTCTACCTTTGGAATAGATGAAAGGCTCTAGAAATACTCCACATACTTCATATGACTTTGATTCAATTTGATGTAGCTGTTCATAAAAAACACAATATCACCACTTCTAAGGATTAAATATTCATAGAATTCTCAATCACATACTAGGTATTTTTTATCAGACTTCTCACTGAAGAATGGATTTAGGCTCTCTTCTTGACTTTGCACAGCTCTGATTGTTCCAATTGCATCAAAATCCACTTAAACACTTTATTAAGATCATCTTAGGGGAGAACATCCACTAAAATCTCCCTTTAAAATTCTCAACCTTATTTCAGTTGCTATATCAACATAAATATTCCCTCCTTGTATTCAATCAGAAAGTGCATAAAATCCACTAAAATACCCCAAATCTTTTGCCAGAATTTGATGATCACAAATTTTCAAGTCATTCGTGGAGACTCTAGCCATCCGTCCTTGGTAATTGAAGTATGTACTTAATGGTAATCCTATTTGTTGCTCTTGAACCTATTCACAGTCTCTATTCTCAATTTTCATTTTCCTCGGATATAAGAGCCATTGCTACTGCACATGGGCTCGGACATTAAAAATTTCCAATGAATTGGTTTATTCAACTATCCACTGACTGGTGGAAATCATTCTATTTGGAGCCTGGTTTAGCAAATTAGCTCTTACTATTAAAGCCATGTGATGAGATATTTTCCATGTAGATTGCAATCCAGTTTAAAAGGCATTTGAAAATAGATAATTTCTTTACATTCTTCCAACAAACATTCTACTTTTGGCATTTATCAATCTGCTACACTTTGTTCAGCCTTTGAAATCAAACAAAAAGACTATATTATTTTACTTTAGTGAGTAACTTCATGGCTGAAAATATCTTTACCTTGTTACTTTCAGCTCCTCTTACTGACAGTGCCTCATTTTTTCCCCTATCCTTGCTGATTTGAAAGTAATCTTTAGTGCTGACTTATATCATAATGCCAAGGTCTGCCCAAAAACACATAGCATGCATCCATAGATATCATATCAGATCATACTTCACCATGATTTTTTTAATGCAAATTCAACCTTGCAATGGTCACCAACAGTTGACTGATTGCAAAATTTAAATAGAAATGGTGTCGACTAGGAGTGAGAGCAGGTGCATTGGGGTTTCAGAATCACGCAGAAGCTTCTCAAGCAATGGCACCTAAGTTGCTAAATCGTGTGACTTTTCTGGGCAATTCCGGGAATGAAACATACCGGAATCTGATTCTAAAACAAATCTCCTCTGGCTACACATCTGGGATTTGTATTTTAATGCCAAAATGTTTAGTGATTCTAGGTTGATCTTTTACATATTTTAAGACCTAGACTGCTGATTAGTAAACTGTGAACTTATGTATCATGAGATTCTGGTGTGACATTTTTGATAAAGAAAACTGAATTTAAATTAGAACAAAATGTTTCAAACTTTGCAATTTGCAATGCTTTTGTTTGGCATATGTATTGATATATATGAAATTCTGAACTGAATTATATCTTTTAGCTGTGTGTACACACACATATACATGCACATACACATAAATGTGTGTGTGTGTGTGTGTATACTTCTATAAATGTACCAAAAACATACCCATCCCCCTACAAAAATTCCTACCTTTTGGCCATTTCGTACGCACATACCCATACCTGTTCCCATATCAATTTGGCAACTTAGAATGGCATTCATGAAGGTAGTGTTGATTCAAATGAAGCAGCAAAAGATAGAAAAGTTGATGACTGGTTTTGTGGTGGGAGCTCAAAGAGTGCTGAAGTTTTCTTGTGCAATCTCTAGCTAGAGGCATTGAGTCTTGTGTGTACGGAGTATGAGGTCTTTGCCACTCCATTTGGATATTCGATTGCATAAGGGCTTTCTCTTTCCTGCAAACTGTTTTCTTTCCTTGTCTCAGTGTCCTGGCTTTCTTCCTAGGAATAGCTTGGATGTTTTAGATGAGAAGGTGTAGAGGTCAACTCTGATGTTGCTAATCTGGTGACCTACCAGAATGATTGGCCAAAAGAGGAGGATGAAACAATTTAAGAAATTCGTTTGGAGTCCCATTTGAATGTGCTAGGATAGGGCCATTGGAAAGGTTGATTCTCTTGGTTGTCTTCAACTGAGTTTGATCTATCTGATAGCATGCATCATGCTCTCAAGAAGGGCTTTCTTGTGCCTTCTCTATCGTTTCCTACTAAGTATCATGTGGTTGTTACCCCCGGTTCCCCTGTTTTGGATGTTGGAGGTATTGTAGCTAGTTGGGTTGGTAATGTAGTGGAGCATCCTATCAGATTTGAACCTGTGGCTTTTGTTTGTGGTAGGAAACCTATCTCTGGTTGGCTATTCTATGAGGATTTTTCTCCTATTGCTAGGGCGGATGTTGCTTCTACAGAGGATCACTATGCTCCTCCTTCGCCTTGGTAGCAAGATGCTGACATTCCTCAGTTAGATGGGTTTCTCAAGGATCCTTTGGCTGATCCTAAGGACAATTTTCTCTTTGTCATGACTGGTATAGCTATCTCAGTTCATTTGCCTAATGCCTTGGTCAACAAGACCGTTGTTTCTATGAAGAGTGCTCTCATTCGGAGGTTCTTTGGATCTTGACTGAATATTGATCATGTCCGTTGTTGTTATTGAAGCAATGGAGTTGTTGGTTGGCTATAGGTAGTTGTTATGGCTAATGGATTCTTCCTTATCTTCTTCCAGAACTCTGAAGAGAGTGCAGAAGTTATTCTGGTGGACCTTGGTTCTTTGGAACTTATTTCATCTTTTTGAGAAGATGGTCTACTAGTTCAAACGTGCACAAGGAAAAGTTTAATTGGATCCCCTTTTGGGTAAGGCTCCCAAGCTTACTTTGGAATATTGACACAAAGAGGATTGTAAAGGTATTGCTAATGCTCTTGGCTCTTTCTCAACCTTTGAAAAAATTAAGAAAGATAGGAGATGCTTTGTTTTTTTCAGATTCTATGTTGGTTTTAATTTTCGCAAGATTCCTCCAAAAATCTATTAAGTTATCTTTCCAAGTTGGATGTTAGGGAATAGGTTATTCACTTTGATTCTTCCCCTATGATGTATTTTAACTAGAGTAATGAGACTTGTCGCAAGTCAAACGACTCTCACGAGTCAGCGAGTCAAGCAAGCCTCACCAAGTGAAAATGACCCGTGACTTGGGCTTGGCAGGTCAGGTGTGATGACTCACTTGACTCGCGTGACTCGCGGGTCACGACTATCTTGACCCGGCCGTGGCAGTCAACATTCGACAAAGGAAAAACAATAAAAAATGTTTGTCTTTTTATATTTATTTTTCTTCTTTTTTATCCTTATAACCCTAAAAGTGCTTTCATAACACTATTGTGAGAAAAAGAAAAAGAGAGAGGAAAAAGAGAAATAGAGTGTCATTGTTTTGCAACTAGTTGAAAGCAAGAGGAGAAAAGCTTGCATTTGTGACATTGGAGCAACTATATGCTTGCATTTTGATCATCAAGGAGTTTATAGGAGCTCTTCTCAACACTTCTCAACTCATTTCAAAGAGGTAAGAGTTGATTTTTTGGATTTAGATGATTTTTTTTCTCTATGCTTATGGGTTTTTTGGATGAATTTTTTCTATATATTTATGGGTTTTGTTTTACTTTAGATCTTCATTAAATACAATGCTTAAATGGTAATATTTGGTCTCAAATGTCTTATTGCAGCAACCTTGACATTTTTCCTTACTCATAATGGCTCCTCCAACTAAAAAACCCAAGCTCTCTGACGGCAATAAAAAAGATGAGTGCTAGAAGTACACCATAGACTTTCTGGGTAGAGGTAGAACTCAGACAAAATGCCTATTTTGTAAGGTCATTAATAGTGGGGGGATAAATAGATTGAAATGGCATATCATTGGTATATGTGGTCATGATGCTGAGCCTTGTAAAGTTGCAACCCCTGAGGCTCAACGTTTTTGTTATGTTACCTTAAAAAAATATAAACAAAAAAAGGAATTAAGACAAAAACAATTAGCAGAGTTAGCTCAAATCAGTTCCACTTCCCTTCCATGCTCGTCTAGAACTACTTCTGTCTATAGTTTTACACCCCTAGGTTCAATAGGTTGCGTTGGAGGTGGTCTTCCCTTCCCCCTATCGTCCTAGCACTTTTTGTTGGAAGCATGAATGTCGATGATACTTCTATGGGGGAGTATTGGAAAAAACATGATTAGATCATTATCATGATGATATGTTACATTCATGGTTGTGTTTGTCATTGATGTCAACATAGCATTTTTTTGTGGCATTTGACAGAAGAACAACGGTAAAGATCAAGTTGGTATGGACAAATCGTTGTGCATTTTCACTAAGCAAGGTTAAAGGGAGATAATACTAAGTGTCTAGTATATGCAGCTAACCTCGGAAGCATAAGATATTTAGTCTGGAAGAAGTTATGCAAGTTTTGGTGAAGATTGTTTTGAGATAGAGTTTACAGAAGCATGTTATGGTAAACTTGTTATATCTCTTAGCAGAATTGTTATTTTGAGAAGCCGAAGTTAAAGATGTGAAGACATTCTGAAGACGACGTAGCTAAGCTTGCTCGTCATAATGTCACACGTATGGAAAATTATTCAAGTTACAAAGCAAAAGATCAATGTTATCGCTAAGTGTAACATGTTCTTAACGAGGTCCTATAATAATTAATTGAGAAGGTGTAATAGCCAACTCTGGGAATTGTTTTATGGATTTGGTATAAAGGAAATTTTCCTTTATCATGTATGGAATGTATGAATGATTGCAAGAAGCACGAAGAGTGGAATGTGAAAATAAGTAGAGCAGAGCGAAGGTGGAGAAAACTTCATTGCTGAGGTTTTATTGTGATATCCAAGGTTTGATATTTGCATCTGAGGTTTGTGACTTGGTTTACAAGGTTTGACAATGATTGGTCTGGTTGACAGGACAGAAGAAAGAGGTTAAAGTACAGTACAGGCAATTATTCTGCAAGGAATAGTTGAGAGATCAATTAGACAATGAGTTCAGTGGTCTTGTCCCAGAAGCTGTTTGGATAGTGGGTCCTTCCACCTTCTACAACTCCTAATAGGCTTGGAATCTCCTAACAAAGATTCAAAGTCTCCCAACAGGGACTCATATGTACTAAATGTTGTAAGAGACTCCTAACAGAGTCCATCCTCTAACAAGGAATATTTATATTACAGCATCATTCCCACAGGGGTTTTCCTTCTAATCAAGCATTTCTGTCATGTCCCCATTTTGGAGGCAATTTGATTTAATTAATTTAATTAATTAGGTTATCCAAAATAATGAATATTTTATGAGGATGACTAATTAATTATTTTAATTAAATAAATAAGTGGTATTAAGTTAATTATTTATAAAGTTATCAAATAAATAAATATTAAAAGGTAACTTTATATTTAATTAATTTAATAAAGTGACTTGAATTATAAGATATTTTATAAAGTCACTTAATAGATAAAATAAAATAATGTTCTAGAAGCTTCTGGAGAAACTGGAGAAAAAAGAATAAATAGGCACCCTGAGCTTCATTCTAATTATCCAGTTGTTTATTTCTCTCTTGACATCAAATTGTGATTCAGTCACATAGTCTATTGTGGAGCCAAGTGGTTTCAGATAGTCAGTTGATCTTTGGGAACGAAAACTCCCTTGGATTTGCATAACTGAGGAAGTGAAATATCTTCTGAAGGGTTGCACATTTGGAGGTGATAATTCAGTCACTTCAGCTAGGGTGTCATTGGGCCTAAGGCCATTTTCAGCATTTCAGCATTTCAGGAGGCATTTTTAGCAGGGCCGAAATTATAGAAAGTCATTTTAAAGCAGTTCAAAAAAAGCAGGCTGAAAAAGCAGAACCGAAAAAAAAAGCAGGCCGAAAAAGCAATCCGAAAAAGCAGCTCCGAAAAAAGCAATCCGAAAAAGCAGTTTGAAAAAAAGTGGATCTAAAAAAAGCAGTTCGAAAAAGAAAAACGAAAAAAACAAATCCGGAAAAAGCAAGTGTAAAAAGCAGATCGGAAAAAAAGCAAAGCAGAAGGGGCAGCATTGAAGGAAATTATTACAGCCATCCACAATCAGGTTCTTCACTTCTCATTTGGCATATTTTCTAAGAAATGTAGGTTTTCAGCTGAGTACAAAATATAGCTTCAGCACTTCACTATTTCACATTGTACTTGTCTTTGTTTGCCATTTGGCATTATTGGTATCAAAGGAAGGCTAGGATTTTGCAATTGAAAGAGCGTTGTAATTTTTAGACTATCTATATTGCAACCCTAGAGTTGATGATCAACTTATTAGTTTGCATTCCAATTATTTGACAAAATATCAATTGGCTGTAAGTTCTCTTTTTGGCATAAATAATGTTATAATTTTGCATACTAAGTGTTTATATTAATGACACTTGGTTGTAAGTGCATTAATGCCATCCTAGGTTGCATCCAAAGTATTTTTCATAATTACTAATTGTTGTAGCTGCATTTTTGCAAGTAGTTTAAGTCACATATATGTATTGAATATTGCCAAAATTAGTTGCACATTCATGTTAGGTCATTGTTTAGACAATCTGGAGTCTTTTTGTAAGCATTCTCTTTGATGCAAATCGAAACAAGAGTCATTGCAGCAATCTGAAAAGTTATATCAGTCATATGACCCCTTGTATGCAAAATGTTTGACAAAATTCTTCGAGCCTTCAATTAGCATTTTAAGGTCGGATTTGACCAGGACCGTTACAATTGTATCAGAGCTTGCTTGCAAAGTGTTTGATGAAATGTCAAACAACTGAAGTATAAAGATTTTTGGTGTTTGAAGGAGTTATAATCTGTTGGGGTTATTACAGTGGTATCAGAGCGGTTTCCTGCCAGCCTGATTGGGTTATTTCAGATTGAATTCAATTATCAGTATGGCTTTAACAGGAGACAAGGATTTGGAAGAAAGAATGCACAATGTAAAGAAGAAATTAGATTGTCCATTTCAGCAAACAAAGGACCTTCTAAGAACTTTGGAGGAGTTGGAAACTTATTTAGCCAAGTTTGATCAGTCAAGACCCGATGCTATGCGAACAGCTTTATCTCCAGCATTTGGTTCGTTGGTTAAGCCCCGATTATTGAGACATCATGATGAGGTAATAAGACTTACAGCTCTCTCTTGCATTAGTGAAATCATGAGGATAATAGCTGGCCTTGATTCTTATGACAATCAAATTATGAGAGAGATACTTCATGCCATGGTAAAAAGCTTCGAAAAGTTGGACAACATCCGGGACCCTTATTTCACACAGAGGGCAAGATTACTTGAAGTATTTGCGAGGTGTAGATTTGAAAATATTATGCTGGCAATAGGTTGTATTGGTGACATTCGCAAGATGTTTAATACATTTTGGAATATTATGGACGAGTTTCATCCCAGCAGGGTATTGGCATCAATGCACTCAATCATGTTCACAATCCTGTTTGAGGAGGATGAAAATTCTAAACTTTTGGCAAAAGACTTATGGTATGTTTGGACAAAAGAGAGGAATTTGTCACCTATGGCACGTACGTGGTTAAAGAGCCTGATTGATAGGCCTAAGGATCGTACCTTCCCTATGACAAGCAGAAACTTGTATGAGGAGTTTAACAGACATGTGGATTCGATACAAGGAGACATTAGCACATCTTCAGGTAATGGTTTATCTGCATCATCTTCACAGGCAAAAGGGGTTACAGATGTTGTGCAGGTTGAGCCAGTTGCATCAGAAGGTGATATCACAAGCACACCGGATTGCGTGATTGACACAGATAGTGATTACAGTACAATTGGGGCGGATGAAGTTACAGCAGTTGGGGATACTGTCATGTTTGAGGCTAGTAACTCTTCACTTGGTTTGGCAAGCCAGCTGAAGACAAGGGACAAGGATATAGTCGCGGCTTTATCTCATCATGACAGGATGCATGGATTGATTGAGAATCACATTTGGATGATTCAATTGCAGGAGAGACAAAAAAGAGTCATAATAGGTTCTTCTTGTGTTGACTTACAGGCGATTAGGGGAGGAATGGAAACGATGAAGTTGAGTTATTTACATCTTCTATCAGATCGTGACCATCTTCTTAGCCTTGTCGGAGACTATTTAGATGCCTTGAGGAGGAAGGAGGAGGAAGTTGACAGGCTTTCTTGTGAGCTTGAGGACACTCGAGCTTCTTTGGTGAATACTCCATTGGCATTACAGGACTGGGAGAGACATGGGGATAAGCATGGCATGGAGTTGAGTTTGGTTTCATCTTGCACTCCTGATACTCAGCTTTCTGCGGCACGTAAATCATATGTGGTCGTTGATAATGTTGCGAGTTCATCTTGCATTCACATCCAGGATACAGGGACAATGTCAGACAGGTATGTGGAGTTAGTTGGTATTAGTCATATTACTCAAGTGAGGAGTTTGCTTGAGTTACCAGCTAATTCTAGTTTACGAATATGGACTCGAGATTGTTATATTGGCATTTGGGATTCAGTTGACTGGAGATCTTTAACACTTTTTGGTAGCAGCGATTGTTTGGGTGCTATCATGGATTTGATTAGCAGATTGCACAGTGTTGTCTTTTCTTGTGCCAGCAGCTTGTTCGATGTTGGTATTAGTTTTTATACACCGGTGTTGGGCTTTGTTCATATATCCAGTCGACCATTCTTGCTAGAATGTGTTGATGATCTTTCATATTTGGCAGTGTACAAATGAGTCCCAGGATCATATTGGCATTGATGACATCCAGGAGGATGCAGTGGGCAGTTTTGAAGACTTAGTTTCCTTGGCAGTTTCTTTTGGTACAGAGGAGTTGGACAGCAGTGCTACAGTTTTTGATACTCTGTATGTTGATGAGCTTTGGAGTTGATTTGCAGGATATGGATGGTAATACTCTAGAGACCAGTAACTTTGAGGATACTCCTTTAGACAGTGCGTCAGAGGAGGTTTGTAGGAGACAGTCTAGCTAGTGTCATCATGTGTCTAGTTTGTTGAGAGTTAGTGAGCGAGATATTTCTATCGCTTGCCAGCATTTCGACACTGCTCGTCAGTTGTTAGCAGTTTATGGATGGGGTTCTCCTACTAGTGATGAGCAGGGAGGTAGTTATCTTTCCTTGACAGAGATCCACTCTTTATGGGAGGTTATTCAAATTCTGAGACAGAATTATATGCAGTTAGTAGCTGATAGAGATTATCTTATGGAGTGGGGGAGTATAGCATACGATGCATTATTGGCCAAGGAAGATGAGGTGAGTGAGCTTACTCAACAGCTCGAGGTGACTTCTGAGATTCTTGAGAGTACACAGTTGGCTTTCGAGGAGTCACAGTTTCATTTGGCTAAGGTGACCATGGAGGTAGAGCGACTACAGTCTTTACCAGATTCTGTACAGTCACAAGCTGTGGTGTCTGGTAATCCCAGGATGTCCATGGTCGAGATTGTCAAAGACAGTGGAGATGGGGATGCATCCATCCTTGATACTAACATTGGCATATCGGGTTTGTTTCAACTAGAGTCAAGTTCAGTTGAGTTGGGTGCTGCAGCAGATTGTTGTGATATGCCTGACATGGTGGTGGCCTCTAGTACTGATGGCATGGAGACTAGAGATGTTGTATTAAAGATCATGTGTGATGTTGGTGAGCCGACAGTTGGCATGGTTCCTGCTAGTAATACTACTCACTTGGTGATGTCTTCGAAGGTAGTAGCCAGTTCCAACATGGTTAATGATCGATTGCAGTCTGAGCCACTAACTGAGATTGGCGCATTCTATCGGCATTACACTGTGAGGTATGCTCATCAATTTACCTTTGATGACCATGTTGATGAGATAATGATACAGAGATGTACTTTGGTTCCTAGTGATGTCATCAGTTATGGGACGGTTTGACGCCTCGGGATGAGAGTTGTGATGGGCATGACATGGCGATAGGTTCTGCGGTTGACAGCTTGATAATACATGACTTAGAGTAGGAGTTTGGGAGTGATGCTTTAGCGGTTGTTGTTATTGATTCTACTCCTTTGACTATGACATCTCCTGACATAGCTGGTGATCAATCACACTGGGTTGTATCACTTGTTCATGGTGAGCTATTGACTGAGGTTGGTTCTTTTTATCAACATTATACTGCAGCGTATGTACATTAGTTAGCATTTGATCCTTGTGTTGAGGAGTTGATGGCAGACAAATTTGGTTTGGGTTCCATTTCTTGCTGTTTATCTTGTGATGTCTTTTCACCATCAGTAGTGCATGGGAGTTATGTTTATGAGACAATGGTCGGTGATCTGCAGAGTTGTGTTGACTGCAGGAGTTGTACAGTGTGAGAATTCTCCATACTTGGTACAGTTTCATTCGGGAGCGTTCACCATTGTTGTAGAGTTGGATTGTACATTTCGTATAGGCCAGTGGGATGCGTTGATGGTATTTATTGTGTTGGCAGTTTGATTTGTCCAGTTTACTTGGGTTTTGATTTTCTAAAAGTTTGTGTCTCGTGAGTTTCTGACTGTGGTAGTTGTGATTTTGGAGTTTGGTTGAGCTGTAATTGTCAGTTTGACTATGGATTCCTCTTGGTTATATTGCAGAGGATATTATAGGATCTTGTGTTAATTGACAGTAGTATAGTTCATGACGACATTTGGGATCCAGGTGGATTGATTGGTTTATTGTTCAGCCATTGCTTGGGGACAAGCAATTTCAGGAAGGGCGGACTGTCATGTCCCCATTTTGGAGGCAATTTGATTTAATTAATTTAATTAATTAGGTTATCCAAAATAATGAATATTTTATGAGGATGACTAATTAATTATTTTAATTAAATAAATAAGTGGTATTAAGTTAATTATTTATAAAGTTATCAAATAAATAAATATTAAAAGGTAGCTTTATATTTAATTAATTTAATAAAGTGACTTGAATTATAAGATATTTTATAGTCACTTAATAGATAAAATAAAATAATGTTCTAGAAGCTTTTGGAGAAACTGGAGAAAAAAGAATAAATAGGCACCCTGGGCTTCATTCTAATTATCCAGTTGTTTATTTCTCTCTTGACATCAAATTGTGATTCAGTCGCATAGTCTATTGTGGAGCCAAGTGGTTTCAGATAGTCAGTTGATCTTTGGGAATGAAAACTCTCTTGGATTTGCATAACTGAGGAAGTGAAATATTTTTTGAAGGGTTGCACATTTGGAGGTGATAATTCAGTCACTTCAGCTAGGGCGTCATTGGGCCTAAGGCCATTTTCAGCATTTTAGCATTTCAGGAGGCATTTTTAGCAGGGCCGAAATTATAGGAAGCCATTTTAAAGCAGTCCGAAAAAAGCAGGCCGAAAAAGCAAAACCGGAAAAAAAAGCAGGCTGAAAAAGCAGTCCGAAAAAGCAGCTCCGAAAAAAGCAATCCGAAAAAGCAGTTCGAAAAAGCAAAACGAAAAAAGCAAGTGGAAAAAGCAGATTGGAAAAAAAGCAAAGCAGAAAGGGCAGCATTGAAAGAAATTATTACAGCCATCCACAATCAAGTTCTTCACTTCTCATTTGACATATTTTTTGAGAAATGTAGGTTTTCAGCTTAGTACAAAATATAGCTTCAGCACTTCACTATTTCACATTGTACTTGTCTTTGTTTGCCATTTGGCATTATTGGTATCAAAGGAAGGCTAGGATTTTGCAATTGAAAGAGCGTTGTAATTTTTAGACTATCTATATTGCAACCCTAGAGTTGATGATCAACTTATTAGTTTGCATTACAATTGTTTGACAAAATATCAATTGGCTGTAAGTTCTCTTTTTTGCATAAATAATGTTATAATTTTGCATACTAAGTGTTTATATCAGAGTAACGAGAATCGCCATAAAATCGCCTGAATCGGCGATTCGGCGATTAGATTCAGCAATGGCGATTTTTTTGGAGTCGAAAATCGCCATTGCCGATTTCTTCAAGTGAATCGCCTGAATCGCCGATTCAGGCGATTCAGGCAAAAAATCGCATGAATCGCCTGGAAAAATCGGCAAGAATCGCTCGCGGCCAATAAAGTATAGAGTTGTAAAATTTTAAAAAATTGCTTGGTTTTTTTACTTTGTTTTTGACCATTTCTCTTTGTTATAACCCTAAAGGGCCTTCTATTTATTTAACATGAGTAGAAGAGAGGAAAAGTGAGAGAGAAGAAGAGAAAAGAAAAGCCATAGGTTTCTAACCGGCAAGAAGAAAGAGCACAAAAGATATCAGCAATCCATTTGGGGAGGCCATCAATTGCATTGGGAGCATTAGGGAGCCAATCTCAACACTCCTCAACTCATTTGCAAGAGGTAAGTGCTCTTTTTTTTTTTGCATGTTAGTGTATTATGCATTTTTTGTTAAATTTTTATAATTTTCAAGATTTTTAGTTTAGATCTTGAATGTTCTTTATTTTTACTAAGTTGCAAACTAGGGTTTGTTGTTTTGTAGCTTTTATTAGCTTCAAACTTTGATATTTTACATATAAATTTTTATTGCAGCAGCCTTTGCTTTCATTTTTTGCAAATTCGCAATGGGTAGAAAAGATGAATGTTGGAAATATAACGAAGAGTTTCCTGGAAGAACCAAATATCAAACAAAATGTATTTTTTGTAAAGAAAAAATAACTTCTGGGGGTATTTATAGATTGAAATACCACATTGCTGCTATACCTGGACACGATGTTACAATTTGCACTCACCAAACTCCTGAGGCAAAACGCACTTGCTTAATGGCATTAGAAAAAATTGAAAAAGACAAAGCCAATAGGAAAATGCAACTTGAAGGGTTAAGGGGTATTGGCTCCCATGTTCCCGCATCCGCATCTGCAGCCGCATCCACATCTGCATCTGCATCAGCTTCTGCATCTGTAGGTTGTGTTGAAGAGGGTTCTTCTAGGCCTCCTTTTTATCCTAGTTCTTCTGCTCGTGCTAGTGCTAGTCGGTCACATACTGAGACAGAGTCCCACACCAACCTATTGCAGCCTACAGTGCGGAAAAACAGAATGGATAGTTACTTTGTGCCCCGCACTACTCCTGGTTCCCAACCCACGCTTGAGGGCATGGGTTTGAACAAGGAAATTCATGATGCTGCCAGAAAGGAGATATGCAAATTTTGGTACTTTTGCAACATTCCATTTATTGCAGCCAGGTAATTGATTCTTTTTTCGTTGTTTTCTTTAAAGTTAAAATTAAAAGTAAAAGTAAAACTTTAATTATATTTACTTGTTTTATAATTTGAGTCTTTGACATCTAAATTTTTATTTGTGACAGGGCTCCTTATTGGCAGAACATGATAGACGCAGTTGCTATTTGTGGTCCGGGGTTTAAAGCCCCAACTGAGGCTGAGTTGAGCGGATACCTCTTGGATGAGATGGTAGACGACATGAGGGCTGAGCTCGAGGAGAACCGAAAGGAGTGGATTGCAAAGGGTTGCACCATCATGACTGATGGTTGGACAGATAGGAGGAATAGAACACTCCTCAATTTTCTTGTATCCTGTGGAGGTAATTGATCATTCTACTTTCCTACATACATAATTGTAAATTTTGATTTGTTGAATGCTAATTTGTTGATGATCCATTTAATTTTAATATTCTAATTCGTTGTTTTGTTACTTGTAGGATATACCGTGTTCATCAAATCCATTGATGCTTCCGCACATGTAAAAAATGCCACATACTTATGTGAGGCTATTGAGGAAGTCATAGCAGAGGTGGGAGAACAAAATGTGATCCAGGTGGTGACGGATAATGCAGCAAGTTATGTTGCTGCAGGTAAACTTTTAACTTTTCAAGTTTTGAAAATAAATTTATTTGAATTTTGAAATTTGAATTTCTAATTGACTTAAAATTGTTGTAGGTAAACTTTTGATGGAGAGGCACCCCACCATATTTTGGTCCCCTTGTGCGGCACATTGCATTGACCTCATGTTGGAGGAAATTGGCAAACTTGAGTTTGTCAAGTCATGTGTAGAAAGGGCAAAAAACATATGCAAATTCATTTATAATCATTCATTTGTCCTTAGCACAATGAGGAAATACACAGAAGGCAAAGAGTTAGCTCGCCCAGGTATCACGAGGTTTGCCTCGAATTTCATCACCTTGCAGTCCTTGTTGACATCAAGGGATGAATTGAGGAGCATGTTTGTTGGGCGGGAGTGGATTTCCTCTTCCTATGCTACGACCACTGTAGGGATAGATGTGGCGGATTGCATATTTGATGAGGATGGTTTTTGGAAACCCGCTAGAGAAATCCTGTAGGTAAATTTATTGCAATTTAACATTTAGTATTTTACTTTTACTTTAAGTTATATTATTTTATATTTAAGTTTTGACTCAAGTTTTTTGTTTTACTTTATATGTAGGTCACTGAGCCCCTTGTAGCTTTGCTACGAACTGCTGATGGGGAGAAGCCCTCTATGGGCTACATTTATTAGGGCATGGATAGGGCCAAAGAGGCCATCAGAGCCCAATATGCAGGAGTGCAAGAGAGGTATGGCCCTATTTGGGACATCATCGATAGATGGCAGAATCAGCTCCATCGACCCATCCATGCAGCAACTTACTTTCTGAATCCGGCATATCGTTTCCGTCCTGAGTTCAAGGCGGATGCGGAGGTTCTCACTGGCTTATACACAGTGATTCAGAGGTTGAGTAGCGATGAAGATAGCGCTGCTGCGATTGTTGAGCTAGACCAGTTCAACAATAAAGAGGGGCCACTTTTCTCTAGCAGGATGGCCATAAATGCTCAGACAACACTACAGCCAGGTAAAAATTAAATAATATATTCAATGTTCATGAATCTAGATTCTAATCTTAAAGTTGATTATGTAATTTTAGAGTTAACTTGTAATTTGTAAATGAGACTAATTGTTTCTATTTTCAATTTTTCCCTTATTGCAGATAGATGGTGGCAAATGTTTGGGGCCACAACCCCAAAACTTCAAAAAATTGCCATTCGTATTCTGAGTCAGCCAAGCAGCGCTTCTGGATGTGAGCACAGTTGGTCCATGTTCGAGCACATCCATTCGAAGAGGAGAAACAGGTTGACGTTGCAGAAGTTGAATGATATTGTCTTTGTTCATTACAACCTCCGTCTTAGGATCAGACAGATTTTGGGCACTGACTCCTCTCCGATCATTCTAGAGGAGATTGATCGAGAATCAGAGTGGCTCACAGAGGTTGTGGATCCAGTCTTCACTGAGGAAGACCGTGTGTGGGTTGACCAGGTGGATATAGAGGTTGAGGCAGCTAGAGCACGTTCTTTAGGCATTGGTAGACGCACACGTGCACGCACAGGCACAGGCCCTAGCGACGTTCATGAGCCCATCTTACATGCGGGAGATATGGCTCGGCAGTCCTCTAGGACCTACATTAGACGCCTTGCTACTAGGCAGACTGGATACTCAGAGGCTGAGGCTGAGGCTGCAGCCGAGCTTCAGGATGATGTTGAGGATGATGATGATGACTGAGTCTGAGGCTTGAGCTGGAGCCTTGTTTTTATATTTTGTTTACAGATATTGATACTGAATCATTGATAGACATATGTTTCAAACTTTCATGGATCTTCATCTTAGATTCTTACATACATTTATGATTTGATGTCTGATGGATCATCTTACATACATTCTATGATTTAAATCATTGTGATCATTTGATTTCTATTTACTTCAGCTAGCCTACAATTTACATTTTAGATAACATAGTTACATATGTGATGGATTTTATGTTCCATGTTTATGTATGTTAAGTTTTAACTTCTATTTGATGATGTTATAGTGTGTTTAAGTTATATTCAATAAAGGGTGCATGAAATAAGTTTTAAATTGTTAAAATCTTTAAATTTAAAGGGTTTTTTCAAATTTGCCGATTCATCGCCGATTCATTGCCGATTCACGATTCGATTCGGCCTTGCCGATTCCGATCCGATTCCGATTCTTGTTACTTTGGTTTATATTAATGACACTTAGTTGTAAGTGAATTAATGCCATCCTAGGTTGCATCCAAAGTATTTGTCATAATTACTAGTTGTTGTAGCTGCATTTTTGCAAGTAGTTTAAGTCACATATATGTATTGAATATTGCCAAAATTAGTTGCACATTCATGTTAGGTCATTGTTTAGACAATCTAGAGTCTTTTTGTAAGCATTCTCTTTGATGCAAATTGAAACAAGAGTCATTGCAGCAATTTGAAAAGTTATATCAGTCATATGACCCCTTGTATGCAAAGTGTTTGACAAAATTCTTCGAGCCTTCAATTAGCATTTTAAGGTCGGATTTGAGCAGACCGTTACAGTGGTATCAGAGCTTGCTTGCAAAGTGTTTGACAAAATATCAAACAACTGAAGTATAAAGATTTTTGGTGTTTGAAAGAGTTATAACCTGTTGGGGTTATTACAATTTCCCTAGTTAACAAATTTGGTGTAATTGTGTATGTGCATCTTGGTATAGTTGTTGTTTACTTTGATTAAATAGTTAAGATTAATTAAGGTTGATAATTGTTTTAATTGGATAACCGATTCACCCCCTCACCCCCCCTCTTAGTTATCTTGATGGACTATTGTTTCTAACGCTTTTGCAAGTGGTACTTCTTCTACATCTATTCCTTGAACTGCTAGTGGCACTTCCCTTGCTAATAGTATTGGCATTACCTTTTATCCTAGAGTCAAAAAATCTAGGTTAGACAATTTTTTTTGTACCACGTTCCACTCTTGGTGCACAACCTTCACTTGAGAGCTCAATCTAGAATAGGGAGATCCATGAAGCTGGAAGAAGAGCAATTTGCAAGTTTTGGAATTTCTGCAGCATTCCATTTATAGTAGCCATGTACTTCAACTTCATTTATATTTGATTGTTTTACGTTTTAAGTTTTAAATTCAATTTTTAAGATAAAATTGTATAATTTTATCTTGATGTTGAAATATGCTAATTAAAATGCTTTTATAAAATTATAAATGTAACAAGACTCATTGGCAAGGGATAATTGATGTGGTTTCCATCTGTGGTGCAGGGTTTAAAGTCCCCATTGAAGATGAGTTGAGTGGCGCCCTCTCACTAGAAATGGTTGAGCAGATGAAACTTGAGTTGGAGGACCATCGAAAGATTTGGAGCCAAAGGGGGTGTACCATTATGATGGATGGATGGGCAGATAGGAGGAATAGGACTCTCCTAAATTTTATTGTTTCTAGCGAAGGTAATTCATCATCCTCTGCTTCTTGAAATCTAAAATTTAAAGTATTATTGAATAACTAAACTCTTGTTTTATTGATTATTCAATGATAATTATTTTATGTTATTTTCACTTTCAGGATCCACCATGTTTTTGAAGTCTATAGATGCTTCCTCACATGTCAAAAATGCAAAATTCTTATGTGAGACTATTGAGGAGGTCATAAGGGAGGTGGGAGAAGAGAATGTTGTCCAGGTGGTGATTGATAATGCAGCTAATTATGTTGCTGCAGGAAAAAAAAATTCTAAGTTTCTAAATTTTTTATTTTAGTTTTTCATTTAATTTTGAAAATTAAAAGTTTTTTAATACATCTAAATTTTTAATTGTTAACTAACTCATTTAAAATTACTGCAGGAAAAATTTTGATGGAGAGACACCCAAGAATCTTTTGGCCTCCATGTGCGGCCCATTGCCTTGACCTCATGTTAGAGGATATTGGCAAGATTGAATGGGTGAAATCATGTGTTGCTAAGGCCAAAACTCTTTGCAAGTTCATCTATAATCATGCCTTGGTCCTCAGCATTATGAGGGAATACACAGAGGGAAAGAAGTTCGTTCATCCTAGTATCACAAGATTTGCCTCTAACTTTATCACACTAAAATCCTTGCTGAGTTTAAGGTTACCTTTGAGGTGCATGTTTGTTGGTCCACAATGGACTTCCTCCTCCTTTGCCACTACCCTTGGAGGGATACATGCAACAAAATGCATTTATGATGAAAAAGGTTTTTGGGAGCCATGTAAGGAGATTGTGGAGGTAATTTAAATTTTATAAGTTTAAGTCTTAAAATTTTATAAATTAATTTATCTCAGACATATTTTTGTTTTATTTTCATTGTGTAACTTTGCAAAGTTTCATCATTCACTAAATTGTTTTTTTTTGTTTAATTGTTTTGTAGATCATTGAGCCCCTTGTAGTCCTCCTATGTAATAACCCCAATAGGTTATAATTTCTTCAATCACAAAAAAATCCTTATACTTAAGTTGTTTGACATTTCGTCAAACACTTTGCAAGCAAGGGTCATCTGACTGATATAACTTTTCAGATTGCTGCAGTGGTTCTTGTTTGGATTTGCCTCAAAGAAATTGCTTACAAAAAGACTCCAGATTGTCTAAACAATGACCTAATATGAATGTGCATCTAATTTTGGCAATATTCAATACATATATGACTTAAACTACTTGCAAAATGCAGCTACAGCAATTAGTAATTATGACAAATACTTTGGATGCAACCTAGGATGGCATTAATGCACTTACAACCAAGTGGCATTAATATAAACACTTAGTATGCAAAATTATAACATTATTTATGCCAAAAAGAGAACTTACAGCCAATTGATATTTTGTCAAACAATTGGAATGCAAACTAATAAGCTGATCATCAACGCTAGAGTTGCAATATAGATAGTCTAAAAATTACAACGCTCTTTCAGTTGCAAAATCCTAGCCTTCCTTTGATACCAATAATGCCAATTGGCAAACAAAGACAAGTACAATGTAAAATAATGAAGTGCTGAAGCTATATTTTGTACTCAGCTGAAAACCTACATTTCTCAGAAAATATGCCAAATGAGAAGTGAAGAACCTGATTGTGGATGACTGTAATATTTTCCTTCAATGCTGCCCCTTTTGCTTTGCTTTTTTCCGATCTACTTTTACCACTTGTTTTTTCCGGATTTGCTTTTTTGTTTTTGCTTTTTCGAACTGCTTTTTCGGATTGCTTTTTTCGGAGTTGCTTTTTCAGCCTGTTTTTTCGAACTGCTTTTTCGGCCTGCTTTTTTCGAACTGCTTTTTCGAACTGCTTTTTCAAACTGCTTTTTCGGCCTGCTTTTTTCGAGCTGCTTTTTCGGCCTGCTTTTTGTACTCAAATATTTTTTCTCAATGTAGCACAAATAGAAGACTGAAGTATCTTCCTCCCAGCTGCAATAATTCAAGTGATATTTCACACCCTCAAAATTGTGTACCAATTGAGAGTTTTCGTTCTCAATGGCCAATTGTGACTATTGCAGAAACCCTAGGCTCCACAATGCACATCAACAAACATCAACCTCAACAACAACAAATTTGGATGATTAGAATGAAGCCCGGGGTGCCTATTTATTCTTTTTCCTCCACTTTCTCCAGAAGCTTCTAGAACATTATTTTTTATTTTATCTATTAAGTGACTTTATAAAATATTTTATAATTCAAGTCACTTTATTAAATTAATTAAATATAAAGTTACCTTTTAATATTTATTTATTTGATAACTTTATAAATAATTAACTTAATACCACTTATTTATTTAATTAAAATAATTAATTAGTCATCCTCATAAATATTCATTATTTTGGACAACCTAATTAATTAAATTAATTAAATCAAATTGCCTCCAAAATGGGGACATGACAGTCCGCCCTTCCTAAAATTGCTTGTCCCCAAGCAATGGCTGAGCAATAAACCAATCAATCCGCCTGAATCCCAAATGTAGTCATGTACTATACTGCTATCAATCAACACAGGCTCCTGCAATATCCTCTACAATATAACCAAGAGGAATCCATAATCAAACTGACAATTACAGCTCAACCAAACTCCAAAATCACAACTGCCATAGTCAGAAACCCACGAGACACAAACTCTTAGAAAATCAAAGCCCAAGTAAAGTGGACAAATCAAACTGCCAACACAATAAATACCATCAACGCATCCCACTGGCCTATACAAAATGTACAATCCAACTCTGCAACAATGGTGAACGCTCCCGAATGAAATTGTACCAAGTATGGAGAATCCACACACTATACAACTCCTGCAGTCAACACAACTTTGCAGATCAACGGCCACTGTTTCATAACCATAACTCCCATGCACTGCTGATGGCGAAAAGACATCACAAAATAAACAGCAAGAAATGGAACCAAAACCAAATTTGCCTGCCATCAACTCCTCAACACAAGGATCAAAGGCTAACTGATGTACATACCCTGCAGTATAATGCTGATAAAAAGAACCAACCTCGGTCAATAGCTCAGCATGAACAAGTGATACAACCCACTGTGACTGATCACCAGCTAAGTCAGGAGATGTCATAGCCAAAGGAGTAGAATCAATAACTACAACCGTTGAAGCATCACTCTCAAACTCCTGCTCTAAGTCATGTATTATCAAGCTGTCAACTACAGAACCTATCGCCATGTCATGCCCATCACAACTCTCATCCTGAGGCATCAAACCGTCCCATAACTGATGACAAGCACTAGGAACCAAAGTACATCTCTGTATCATCATCTCATCAACATGGTCATCAAAGGAAAATTGATGAGCATACCTCACAGTGTAATGCCGATAGAATGTGCCAATCTCAGTCAATGGCTCAGACTGCAATCGATCACTAACCAAGCTGCAACTGACTACTACCTTCGAAGACATCGCCAAGGGAGTAGTATTACTAGCAGGAACCATGCTAACTGTCGGCTCACCAACATCACACATGATCTTTGATACAACATCTCTAGTCTCCGTGCCATCAGTAATAGAGGCCACCACCATGTTAGGCATACCACAACAATCTGCTACAGCACCCAACTCAACTGAACCTGACTCTAGTGGGAACGAACCCGATATGCCAATGTTGGTATCAAGGATGGATGCATCCCCATCTCCACTGTCAATCTCGACCATGGACATCCTCGAATCACTAGACACCACAGCTTGTGACTGTACAGAATTTGGTAAAGACTGCAGTCGCTCTAACTCCACGGTCACCTTAGCCAAATGAAATTGTGACTCCTCGAAAGCCAACTGTGTACTCTCAAGAATCTTAGAAGTCACCTCGAGCTGCTGAGTAAGCTCACTCACCTCATCTTCCTTGGCCAATAATGCATCGTATGCTGTACTCCCCCACTCCATAAGATAATCTCTGTCGGCTACCAGCTGCATATAATTCTGTCTCAGAATCCGAATAGCCTCCCATAAAGAGTGGATCTCTGTCAAGGAAAAATAACTGCCTCCCTGCTCATCACTAGTAGGAGAACCCCATCCATAAACTGCTAACAACTGACGAGCAGCATCGAAATGCTCGCAAGCCATAGCAATGTCTAGCTCACTAACTCTCAACTGACTGGACACATGATGACACTGGCTAGACTATCTCCTACAAACCTCCTCTGACACACTGTCTAAAGGAGTATCCTCAAAGTTACTGGTCTCTAAAGTATTACCATCCATATCTTGCGAATCAACTCCAAAGCTCATATCAACATACAGAGTATCAAAAACTGTAGCGCTGCTGTCCAACTCCTCTATACCACAAGAAACTGCCAAAGAAACTAAGTCTTCAAAACTGCCCACTGCATCCTCCTAGATGTCATCAATGCCAATATGATCCTGGGACTCATCTATACACACTGCCAAATATGAAAGATCATCAACACATTCCAGCAAGAATGGTCGACTGGATATATGAACAAAGCCCAACACTGGTGTATAAAAACTAATACCAACATCGAACAAGCTGCTGGCACAAGAAAAGACAACACCGTGCAATCTGCTAATCAAATCCATGATATCACCCAAACAATCACTGCTACCAAAAAGTGATAAAGATCTCCAGTCGACTGAATCCCAAACGCCAATATAACAATCTCGAATCCATATCCGTAAACTAAAATCAGCTGGTAACTCAAGCAAACTCCTCACCTGAGTAATATGACTAATACCAACTAACTCCACAAACTTGTCTGACATTTTCCCTGTATCCTGAATGTGAATGCAAGATGAACTCACAACATTATCAACGACCACATATGATCCGCCTGCCGCAGAAAACTGAGTATCAGGAGTGCAAGATGAAACTAAGCTCAGCTCCATGCCATGCTCATTCCCATGTCTCTCCCAGTCCTGTAATGCCAATGGAGTATTCATCCAAGAAGCTCGAATGTCCTCAAGCTCGCGAGAAAGCCTGTCAACTTCCTCCTTCCTCCTCAAGGCATCTGAATAGTCTCTGACAAGTCTAAGAAGATGGTCACGATCTGATAGAAGATGTAAATAACTCAACTTCATCGTTCCCATTCCTTCCCCAATCGCCTGTAAGTCAACACAAGAAGATTTCGTCTGAATTCCCTTGTGTCTACCCTGTAACTGAATCATCTAGATGTGATCCTCTATCATATCCCGCATCCTGTCATGATGAGATAATGAAGTCACAATACTGTCTTCGCTCACCTTCAACTGGCTGGACAAATCATGTGAAGTACTACCATCCTCATGTGACGAAGCATCTAACTCTGCTTGGTACTCTCTCTCAGCAAAGTCATGAATGCTCAATGTCTGCTCATCTCTACTAGGTATCTCACCATCATGCACAACAACATCCTCATAATCATCATTTGAACCCACTATGCTGTAGTCACTGCCTGTTGGAACCAAACTGTCCTGAGTACCTGAGACATCACCCTTTGGCAGCCTGTATACAACTGTCTCGAGTACCAAGTTGACAGTTACTATCCATCAGCGTAATATCCTTCACCACTTCTTCCTGTGGCTGAACTGAAACCTCTGACTGGTTGCAAACTTGTTTCTCGAACTCCTCATTAAGGTTCTTAGTAACATCTCTCACTGTATCAGTCAATGCTTTGCGAGAAGATTTGCCAAATCGAAATCCAGTCGACTTATCCACCTTAGCTAGGTCAGACAGCCTGTCATTTATACGATGGTGCTTAACCAACAGTTCAAACATGTTATGCCTTATTTTTCTAAGTTCATCTTGAATGTCTGAATAGCCATCCTTTCCACAATTCCGACTCTGGATACTGTGTCTATCAATTGTCCAAGATTGTGTCCTCAGAGATTTTGTACTGTACCTATCCATTCTAGATAAAGTAGAGTGCTGATCACTCATGTAAGTCGGTTCTCACCCCACAGGATGGCAAGAAAACCGCTCTGATACCACTGTAATAACCCCAATAGGTTATAATTTCTTCAATAAAAAAAAAATCCTTATACTTCAGTTGTTTGACACTTCATCAAACACTTTGCAAGCAAGGGTCATCTGACTGATATAACTTTTCAGATTGTTGCAGTGATTCTTGTTTGGATTTGCCTCAAAGAGAATGATTACAAAAAGACTCCAGATTGTCTAAACAATGACCTAATATGAATGTGCAACTAATTTTGGCAATATTCAATACATATATGACTTAAACTACTTGCAAAATGCAGCTACAGCAATTAGTAATTATGACAAATACTTTGGATGCAACCTAGGATGGCATTAATGCACTTACAACCAAGTGGCATTAATATAAACACTTAGTATGCAAAATTATAACATTATTTATGCCAAAAAGAGAACTTACAGCCAATTGATATTTTGTCAAACAATTGGAATGCAAACTAATAAGCTGATCATCAACGCTAGAGTTGCAATATAGATAGTCTAAAAATTACAACGCTCTTTCAATTACAAAATCCTAGCCTTCCTTTGATACCAATAATGCCAATTGGCAAACAAAGACAAGTACAATGTAAAATAATGAAGTGCTGAAGCTATATTTTGTACTCAGCTGAAAACCTACATTTCTCAGAAAATATGCCAAATGAGAAGTGAAGAACCTGATTGTGGATGGCTGTAATATTTTCCTTCAATGCTGCCCCTTTTGCTTTGCTTTTTTCCGATCTGCTTTTACCACTTGCTTTTTCCGGATTTGCTTTTTTGTTTTTGCTTTTTCGAACTGCTTTTTCGGATTGCTTTTTTCGGAGTTGCTTTTTCGGCCTATTTTTTCGAACTGCTTTTTCGGCCTGCTTTTTTCGAACTGCTTTTTCAGCCTGCTTTTTTCCAACTGCTTTTTCGGCCTACTTTTTCGGCCTGCTTTTTTGAACTGCTTTTTCGGCCTGCTTTTTTCGAGCTGCTTTTTCGGCCTGCTTTTTGTACTCAAATATTTTTTCTCAATGTAGCACAAATAGAAGACTGAAGTATCTTCCTCCCAGCTGCAATAATTCAAGTGATATTTCACACCCTCAAAATTGCGTACCAATTGAGAGTTTTCGTTCTCAATGGCCAGTTGTGACTATTGCAGAAACCCTAGGCTCCACAATGCACATCAACAAACATCAACATCAACAACAACAAATTTGGATGATTAGAATGAAGCCCGGGGTGCCTATTTATTCTTTTTCCTCCACTTTCTCCAGAAGCTTCTAGAACATTATTTTTTATTTTATCTATTAAGTGACTTTATAAAAATATTTTATAATTCAAGTCACTTTATTAAATTAATTAAATATAAAGTTACCTTTTAATATTTATTTATTTGATAACTTTATAAATAATTAACTTAATACCACTTATTTATTTAATTAAAACAATTAATTAGTCATCCTCATAAATATTCATTATTTTGGACAACCTAATTAATTAAATTAATTAAATCAAATTGCCTCCAAAATGGGGACATGACATCCTACAAGTTGTTGATGGGAAAGAGTCCGCTATGGGCTACATATATGAGGGCATGGATAGGGCCAAGGAGGCTATTAGAGCCAAATATGTGGGAGTTGACGACAAGTATGGCCCTATTTGGGACATAATTGATAGGAGATGACAAAATTAGTTTCATAGACCCATCCATGCAGCAGCCTATTACCTCAATCCTACATATCGTTTCCGTGAAGATTTCAAGGCAAATGAGGAGGTTCTTAGTGGCCTATACACTATGATATCAAAGATGGTCACTAATGCCATAGATATATTGCTTGAGATGGATGCCTATAATAATGCAATCAGACCCATTTTTTCAAGTCAAATTTGCAAAGGTGGTCGTACAAAATTGTAGCTAGGTAAAAATTGCAGCTTAAGCCTTATACAATCTAGTTTCTAAATTTCTAGCTTTAAAGTTTAAATTTTGAAATCAGACTATCATTTTTTTCTTTTTCCTTTTTTCAAGATTTAGATAGATGGTGGAAAATGTTTGGGCCTTCAACCAAAAACTTCAACAAATCGTCATTTGCATAATGAGCCAGCCAAGTAGCGCTTTTGGATGTGAGCGCAACAGGAGCATGTTCGAGCACATCCACTCGAAGAGACGTAACAAGTTGTTTGTGGAGAAAATGAATAAGCTAGTCTTTGTGCATTACAACCTACGCATTAGGACCAGGGAGATTTTGTATAGTGACACCTCTCCAATTACTCTAGAGGACGTTGATCTAGAGTTTGAGCGGATCACTAAGGCTATTGATCCTGTCTTTGATGATGAGGACCAAAAGTGGGTTGACGAGGCAGACAAAGAGGCTGAGGTCATGGCTATGGTAGTAAAGGACAAGAGAGCTACAATTGTTCCTAGTGGCACCTCACAGGCATTGGCAGAGACTACAATTGATCCTAGAGGCACCTCATAGGCTGATGCTATGGCTAATCAATCACCCAGGACCTGCCTTAGACGTCTTACTAAGAGGCATTTTATAGATTACACTGAGGCTGAGGTTAAGGTTGAGGATGAGGATGAGGATTGTTACATCCCAAATTTTTGACCTAATTTTAAACTTGCTCATAACCATTGGATTTAACAGATTATTCTTTCATGATCATGTGAAATAGGTAGTTAATTATATCCATTGTATTAACTATTAATGAAGATGGTCGTTAACCATTAACTGTTATATGATGTTAGCAGTTGCTAGATTTTGGAATTATGATTAATAATTTAAGTCTTTTAAATGTTTATATGAAAATTATTATAGAATTGTTATTATGGCGGAAGTGTTTTCATGGGTGATTGCAGGAGAAGATGAAGGGGGGAAGCATTGCTAAATGGGATGACTGGAATGGGATGCTCACTTAATTCAGTCATCAGGATTGACAGATATGACCTTAAACTTTTTTGGTAAGGACCCAACAACTTGAACACAGGATACATATATGGGACCCGCATGAGCTATTAAATAAATAATCTAAGAAAAAAATAAAATAATCTAATTAAAATATAAAACATACCTCAAAGGATTTTAAATGATCTTTCATCATATTATTATAATATATATGTATATACGTACATATAGATATAAAAATGAAATGGCCCCACTATATTATAATAACTTAATAAAATGATGTCACCCCATTGATATATTTACATGAACTTATGTAAATATATATTATAACAAAAAATCGAATTATAAATTTTCCAACTCTTTCTTCCATCCTTTTATTTCTCTTTTCTTTTGATTGTAACCGATTTAACACTTGGCAAAATTAATTGACAAATAATCTTTTAAGTTTGCAAAAGCCAAGAAGCCTCGACCCTTCTTATTTGAAGCCATGTGTAGTAGACGGATATTACATATTCACACCTAAACTCCTGTATGCTCTGACTTACATCTTTCCAGCATTTTCTTCTGCCTTCATCATTCCTAATTCCATATTTCTTCTTGTGACAATTTCCCTGAAATATCATTTTTTAATCTTTATTCAAGTAGCTCGTTTTATACACCCTGTTGTACAAGTATTTTGGCTGAGAATAAAAGATTCATATGCACTCAGGTGACGTCTTCAAGCAACTGGAGGGAAACTGATTTCAAATCAATTTGCAAGTTTTTAGACAACTCTGAATTCTTATTAGGTCATGAGTTATCATTTCAGATTATGATATTCCAATGTTTAAACTTTAAATTCAATTTCTATAGCAATCGGCTAGGCTCAGAAACTTCTTATCCATGATCACAATATAAGCTTGTTGAATAATCCATGTCATTTTATAATGATTTTATTCTTAACTCTCATAGTTTCCAAAATCATCATTAAAAGAGTCAATTAGTATCTCTTAAAGAAGAGTTTCTAAGTGCAATAAAACCTTGATGAATGATATTGATCTCAAGAACATGTTTTATTTTGTCATAGTTCATGGTAAGATATACAAATCAATGAATCTTTTTAGAAACTATGCCAAGAGTAGAATGCTCATAACCTTCCAAAAACACCTGGGATTCACTAACAATGTAGCCATAAATTGGTGAAGAGGAAAGTGTAGATTGCTCACAATCTTCCAAAAACACCTGGGATTCACCGGCTGTGTAGCCATGAATGGTGAAGAGGTGGAATGAATCTGCAAGAAAGTAGACAAGGAATTAGACATGTTAAAATTAAATGAAACATACTTAATAGCTCATGCTCATCCCTGTAATGAAACCTGTTGTCAAGTCAAGCAGTGGTGATCGGGTCAATGAACCCATTTGAAATCCTTGGCCAAGGTAGTTTAAAGGCATGTTTGTCATCTAATGATCACTTGATGTTAGTGGATCACTTGATGTTAGTGGCGCCAAATAAGCAAACATATCTGTTTCATAACTATGCGGATATTCTAAACACCAGGATGCTCAGGTGGCTGGACTAAGAACATCCCAAGCCCGATCCCAAGGTAGAGAAGGCCTTTCTAATTCAATAGATTGTGGCGGGATAAGTATAGTCCGAGGTTGGGAGGTTAAGCCTATGTCAATGCTTCTCCTCTCACCAAGCCGAGGCTTGCACAACCAGCTAAAGATCTCCGGATGATACTTGTATGTTTCTTTCCTTCTTTTCTTTATATGCATTACTTACTTGCTATGTTACCCCAAGTTTCCGGGACGAGGGGACGGGGGGACGGGGAAACGGGTTTCCGGGACGGTTTTTTTTTTTGCCGAAATAGGGGACGGCAGGGGACGGCTATATATATATATATATGTATATGTATATATATATATATCTGAATTTTATCTGAATTTTCAAATATATTCATCAATTCTACATTCATCATAGCAACATAGTTTAAAATTATCAATCTCATTCATCAAATAATGATTCATCAATGATCATAGAGCATAGCAATCAGCATCTAATCGAATCATCGTAGCAAATTCTAAATAGCATCATTTTCAATCATCATTTAAGTACTTAAGATACCATTAGCACATAATGAAATGAGTCAAATAAGAGAATGAAAAACATCAACTCTCAATAAAATGGAAACATTGAATAGATAAAGACTCAAACTTTAAAGTTTTAAACTTTTGAAGTATCAATGATCATATAATATTATAATGTCAAGACAGAACACTCCAAGTCTGAAACATCAAAGTCAAAATGAAAACAAAAGATACTAAGGCAGCTGCCCCTAATCATCCATATCAAAGTCACTATCACTATCATCCTAAGCTTCAAAATGAAAACAAAGATGGTATGATAGTTGCCCCTAATCATTCACTTTATAATATATTTTATAAAAAAATTGACTTCTACATGTCCGGGCCAGTAGATGACTGGAAAATCATTTTTTTAATGGTTTTTTTGAGTTTAATAAATTTTAATAGGAAACCTTTTATGCAGTCCCCGGGACGTTAGGAAATGGGAAAACAGTCCCCGAAACGGTCAACGTGGTTCGGAAACTCGTTGACCGTTTCCGAAGTTTCGGGGACGCGTTTCCTGTTTTCTTCTCCAAGTGGGGACGTCTGGGAAACGTCCCCTGCTGTCCCCCCGTCCCCGAAACCGTCCCCGTTTCCGAAACTTCAGGTTTAGGGGTGGAAACGCGTCCCCGGGTAACATAGCTTACTTGTATCTAGAAAGGGTAGATAATCGATAATTTAGTTGTTTTCAGATGATTGTTAGTCTAATCATTTTCAATTGATCATTAATATAGTTATGTTTAGCTAATCATTAAACTAGTTATTTTTAGGTGATCATGGATACAGTTATTTTCAGATAACCGTTAAACTAGTTATTTTCAGATGATCATTTATAAGGTTAAAGGATTTTAGTTATTTATCAATGAAAGTTGGAAATTCTTATTTAAATTGTAATTGTTTTCGATAAGAGAAACCATTTGTTACAAGGACGAGGACTAGGAGCCATAGCTATAGTCTTGTTTTAACTTTTTGTTTAACTTAAAATGTGATTGGAACACTTGATGATGACTATTGATGTGTTTGATTTCATGGATTTGATATACATTTTTATGGGTTTCATGGAATTATCATTTTATATATCTATGTTTTCTATTTCCTTCAACTACTATTTAGTATTTGCAATTTACCTTTGTACTTATGTAATCGATGCATGTTTAAGTATGTGATCAAATTAACTTCTATTTCATGATGTTATTGTGTCTTTAAGCTTTATTCAATAATGGGAGCATGGAATGTTCTTTAAATCTTAAAAAATCTCAAAATTTCAAGAGTTTTGTCACTTTGCCAAGTCACTACCGAGCCGAGCCGGGCCACAAGTCAAGTTACCCTTGCCAAGTCCGAGCCGGGTCCAACTCTTGTTACTTTGGTTTAGAATACCTACACTCTTTACTCACTTCTCCAATTCTCTTATTTTGTAATATCCTTTTAAATGTTCTACAAACATATTAGTTACATTTTAAAAATGTGACCATTAAAGTCTCTCAGCCCATGGCTTCTTACATTGCATCTTCTTTCCCAACAGTTATAGAGTTACTACTTTCTCGCTGTATGTTGGTCCTCTTCAATAATTCCTCCTTCATCATCTAACTCTACCCTTGACTTATGTTGTCTCCTAGACAACAACCCTGCATCGCACACTAGTATCTTTCTTCCATGGAATAGATTGATACAACAAAACAATACTAAAGTTATCTTGTGTGGAAAGGGATGGACAATTTATAAACTTGGCAATATTTTCTTCATTAACTTCTACATATCTTGATCTTAAAAATGACCTTGTAAAATTACTAAGAATAATCTTTAGACTTTTATACACTTTGATTCAAGCAGCTTAAAAATCTTACCTTCAAATTTTGCAAGCCTTTTATCCCTCTTTATCCATTCCTATCCTATTCTAACCCTTTCTACATTATGACATAAGACACCCAAACTCAACAAAGACTTACAAAACAGAAAAAAGAAGCATTAAATATATAGAGTTTTTTAAGGATTTAAAATGCATTTAATGCACCCTTTAATAATTTAACTTTAAAAACACAATAAACCAATCAAATTTAAGCTACTTTGATCATATATATTATGAACAAATACACATTGATAGCACGAGTATAAAATAAAAACAAAATTTATTTTTTAGCTGAAGGAGACAACATAGTTAGATATAAAAAAATTGTAAATTGTAAATATTGTCAAATGTATACAAATCTCATGGATTACGAAACAAATATCAAACTTTTAAAAAAAATCTATAGCCCAGAAGAGCTTGCATGATTGACTCGAACATCATGGAAAATCCTGCATTGGGATCTAAGATAGGTCATGGATGATGATGCAGTCATTGTGTTCTGATTGATAACTCAGACATCTTTACAGCCGGATAAGTACTATCCTTTTCAGAGGGGCTTCATTTTCAATATTGATTATATTGGGGAGATTCTGATTTCTATTGAAGGTTGTTTATGTGATTTGGAGATCTATATTAGTCCATATGGATTTTCATTTCATTCTTCTCTGATCATCTTGAAAAAGGAAAACTATATATAATGGAAGGATGGTATCTTGAAACATCTTCATTAGCTTCATCTTTTGCCACATTTGTATTGTTTTATTCCTCAATCAAGTACTCATTGCAAGAATTTCTTTTGGAAATCTAAAAAAGAACAAATTTTGGGATTGATCGGCCTATAGGGTCATTGCCACACATTGAGTGTTTACTCTTTTAGAATAAAGTTCGGGAGGTTATATGGAGGCTGTCTATTAGAGCTGACTAGCTCTTACACTTGTTAAGTCTGCACTTGTAAAAACTGTAATTTTCCTCACTAATGAATGATCACTTGATGCTTTATGAGGTTTTATGTGAAAATCTTTTCCCCCATCTAAACAATATGTTCTCTGTGTATTTCATCTATTTTCTTCCATCACTATACTTTGGGTGCAGAAAGAGTTTAAGAAACTATGTAATTATCATCTTCCAGGCCAATCAAATCTTTTTAATGTTTCGTAAACTATGCCATCTAATGATAGTATATTATTATTACCAGATCCACTGAAACTGGATAAAAGCAATATAGAAAATCCAGAGATACGGGAACCACTCTTCAGTTTGAAGTTCCACAATTGCATCATATTCAGTGCATATGAAATATCTGTCATGTTTGCTATCAGAAATGAAAAGAAAGGTATCAACTTGAAGATCAAAATACTCAATAAATGTTAGGAGGTAAATGAAATTCGAACCTGTGCAGTAAACAGAGATACCAGTTGGAATATGAATAATATGAACTGCCATTTCAGCTTTGTTAAGACTTTGGGTGCTGCTTCCACTTAAACTTGTGTAACATATCTCAAGATCTTCATCAGGCAATTTAAAGTCCACACAATTTTCAATAAAAAGAGGCACTACATCTACACCTGCATTGCAAGTCTGCATGAAGCAATCTTGATTCTTAGCATTGAAAAGTATAATGAAACTCAGTTTTTCTGCTTAAATTTAAAAAAAATCACAAAAATTCAAATCTATAATTAAATCAATAAATGACGTAAATGGAGTTACTCAAAATAATTTCAGCTGAAATGCCCCAGAACAATTGAAACGCATACATTGAACAAGGAATTTAGGAACCAACTCAATATGTATGCATAAACTAAAATATTTGAATGCCCAAACGACATAAACAAATTTGAGCAATAGCAATATCACAAATTAACAGTTATCATACACAAGAAGCATATACCTGTACAACCAGGATTTGTAAAACATGTCATCTGCTATGATGGGAGGCCCCTAGATCACTTCAGTAATGCAAATTAAATGTTGAGGCCATAAGAGGGTATCCATCTTCTCAGGGAACATTGCTTTTTGTTTCATTTCATGCTAAGTTCCCGGGTCCATCTGTTTAGCCTCAGAAACTGATCCCAGTTCGGTTTTAGCATCGGTCGTGCCTGGATTCTGCCCAAGTCCCTCCCTGGTGGCAAGGTTACTTGTGGGTCCTGCATGGAGGAACCTGGGCAGAACCCACGAGAACTCAAGGCTGTGGGCATCAAAAAATGGGCCCCACATGGCATTTTTTATTTTTAAAACTAAAATATGATGCAAACCCAAATCTTGACCTCCAAAGCGAGCGAGACAGCTAGTGATTCAAATGAACTTGAACCAAATGCTAAGCTTTATTCCTATGATCATGATGAAGATGAATTTGAATATTAAATATGAAATATGGCTTGTAATTTTCATTCTCATTGTGTAATGACATTTTGAGACTTTTGCAAATTACCACTATGATATATTAAGTATTTTATTTATAGTTTTATGGGCACTTATGGACTTATGAGTATCACGCTTCTAACTTATTATTATTCTATGTTTGAAGTTTTGATTCTTGAATCAATGATGAATGAACATTGAACATACACATGTATGAATCTATAATGTGTGCGTGTGTGTGTGTGTGTGTGTATATATGCAAAACTATAACCCAACCAAAAAGAATTTTTGTGACATTTAGATTCATTCTCATGAAAGATAGGTTCTTGTGAACCACTACTCCTGAAACATGGGTCAATGAGTTCAACTCAAAACCCTACACAGTTGAATCCTGATAGCAATATGACAATTTGACTTGTTGTGGAGAATATCTCTTACTTATCAATTGATGAGCTTAAGGGGCCTAATGAATGATTCATATGGCACAACACTTAGTGAAGATTTTGCAAATGGGATCACAAGCAGAGTGGGGGAGTAAACTCCGTAGTTAAGCACACTTAAGTTTGAGTAGTTCTGCCATTAGTGACCTCCCAGGGAGTCTCAATGCTTCACCTAGATGCAGTGACTGCTAAGTGCTTCATTCCCTCTCATAAGAGATAGGTACTTGTGAACCACTACTCATGAAACATGGGTCAATGAGTTAAAAACATACAAAGTTGAATCCTGATAGCAGTATCACAATTTGACTTGCTGAGGAAAATATCTCCTACTTGTCAAAAATATATTTTGGTAAACACCCGAACTTATATCAAAACTAGGATCAGTAACTTAGGTTTAATGGAAACAATCAATCTAAACTATTAGGCAACTAGCTATGAGAATCTGCAGCATTGCTATAGTTGTGCACATAAATAGCTAAGACCCACAATAATGAATTACAACACTCTACTTATTAAGCAATTTCATACCATGGACTGTATCTTTGAATTAATATTCTTAGTGGTAGTAATGTGGTAACTGACAAAATTAAAACAAAGAATAAAAATAAGTGCATTCCCAATCATGACTAAGTGGTCAACTTTTCAGGGCAACACAAAAAACATATGCTTACAAATACAGTAAATTGCAAACAAATCCAACATGTTATGCTTACAAAAATTTAGTGGGTTCAATGTTAGTTTTGACAACAGCATTGACCTTTTGTTTTTTTCCACTCTAACACATTCATATTGTACGTTGTAACAGTGCGTACGTTCAAGTCCCATTAACCTTCCTTCATCACAGGTGGACAAATATAATTACTCTGTCTATGAATAGTTAAAAGCCAATTATGAAACAATAGATCACGCAATGCATACCTATCCCTAGCTTGAACTATATGATTTGCAGATGCTAAGTGCATGACATTGATGTTAGATGATTATGTTCTAATGCTACTCTTAGATGTGATTTGTCATGGAAATATTTTGCAAAAGATCCGTATGCATTGCGGCCTTGCCCAAACTTTATTAATATATTGGTGTTCATGAACCAGTGCTTAGATTTTGATGTTGTTACCAAGTGCTATTATAATTATATTGTTTAAATTTAATGATTTTGTGGATATGATCCATTAGGTGATAATTAAAAAATTTGCTTAGTATCATTTATATTGAGAAGCTATGCTTGATGTGTGTTAAGTAATTACGACAGTTATTTCAGCTGGCTCCACAAGTATGAGTATACCCTAACAGTGGTTCTAATAAGATACCACACTGGCCATATCCACTCTACCCTACCCATCGTACTTGGTTCAAGTACAAATTTACCATTATTATGTTCAATGTTACACCTCAGATACAATGATCTGTGATCCTCCAGAAATACTAATCCCCATGCGTAAGACAGTAACAAGTTTTTGGATGTTTTTGTTGATTTATATTTTTGCATTTATTAAATGCAAAAAATGAGCTTTGTGAATTTATATCATAATTTAATGATTGAAATTGATTGTCTGTTATGGATATTATTATTTGTGAGTGAGGATAAATTACTATATCATTGTTGTTGATGATGTTATCTTGTATTGTCATTGGGCTATATGGATCATGTATTTTTATTTATTTATATATATGTGTGGATTTGCATGTGTTTGGACTCACATCATATGGTGGTACAACTAAAATACTTGCCAATGATGTTATTGTGGATCATTGTCAAAGTGATTGGATTATTGTAATTAGCTTGTTGATTTTCTCTTATCGCTTCAAATGTATTTGCACTACCATGATTGGTATGAGTTTTCCAAATGACACCAATCTCTTATTTATATTGAGAATAAACCATAAAGAGACATGTCCCTTCATGGGACATGTCTATTCATTAATTAAATAATTAATATAATAACAAATTTAATCATATATATATATATATATATATATATATTTCTCTCATATTACAATAAACTTATATCTCATATATAATTATATATAGTCATAGGTTTATCCTGTTGAAGCTACCAAACATCAACACTCCCTCTTAGCTAGGGAGGATAAACACGAGACATATTACATCATTGGTAATATTAGGAATCAAAAAATTTAAAGATATCTTGGATTAGAAGATATCCACCATTTTTTGATATCATGAGTATTGGCCTTCAGACTATCAACATATGATATTCACCAAACACTCTTGAGTAATGGCCTGCAGAATATCAACACATGATATTCACCATGTACTCAATACGGTAATGGTCTGCAGAATATCAACATTTGATATTCACCATTTTGATATCACATATGAGTATTGGCCTCTAGAATATCAACATATGATATTCACCAAATACTCTTTGAGTAATGGCCTCCAAAATATCAACATATGATATTTACCAAATACTCTTTTGAGTAATAGCCTCCAAAATGTTGAGATGTAAGACATTCACCAAGTATTGTGAGTAATGGCCTCCAAAACATCAAGTCACATGATATTCACCAAGTACTATGTGTAATGGCCTCCAGAACATCAATTTGCATAACACTCACCATGTACTCAAAATGTTTATAAGGTATGTGCACACATTCTTACAAAGTGTTCCATATAAACATCCAGCATGCAAAGTATAATCTATCATGATCTGCATAGACATCGTAAGATATCCAGAATAATAGAAAATTAAGTTATGGTAAGATTGTCACCTTTCAATAACTTTTGCAAATACAAGTGATGTTCATTTGGAAGTCATCACTTCCTCATGATGTTCACAGGGGGGTAGGCCAATTAAATCATGGAGTCACACACATGATACCAAAAGTTTACATGAAGTCAAAACTCCCTCTGATTCTAATATGATCAAGATCTTCAAGGATCAACTGAAACATATCCTCTATTCGCTACTTCAGATGGATGTGTCAAACTCCCTCTGAACATCAATATTCTGAGCTCCTTTACCTTTGAAGAAGTGTTAGACTCCCTCTGAATCTGATATCAAATCTCTCTTTCCCTGCAATAACATTCTCGGAGGAAAAGATCAAGGAAAATATCTCTTATACTACATATTGAAATACGAGAGAGAGTAGTATAATACTCAATAATTTAGATGAATGTCTAATTCAAACATTTATATATTCTCATTAATACCAATTTTCCAATCTCTTATATTCATTTATTTCATTTTATCTCTCTTATGTTCTTGAATATAACATAAATAAGTCTCTATAAATAAAATAACTTAAATTCATGTAAAATGAAATAAATACATAAACTTACCTCACATGAACTTTACCTCTATTCCCTCCAAAAAGTAAATCACATATATTGATTATAAATGCCCCCTCAATATACTCATTTGTGAGTTATCCTATACAACTAGCTGCTGATGTCACCATAGTAATATGCTAACAACAAATATGCTTTGATCCACTGACTTGGGCGTGCTCATCCACAGACTATTCTATACACGTGCTTGTTTGTGTGAGGTCTATTTACCGCATAGATTAATTCATTGATGCACACTGACAATAGATGGAAACAGCAGAACTTCTTCCTTTATTCGCATATGCCAAAACATTACATTATACTCAATGATATGATATCTGATGATTACAATGCTTCCCGAAGGGGGTATAAATACTCACCGAAGGGCCTTTCGAAAGGTTCTCGAAGGAACCCGTCAAGCACAAGTCAACTACATAAAAAATAATATATACTATCCTACTCGTCAGCTCATTTACAATTATTTACCGACTACATCATCCCCCCCCCCCCAAAAAGAACAGTCGTCTCCAAACGACAATTACAAAATATCTGAGACAATTAACAAAAAAATTCATTAACTGACTAAGTACAACAAGATAAATCTGCTTCTGCCACATCACTTTCACGTTTGTCTCATGCCTGCACCAAACTAGTCTCCAAACCACGTTGCATCTGCAGCCTCTGCTAACACAATACTGTCTCCTTAGTTGACCTTGATAGCCACCCATGCTGCTTAGTCTCCTTCCAACTCCTGGTTACACTGAGCCAAGTGTCACTGTATTGCCTCCAACTGGATGATCAGCTCCTCCCAAGCTCTCTATGCATCCACCAAGACAGCCTCACGTCCAATACCTACTCCAAGTGCCTCTAGTACACAGACACTCCATGCCTGCAGTAGCTCCAGGTCTCATCAACTAGTCACACTTCCCACGACTGATAACTGCAACGACTGGGGGTCTAGGGGGCAACACCCCTAGCGAGGTCGAGGGGTAGCGCCCCTGTGGGGTCCTAGGGCCGCCAAGACCAAATTAGCACTCTAAAACCGACACAAAACTGCATGGAACACACTATTTCTATCATTTTCTTCCAATTTCACACTCTTTTTGGCAACTGCTTATGTCTACCCTTCCCTTTGGCATCATACATTACTCATTCCGAACTGTTTCAATCTGTTGTCGTTTTTCTTTTTTTTCTTTTTTTTTGGAAAACTTCCTACCACCCTCTGTTACGTTACAAACTTAACCTTGTACGCCAATTCCTTATGCAATAACCTGGAATGTCATTCAAAATCTGAATGCAATAACATGCAGAAGTCGTACACCCAAACCTATAGAATCCATACGCCACATTATGCAAAAACCCTGCACCATATTATGCAAAAACCATACCCCACATTATGAAAAATCCGTACGGCATCAATGCTTCAAGCATATCATGAAATCCGTACACCAAGCTTTGTATGCCTGTGGAATCCGTCGCCAAATCCGTATGCCAAGTGCTCTGTGAGTGGCAAATTACAAGTTCATCTTCAATTTCATGCTGGGAACCCGTACGACAATGGATGATGATTCACTATTCAAGACACTCTTCGCAACCTGATAACTAATGGAAACTGTACAGCCTCAATATCCCCTTGATGCATCTAATGAAGACCTTAAAATCCATACACCATGCATTGTTTGGAAAAGCCATACAGCAATTTGCAAATTATAAACAATCCTCTCAAATCCGTATGCCAATGTTAAAATCCATACGCCAAGATGAATCTTATATATCCGTACAGTGAACTGGACCCTCCATACACTTATGGAATCCGTACAGCATCACAATCTAAAGACTTCAAAATTCGTACGGTAATCTCCAAAATTGATGACTTACAAAATCCATACGGTGCAAGTTTTTGGAATCAATGACATAAAAATCCGTACATTGTCTTCAATCCGCATGTTATATCCACCTTGCCAAATTGTAGGTAAACTCGAAATTCATATGGTTAAAAGGTGAGCAGCTTTTAAAAATCTGTACACTGAGCAAGTCCATACGACATGATAGAAATCCGTACAATGGTTTCCAAATCCATACGCTAACTTTCAGTTAAATTCCAAAAGTCGTATGGTGGTAAATCCATCAGTCTTCAAATTTTGCACAGCAATTTCCGTACGGTGAACAAGCTTGAAGAATCCGTACGTTGGCTGGGCATTGAAAAGCCATACGGTGACCTTCTGTGCTTCTCTTTTTTTCTTTTTTTTTCCCCACTTTTCTTTTCCTGTCCTTACTTATCTTACATATGTACAATATTTACATATATATAGTACTTACAGTCATTCTTTTCTCAGTTGTTCGTCCACGGAGGTGCGTTATTTCTTTCATGGTAGACATTCATCTTCGACCTATGCACTATGTCAGCCACTCCCTTTCCATCTAGCATCCATGATTTCATTGCTCCATTATCACCCACTTCCCGAATCTGGTACGGCACGCTGATCCATTTCACTTGAAACTTGCCTGGTTTGATCTCGTTCTGTCCGTCATACTTCAACTTCTTCTGCCTATATTGTGTAACTTTCGTGGCCCATTGTGCCTACAGTCGTCGCTCATCTAGTTTATTTAAGGTACACGATCTCTCCATCAGGTTTTCCATATCGCCCAGTTTGTTCCCAAAGCTCAGTATCATGGACTCGGTCAGCTGCCCCTTCTTGCCATCAATAACACCTCCACTCCATACTCCGTCAACTTTTATTAAACCCTTCCTCTTTGTTTCCTGCGTAGACCGTATGATGTGTTTCCCTTGCTACGAGCACCTTTCTGCTATATCTATGGTTTGACGTAACATTTCCTTTCTACGCGGTCGTACAGTGGAATCTTTCCTTTTTGTGGGTTCGTATTGTATGTTCTTTCCTTCAACTTCAGTCCCAACCGCCTTTCCTTCTTCCACTTCTCTATATTCCTTCGGACATTCATTTCTCTTTTCTTTCTCACCTTCATCGACCCTATTATAGCTTGGAAAGAGTTTGTAGTCCTCTATCTGCTAGTGGTAAAGACCGTTCACCGAATCCAGATCATCGCCAAATGTTTACTGCATAAATTAATTGATTGATGCACACCGACAATAGATGGAAATAGCAAAACTTCTTCCTTTATTCACATATGCCAAAACATTACATTATGCTCGATGATATGATATCTAATGATTACAATGCTTCCGAAGGGGGTATAAATACTCACCGAAGGGCCTTTCGGAAGGTTCCCGAAGGAACCCGTCGGGCACAAGTCGGCTACATAACAAATAATACATACTATCCTACCCGTCCGCTCATTTACAATTATTTACCGACTACAAGGTCTGATGACCCATATATCTTGTCACATTTGCGTTTAAGAGAATGCCCATGTCAAATGTCTCAAGTGATGCATTGTTTTATTAGTATTTTTTTGTTATGTTGTCAAGAGAATACTGAACATTAGTATATGCATCAATTCGACATTAATTAATCACTTTTTGTTTGCACTTTACATTGGACGATACTTATCACCCATATTGTTAGCTAATGGTGCTAAAAGCCGTTGGTGGGCCTGTCACATAGTGGTAGTTCTTATTGCTCTAGCAGTGATAAAAACAAATGCTACCCTTCCATGGTCTTTATCATGACCTCATTGGTCCATGCAATAGTCGTGTTGACCGATGAGTAGTGGGTATTTTCGAAAAAAGTTTTTCCCCTGGTGATATTCAATTTTATGAGTTGATCTCATACTTTCTTCTACGTAACACGTATCCTTATCCACCTAGTTTGTTGACCAAGTGCCTTGCCCGTGTGCCCGGCACATGTTTTGTTCATGCCATGTGAGTGGCTCATGCTAGGTGTATAAGCAAATGTCTTCTAGTTATGGATTTTTCAATTTCTTAATATTAAATTGATATTTTGCCTTTATTGGTATATCTATTCTTCCTAGATGGGGGTATTATTCCTTTGTTAGTGCCAAAACAATAATAGATGCTATTATCTAACTACCTATTAAAGCTCAAAGGGTATCCATAGACCCAAATTCAATAAGCTTTTTTTCTTTTTTTGACAACCATAATTTTGCAATTCACCAGCTCTACGAAAGGAGGTATTCCTCAATGATGAAGATGGGGCCTGTGCGCTTGTGGATGGTGTTTCTTTCTTTGTTATGGTTGCAATGTCCCCTAACAAGACACTAGAACTATAGTATTACCAGTGCTAACATTCAAAACAAAGTGCTCTTGATTTGATCACTTTGATATGTGCTCCATGACTAAAGGACGCCTATGATTTTTACTTCTGCCAAAGCTGAAATCTGGATATAGAAGATAAACATTTTCTACATATATCTCACACGCCAACTTGGAAACAAAGAATTGTAGACAATGGCTAATCTTGCAAGGTGAGCGCTGGGAGCAGACACGCCGATCATGATGCATGCATTTCCTAGCAATCCTTGCACCTGCGATTCTTTTTCCACCTTCTTGGCAGCTTTTCTTATTTTCTCTATCTGATTCAATTGCTCACATTTGCAGCCTAGCTTTAATACCATGTTGATTTTCTCAAATCATTGCAAATGTATTTGCACTACCATGATTGGTATGTGTTTTCCAAATGACAGTGATCTCTTATTTATATTGAGAATAGGCCATGAAGAGACATGTCCCTTCATGGGACATGTCTATTCGTTAATTAGATAATTAACATAATAACATATTTGATCATAGTTATATCTATAGGTCTATCCAACTGAAGCTATCAAACATCAACGTAGCTTCCTATGTGTGGTTTTCTTTATGCTTGGGCTTTGTAACATTTTAGTTTGCAAATAAATGTGATTATGTATATTATTATTGAATTCGGCATTGTGATTGCATGGATAAAAATGTTTTAATTTATTGCTCGTCTTGCTCAATTTGAGCTAAAAATGTGTCTAATGTGATTCTATGAACCAAGATATGAATTTAGTGATTTTGGATTGCCAAGTCATATAAACCTATAAATATATAATTGCACATTCGATGTTTGTTTTATTCTTATGATTAATTTTTTTAATCATTCTTCATAATATTGTTTTCTGCTAACAAAGTGAATTTTATGCTTGTGATTGTTATCGGCAAAATGTAACACAACCGATGGATTAGTTAGCAGTCGAAAGGTTGCATGACGGTTGAGTCACCCCTTCAAGATATATATGTATATTGTCTGATGGAACTATGGATTAGCATTATTGTACTCATGATTGTATACTCTGCTTATGTATGAATAAAGTACTATCTTATTCTATGTCATTCTAGTCTCTTAATGCAATAACTATCCGTTTACCCTATACAATAAACATTTGGCACCATTGCCTATCGAACCTGGTATCAAAGATGTATTTTGAAGATTGATGCCAAATATACTTAATAAGGATCGAAATAAAAGAAAAGAAAATGATGATGTACGCACAACACATGAAGCACTAATTTGCACACAAGCAACACAACGAAGGTATAGACTTCAACAGCTTGTCGACGGGTACCAAAGGGATCTTACTGAAGGTGACCACGGTGTCACGGGAGCATTGACTAACGGTCTACGAGAGGACTTGATAGAAGAGACAAGGAAAGATTTTTAATGATTGATATTGATTGAAGAATCAAGGGAGGAATCCTCGGAGTTGTATACGCCAAGGGTGAAGAATCCAGACAGAAGAGAAGAAACCAGCATGCTTGAGGTGCCGAAGTAGCATGAGCACAAGGTGAACTCTTCATCCCCGACACACTAGACAAACAGATACAATTCAATAATCGAACAACTCGATTGTTAGAAGAACTCATCACACCAACACAAAGTAACGCGGACGTACAGAGTAACGCAATTGCGCAAAACAATGTCGATACGCAGAACAACACAATTGCGCAGAACAATGTAGGTGCGCAACAAGCATAGAAGTCAAGCGGAATGAAGCAGAAGCTAACGATGGCAAGGCCAAAGGAGAAATGACCTAAACTTACTGGCAACGGGACGGTCAACCTAGTTTCACATTGTAAAACGTGTGAAATGATATGGACTGCAAATGGCGGAACAAATGAAGATGACTAGATCTGTCAGTTTCCAACTACCCTAAGAGGCGTAGCAATCAATTGGTTTTTAGACATCAACCAAAAGAAGCTAGCCATATGGGTAGAACTCGAGAAAGAATTTACAGCAAAGTTCCGACTACTCAGGGATGACAATGAGATCGTAGTAGAAATCTACAGTACAAAGCAAGGGAAGAATGAGACAGTTTGCAAATACGCGAGGAGATTGAAGGAGCTAGTGGGGAAGATGGATAGCCCACCAGCCAACGGGTTGAAGAAAAGATAGTTTGTCGAAGGGCTCTAACCAACATTGCGGAAAAAGATGAAAATAGTACCTCCGACATTGTAGATTGATGCATATAACCATGCAATGGTCTTAGAGAGTGAACACAAAACTGGGAAAAAGAAGAAAGATAGATCTTTAGATCTAGAAGACTCATCCTTCGAAGACAGCAATGAGGAATCAAAGAAAAAGGTTTAGGCATTACAGAAAGATATGTTGTGTATGATGATAGAATTTGAAAACATGTAAAAGAACCCTGGCCAAAACAAAGAAGGGGAACTATGGTGTACAAATTATGAGGAGGGCCACACAAAGGGTTCTTTCCCAAGAACCAGTTTTACGATATATGCTAGATTGTTGGACATTCCACCAAAGAATGCCCGTTCAATAAGAAAACAAAGGGTCAACAACAAGTGCTATTGATGCAAGAAGTGTCCACCTCGAGAGCTACATGAACAAATACAAACAATGATGTGGCAACTTTGGGAGGGTGTCGAAACAACAATTGATGTGGAAGAGGTGGCAACAACAATGACAGGGGTCGTAGTTGAATACAATACGATCCAACTGGATGACCAATGATACAATGCCTATGGGGCCACTTTGCCAAAGATTGTACTACGAAGGGAACACCACAATTGTTGTGCAGATGGTGTGGTCCTGGAGACCACGATGACTCCAAATGCCCTAAGCCTTGGGTGAACCTGTTGACTATAGAAAGATGTGAGGAAGAAGCATTAGCAATCACTTGCACACAAGCGAAAAAGAAACATAGAATAGATCCTGAAGAGGAGAAAGAAAGGATGCAATAGGCAAAAGCAAAAATAGAAAAAGAAAGGTTGGCCGAAAGAACGCAAATGGACACTGCGGGTATCTCAAGGAGGAACTAGGCAAAAAAAAACATTATACGACAGGTAATGCAAGCTGAGGTTCATATGAAATTAAACAACTTTCTTTTGGCAATGCCTCAGTTATGAACAGCAATCTTAAACATGATACCATCCCCAAAGGCAATGGACAAGCCAGGGAAGAACACCCACGGTGGAAGCAAAGCTACCACGACAGACCCAATGCTACTCACACTAAACATAGGAAGACTCCCTGCAGTAGTGGAGATGGTTATCATTGGAACCATCCTAACGGACACCATTGTAGACAGAGGGTCAGGTGTAAAAGTACTACCTAAGGAAATGTGGAAGAAGTTGGGAAACCAACTTTATGGCTACCTATGTTCCAACTACTTAGCGTCGACTGACACAAAATCAAACCCCTTGGGACTTTAACAGCACAAACCATAACAATTGAGACACAACCCTTCTTGCTCGACTTTGTGGTCATTTTGCTGAAAAAAAGGGTTATGATGCCATCCTCAGGAAGGGGCTGGCTAGTATAGGCAAAGGTGAAGCACGATTGGAAAAGGAACACTCTTTCAATGGAAAGAGGGGTTGCAAGTTCATAATTGACCTACACACCCAAATGGTGGGAGAAGATGTGGTGTGGTCACCGTCAAACTCCAAAGGTGAAGAAGGAGATGACAAAGGAGAGGAAAGGATGGAACCCAACGAAGAAGGAATTCTGAAACTAGAAGGGGCATCCGACAATGACGACTCGAACTCATTGAATGGCCTACACCATTGGCAAATGGAGGACTATGAACTCTTCCCAAGTTGTCACATGTTAGGGGTGGAAGAAGGAAGTAAGGAAGATGAAAAGAACGAATTTCCGACGGAATATAGAGAAGTCAAGGAAGGGGAGGCACCAATAGATGAAACACTTGCACATACATTCAGAAATGAGAAACCTATTTACTATGAAGAATCCACGATGAAGATTGTGAACTTAGGAGACGAGGCCAACCCTAAAAAAAATGTGGGAGATGACTGGAATCCTGTACTGAAAGCAGCAGCCTTCAAAATATTCATGGAGTACAAGGATGTTTTCAGATGGACTTACAAAGACCTAAAGGGAGTGCCATAGAATTATGTCCACCGAATCCCACTGGTACAAGGAGCGAAGGTATGGAAGCGACCATACCGAATGAATAAAAACTCTGTTGCACGGGTCAATGATGACATTAACCGAATGCTCGATGCAAGCATTATCTTTTGAGTACAGACAAGCAAGTGGGTGTCTCCAATCATAATCTCACTAAAAAAGGATACAACTCAAATAAGAATATGCATGGATTTCCATTGTTTAAAAGCAATAATAATCAAGGACCCATTTCCAATACCAAGCACTGATAGTGTTTTGGAAGAAGTTGTCGGGCATGAAACATAATTGTTCATGGATGGATTCTCTGGCTACAATTAGATATCCATCGTAGAAGCAGACAAGCTGGAAACAACCTTTGTAGTGGAAGATGGAGTGTGCACCTACAACCGGATGTCGTTCGGTTTGTGCAATGGCTCGGCAATGTTTCAAAGGATCATCTTGCACATATTTGCCAAGATCCTAGTAGGTAACTTCAAGGCTTCCTTGGATGATTGGTCAATTTTCGGTGTGGAGGACAAACACCTAACCGCACTCAAGGAGTGTATGGAGAGATGCAAACGTGCACGACTAGCATTAAATCCCAAGAAGTGCAGATTCTTGGTGCCTCAAGGAAAACTGTAGGGACACATCATGTGGAAGGCAAGCTTGAAGAGAGATTCGGACAAAGTTCGACTGATATTGGAAATTCCATCGTCAATGGACATGACCAAATTAAAATCATTACTAGGACATATCGAGTACTTTTGGAGGTTCATTAAAAAAATTGTGAAAGTGTCTTACCCTCTCAACAGACTAACTCGCAAGGGGGAACCCTACAAGTGGGAAGTGGAATAGGATGAAGCCTTCCAAAAGTTCAAAACAAGACTGGTCACAACACCTATTTTGGCTTACCCAAATTGGGACAAGGAGTTCCACGTACATGCTGATGAATCAAATTTTGCAATCGAAGCAATACTCACACAGACAAATGATCATGGATTAGATCACCCGTGCACTTTGCAAGTAGACTCTTGTTGAAAGCAGAAAGGAACAACATCATGACTAAGGGAGAAGCTCTCAGAATGGTGTATGCAATGCATAAGTTTAGAAACTACCTACTAGCAACCCCATTCGTGTTCTACATAGACCATCAGGCTTTGCTATGCTTGGTGAATAAACCAATCATCCAGGAGTGGATAAGTAGATGGTTACTTCTCCTGCAGGAATTCACATTTAAGATTATAGTACGGCCATGAAAAAGCCATGTGAGCACAAACCACCTCTAGAATCAAGTTAGGGGAACCATCTAAGGGAGTTAATGATGACTTTTCGGACACAGTTGTTTCAGATCATTGTACTTCCATCTTGGTATGCAAATATTGGAGAGAACTTTTCAATGGGTTAGTTGCTTAGAAAAAACAAACCAAACGAAAGATGGAAACTCATACTAAGAAGTCGAACATTCTAATTGATCAATGGGCTACTAGACAAGATGGGACCTAATCAAATCCTCTGGCAATGTGTTCTCGAGGAGGAAATACCGAGAGTATTAAAGGAAGCACATGATATTAAAGGAAGCACATGAAGGGACCATAGGAAGACATATGGGACCGGACACAATTGCGTACAAGATACTTCTCACAAGATTGTGGTGGCCTACCATGCACAATGACGCCAAGGAGTGGGTCATTGGATGTGACAAATGTTAGAAAGCTAGAAAACCACTGAAAAGAAATTTTGTACCCCTAAACCCCTTACATGCATAGGAACTGTTCAAAAGGTGGGGACTGGACTTTGTTGGACCCCTGAAGCTAAGAAAAGCTCGTAGATGTTGCTACATCATTGTAGCAACAGAGTACCTCACAAAGTGGGTAGAGGCATGGGCCCTACCAAATAACTCTGCACTCAGTACAGCGAGATTCATCTATGAAGAAATTATTACACGATACGGCATCCCAATCTAGTTGACAAGTGACCATGGAGGGCACTTTGTCAACCATGTCAGACTACTTATGACAGAATTTAAAATCTACCATTCCCTATTGAGCTCGTACTACTCGAGGGCGAATGGGCAGGTGGAATCAACAAATAAAATCTTAGTTTCAGTAATCTACAAATCTTGCAGTGTTGAAGGGGAGGATTGGGAAGAGAAGTTTCCATCAACATTATGGGCTTGCCATACTTCCTACAAAGCCACCACGGGACACACCCCATTCTAGTTAATGTATGGTCAGGAGGCCGTGGTGCCAGCAGAATTCATGGTACCAAGTTTACGGATAGCAATTGAGAACAAGTTGGGGGACATAGAGAGTCTCAGGGAGAGACTGTACAACCTGAATAAGATCAACAAATGGAGACTACAAGCACAATGGGCTACAGAAATTTCACAGCTTGGATGCAAGGTCCGACACGATAAGCATTTGAAACTAAACAAATTCCAACCTAGCCAACTAGTACTAAAATATAACGGGCGTAATGAGATCAAACTCGGTAAATTCAAAGTGAAGTGGGTTGGAGCATATAAGACCCGTGAAGCTGGTGATAACAGAGCGATCAAACTGTGGATGTTGGACGGTAAGGAAGCGGTCGACCCAGTAAATGGCTTGAAATAAAAAAATTACCATCAAAGGAATGAAGCTTGGGGAGATAATGACACCCAAACAAAAAATTCAAATAGAATATGTTCGAAATAAATAAATAAATAAAACTAAAAAAGAAAAAAACTTGTTTAAAATAGTTTGTAAGTCATATATCCCAAGAGTAAGGTTGCGCAATAATCATTAAGTCACAAGCGGAAGTAGAAACACGTCATACGAGCTTACAAGAAGAGACATCACTCTACAGTTTGTAGGGTAAACAAAAAAGGGGGGTTGCAAAAGACCATATGGCCCAAGAAAGAACGGTGAGAAAAGAGAAAACACAAACACCCGTACAATCCCTACAAACAATACAAGAAGGCGTCCTGTACGGCCCCGTAAGCACACTATACAGCCACACCCGAGAGCAAGGTCAAATATCCGTACAGTAGTATAGCTAAAGCAAGAGAGAATACAAAAATTCGTATGATAGTACAGTCAAAGCAAGATAATAGAAGAAACCAATGAGCGCACATTGGAATTCCACCGAAAATCATCGTACGACGACGGAAAATACGTGCATGGTATGGACCATACAGTATTATAAAACATACCTTGTGTTGTCTAGAAACCCATACAGAGATATGCACTCAAAGGATCTATATTTTTAGGACCTCCCTTCAATATCAAGTGGGTTGTATTGGTTGTATTGAGCTATCCATCACCATCTGGAGACTTCTTTCTACAAAAGATTGGATAGATAGAATTCTCTCTACACCAGTATCAACGCTATTCACTTGAATGCCATCCAGCTTTTGTTTACATCGGCACAACTTCTGGTGTGTGTAAGGGGCTAACTGAAAGAAAGGAGCTAGAAGGACATCACACAAGCGCTAACCAGGGCATGCCTTACTAACCATATGAGCAACTGTAAATAAAGGGCATCATAGTACGGACAACCACTTCCAAAACACTATGGGCATCTAAATTGGTATCGAAGGAGCTATTCATGAGGTGATGTACAAACTGCACATACCATACAGATCGTGAGAGCATAGTATAGGGACCATATTTTTCTATTACTCAATTGCTTTCCAAGGGTAGAATAAAAAGACGGCACCATAAAAGAACCGTATAGACTTGCGAGCAAGTATTTATTAAACACTCAATTTGTTGGAGCCATACAGACATAGCAATCAAAGAGTTTGCACCATTCCAAAATACAAGCACTGTATGGTATCCGAAGGAGTTATACGAAAGAGTCAAAGCTAAATGCCCTAGCCATTTCTTGCACAGAAAAAGACAAACGAGAAGACAATTATGGAGTTAGCCAGGGAGAGAGCCTAGAAGAAAAAGTTGCAAGAAGATTCAGCTACCAGTAAGAGGATGAATAGGAATGTGAAGACATTGCCCTCAGGTGTCCACGTTGCAGGAGGCACAAGCATGAGCAAAAAGAAGGGCAAATAGAAAGCACAGACCGCAGCTACAACAGTACATCTCACGCCTCAAAACATACCTTTTGAAGGCCTAAATGGGTTAGAATGTAGGAAATGGTGGCAAGATACTCCCGATAATCACCCGATAAAGAGTAGCATAAGAAAGGCACAAGTAGAATGGGCAATTCGAATGCCAGTCTTCTACATTCGAGATACGAGGGCTTTCTACGCACCATGATTGATACTTATGACATTTTTTCCCAAACCGGCTCATTTTCCTACCTAGGGCGAGACTTGGTAGTTTCCTTCAGAGAAGCAAACATCACTAGGGCATTTGGCATACCCAACTATAAACAAGGAGGAAGGAAGATTGATGGAAAACCGAAGAAATTAAGTCAAGAGGCAAAGACGTGCCTGATAGAGCTCGTGTGCGGTGAACTATCTCAGCTAGAAAAAGAAGCATTGATGGACACTTCTAAAGGAAAAGGACTAAAAAAGTCTAACATTCAAGAAGGAGAACGGCACTACCTGATGGACTTGGTTAAGAGTAGGCTCACAGGATCAAGTTGCACATCTGATATTTCCTTCCTGCAGGTAGCAATGATGAATGGGATCATGAACCGGAAGATGTACAATTGGGCAACAGTACTTGCTTGCATGTACGAGTTCATGACACTACAACACAAGACATTTTACATGCCCCATTACACCATTGGATTATTCCTTGATGCTACGACATAGATAATCCCCCTTGACAGGCTGGAGGTCAAGCCTGGCCCACTCCCCCATCATGCAGTAGAAGCATTTAGACACACCAGGCAGGTAAAAGGCCACGGTTGGGCAAAAGCAACCTAGGCAGAAGTTGAACATAGGCTTGGCACATGGGAATACAGATAGCGGTCAGCAAGAGATGCCATTCAACAATACCAATGGGACAGACGAAGAGGAAGAGAATATGGAGGATGACAAAGAGGTTGAAGTCATTACCACAACACCGCTGCTATTCCCACGGCCTACCCTCTCAACGGCATCTCATTTGGCTTCTATAGGTACACATATTCCTAGTTTTGGACACTTTGAACAGCCCATAGTTATGACTCTAGTTACCGTAGCAATGCAGCCAATCCCTACAAGGATCCTAGAGCTTGCAGTCGTTACAATACAGACAGAGCATCATCCATCGCCACCTATAGCTTTACCGGAAGAGGTGATGGAGATACCAACGTAAGAGGAGGTACCTAAGAGTTTGAGGGCACCACAAGTTCGATTGGATGTAGTTGGTTCAAATGTTGTGGTCACTATAGACACTGCATTATTGGCTACTAGTGAGGGTAGTAGGGTGAGTACAACACAGGACTTGAGTGAGTATCTGAGTCGAAGGTTTAGCATCAGACTAGTAGCCTCAACATCCAGTATTCTCTCGCCTATGAGAGAAGTATCTCAAGAGGTAGATCCTATAGCTTCATAGAAGGAGAGTCACCCCACTACTATAGTTGAGCTACCACCTCCACCTCTGACGTATAGCACTACTGAGAGGATTTTAGAGGCAGTTCAGACAGTGATGGGCACACAAGAGCAACCCACATCAAGCCCATCCATAGCCCTGGGGGAGGATGTCGAGGCATACTTGGCTCACATGGTGACTCGAGGTCGCCAAGTGGTGATTTTTGCACAGGCACGCACACTAGAGACAGTGGTACAGGAGTTGAAGCAGGTTTTATCCTTCATGCAAGTCAGTTGCCCAGCTGCCTTTACAGTATGCTTTGAGGCATGAGGGTGGCCTAACACAGAAACTCAAGAGATGAGGCAAGATTGGACTGCTAGAGAGCCCGTAGTAGAGAGCTGAGTGGAGAACCTGACATAGGAGATAGTATAGGTGTATTGGGATGCATACTATGCTCTACAGAAGAGTCAAGTAGATCAGGTAGTAGCGGAGAGGGCTCGGGAGGAGACAGCTACCCGATTAGTGGCAATAGAAGCCAGGTTTGCGACGCAACAGTCAGCTTGGGAGTCAAAGCAGGCAACACTCATGGCCGAGTTGAAGGTAGTTAAACAGGAAAGAGAATCAGAGAAGGCGACATTCTTATCTCAGCTTGAGGAAGCAAAGAAAGCAAACGGTCAGCTACAGATGGAGTCAAATGCAAAAGAGGTGGAGCTAAGGAATATAGCAAAGATGATGAAGAGAGCTTTCGAGATTCAAATGCAGGTTGAGGTGGATTTGAACACTCGGACCCAACAAGTGCATGAGTTACGGGCACAACTGAAGGCTAATACACCCACACTACCAGGGACGCACCCTTCTTCTTAGTCTTGTTTTGATGTACTTAGTTGTCTCTATTTAGTTGTCCAGAGATGACTTCTCTTTTTGGGGGTACGATGTTATTGGCAAAGTCTAACACAGTTGACGGATTAGTCAGTAGCCGAAAGGTTGCGTGACGGTTGAGTCACTCCTTCGAGATATATATGTATATCGTCCAATGGAACTATGGATCAGCATTATTGTACTCATGATTGTATACTCTGCTTATATATGAATAAAATAGTATCTTGTTTTGTGTCATATTATAGTCTCTTAATGCAATGACTATCCGTTTACCTTGTATGGTAAACAGTGATGGATAAAATTATAGTTTTATGTGTTCTACAATATATTTAATGACATCATGTGCAACAATTGAACATGTGTTTAATCAGAAATTATACTATTATTTCACACAAAATATATATGTTTATTATGGTATAAAATTGTGAAAAGAAATTTAAACATGTGTATATTGTTAAAGGAATGCAAAATGTTCTGTTTTATGAAATATCATGTATTTTACTTGAACTGGGAGAGAAAAGGAGAAAGCAGCTTTTGGGGAAAGCAATTTTGCTAGAAAAAGAAAAGAAATTGTAATATTTTTCTGGGTTTGATTGTATAACATTTTTTTTATACAAAAAGAAATGTTGCACAATCAAACCCTGAAAAAATATTATACTTTGAGATGGATTGTGGAAATCTAACAGCATTAAGAAAATAAATGATAGGACAGGGGAGCATGGAAAAATTTGGAGGACTGCATATGTTTTGGGTGTTAAAAATCTTAGGGCATATTGGCTCCTTTTTTCCACTCCTCCCCTTTGGCTAGGTGTAGGGACTTGGAGAAGCTGGTTTTATTGTTTGACATTCTCTTAAAGAAGGAAGAGCTGCAGTGGAACAGCAGCAAGAAACTCACCCTTTTGTGAGAGTTTTCTGTGGAGCTATCTTTCCTTTGTTTACTTCATATTCTGCACTCAAAATTTTAAGCTTTTGCCATGTCCAACTTTAGGGGTTGTATTTCGTATTTTATTTTTATAAAAGGTTACATGTGAGGATTGTTAACTAACAATCCCCATTGAGTTATTTTGCAAATTTTGCATTTTGTGCCAATACCATGCTGAATTTTACCCAACATTTTTATGGGATTCGAAAAAAGTGTTTTCCATGCCCCAAGCTTCAAAAAGTTATGCATGGAATATTTCAGGTTTTAAATTTGAATTTTGGAGGGTTTTGAGCTTACTCCATTGCTTTGTTGAATATTGTAAATCATGCATGTTGATGAAACTAGAACATGAAATTCTGCTTTCATGGATGCATTGTATTTTGTGGGTATCAAAATCTATTATAACCTTTTGGACCTATGTGGGTATCATGTTTTCCATATACCTTTATATGTATTTGACTATGTTATCCTTAGATGTGAGGCCTCTAAGCTGAAATGTAATAGACTCACACAAATCCAATTGTATGTTAGGAAGAGCGTATGCAATAAGAGCTTTTTAGTAAATATAAAAATGAATGGGGTTTACACATTTTAGACATCAACATAGGATAATATGACAATTTCATATGTCCAAGAGGATAAACGGAAAGGACTACAAACAATAGGCAAGACAATCTAACAATACCAAAATCATGGATATTGGAATTGACTTTAGTCCAATGTCAATATTATTGAGAACATCCATGGGCATGGGTGCATGCTCCTCAACTTCCACATGGTTGATTATCATGATGACACTTCGTTGCTAGTAACTATAACAATCCTATCTTCTGTAATGTCTCCATTTACATGGTTCACTCATAGTGCGGTTGGTGTTGGCTTTCAGGGTATTTCTAATGGATTTTGGTTAACTTGTCTAAAACTTTCTATTTTTCACAATGGCCGGTTTTAGCACTTACTGTAGTGTATCTCAGATTGAGTCAGTTTGGTGTTTGGGCACACTAATTTTAGTAGTTGCTATTCTTAGTGTCATGTTTTAGCAGTTGGGTCGACCTCTATTTCCACAGCAACGAAATGTCATTTTTTGATGTTGGGTGAAGTATAATTGTGTTAAAATGAAATATATTTTGAATTTTAGTTACCTCAGTTTCTTATTATGTTACCCGGGGATGCGTTTCCGGCAAAAAATGACCCCGTCCCAGAAACTCGGAAACTTCCGGAAACCTTTCCCTTGGCTTTGATTTCCACTCTCATGTGAACTCTAAAGTTAAATTATTTAACACAAACATTATATGTTAAGGTTCTATAATTTATATAAGCATGTGTTATCCAAGTTTTTTCATGAATATTTAAAATTTCCCTGTATATTTAAAATTTTCCCTACTTTTTATATAGCTGTTCCCACTGCCGTCCCCTACCGTCCCCTGCTCCAAGAAAAAAAAATCTGTCCTGGAAACCCATTTCCCCGTCCCCCCATCCTGGAAACCTGGGGTAACATAGCGACTTGTACCCTATGGCCTCATAACACATTTTTAAAAAGGTGTCATTTAGCATCCTAAGTAAGAGGAGAAGATTAATATTTTTTAAAGGAATAAGGCCTTCAATATTTGGGATGCCAAGAAGATGATTTATTTTGTCCCACATTGGTAAAATGAGTGACTGAGCTCTTATGAGAGCATTAAAAGATTTTCAAGAGCTCTCTTTCAGGTAGGCTACATGACATAAGAAATTTATGAAATATTGGAGAGTTCTTCTTCAAGGGTTTGTGAGGACAAAATCCCTCATGAATGACATTCTCTTCGCTATTGAAAGACCTAATTAGGAGGATCTCTGAGTATTCATTTCAAAGAAAAAATACTTTCATTTGAATGTGACTTCTCAATTTTATTGGGATTGATTTGAGATTCTAAAGTTGGGGTTTGACTTCAAGTTGCTGCTGAAACACTTACATCAGCTGGCCGACTATTGTAAGTCTGCAAATAAGTATCCATTGAGCTATACAAGTCTAAAGGAAGAGTCGTATATGCCCAGCAACTTCTCCAAAACTGCGATACAAGCTTGTGATCACTGAGAAATGGTGCTGAACAAGTCTACAAATGTATTGAGAATGACATACTGTCTAGAGCAGTACCATATGAATACCATACCAGCTGCTGGGTGTTGTACATCACCTACAGGGCATCATACAAGTATGGGACAGCATATTGGATGCTGTACAGGGTTGTAGCAGAGGTCTGAAATCATATACATTGATGTGGCTAAGGAATGAGGGTATGAATATTGCTGTTGGTGCATTAGAAGATAGTATTATGTATGTTACAGCGATCTGGTATGCAAAAGTCTAATAATATTATTATTCCTTGTGAAAACCGCATCTATTTTCTCATAAAGACTCCTAGCAATAGCAATGACAGACTAGAGGCTTTATCTATTTTGCATGAATGTATTTTTTTTCATATCATTAATTTTATAAGAAGATATCATGTTTCAGTTGGTGTAAAAGTTGCATTTGTTATTCTCGTCTGCATATTCACTGTTGGCAATATCATAGTAGCAATAGAGGGATCTTTGTTGGTTGAATATGTTTTTATTTCATAACTCCAAATACAAAAAACACTATCAGGCAGAACATTACAGTGAGGAATCCAGAAAACTCAGTAATCAGCTTGCAAGCAAACCGTTTTACAAAATTACAGTGAGTAGAAAGGGCACAGAAAGAGAAGTGGTTAGCAAGGGGACATCTTACAGCAGTATCAAGCAGGTGTATTATGCCATCCTAAAGGTTCCAGTAAGAAAGATACAGACAAGGGAAAATTACAAAAGTGTTTTTTTCTCAAGGGCATTTAATGGTGATCAGCAAAGGGGATTGCAGAAAGAAAAGGAAGTAGAAAACTAACTTTATATAATTGGATTACAATTGGAGTCCATGAAATTACCTAAGTTGGAGGAATTATGCTCATATCTGTCCAAAGAATACCAGTGAAATTGGACGCTTCAGAATTGGGCTTTGCAGCCCTCAATGCTTGCTTTGCTCCAGTACAAGCTTCTGGCACATTCATATGAAGCGGTTCAAGTTACAGCTGTTTCTTCTCATTAGTGAGATCACAGGAATAACAACCTTCAGCACCCTAAAATGATTTGTTAGCAATTTGCAGAAAGGAGCATAATATCTTACCTATGGATTTTGAGTTCACAAAATGGTTGATTGAGCAGAGGATTGAAAAGTTCAAGAAACAAATGACTGAAAATGAACTAATCTCGATGAGCTCACAGATTGCAAGGTCTCCCAGAAAGAGGAAGAACCTATAATGTCCCCTATTTCAGTTAGATTTGGAGGCCAGTCCTTAGCCCACACTTTGTGATCCCGGAGGGGCTAACCAAGACTATCAAAGGCGATTGGCCTAGGCATATCTAAGTTCATAATTTTTGGAGTTCATTTGCTACTGCATTCCAGTGTGCAAAGTATGCTTCACTAAGTGAATTATTATTTAATGTTTTAAGGTCACTTATAACATGAAGCAATCAGAAAACCAAGAAACATATTTGGCGTCACATCCTCATTTTATTAAAGAAAAAATATATAAGAGAACAAAGAATGGGAGTGTCATCAAGCTCTCCTAAGGTGATGGGATTATGAAAACACATTGTGATTAAAAGAGAATTAGTGAAACTTGGTGCATTATGAGAGGAAGAGGTAGACTCACGGAGGGAGTTAGTGTCATACGCACAAATGCGGGAAAGATATCAAATGGTGGCAGAAGAAAAAAGGAACAAGTTTCTGCAGCATTTGGAACTGCATTCTTACCCAATCAGGACTGCAGGGACGAAATCCCACATAGTCAACAGTCTTGACACCGCTGTAACATGGTATTGGGACTTCGGTGGAGTTTTGAAGCATGCTGGTTACCTATTAATGTCTACGCTGGAATCAAAAGAAGAAATGACGGAAGACAATGCAAACTAGCCGCATGTGGAGTGACAGGAAAAATTGCTTTAAGACGGGCTCAACCGTGTATTGGTTGATTATCGTGAGTCGTGTTTGGATTGATTTGAAGCTATGAGAACATCCCAATTAACGACTCCCATTAGTACATGCTTGTAGTTGTAGAGGAAGGAGTGTAATACTCGACGTGAAGTGGTTTGCAGTGATCACTCCATACAGTGAATGTCATGCAGGGACAAGACTATCATTCGCAGAGGTAGCACATATAAGGGAAACCTCAATCAGTTTCCTTGGGAGTTAACAGGTCAGCAACATCCTTGGTTTGGATTTGAGTTTGCATGGTGGTGACTATTGAACAATCGTGGATCGAATGAGACTTGTGTTCATCAGTGAGCAGAGCATCATACACAAGTCAGTGTAGTCTCTGTACCTAGTTGCTTACAAGATTCCTTTAAAAAAATGTGTATAGAATAAAATGGGAACTCAATTTATGTGTTGTTAAATATAATTTATCTTTTTATGGAAGGTTCAAACCTGCTGTTAGCCGACTGGATGGTTTCGGCCGTATTTTGTGTTCCGTAGCCGACGGTCCGGTGGTGTTCCTGTAGCCAACGGTCCGGCGATGTTTCTGTAGTCAACGGTCCGGCGGTGTTTCTGTAGCCGACGGTCCGGCGATGTTTCTCTATTCTGTAGCCGACGGTCCGGCGGTGTTTCGGTATTCCGTAGCCGACGGTCCGGCGGTAAATAGTTTGTAACGGATAGAATAATTGTGGCCGACGGACTCCTTCGGGAAGGTTCGGCAGTAGTATTTATATCCCGTCTGGGATCATTGTAATTGATCATTAATCTACTATTGCGAATATTATTCTGCTGTTCGTGTTCATTGTCTGTATGCGTTCATTTCCTTTACCTGTACAGTAAACATTTGGCGCCGTTGCCTTATGAATCTAGAAGGTGGGAGGAATGAAGATTAATGCCAAATCAGCTTAACAAGGATTGGAATAAGGTGAAGGGAAAAGATGGAATCCATATTGCGCAAGAGAATTTAATTTTGGCACAACAAGCCGAACGCTGACAAAGATTTCAGAAGATTGCCGACGGAAACCGAAGTGCAGAGGAATTGTTGGAGGAGACTCGGCAGCGGGTGGAATTGGTGGAAGAAGCACGGGAGGAGTTCTTGAATTTGTGTTCGCCGAGGGAAGAAAATTCAGACGGGAGAGCATCAACTCGCACGGCTCGCAGTGCCGACGGAGCACGAGCGTGGAGTGACCTCTTCGTCCAGGATAGACTTCCACGGGAAACAATTTCGGAGGATCCTCCGTCTTCACCAAGGGGTGCAGCTGTCGACACCTCCGGTGGGGGAGCGCAGACCGCCGGTGCGGGAGTTCAGACTGCCGTTGTGGGAGTGCAGACCGCCGGTGTGGGAGTGCAGACCACCGCTGTGGTAGTCCAGACTGTCGGTGTGGGAGTGCCGACCATTGTAGGAGTGCAGACCTCCAAAGTTATGGCGGGATCCAAAGAAAAATTACCAAAATTTGAAGGCGATGGTACAGCCGACCCCCTCCGACATTGTAAGACATGTGAGACGATCTGGCGGGCAAATGGAATCACAGATGCCGACGAATGGGCTAGGCAATTTCCGGCAACCCTACGGGGTGTCGCGATTGATTGGTTTTCGGATATGGATCCGCAGAAGCTGGATAAATGGGATAACATTAAAAAGGAGTTCTTGGCAGAATTTAAACTTTTGCGGGATGATAATGAAATTGTAGCGGAAATTTTCAATACCAAGCAAGGGAAGCACGAAACTGTCCGTGTCTATGCCAGGAGATTGAAAGACTTAATAAACAAAATGGAAAGCAAGCCAGCGGACGGATTGCAGAAAAGGTGGTTTGTGGACGGTCTACGCTCGAAATTGCGGAGAAAAATGAAAATTGTGCCACCGTCATCATATGCCGATGCTTATAACAGAGCACTAGACCTTGAAAGTGCGCAGAAGACAAAGAAGAAGAAAACCAGCTCCTCTGACTCTAATGACGACGAATCTGCTGGAGATGATAGCAGCGATGACGAAGGTAGTAACAAAAAGGTTCGTGCCTTACAGAAGGATATGGTTCGAATGATGAAGGAGTTTAAAAATATGCAAAAAGAGCCAAAAGGTAATGAATTATGGTGCACGGAATGTAACACCGACGGGCATACTAAAGGATCGTGTCCGAAGAACCAATTTTGTGACATCTGTCAGATCATGGGTCATTCGACAAAGGAGTGCCCCTTTAACATGAAGACAAGAGGATCTCCGCAGGTGTTTCTCACACACGAGGCTTCCCCGTCGGGTAGTAGCGGAAACACAAATACTGCCAGTGCTACATCCGGAGGATACAGGAATAATAACAGAGGGCAAAATAATAACAATAATAATGGGAGTCGAAGTCGAATTCAGTATGATGCAAACGGATGGCCGATCGTTCAATGTTGAGTATGTAATTTGTGGGGTCATTTTGCGCGGGATTGTACAGCGGCAAACACACCGAAATTATTATGCAGATGGTGTGGACCCGGCGATCACGAAGATTCCAAGTGTCCAAAGTCTGGAATAAACTTGATCACTGTCGGCACGGATGTAGAGGAGGTTCTGGCAATTACACGGAGGCAAGCAGAGGAGAAGAGGAAATTGGGGGAAGCACAAGCGGAAATTGCAAAGGCATCCTCGACGGGGACATCTCAGTTGAAGGACATCACCGGCACCTTGGCAAGGAACTTCGTAGAACAAAACATTGTACGACAGATCTTACAAACAGAGATACCGGTCAAGATAAATGACCTCCTTCTCACAATGCCCCAGTTACGGACGGCCATTTTGAATCATACACGGTTTCCGAAAGCAACGGAGGACACAGGAAGGGACAATAGGGAAGCAACAGCAACAGACCCAATGTTGCTGGCACTCACATCCGGATGGCATCCAGCAGTCGTCGAGATGGGGATTTTGGGAAATGTTTTGACAGAGACAATTGTTGATGGAGGGTCCGGTGTGAATGTGTTGCCGGAGGATACTTGGAAGAAGTTGGGAAAGCCGATGCTGTGGCCACCTGCCTTTCAGTTGCTCACGGCAGACCAACATGGAATCAAACCGTTGGGAATTCTAAAAGCGCAACCGGTAACAATTGGTACGCAACCATTTTTATTGGATTTTGTGGTTATTCCATTGAAAAGAAAAGGATATGATGCTATTCTGGGACGGGATTGGTTGGTGCAAGCAAAAGTAAAGCATGATTGGAAACGAAATACCCTATCAATGGAGCGCGGAGGCAAAAGATTCATAATTGACCTGCACACGCAAATGGTTGGCGAGGAGGCAGCATTGTCAGATTCTGACAGTGAAGGCGAGAGTGATGACGAAAGAAAGAGGAGAATGGAACCGGATGAAGGAGTATTGAGACTTGACGGAGGATCGAATGACGACGACCTGGACTCAGTTAATGGCCTTTACCACTGGCAGATAGAAGACTACGAACTCTTTCCGAGTTGCAATATGCTAAGGGTTGACGAAGATGAGAAAAAGGAGGAAAATGAATGTCCGCAGGAATGCAAGGAAGTGGAAGAAGGAAAAGCTGCTATGGCTGAAGCTGAGGGGAAGAACATACAGTTTGAACACAAAAAAACAAAAGATTCCACTGTCTGGTACATGGTGAATAGACCGCGCGGAAAGAAAAGGTCACACTGCAGCATAAAATTAGTGGAAGGGCACCGACAGCACGGAAATAATCCAGTTGTGCGACGACCGCAGGCACAGTGGGCAACGGGGGTGGCACAGAACAAACGTAAGGCGTACGACGATCAGAATGAAATCAAAGTGGAAAAGTTTAAGGGTAGATGGGTTGGACCATATCAGATTTGGAAGGTCGGCGACAATGGAGCGATCAGATTATCAACTTTGGACAGGCAGAAAGTACCTCCGGCAGTCAACAGATCCAAATTCAAAATATATGGTGCCAGGAAGACTCCGTCGCTGTCACAAGATGGCCAGCTGACTCCGTCGTCGTTACAGAATGGCGACACCTGGAGGCAAAATGGAGGTACCTCTGTTATTTGATTTCTTTTAGGAGGAAAAAAAAAAAAAAAATGAAAAAGTAAAAACAAAAAAAAAAAAAAAAAAAGAAACAAAGCCCGCGAGTAGGAGAAGAACAGGCCGCGGGGAGAACAAAAAGGCCGCAGGGAGAACATGAAGGCCGCGGGTGACGCAGGAATCCGCAGGGAGAACAGGAAGGCCGCGGGCGACGCCAGGAAGGCCGCAGGTGAGGACAGAAAGGCCGTGGAGTAGGACGCGGGCGCCAGTCAGAGGTTTAGTACTAAAAAAAAAACAAAAAAAACGTTGATAGAATCAAGTTGTTCAGAATGAGTGACGGATGATGCCAAAGGGAAGGGGATGCATCCGTGGTTGCCAGAAAGAGTGCAGAATCGGCAGATAATGACAGAAATGGTGTGATCCGTGCATTTCTGCGTGGGTTGCGAAGTGTTAATTTGGTCTTGGCGGCGAGGGGCGTTGCCCCTCAACCCCGACCTGTACTGCGACAGGGAGCGCACCCGGGGCGCTGCCCCTCGACCCTGCCGGGGGCGTTGCCCCCTGGACCCCCAGTCGTGGCGGATATCAGTCGTGGGAGTCTGACCAGTTGAGAAGAGTTGAAGTTGCTGCAGGCATGGACTTTCTGTGTACCAGAGGCAGTGGGAGCAAGTGTTGGCTGTGAGGCTGTCTTGGTGGATGCGTAGAGAGCTCGGGAGGAGCTGATCATCCAGTTGGAGGCAGTGCAGCGACACTTGGCTCAAGGTACTGAGGAATTGAAAACAGAGAAAGCAGCACAGGTGGCTATCAAGGTCAGCTTGAGGAGACAGTATTGTGTTAGCAGAGGCTACAGATGTAACGGGATGAATGTAGAAGTGATGTGACAGAAGCAAATTTCTCTTGTTGTAGTCACTCTGTTAATGTATTTTGTTTGTTAATTTGTCTCAGATATTTTGTCAGTCGTCAGGTGATGACTTTTCTTTTTGGGGCGGATGGTGTTAGCCGACTGGATGGTTCCGGCGGTATTTTGTATTCTGTAGCCGACGGTCCGGCGATGTTTCTGTAGCCGACAGTCCGGCAGTGTTCTTGTAGCCGACGGTCCGGCGATGTTTCTTCGACGGTCCGGCGATGTTTTTGTAGCCGACGGTCCGGCAATGTTTCTGTAGCCGACGGTCCGGCGGTGTTTCTGTATTCTATAGCCGACGGTCCGGCGGTGTTTCGGTATTCCGTAGCCGACGGTCCGGTGGTAAATAGTTTGTAACGGATAGAATAATTGTGGCCGACGGACTCCTTCGGGAAGGTTCAGCACTAGTATTTATATCCCATCTGGGATCATTGTAAATCATCATGAATCTACTATTGCGAATATTATTCTGCTGTTCGTGTTCATTGTCTGTATGCGTTCATTTCCTTTACCTGTACGGTAAACACCTGCAAGGCAACCCAGTGAAGGCACGAGTCTTGCAAGCTACCAACCAACAAAGACTACCACATAGATGATTTAGGAACCCGATACAGGCCCACTCATGCTTAAAACTTCTTCAGCTTAGAGGCAAGGACTGGGGGGCATCCACACCGTCAAAATCACTCGGGGCACAATCCTGGCCTCATCCCTTATGATGTGGGAACCTTGCACTCAGCAAGACTTGCCGGTAGACCAAGCGCTCATTGACCTTAAATGTATTTTATTGACATACTATTATACTATTGCTGGTTTTCCTTTTATTTATTTCTCTTTAATATCCTTACTGCAAATTGCTGTCACTAAGTCAAACATTGAACAAGACCAACTCTGCAAAATTGAAAACACGAACTTACTAAATTTCATGCAAGCAAATTGTTGTCAGTAATCCGAGTGGAACATAGAACTAATATTTAGCAACAAAGGCAGTGGGTTATTTCAGAGCTAAATGAGAAGGGAGCATATTTGTTTCACTTGCTACGAGGCTTGGATACTAATAGATCAACGCTGGGGTAAAGAAATAAGAGGAAGTAATAACTAGATTCATCTCGGTTTACTTGTCAATTCAGACATAAACTTGTCAAATGGGTGTAAGTTGTGAGAGAAGTGGTTATCAATGCATCCTATGAAAATAAATCTATTGTTAATCGAAACAAGAGCTCTCACTTCCTAGTGATAGACCTTGTTCTATTCTATTCAAGTGACAAGAACTATGAAGAAACTATAGCGAACTCTTAAACAACTTTAATACAGTTCACAAAATTAAATCTGAAACATGGAAAACAATTGAAATTAAATACCAACTACAAACACTACAATAGCTATCTTTAATATTTAACCAATCCGAACAATACAGAAATAATAAAACAGACTTTCACAAATAAAATATATATTCAATTCACTCGTCAAGCGTGGGCACTCTTGCTCCCGACAAAACATTGAAGAAAAATGCTTACAGAGTTTGTTTGAGTTACCAAATGTGCTCGTCTATATGTTGGAGACAAAGGGGGAACTGTCACGGCATAAAAGCAGAGGCAAATGCAGATGCGCCCGGAAGCCCACAAGGAGCATAAATTCTTCCTGCGGATGCCTGCAGATATGCATCCCTATGCATCAAAAGACATCCATAGGGAGATTTTATGCTTCTTGTGGACTATCAAGCACACTCGGGAACATCTATGAACACCCAGACATGCAGGCCCATTAAAAAGTTCAAAAAGCTTTATAGAGTGAAAATGCTTAATATAAGACATGCGGCAAAAAGCCTTTTTCATTATTTATTTTTACAGCTAGACCCTAATATAGCCCTAATAGACATCATTCATTGTTTTTGCATCTCATTTTGTTTGTTGTTTTCCTCTCTTCTCATTTGATCTCCATTTTGGCATTTTGAGGGGCAGGTGGTTATTTTCAATGAGGATTGTTTGTAGTGCCAAATAGCTTTTACAAAGGAGATCTAAGCATCTAAGGTAAGCATTTGATCCTATTCTTGAGTCTTTTAATGAATTATTTGAGATTTTGATGAAGTTTTTCAAGTTTGGGAAGAAATGTTTTAGGATATTTCCTAGATTGTCTTTTAAGAAATAAAGAACGAGTTTAGCTCTCCGTTTCAATGTTTTTCTATCTTTTTTTGCACTTTTATGCTTGAATTTTTTAGCTTTTTTCTTATTTCTTGTAATAGCAAGAAATCAGATTTTGCATTGTGCAAGAATGGATGACTGTGAAAGTTCAGTGGGAGGCAAACGAGCCACTAAATTCAAAATGATGTAGGATCTCCTTTATCAAGAAACACCACAAGAATATCACAGGTTGCAGGAGGTGGGTCATATATTTGGAAGTGTAATTATTGCAATAGTAAACCATTTAATTTCCTTTAGAGGCCCTTTTGGTAAAGGGATGGAAACGTGCAAATGCAAAGAGAAGAAGGGAATGACTCTTGCCCAAATGACAGGATTTATAAAAGAACAAAAAGAGGCTCATAGATTGGTCAAAAGATCACAACGAACTTCCTATGTTGGTCCATCTAGAAAGGACAAAAATGCAGTTATCCACTGAACTAGTTGTATCATCCAAACATACATTCTTTCATGTACTAAAAGTGGAAGAGGAAAAAGTAGAAATCAATGCCCTCAAAAGAGATTCATTAGAGATGACATTAAAAATGAAGGCAAAAGAGCTTGCTGATCAAGTGTCATTGGATGTTATCTTAATGCCAATGGCCTTTCTTTCAACTAAGTGAGATCACCGTATTGGAAAGAGATGGTGGCAGCCATCAATAGTGCACCCATTGGTTACACAAGTCATGGGTATGAAAGGTGTGTACCACCATATTGCAGAAAGAAAGGACTTCTATAAAGAGATCTCTTCAACCAATTTAGGATTCTTGGAAAATGTTAGGTGTTTCTATTGTTTCCACTAGATGGAAAGATACTAGAAATCTTATGAATTAGTGTTATTGCAATATCTCCTAAAGGGGCAATTTTTTTGAGGGCAGTTGATTGATAAGGAGAAGTTGAAGATGCACAATTCATTTCCAAGATTCTCATTCAAGCCATAGAGAAGGTGGGTAGTGAGAATGTGCTCCAAGTTATCATAGACAATGCAAAAAATTGTAGGTGTGTGTCATGCCCCCTTTTCTGGGTCAGACAATTTTGTTGTGTCATTAGCCCATTTTTCCTTGGTCTTGTGGGATAACCAAGTATTCTCTCAGATCAATTTAGTTTTTGGCCTAGATGATTTATGTTGTTGGCCAATCAGGGTTGATTCACTAGGGTTTTTAGACACTATATTTAGTAAGTTAGCAGGCTTAGCATTTCTAGCATTTCAGTGTTGAACTAGGAACATCTTGTCAGGACCTTTCTAACGAGCTATCAGACATGCATATCCAAATCCATGTGATCATAGATTTTAATGCCTGGAGATTTAATTGATTTATTAATAAAGTGAGAAAACTTAAGTTCATATTATTGTTGTCACTTTATTATGTATGAGCACTATATTTTCCTTAGTCGAAAAAGTGTTATTTTTATAAGGAAATAAAGAGACAGAAGAGAGAATGCGAAGGGTCACCATTTAATCTTAAAAGACGAGCAAAGGCTCATTTGCATCATACTTGGCTATGGTTTTGGATTTCATTTTCTCTCTTGGAGAGTTATTTGGGGAGCTTTCAACTTTCAGCCAATCTGAGGACAGAAACCCTTGAGTGTTTACCATATAGGGTAAGAAGTTTAACACATGTATAACATGACTTAATGCAGAACAAGTACTTTATTCATGTATGCACTTGCTGATTACAATCCGATTACAATGACTACAATGATCCATGATGATTCCAAAGTCCATCTCGGACGTGTACATATACCTTTCCGAAGGGGTGACTAAAGCATCACACGCCTGTTTGGATACTACTCTACCCATCAGCTACATTATACATTTACCGACAACATTGAGCTCGAAGGCAATGGACGGAAACTCATTGTCCTGCTAGAGATATCACATGGATACCTCACTTGTGCTTAAATCTTTCTTCTCATAGTACCAATCTGACTATATTTCTATGTTTAAGATTGGTTATTGCATTGTTTTGCTAAGGGATTGTAAAGTGGTATTATTTTTAGAATACATGTACTTTCAGCAGGATATTGATATCTGCTCAATGAATTGAACTTTGCATGCAAATCTGCTGTTAAATTTCTGTCTTGTGTTTTTGAGAAAATTGAGGAAGTTAAAGATATTATATTGGTATCAGAGAAGTGTATCCTGCCAGCCTACTGGGTTAACAAACTGCAGAGTTGTAGCTTTGAATTATCTTATTAGATTTAAGGAAACATTTTGATATTTGGTTATGAGGTCTCATATCAAGGTATACAGTATATACAGTCTTGAAGTTTTATCCAATTTGGAGAACTGGAAATTTTTTTTTTCTGGCTGTTAAAATTTTCCAGACTAATAGCAATTATTGGATAAGACAATTTAAATTTTGATTCTGATATGAATAATATTGGAGAGAAAAAATACTGAAACTTATCTGAGATATGAATCCAAGGACTGATATATCTGATATCAATGGCTACTTTAAATAATGGTCGTCTGAATAATGATCATAAAGTGCATGATATATCTCTTGTCTTTCAACAGTTGTGTATAAATGGTCTTCTGAATAATGTTTACAGAGCACACAATCTATTAATGACAATGAAATCAGAATTATATATCAATTTTTTCTCTCTCTCTATATATATAGAATCTGTGGTATGTAGATGGTTGTAAATAATACTGATTTTAAGCTATTTCTACAGTAGGTCTTGTAGTAAAAGAGTTATATCATAGTAAGAAATTAATAATTGAACTCTGGGTATCTCGATTGCAATACATATTTGCATATATAAGGTATATTTATCTATCTACTATAATTAACCATATCATAATAGGCAACATAGATGAGGCAATATATGCATCTATATCCCAATTGCATTAAAATCATTGCCTCACAAGATAAGGTAAGGCCTATGGTGGAATGGACTATGCTGCATCATACAAAGGCACTAGGTAAGGCCTACAGTTGAATGGGCCTGGACTTCATCATACAAAGGCACTAGATAAGGCCTATGGTGGAAAGGGCATAGGTTATAGCATACAAAGGCACTATTTTGCAAGAGATGATCCACATTGGTAGAGGAAGTTACAATGAGGGGAAATGGTGAGGCCCACTAGGTATGCCAACCCCATGAAGCTTGGGGCCATGGGGCCAAGAGATACAAAGTTCCAGCCTTGGGCCTAGGGTGGGCTAGGGCACCCTTTGTAATTCTTCCATCCACCTTTAGGAAAGAAAAATACTACACGTTATATATTTTTATAGATTGGAACTCTCTTCATAAAGTTATAAACATATAAGATAAGGTATATCATGTCAACGATATATTTATTCTATAAATTTATATTTGTGCCCTTCTTTCCTTTCCGATGTTTCACGCCCTAAATTAGGATTTATCTTGTTAAAAGGCATTTTAATTGGCAAAGTGCATTTCTATTTACCTTACAAATCATGTTTTAATGAAATTTGTGATTCTAAGGCAAAAATTAGGGCAATCCCAAAAGAGGACCATATAAGTGGTATCAAAGAGCTTCTTGCCAGCATGAGGAGCATTATGATAAATTGATTACTCTCAAAGATGAATATGGTCTTGGTTGGACATTTTTGGCTCTTGGGTGCCAAGTGGTGAAAATTACCCGAGGAGAAGAATTTCATATTCTTGCCTCCCCTAGGCTAATGAACTATGCATGTCTACACAAATTCATGCAAATGCTTTGTTTCTCAATCGCATGCCTCCTATTTAATCTAGAGCTCAAGAGTAAAAAGAAATATTAAATTGATGTAGGGAGAGGTGTAGGTAAAAGGATTAAGGTTACCATTTAAGTAGACCACCTTGATGGATGCCAAAGTTCTACCACCGAGACCAAAGGAGCCAAAGTTCCGCTCTTGAGCTTAGCTTGGACAAACTAAGAACTATTAAAATTATGTCTCTTAGTTAGATTGTTTCTATATTTGATGGTCACTTCTAGATATTGTAGATATTTTGAATAATAGATTCTTTCTAATATTTGTATGTTTCTTTTTAGAAACATCTTTCTTAAAAATTCTATCAGAATGCTTTGTTCTTTGTTAATAATCATTCTATTATTTTACAATTTACCAGTATAAGAGCCTTGTTAATATTTTTTTTAAAATTTAATAATTTCTCTATAAAATTATTTTTTCCTTCATGGCTCTTGGTCATAATTTTTTTCCAATGGGGTTGAGCATCAGCCCATCGACATCCTTCTTGATAATTTTTGTGACTTCTATGCACTTTGTTTTTCCCAACCACGACTATTGTGGTTTCTTCCTACATGATGTCATCCACTTTCTGCAATTGCACTAAGTGTTTCTATGCAGCCCACAACTCTCATTTTCATGGCCCCTCTCTACATTATGTTGTGTTTGAAACCCACAACAAACCATTTCTTTTCCTGCATTTTGTGGCTTATTAGTGATATTGTCAACCTTCCTAATCAAACTTTTGTGCATCTAGCGCATGCCATCTTTCATTCTTATGTTCATTTATGTTACTAATGAGTTAGTAGACCACCTTTTTGGTCATTTCCTACAACTTTCAATCTTTCATGGTTGTTTTTTTCTGATCTGATTTTGTTGCCTAGGGTTTCTCAATCCTTGAGTTTTTCTGTGAAGTCCGTAATTGAGTTTTTTTGTGGAGATTTTTCTCACCTTCCTTCAATTGTCTTAATTTTTATCAAAACCCTATTTTTTCTGCTCCTATTCAAATTTAGGTAACAAATTCCTTTTGGATTTTTTCAGAGCTTTTTTGGGTTATAGCATTTTTTGTGGGTATTCTGAAGTTTTCACATTGGGATCTATGTGCAGAATTCTTTTTTTTGGTCTCAAAATTAGTGCATATTTTTACCTTAGTTTTATTCAAAACGTGATTTTCACCTACTAAAAGTATTTTGCCTCAATATTTGCACGGTCTTTTGGTATGGAAAAATTGTTTTGTGCAAGCCTAATCATCTCGAGGAAAATCGCGCAGAAAGGATAAGTTTGAAGAGAAAAATGAGAAGTTATGCTCATTAACTTTTGCTCATTGAAGATCAGCTATTGCAAGTTCCTTTGGGTAAAACAAGTATTTTGATGCATCTCAAAGGTTTACACAAAACCTCTAACAAGAGTTGTGCATTCTTCTTGAAGAACATGCTTTTCACAATCATGATTTATGAACAAGTGTCCCGGCAGGATCATCTGAAGAAAATAAAGGACATTTAAGATCAGTTGGAAGCCATTGGATGCAAAATGGAAGAAGAAATGGTGGTGCTCACCCTGAAGAGTCTCTCGTCTTCCTATGAGCACTTAGTTAAAACTCTCAAAATTGCTTCAACTGATTCTGATATTTCATTATTTTGATCTTTGCATAATGCATCTACAACAAGATCATTAGAAACAATAGTTTGGCAGTGTTAATAGCTCATCTTCAAACACACAAGCTTTCTCAGCTAACTCTATTTATAAGGACATAGACAGCTATCAATTCTCTTAGTCTTCTCAGTAACATTCCTCCGCTTGGGCATCAAAAGGTTCGAACAAGAAAAATATTTAATGCAACTACTACCATAAGTTTGTTCGCATGAAGTTGGAGTGTCATAAATGCTTAGCTCCTCAAGCCAAGTAATCTAGTTCACACCTTAAAGAACATGTTGCTGAGCACACTTAGCAAGGTGAATCCTCCTTTTAAACGTTCCTGGCTAAAAGACTTGAAGATCATGTAAAAGCCTTTTCCTGGTACATTGATTCAGGTCTCTCCTACCACTCCACTCATCATCAAGATTGGTTCACAAATTTTCAGACATTCTAAGATTCAGTTATTTTTGGAGAAGGGAAAGAGTACATCATAGTCAAAAAGGTGATTTACAAATTCACTCTGGAGGAAGGAAACTGTTTTCCTTGATGCATACTATTTTCCAAGAATGGAACTCAACCTTCTCTTAATCAAAATATGAGACATTCCTCTCAACTAGACATGAGCTTTAGTTCAGATCAATATAGTATCATTGATTGGGAGACTCAATCTACTATTGCTCTAAGTCTTGAGGACCATATTCTATTCAAGCTTGTTGACTTTGGTGATTTTCAAGAGCTTACTATAATAGTCCATCACTCCTCTATTAGTACTCTCAAGCATCAACAGTATCGGCACTTAAATGTACATTATCTTTCTCAACTTGATGATGAAGATTTTGTCATTGCACTACCAAAGATTTAGACCCAAAGAACATGTCAGGCTAGGAAGCAATGTTGCACTCCATTTTCAAATGGCAACTACTAGAGAGCTTCTAAGGTATTACAACTTGTCCTTGTTGGTATTTGACCTATGGCTACTCTTTCTGTTACCGAGTCTAGGTTTTTCTTACTTTATGTTGATGATTTCAATCATAATATAGGTGCAAATCCTTTATAAAAATTAGAGGTGTTTGTTTTGTTTCAAAAGTTCAAAGAATTTATAGAATGAGTTTGGTCATCAGATTGTTGCTCTTAGAACTAACAATGAGGAAGGATTTAATTCCGCTATATTCTCCAAATTTAGTGAACACAGTGGCAGAAAGCACTAATTAACAACCTACACCCATCATAAAATTGGTGTCGATCAGCGAAGAAACTGCAAGATTACCGAAATGGCCCAATCTATGCTTGCACACAAGAGTGTTCCAAAGAAATTTTGGGTTCAAGTAATCCCCACTATTATTTATCTTCTCAACCGTTCTCCCACAATAGCTATAAAGAAGAGGCCTAATCAGGCCATAAGCCCAGAATTAGTCATCTCAAGGTTTTGGACTTCATTGCTTTTGTCTGGGTTCTTGATGTTAAATGCACCAAGTTAGATGTCAAGAGCTAGAAACTCATGCTGACTGGCTATTTTGATTATCAAAAAGCCTACCGACTGGTTCACATCCAGACTAATCACCTCACCTTCAATTGTGATGTGGTCATGGACAAGGAATGAGGGTCATTTCATCCCGCTCCTCGAGTTATGGATTCAAAGAATTAGTCTCTCAAGGCTCAAGACTTGGGTGTTTATCTTCCATTAGGTCCACCTAATGAGTGGGCTTCAGCTAAGAAGGCTCCAACTCCCTAATCCTACCTCTCCACTAGTTCCTTCTCCTACTGGCTTACAACTACACCACCTGATTTTCCACCAGATTTATTTAATCTTCTATTTAATAATGACGATGATCCCATTGCTTCTGATGTTTTCACTTCTACTCTTTGACCTAAATGTTGGGCTAAGAAAATTGGCTATCTTCATGATGATGAACTTTGTCAACAATAGAACAACTCGTAAGAAGAGAAAACCTTTATTTTCTGTAACTTTTTCTCATAGCAAGCATTTACAGTGTGTGTAAGCCTCAAACATACACAGATGCAAGAGATACCTGAGTAGGAAGAAGCTATGAAAACTAGGCATCATTAGTTTATTGAAAAATAACACTTGGGTTATGTCAGATCTTCCTTTTGGAAAGAAACCCACAAAATGCAAATGGGTCTACAAACTCAAATACAAGGCAGTTGGTACTTCAAATAAGTGCAAGGCTCGTCTCATTGCCAAAGGCTTCTTTCAAGATGGCGGGATTGATTATTAGGAAACCTTTTCTCCCATAGAAAAAATGAGCACCATTAGATTAGTCCTAGCCATGTTAGCTCAATATGATTGGAAGTTTCATAAAATGGATGTCAAAAGTGCCTTCCTAAATGGCGATTTACAGGAAGAGGTGTACACGACACAACCTCCTAGATTCAAGGTTATCGTTAACACCAAATACTCAAACTAGTGAAAGCACTCGATGACCTCAAACAGGCTCCTCGGGTATAGTACATGAAAATTGATAAGTATCTCACAATTAGGGATTCTAGAAGAGTCCTTGAATCTGTATGTCTAGACTACTGACAGTGACACCATCCTTCTAGTTATTTATGTTGATGATCTAATCATCACTAGCAATTTGACATCTTTGATTCAAGAAATCAAACTGAATTTAAGCCAACCTTTTGACATAAACGACCTTGGGCTTCTACACTGCTGCCTAAGTGTCGAGGTTTGGCACTAGTCACATGGAATCTTTAGATCTTGCTCTAAGTATGACTGAGCTCTCTTGACAAATTTAGAATGCAAGATTGCAAACTTGCATCTACACCTGTGGAGTTTGGTATAAAGTTTTCAGCCAAATCGGGTTCTCCTATTGAGAATGAATCCACATTTAGGCAATAGTGGACAATTTGATCTATCTCACTGCCACTAAACCTGAGCTCATCTTTGCAGTGAGTTACATATCTCACTTCCTAATAGCTCCTGCTTTAGATCATTAGGTTGTTGTGAAGCACATCCTACATTACTAGTATCCTCTATGGACGAACCAAAGATCCCTAACTTATTGGTTACATAGACTCGAATTGAAGAGGCTTTGTTGATGACAAAAAGTCCAGTTCCAAGCATGTCTTTAGTTTGGGCATCAGTGATACCACTCGGACTAATAAGAAGTAGCAAGCAATTATCTCTTTCCTCAATGGAAGTTGAGTATTGTGGACTAGTCAAAGTTGGTTGTAAGGCAATTTGGCTTCGAAGGATGCTTTCCAACATCCATAAGTGTTAGGCAGGCCCATTGTCCCTCATTCGTGACAATCAAGGGGCACTCAAACTTACCAAAATCCACTCTTCCTTAAGTGAACCAAGCATATTGACATTCATCATCACTTCATTTGACAGCTAGTTGAAGATGGATCTATGGATTTGCTATTTGTTCCTACAATGGACTAAAAATATTATATTCTCACCAAGTCCCTACTTCCAGAGAAGTATGTCAAATTGAAGGAGTATCTTGGTGTAGTTGATAGGTTGACCATTAAGGGAGGGTATTAAAATAATATCTCATGTGTTAGTTTGTTTCTATGTTTAATGGTCACTTCAAGATATTGTAAGTATTTTGTAGAATAGATTCTTTTTATTACTTTTATGTCTCTTTTTAGAAACATCTCTCTTGTAAATTCTCTCGACCATTCTTACCCCAAGAGATGTAGGTAAGTGGGTTGAGGTTGTCATCAAAGCAAGCCACCTTGATGGATGCCAAAATTCTGCCATTAAGGCCAAGAGAGTCAAAGTCTCACTCTTGGGCTTAGATTGGACAAGTTAAGAACCTCACCACAATGTAAAGGGATAAGTTGTAGACAAGAGGGTATTAAGATTTCCATCTAAATAGACCACCCTGGTGAATGCCAAAGTTCTACAACCAAGCTCAAGGGGGCCAAAGTTCCACTCTTGGGCTTAATATGGAATTGGCTTGGTCTAACCTATCACCACTCAATTTCTATGAACCAAATTAATTAAGAATGGCAATGGCATAGAATGTTATTATTATATGTAAATATATGTATGCACTTGTTTTTACATTGTAGTTGCAGGGTTCATAGACAAAAGCACAATAAAGAAGTAAATTTTGTAACACATTTCCCTAACCCTGGCTTATTGCAAATTGTAAATTGTAGGGTTGAATCAAGACAGTGGGGGTATATGCTCTATGTCTTTGTGTATTTACATGTATACTTTGTGTATGTTTTGTGCCTTCATGCATTTGTGTGTCTACTCTTTGGATGATCCATGTCTTCATGCATCAATGTGTATGCTTTGTGTATTCATATATTCATGTTTGTATTCCATATTTACAATTGTGGGCAGTTCTACTTTGGAATTATATTGGAGAACATAAAGGGAGGTAAGCTATTGTGCACATCAGGTCAATCCAAATTAATATGATAATAAGACCTTGCTCCTTCTCTCAAAGCGAAGAGAGAAAACTAGCTTAAGGTCGCAAACCTTGCAATTCATATATCTGAGTTATTGGATTCGAAATTCACAAGTTGAGATAAAATTGAAGTTGCATATAGAAGCCACTCACAATAAAGAGAAAAAATCACATCAAATGACCATTGCTTGAGGACAAGCAATTTTTGGGGTGGGTGGATAGTGGCATCCCTGTTTTGAAATAGATTCAATAATAAATAATCATTAAATTTTAATATAAATATATAAAGATCAAATATTTTAATACAATATAGTTATAATGTATTTACGAATAAGTAATAATAATAAATTAATAATATTTAAATTTTTCATAAATTTGAATATCTAATTTTTGAATAAACAACAATAAAATTCAATATAAAATAATTTCAGTACAAAGGATGATATAGCTATTAATATTCTTATTGATGAATAATATTGGCAAATATAAGACAAACAAAGGTTAATGGTACATATTATGAGACAATGATTATACTAAAACAAGACATGAAGAGACATGATGCCTATAACAAATAAAATAATTACTATGTATTGACCGAACTGGATTATGACCACAGGGATTAGTATTCAAGTGATGCCATTTGTTTAGGGAGTGATTATGGAAAGAAATAAGGCATGTCTTTGGCATCGTGGCATATCATCTCAAACTAAGGTATAAGAATGGCTTTCATGATCATCCCAAGGGCATCGACTTGGATTAGAAACAAAAAACATTTGGTAATCAATGTGTGACAACATTTTGGTATGCTGTAACTTCTATCAATCAATACTGATCTACAGATTATTGTATAAGAATGCTATTAGAAATATTGGGCCAATATATTTGGTCTTATATCTATACTGTAGTATTAAAATCAGGTATAATAGTAAAGTGAAAAATATATAAATACATATAGAAATATTTGTAATACATGAGATAATACAATAAAATATATATAATTCAGTATGCGAAAAAAGACAAGGCTCTAGAACAGGAGGAATATGGCAGGAAATTTGTATATGAATAAGGGAGGGATCAGAGAAAGAACATAAGGGAGGAATAAGGATCTGACTATATTATATAATCCCTGAAGAGATGTATAGGTGAGTGATAATAGATATTAAGAGCAAATATATTAGGAAATATAGATATGGTCTATATATATGTGTGTATGTTTGTGTACGTGTGTGTTATGATAATAATCAGAAATATATATTTCAATACATTCATATATATATATATGAAACAAGGAATTATTTTGTATGCATCAATTAAGAGACTAAGAGATATATATATATATATATATACATACATACATATATATATATATATATATATATATATATATATATATATATATATATATATACATATGTATATATATGTATACATATGTATATACATATATGTATATATATATATATATATATATATATATATATATATATGATTGTAAGAATTATCTAATATTTATAAATTTCCAAATTATATTCATCTATCGGTGAGAATGAAATCAGAATTAGATATCAATTTTTTATATATATATATATATATATATATATATAGAGAGAGAGAGAGAGAGAGTTTGTGGTATCTATAGATAATTGCAAATAATATTGATTTCATGATGTTTCCATGGTTTAAGATCTTACAGTAGAATAACCGTATCATAGTAATTATCAGACTGGGAATCTCAATTGCAATACATATTTGCAAGTATATGGTATATTTATTTGTTTACTATAATTAACCATATCAAAATGGGCAACATAGATGTGGCACTTTATGCTTCTATACCCCAATTGCATTAAGATCATTACCTCACAAGATAAGGTAAGGCCTGTGGTGGAATGGATTGTGCTACAACATACAAAGGTACTAGGTAAGGCCGGCGGTTGAGTGAGCATGGGCTACATCACACAAATGCACTAGAAAAGGCCTACAGTTGAGTGGGCATGGGCTACATCATACAAAGGCACTAGATAAGGCCTATCATGGAATAGGCATAGGTTACATCATACAAAGGGACTATTTTGCAAGGGATGATCCACATTGGTGAAGGAAGTTACAATGAGGGGGAACGGTGAGATCCACTAGGTATGCCAACCCCATGAAGCATAGGGCCAAGGGGAGTAGAGTTTCGGCCTTGGACCTAGGGATCAGCTAGGGCACCCTTTGTAATTCTTCCATCCACCTTTAAGAAAGAAAAATACTACACACTACATGTTGTTATAGATTGGAACTCTCTTTATCAAGTTATAAATGTATAAGATAAGTTATGTCATGTTAACAACATATTTAATCTAGGAATGTATATTTGTGCCTTTATTTCCTTTTTGAAGTTGTAAGACCTAAATCAGGATTTATTCTCAATTACTAGATTCATCATATACAGGTTGGATCCGGATTCAGATCAAATTGGGATCTGGATCTGGGCAGGATCCGCGGCCTGCATATCTTGACGGATTTTGGTTCAAATCCATATGGATCCAAGCCCAGAATAGGAGGTTATGCATATGAATCCTATTACCTACAACACCATAACAAATCCTAGGAGGCATACGATACCAAAGCTTGGGAAACTCTACGTACATCCCTCACAACACTTCCTGAGATCTTTTATTGCAACATCAAACTCCTTCAAAATGAGTGATTCATATGTTACAAGAGATTTCACGCAGACTCTTCATGTAATTAACACAAACAAAAATAGTTACATTAATCTGCCAGGAGTCTTAGCATCCACCAATATTATTAGCACCAAGGAAACTTGAACCTTTATGTTTGTCGCAAATGTTATTCTACATGTTGCTAAAGACAAAGTGCAAGTTCTGATATATTCATCTTCAACAAAACGTCACGAAGGAAAATCTTAACACTAATTATGATTCATCATTCACGTGCCCAAATCAGATTTTTTAGTACATACTACGCGTGCACGCGTGTGAATCATAATTGGGGAAAAAAATCCCGAATCCACAGATCTGATTCACGTGCCCAAATCGAATTCATTTCATGAATCAGCAACTAATGTAATGTCCCCTTCTCCGTGCTAGCCTTAAATGCGCCTAGCTGGTCTATCTTTCCATCTGGATAGGCTAACGGCATATATTTTAGGATGCCAGCCAGTCACAGGAGTTTGGGTTTCAATTGAGAAGATTTAAATGTGAAATCCTAAGGTTTTAGTCACTGTATTTTATTGGATTGAAATATAAAGTACTTTATTGTTTAAAGTCACTTTAGGACAAAATGACTTAAGTGACTAAAAGACGAAATAGTCTTTTATCTCACATTGTTAAGATGTTTGTATATCCCCACACTTCGAGGTTATTTAAGAAAGTTTTTTGCCTTGGGATTCACACTACGAATATATGCTATTATTCAAATCCTAATTAGGTTGTTTCAATGTGACTGGATTCCTCCTAAGGACGAAACCCCTTATGGAAGATTGGTGAGACTAGACATAAACCTAGTAACTCACGTTATATTTGCAAAACTAAAGTTCGATTTAGAGACATTGAATGTATAATGGAAAGTTGAAGATAGACAGAAGGGCAGATTGGCAAAACACACAAAATACCAGCAAATTGACCAAGGTTTGGATGTCAAACAGGGAAGCTCTCCATACTAATCAGAGGTAAATCACCATGTATGAGTAGCATCCTTTGATTCTCGGTTATACACTGTCAACGTCTATATTATTATAGCATAGAAGTAGAGTTCAGGTTACACCAATACTGGATGCCAGCCGGTTACTACTCACAAAGGGAACCACGTATGAATGTAATCCTATAGTATTATCGAGCCCCGAGGAATATCAAAACAGGAAACCAAGTAGAGTTGAGAGTTTGCAAGGCGTCGTTATTTTGATAGAAGGACAAATGTATGCTACACGGCAGTAAGGGAGACCCCTGCATATCCATTGATCAATCATACAGTATACACTAGCGTGCAACAAAAGTCAAGGCGTCGTTGTTTTGACAAGACGAATGTATGCTACACGGCAGTAAGGCAGACCCCTGCATATCCATTGATCAATCATACAGTATATACTGGCGTGCAACAGAAGTCTTGGAAGATTGCAGATGATACAATCCAGACCAGTCATAGAGATTGTCGACAACAGACTCACTACTCACAGTGTATGAGAGTGAACGTTGGAACTGGACAAAACACAGTCAGGCTCCCAACAAGGCATCTCATCATTGAAATCAGGTTTGTACCAAATATGCCAAGTCTGTACCTTTAATTACTGTATGTCAATTCCTTGTTATATGCAGTGATAGTCCTATTTTTGCATAGTGTTTAAAATCTGGGTCTACTGTCATGAAAATTAAATGTTATTGCTCTCAGTTGGTGACAAGATTTCACTGGTTAATATAATTAGTTCACAGCATTGTGTGGTTAAAAAATAGGCTGATAGTACTGTAGCAGTTTGCTTAATAGCCTTGCTTACTTGACAACTATTTGACAAAAATTCCTGTTAGTTTAAATTCACTATTTCTTATCAAATCCGGCAAAGAACATTTCAATGGTATCAGAGCTATAGGTCATGTCATCTTGTGTGATAAAGAAAATAAAATGACAGTAGGATATGAGGAAGAAAACTTATAATTTCAATCACCTCCAACCGGAACAAGTAGAGTCTTCAAAACAGATGACATTGAGAAGAGTTATTTAGTGGATGAGGAGTTAATTTTTGGAATAGGTGAACAGGTTGAATAGGCTAAACAAGTTGATCAGATTCAACAAGCAGAACAAGAAAACAACATTCAGATGGCACGTAATGAAGCTAAACCAGATCGAGAAGTAAGGGAAATATTGTGGGTTATTAGATGGGCAAAATAACATAGTTGATGCTCTTCAACAACTTGTAGCTAATATACAGCAATTAGCCCCTATTAATAGGAGAGCTCCAAGAGATCACAGTGGTGGTAGTAGTGTAGCGGGATCACCCCAAGCTGTTAGGGCTCCCACACGAAACACTAACAGGCCTTTAATGCCAATTTTTGATGTGGAAGAAGTAGTACCACCAATGGCACCAAACTTACTACCAAACAATGTTATGGCAATATACGATGAATGGGATTTGTTTCCTGATCTTATTAAACAAAATATGTCCTTTGTCCAATATCTAAATCAGAAAAGGGAGTCAAATAAACAGCAACAGGATAGGAGACCGAGAGCACCAAATAGAGACTTAAAGCATGCTATGAACAAACTATCACTCCCTACTTTTGATGGCAGCAGTAAGACATCTGCGAGAGCTTGGATTCACAAGCTAGACACGTACCTGACACTTAAACCTATTTCAGAGACAGAAGCCATTAGATTTGCAACAATGCACTTAGAGGGAGCGGCATATGATTGGTGGCACCATGGGTTGGTTACCTAGGATCATGGTCTCATTACTCACTTTGACAGGAAGGATATAGAGATCTATTACAAGGATTTGACACAGTTACAATAGGGTGGATCTCTAGATGATTTCATTGACGAGTTTTAGTGGATCTCGATGATGGTTCTGGACATGACAGAACAGCGTAAGGTAATGCCATTCACCAAGGGTTTATAGGATAGATATAGAGGTTTGGTTAAGGTACTTAAACTAAACACTCTGGATGATGCTATTAAGATCGCACACAATCTAGAGTCACCCTCTTCGATATTACAGTCCCCAAAGAAAACGTATAAGGGATCCACTTCATTTCAGAAGAATAAAAACCAGCATAAGGCTACACCTCCCAAGATGGACTTTGAGACACGAAATGAACTCAGGAGGAAGAAGCTAAGCTTCACTTGCAGAGAGTCATGGACACCGGATCATAGATGCCTTGGCAAAGGCAAGATACATTATGTAGAGGTGCTTTCAGAGGAGGATGAGCAGTAGGAGGGCAATGATGAGGAGGACAACAAGGATCAGCCACCTAGAGGGAGGAAGAAGTAAGGTACCCAGGGATAGCCTCCTATCATAGCATCACCTTCTAGCGATCCCACAGGACACCCCTTTCGTTTGAAAGGAACTGTTAGAAGACAACGTATTATATGTCTCTTGGATACAAGTGCCTCACATAACTTCATAAGCTCACGATGAGTTACCAAGAGGAGGTTACAAATTGACGACATACCTAAGTTTGAGGTTAGGGTGGCAGGAGGCGAGAGATTGAGATGGGCAGGGAAGGTGTCAGGACTTCTGATCCATTTTGATGATTTCTTTCTTGAGGCAGATTTTTATGTGGTGGATTTAGATGGACCAAATGCCATGTTGGGTAGATAGTGGTTACAGACCAGATATACGGTTGATCACAAGAAGATGCAGTTGAAGTTCTTACAAGATGGCCGACAAGTGATCCTCAAGACTATGCTAGAAGGGGAACCAAGGTTGATTTGAGACCATAGGATGGAGGCCATTATGAGGCATGATGACATGGACTAGGCAGCACACTATTTCAATGGAAAGCACACTATTTCATTTCCTCTAAGGCTACCTTAGGCTCAAGACAGCAGCTTCATATTGACATTCAGCCACCAGAGGGTTTTTGAGGACATACCTCCAGATATTCCCCCAGACAGAGGGTTTGAGCATATTATTAAGTTGGAGGAGGATGCCAAACCCATCATCGCGACACCTTATCATCATCCTAGGCATTATAAGGAGGAGATAGAAAAGACGATTAAGGAACTTCTCGATATAAGACACGTCAGACCTAGCTCTAGTCCCTTTGCTTCTTCAGTTGTGTTGGTGAAGAAGGATGGCACTCTACGAATGTGTATTGATTACTGTCCTCTCAACAAGAGGACCATCAAGAATACGTACCCAATCCCTCGCATCGATGAGCTAGTGAATGAGTTACATGGGGTGGTTTACTTCTCAAAGATAGATCCCAGATTTGGATACCATCAAATACGGGTTTGTGAGGAGAATGTGCATAAGACAACCTTCTGATGTCACTATGGTCACTACGAGTTCTTGGTGATACAATTTGGACTCATTAATGCACTAGCTACATTTTAATTCTACATGAACCACATCTTTAGGAAGTAGCTACGAAAGAGTGTATTAGTATTTCTTGACGACATATTGATTTTCAGCAGAACATGGGAGGAGCACTTACAGCATCTAGATGAGGTACTCAGTATCATGGAGGAATACTCGTTGCTTGCAAAAGAGTCCAAATGTGAGTTCGGATTGATCGAGATCCTCTACCTTGATCACGTGATTGGTGCAGATGTGGTGAAGGTACATCAAGAAAAGATTCAGGCAATCCTAGATTGGCCACCACCAAGGAATGTATCAGACTTGAGAGGCTTCATGGGGTCTTTGCACTTACTACAGGAGGTTCGCAAGAGGTTTCTCTCAGATAGTGGCTCCCAACACCAACCTTACACAGAAAGGGGCTTTTAGATGGACAATTGAGGCAGAGGAGACCTTTGATAGGCTCAAACAGATGATGAGCACATGCCCAGTCTTGGCACTACTGGATTTCTCTCGACCGTTTGTTCTTGAGTGTGATGCTTCAAGGAGTGGTATTGGCATAATGTGTTAAGTTTATAACTATGATATCATACTAGTCTGAGAGAGCACAAACCGCACCATAATCTTCTCCCTTTAAAACTAGTTAAGGCATTATATACTTAACAGTTCATGAAATGATAGGCGGCAATTCTTGATAAGATGTCAATGTTTAACATTATCTTAACTTAACAGATTTGTTAGTTAACATTTAGTTTATCTCGATTGCTCGCAAATTTCTAGAAGTATGGTATGGGCCAACCTAGAGAGGGTCATGTCCCTTTGAGGGACATGCCCTTTGGTCTTGGTATTAAAGGTAGGTATTATTGTAGTTTGAGTACACACAATAATTTCAAGTCTGCTCCCTCAAGCCATAATACCAGTTCGAATATATTGCAAATATAAATAACATTCATATCAGAGTTAAAGGTGATAACTCCTCCTTACTTCAAAATATTAAGATCATATTCAGCAATAAAAGGATATTATACAAGTCTGAGTTTTTAGTACAAAATTTGCAAAAACTTTACATGGTATCAGAGCTCTGGTAGTCGAGCCTAGGCTCTGTAAATTAAGTAATCAGACCTTATATATATCTAGCATCATTCTCCTATCTTCAATGGCATACACAATTAGACCCGAAGACAAGTTTGATGGGAAAGAACACTTTGATTCTTGGAAATTCAGAATCATGATGATTCTTGAAGAAAATGATGTAAAACAATTTGTTGAATCAGCATCTAGACAACCTACAATTGAACCTCATAAATCCTTCCAGATTAAAGGAAATAGAAAAGCCATTTAGATCATATTAAATGGAGTGAAAAATGATATCGTACCTATGCTAACAAAACATCAGACAACATTTTCTATGATGAATATACTACTAAATACATATGAAGTCAACAGTGCAACCAGAGTTCTAGCACTAAAAAGGCAACTAAATCACATAAAAATAATGAAAGGAGAATCAATGAATTCTTACTTCCTAAGAGTTGCCAACCTAAGAGATGAAGTTGCAAGTATAGGAACCATCATTAGTAACACAGAACTAACACTAATGGCTATGGACAGATTACCAGATTCATGGGAAACTTTCGCTCAAGGAGTAAGTGTCAAAGATAAACTTCCTTACTTAAATAGACTTAAGGGAGATTGTCTCTAGGAAGAATCTAGAAAACTAAAGAAAGGAGGAAAATTGAAAACAGAAGATGAAGAACTTCATGTTCTTAATACAAACTCCTATAAAGACAAGGGGTAATCAAAAGAATGACAAACCTAAGAAAGATCTGTCCAAAATAAAGTGCTTCAAATGTGAAAAGTTTGGACACTATAGATCTAATTACCCTGAGAATTCTAAACAACAAGTGAACTGTACAAATTTTACTAGGGAAGAAGATAACTATGATCTCAAGAATCATGTATTGTATTTGTTAGTATCAAATGAAGTCTCAAGTAGAGCATGGGTAATTGATAGTGGATCTTCTAGACATATAACAAGATACAAAGAAGCACTAGACTCTATATTAGAAATGGTTAATGGCAAAGTTACCATTGGTGATAATTCAACACATCCTATCGAAGGGATTGGAAATTGCACCTTGAAACTAAAATCAGGAAATTCTCTTTTTCTCAAAGGAGTACTCTACGTACCAAGAATAAAAAGAAATCTAATCTCGGCTACAACACTTGAAGATGATGGGCATAATGTTGCATTCATGGATAGTAAAGTAATAACCTGGGCAAAGAACTCCTCAATTAAGAAAGCAAAGTTGATTGGTTATAGAAAAGGGTATTTGTATGAATTGAATTCAGAACCTAGTTGACCTATTCAAGCTTTAATTCATGAAGCTGCAAACATAAATGAAATATGGCACAGAAGGTTAAGACATCTAAATTTCAAAACCTTATCAACTATGGGGAAGATGGTTACTAGTTTACCTAAACTAAATAAAGACCACTCAAGCATATGCAAAGGGTGCGCTCTGGGTAAGAACACCAAAAGTCCATTTCATGATAGCACTAGAAAAACCAACAATGTTTTGGAATTAATTCATTTAGATTTATGTGGACCTATGTCTGTTCCTTCTCTTGGAGGATTCTGGTACTATATTTTGTTCATAGATGACTTCTCTAGGAAAACATGGATTTACTTCTTAAAGTGCAAGGAATCAGAAGAAATCCTAAAGAGATTTAAAGAATTCAAAACATTAACTGAAAACTTATCAGGACATAAAATCAAAACTCTTAGAACTGGATAATGGAGGGGAATATAGCTCAGATTTGTTTAAAAAAATTTGTAAAGAAACAGGAATTAAGAGGGAATATATCGTTCCTTATAATCCAAAACAAAACGAGGTAGCAAAAAGAAAGAATAAAACAATTATAGAAGCTGCTAGAGCTATGAGTTTTAATCAAAATCTAGAATATTATCTTTGGGTAGAAGCCTCTTGTACTGCTGTCTATATTCAAAATAGAAGCCTTCACTCCTACCTTAGAGATAAAACTCCTGAAGAAGTCTTTAGTAAGGTTAACCCCAATGTAAGTCATCTTAGGATTTTTGGGTGCCCTGTATATATCCATGTTCCTAAAGAAAAAAGAACTAAGTTAGAACCCTCTGGGAAGAAAGGTATTTTTGTAGGGTATAGTGAAACATCTAAAGCATATAGGATTTTCATACCTAGACAAAAAAATATTGAACTTGGTAGGGATGTAATTTTTGAAGATTTAGCATTCAAAAGAGCCATAAGTTCTAAAGAACCCTCTCCTTTACCTAGTTCTAAAAGAAATATTGAGCCTAAGTCTCAGAGGGAGAACATGGAAGAAATTGAAGATGAAATTCAAAACCTAAATATTGGAGAAACTCAAAATTCAAAGAAAAGACCACTTTGGGCCATTAAAACAGTCGAGGAAGCATAGGACTTTGCTGGCACCTTCTGGAACAATCAGAGAAAGTAAAAGACCCAAAAGATTTTCTAGTTATTCAGCTAACATGAATGATTTGTCTAAATCAGAACCAACTAATACTTCAAATGTTATTAAACATATAGCTTGGAAAGAAGCTATGACAGAAGAATACCAATCTATTATGAAGAATGATGTTTGGGAAATTATTCCTAGACCTAAAGGAAAATCTGTTGTTTCTTCCAAGTGGATATATAAAATAAAGCATGTTGCTGACAATAGTATTGAAAACTATAAAGTCAGATTTGTAGCCAGAGGATTCTCTCAGAAAGAAGGGATTCACTATGAAGAAACTTTTACTCTTGTTGCCAGATGCACCTCTGTTGCTACATCAAAGGGATGCAAAGTACATCAATGGATGTAAAAACAGCATTCCTAAATGGAAAGATTATAGAAAAAGTATATTTGAAGCAACCTGAAGGTTTTGAAACTCATAATCCTAACATTTTTGTTTGCAAGCTCAAGCAGGCTCCAAGGGCTTGTATGAAAGAATTGATAAGTATCTCACCGGCTTAGGAATCTCAAAAAATGAAGCTGATCCAAATTTATATTATAAAAGAGATAAAGATGATATGGTAATTTTGATACTGTAGGTTGATGATTTGCTTATAACAGGTGATGATCATCTCATAGATCAATGCAAGAAAGATCTAATTAGAGAATTTGAGATGAAACACTTAGGACTCCATTACCTCCTAGGACTGGAAGTACGGTAGAATTCTAACAGCATTATACTTAATCAAGGGAAGTATACATCAGATATTTTGAAGAGATTTGGAATGTGGTTTTGCAAGTCTATGTCTTCTCCTATGGAGACTAATCTACATAAACTTAAAGAAGCAGCAGCAGAATCACCTTTCATAGATTCTACTCTCTACAGACAGATGATTGAGTCCCTTATGTACTTGGTAAATACAAGACCTGATATTTTCTATTCTGTTAATGTCGTAAGTCAATTTATGTGGGAGCCAAAGGAGATTCACCTACTTGCAGTAAAACATATTATGAGATACTTACAAGGCACTCTTAATCTTAGGCTCAAATATGAGAAAGTTGATTTAGATTTACATGGATTCACCGACTCAAAGTGGAGCGGAAGTGTTAAAGACATAAAAGGATATTATACAAGTCTGAGTTTTTAGTACAAAATTTGTAGAAACTTTACATGGTGCTCATGTAGGATAGGCACCTGATTGCTTATGAGAGCAGGAAGCTCAAGGATGGCGAGAGATTGTACTCCACTTATAATAAGGAGATGTTGGCTATTATGCATGCCCTAGCCAAATTCATACAGTACCTCATGGGGGCCAAATTCACAGTTAGGATGGATCACAATAGTTTCCACTACTTCCTAGAACAAAAGGATCTTAATGAGAGACAACAAAAGTAGGTCAGCAAGATTCAAGCATATGATTTTGACATTGAGTATGTCAAAAAAGTAAGAGCAATGTGACCACTTTTCAAGAGACCTTCAATAGCAGAATGCTGTGCTATATCTGAGATTTCAACAGATTGGAAATCTCAGTAGTTGGTTGAGTATTCTAAGAATACTCAAGCATGCTAGATTATGGATGGACAGCTTCAGAACAGCAGGTATAAGGTAATAGATGATGTGATTTTCTATAAGGACAATATTTACCTCGTACCAGGATCTAAACTCAAAGGTAAGATTATGGAAACTCTACATGATGCACCATCAATAGGACACCAAGGAGTCTTCAAAACTTATAGGCAGGTTAGGGAAAGATTCTCATGGAAGGGTCTCAAGGACGATGTCCTCCAGTATATCAGGGAAAGTCAGATTTGTCAACAGAACGAGTTAGAGCATGAGTTTCCAGCCAGGTTATTACAACCTCTCCCCATTCTGACACAGAAATGGGAGAGTATTTCCATGGATTTTATTATGGGGTTGCCTAGGGTGCAAGGCAGGGATTCTATTTTTGTGGTGGTGGATGGATTAACGAAGTTCGTTCACTTCTTCACCATAGCAGCAGATTGATCAGCTTCTCAGGTAGCTGAGTTATTCTTTCAACAGGTTTTTCGTTTACACGGTCTTCCTCGCACCTTTGTGAGTGACAAGGATAGCAAGTTCCTTAGCACTTTCTAGCAAGAATTGTTCAGATTGACCGATACGGAGTTGACACCCAGCACGAGTTATCAGCCCCAGACGGATGGACAGACTACGATAGTTAACAAATGGGTGGAAGGTTATCTCCAGAGCTATGTAGCAGGACAACAAAGAGCTTGGGTTAAGTTGTTGTATTTAGGAGAGTATTGTTATAACTTTTCCTACCACATGTCCATTTAGATGTCTCCATTTCGTGCTCTCTATGGCAGCGAGCCCCTGTCATTCACAGAACTATCTTTACAGGATAGTAGGGCACCTAAAGCAAGGGATTGGATACAGGGTCAATAAGATATCCTTAGATCTCTTTGGAAGAACATTCTTCAGGCCCAGAATCAGCAAAAGATGTACATTGATCGCCGTCAAACTAAGCAAATTTTTGAGTTGGGTGACGTGATTTATCTCCGTCTCCAACCATACAGGCAAAGTTCTTTGAAGAAGAGTGGGTTTCAAAAACTTCAGCCTAGATTTTTTCGGTCCATATCGCATTACTAGGAGGATTGGTGAGGTCACCTATGAGCTAGATTTACCTGAGGACAATAGAATTCATAATGTGTTCCACGCTTCGTGCCTCAAGAAAGCGATTGGCCAGCATACAGTACCCTCCATTGAGTTGCCTCCGCTCGATGAGGAAGGGAAGCTTGTATTAGTTCCAACAGAGGTTATAGAGGTCAAAGAGAGAAAGTTGTGTAAGAGGGCCATCAAGGAATATCTGATTCGCAGGAAGGATTTACCTTATGAGGATGCCACTTGGGAAAGCGAGTCAATCTTACAGCATCTGGCATTAAAATTTCCTGAGAGCAAGCAATCCCAGGAAGGGAGGACTGTAATGTCACTTTCTTCGTGCTCGCCTTAATGGTGCCTAGTTGGTCTTTCCATCCAAATAAGCTAACGGCATATGTTTTAGGATGCTAGCCAGTCACACGAGTTTGGATTTCAGTTGAGGCGATTTAAATGGGAAATCCTAAGGTTTCAATCACTTCATTTTATTAGATTGAAATATAAAGTACTTTATTATTGAAAGTCACTTTAGGTCAAAATGACTAAGTGACTAAAAGACGAAATAGTCTTTTATACCATATTGCTAAGATGTTTGTATCTCCCCACACTTCGAGGTTATTTAAGAAAGCTTTTTGCCTTGGGATTCACACCACGAACATATGCTATTATTCAAATCCTAATCAGGTTGCTTCAATGTGACTGGATTCCTCCTAAGGACGAAACCCGTTATGGAAGATTGGTGAGACTAGACATAAACCTAGTAACTCACGTTATATTTGCAGAACTAAAGTTTGATTTAGAGACATTGAAAGTATAATGGAAAGCTGGAGATAGACAGAAGGGCAGATTGGCAGAACACATAGAATACCAGCAGATTGACCAAGGTTTGGATGTCAAACAGCGAAGCTCTCCATACTAATCAGAGGTAAATCACCATGTATGAGTAGCATCCTTTGATTCTCGGTTATACCCTGTCAATGTCTATATTATTATAGCACAGGAGCAGAGTTCAGATTATGGCAGTACTGGATGCCAGCCGGTTACTACTCACAGAGGGAACCATGTATGAGTGTAATCCTACAGTATTATCAGGCCCCGAGGAATATCAGAACAAGCAAGCAAGTAGAGTCGGGAGTTTGCAGGTGCCATTGTTTTGACAGAAGGATGAATGTATGCTACGCAGCAGTAAGGGAGACCTCTGCATATCCATTGATCAGTCATACAGTATGCACTTGTGTGCGGCAGAAGTCTTGGAAGATTGTGGATGATACAGTCCAGACCAGTCATAGAGATTGTCAACAGCAAATTCACTACTCACAGTGTATGAGAGTGAACGTTGGAACTGCACACAGCACAGTCGGGCTCCCAGCAAGGCCTGTCATCATTGAAATCGGGTCTGTACCAAATATGCCCAGACTGTACCTTTAATTACTGTATGTCAATTCCTTGTTATATGCAGTGATAGTAGTATTTTTGCATAGTGTTTAAAATCTGGGTCCACTGTCATGAAAATTAAATGTTATTACTCTCACTTGGTGACAAGATTTCACTGGTTAATATAATTAGTTCACAGCATGGTGTGGTTAAACAATAGGGTGATAGTACTGTGGCAGTTTGCTTAATAGCCTTGCTTACTTGACAACTATTTGACAAAATTCCTGTTAGTTTAAATTCACTATTTCTTATCAAATCCGGCAGAGAACATTTCAACTAAGGATTTATCTTGTTAAAAGGCATTTTAATTGGTGAAGTGCATTTCTGATCACCTTACAAATCTCATTTTAATGGAATTTGTGATTCTACGGCAAAAATTAGGGCAGTCCCAAAAAGGAATATTACATGGAACATTACCCTTTCCCTGCTTTAACCCTTCTTCAAAAGATTAGTTGGATAAGAATTGGAGTACACTTAGGACTTAGAGTTTATTTCAATGTCATTTTGAGCTTCTTTTAAAATCATCTGATAGGACTTCTGCAATCTCGCAACACTTTGGGCATACAGGTGTGCACCGTTGCTTTTTTCACCCAAAAAAAGTTGTGCATCCATTTTGTGTCCGTCAATATCCTAGGCAAGAGCTTGTGGCTTAACAGTTATCTACTTTTGACTTTTTTTCTTAGTTACCGGATTCGTGCCCTAGAGGCCGGATCCAGATTCATGTCTGGATTCGTGTAGATCCGGTCAGGATCCTTGTTTTACACAGTGGATTTGTCCGGATTCGTGGGCCATGAATCCTAAGGAATCCACTGTGTAAAACAAGGATCCTGCCCGGATCTGCATGAATCCAGACACGGATCCTCAAGGATCCAGCGTGAATCCTCAAGGATCGACAGGTTCAAGTGAGTCTAAATTATTTAATATGACTTTTTTAAATATATTTTTTGGCTTTCTAGTGCTAAAATGACCTTTTTATGCATTAGATATACTAATAAATGAGAGAAATATATATATATATATATTACTGATCTTGCCCAAGCCCCAACTAGTAACAGATATATATATCAGATATATATATATATATATATATATATATATATATTCACGAATCCTAATCGGGAAAAAAAAAATCATGACTCCACGGATCCGATTCATGTGCCCGAATCGGATTCGTATCCCGAATCGGTAACTAAGCTTTTTTTTGAACGTTAGTTAGATTAGTTGAACTATAATTTATTATCAATATCGTTTTGAGCTTCTTAGAAAATTATCCAACAGCACTGTTATAGTTTTCATTCTTTGAACAAAGCTCTAATTCTATTTCAAAAAAATTAATCAAGGGTAGCTGTCCAAAGGAGTAATGCAGTTAAGATATTTGCTTGTCCACATAGGCCCAAATATAACTAGCATCCTCTTGTGCGGCAGTGAATTAAGAGATTCTAGGAACAAATCAAACCTCTAAGAATGAATCTCAAGTCTTGAGGAAGTAAAATCACGTTCAAGTGTGAGTCAATTTGCTCCTAAGTTGGTTAATCAAAAGACATGTCACCATTTTCTAACTTCAGATCAATTATTTTGTGTATACAATTATTATTACTGAAATTGTCAATGTTTTGGTGGGTGATGATCATTAGTAATAGCTGATTATATGGTTCGAAGATGCATTGAACTGAAGATCTGTAAAATAGAGACTTATAGAATCATACTGTTATCATTTGATCATTTTCTATACTAGCATCTAAAAAACAAAAAATTTAATTGTGTCATCTCAAGATTCTTGCATTTCAAAAACCAATATTCTTTGCTTATCAAATTCATTGATATCCTTTCCTATTTTAGCTACCAAGAAGTATAATAATCCCTTTGCAAGGGATTTGTTCATTGCATATTTTTTGGCAATATTATGTGAATACATGTACTGGGAAAATTCCATCAGGAGTTACTTTTGCTCAAAATGCCAAATTATATGAGTGTTAGAAGTGGTTATTTTTCCAGATTAATATCTCAAAGTTAAACTATGTTTAAATTCAAGTTCAGTGTGTTTCTCTTTCATAGCATGAAACATGCAGTAAGCCTTTGAACATGCTTATATTTAAATGATGTATATAACAATAGGATATACACTTATTCCATCCATGAAAATACACCTCAGGTTGATGAAGAGGAAAGAAGAGATACATAACCTGTTTAAGAATCTCTTTATTAGGAGGTTGCCTAACAATCTGATGAGTCCCCTTCTCTCCAGACAATAAGCCATAAGCAAAGCGCCATTCAAATTCTATAGTTGATTTGATGCCTACCCCAGCCCCAGAATATGTTTCCACGATTCTTGTTTTATAGCCTTGATTTTCAGCCCATTGCAAGTACATTCTCAACAGTGTGCCAACCCACTCCTGCGCTGAAAATCACAAATGTTCAGAATACAGCAAAAAGTATTGTTGAGGATCCACATAAGTTGATAATGACACAATATCAACAAAGGAAAAGCACTCTCTTCAATTAAAGTTACTATTGTTCTTTCTTAAATAAATGCATGTATCTCTTATCCTTTCAGATATGTAGTCCCAACCTTCCCATTTTTCAGAGATTCATCATAAATATTGTTAAGGGAAATTGCATCTGTACCATTGCCAAAATCTTAAGTAAAGTAATTTCAGAAAAATTTACTTAGGTCAATGATAAATGTTGTTCAAGTGTGTAGTCTTATCTGCTAAACTCTATTACATGTAGTTTCATTTTCTAAATAAGATCAATCTTTTATTTTATAAAATTAGGTCATATGTAGAATTCCCAGAAACCTAAGTCTCTAAGAGTTTTATTGTCTAGTAGATTGTAACAATCTTAATAACAAGTACTATTCAAAATTTGATATTAGTATAAATTCATGAGGGCATAAACAGCAATATATCTCCAATTTCTCTGGATTTATGAAATCTAGCAAAGGATAGTACAGTGAAAAGATTGATCATTCTTGCCTTGGCACTTCTATTTTAGAATGGTGGGTAAAATAATCAATATATTAATAATTCTAAATCCCTATTTCTCAAGGATAATGATATTTTTACCAGCAAGATAGCCACATCAAATATAAAGGGACCACCAAACAATTGGAGGTTGAACGTTTGCAACATCATTGATTCATCATTTCATAAAAGACAATAAAGAATTCTATTTCAAATTAAAGTGGGTGTGCTTAACACTTTACTTGTTCCTCAAAACCTTGTACAGATCAAAATAAAAAATAAGCCCTGCTGCCTAAGCCATACGCTGGACCGCTGTTGCCACAAGCTTACACAAAGCTCTCCTTCCTTGATGTCTTGCGCAACTATTCTTTAGTAATTTAATTCGTTATGTATAAGACATTGATTGCCATCACACTCTTAACTGGTAACCTTATTTTGTCATCTATAGTTCCCCTAGACTTTTGGCACATATGATAAATCAGACATACAGCAACACACCATTCCCAATTTTCAAGGGAGTCGTGCAATTCACTTTTACTTATATACATAGTCTATACCATCATAATCATTCAAATTTCATGATGATGTTTCATTTTTCAGCAATTTAAATCACTGCGCTGAAATAAATGTGCTTCATTTCTCCTAAATCAACATATCAATCATTTATCTAAATCATGTGTCAACGTGAAAACATATATCTGATATTCATGTCTTAAACATTCTTGTTGCATATTTCTTGCCTCTTGATTTGATCATCAAGGAAAATGCCTGCTCCAAATCTTGACAATCTTTCAACATAGATTCTGCTCTTATTGAACAATCTTTCCACTCAAATCATTAAACATGAGTTGTGTGACTTATGTGAAGCTTCAAAACTCATAAAAACACATCTGAGACTTTTGTAATGAACCCTCTACTGTGATTACTACCAAACTTTACTTGCATAAACCCATCAAATTAAATCAGTTTTCTGTGCCTTGTACTTTTTTCCCAAATGACCTGCTTGGTACAAGATTCAAGAATTGGCAGATTAACGGATTTATGGATGATTGATTTATTAATAGAGGAACAAATGTGTTCCTTATAAAGAATTACAAGGACGTTGTTTCTCTAAAAGAAACAACGTAGACTGAAGACGAAATTAGAAAAAAAACTGAAGACAGGATAGGGAACATTCCTATTTGGATTGAAGACAAAAGAGACAGCATAGGAAACATTCCTATCTAGACTGAAAGACGGACTACAGATAAGTAGTTGACCGTTATAGAAAGCATTTAACTAAGGAGATAATATCTTAATAAAGATATTAAAGATATTATCTTAATACCCTCCCTTTGTTTACCACATAGATTAATTAAGAAACAGACAATGAATACGAACATGAACAGCAAACAACAGAACTCTCATTATTATTCGCATATGCCCACCGTACATTATACTTCGATCATATGATATGATATGATAAGATGAATACAATGCTTTCCGAAGGGTTTATAAATACTTTCCGAAGAACTTTGCCGAAGGAGTCCGTCGGCCAGATACATTATGTCCGCTACAAACTATTTACCCGTCGGCTGCATAACAAGAACTTTTTCGAAGGGACCCGTCGGCTGATAAACAATTTCCTTTCCGAAGGGATCCGTCGGCTGATACACAATTTCCTTTCCGAAGGGACCCATCGGCTGATACACAATTTCTTTTCCGAAGGGACCCATCGGCTGATACACAATTTTCTTTCCGAAGGGACCCATCGGCCGATACACAATTTCTACCGACGACATCATCCCCCCCAAAAAGAAAAGTCGTCTCCTGACAACTATTACAAAATCTCTGAGACAAATCAACAACCAAAATACATTGACTGACTAACTGGTCTTCAACACTGTCACCTTAGCCAATCTGACATCTGACCCTGATAGCCACCTGTGCCGCTTTCTGCCTTCCAATTCCGAGTACACTGAACCAAGTGTCGCTGCACTGCCTCCAACTGGATGATCAGCTCCTCCCGAGCTCTCTACACATCCACCAAGACAGCCTCACGGCCAACACCTACTCTCAGTGCCTCTGGTACACAAACACTCCATGCCTGCAGCAACTCTAAATCTTCTCAACTGGTCAGACTCCCACGACTGATATCTGCAACGACTGGGGGTCCAGGGGGCAACGCCGGGTGCGGGGTCAAGGGGCAACGCCCCTCGCCGCCAAGACCAAATTAGCACTTCGCAACCCACACAGAAATGCACGGAACACACCATTTCTGTCATTATCTGCCGATTCTGCACTCTTTCTGGCAACCACGGATGCGTCCCCTTCCCTTTGGCATCATTTGTCACTCATTCTGAACAACTTGATTCTGTCGTCCATTTTTTTTTTTTTTTAGAAAACCTCCTGTCACCCTTCTGTGATGAAATCCGTACGGCTTCAATCTTGACACTGTCTACGGCGCCAAATGTTTACCACATAGATTAATTAAGAAACAGACAATGAATACGAACATGAACAACAAACAGCAGAACTCTCATTATTATTCGCATATGCCCACCGTACATTATACTTCCATCATATGATATGATATGATAAGATGAATACAATGTTTCTCGAAGGGGTTATAAATACTTTCCGAAGAACTTTCCTGAAGGAGTCTATCGGCCAGATACATTATGTCCGCTACAAACTATTTACCCGTCGGCTGATACACAATTTCCTTTCCAAAGGGACCCGTCGGCTGATACACAATTTCCTTTCCGAATGGACCCATCGGCTAATACACAATTTCTTTTCTGAAGGGACCCATCAACTGATACACAATTTCCTTTCCGAAGGGACCCATCGGCCGATACACAATTTCTACCAACGACACCCTTAATGGTCAACGTACAGATGTCAAAACATTCTGGGATAACTGAGACCCTCCCTGGATCTATAGAATGCTGAAACCAAGAAACTTTGCTAGAAGAGTGCTATGACTCAAAACATATTGCAATTACAAAACTTCGTTTTTGTGGAAAAACGGTAAAACCCAGAATCTTACACAATCTTGTGTATTACAGACAACATGAAATGATTTTTGAGGAGAAAATCAACAAACCCAGAAAAACAAAAATAGATTCAGTAGGCGAAAAATGCAGCTTCGCCTTGATCAGGAAGCTCAACAACTTGTGTTGTTGTTTCATGTAGCTCCTTCAGATATTTCCAGAATTTTGCAGTTGACTTGCTAGAAGGAATCTGTGGTAGCTAATCATCGATAACAGAGAGCTTGAGAAGCATAACAACCTCTCGATTGCAATCATCAAACTTGTCCTATTCTACTTGGTCGGAGGTCGGATGAGTCTTTGTGCCTCGAACAAGCTCATCCAGGCGATGATACTCGAAGACAGTCAACATGCGCTGCTTCCAAGTGTTATAATTGCGGCCATTGAATCGTTGACTGCCCTCCAACATCAGATTAGTCAAAGATGCGATTTCGAAGAATTCAGGTACAAACTTCAAGACTAAAATTCAACAGACATGGATTTCAAGGAAAATTCCTAGCTAACCCAGAAAAAATCGACAGGTACCCAGAAGAACTGATACAAAACCCAAAAAGAATCTGAAGTCGGATTTCAAATTCGTAGGCTCGAAAATTGAGGCACAGAAAACAAGGCACCCACAAAAATTTGATGAAGACCCATTTGAGATCTCAAAAAACCCACCAAGAATCTGCAATCAAAAAAATTTCTGACCCCAAATATTAGGGTTTCAAGCAGAAAATCTAGTCAGTGGCCATGGAGGTCAAAATGGCAAGAAATGGTGTTTTTAGTCCAAAAAACTGGTCAATTTTGATCAGAATACAGGCGTTAGGGCTTTAACAACAGAGAGAATGAAACTAAGACAGAGAACAAGGAGATTTTTCACCCTCAAAATGTTGTATTTGGCAAAATCCATGACCTTGGAAAAATGTCCATGGAAGCCACGATTTTTTACCAAACAATGAGCCCCCGCATATGCAACGTGAGCAAAAAAATTGTGCAATAGCTGAACACCAAACGTGAGCAGAGAAATCACGATTTTTCAACAAGAAATCGGATGCGATTTGCAGGTCACGAATTGGAGGAAATTGCAATTTGTAGCAGTAATACACCAAAAAATAAACACCAAACCCTGTTCTAGTCGAGTTTGGAGCCCGCAAGTTGCAGAAAGGATAACCTCTAGTGTTTCGATTTTCAGCAACAAAAAAAATGATAATGAACACAAATTCTTCAAAAAACGGAAAACCCTAGACGGGTTTTTGAGAAATTGCAGAAATAATTCCGAAAATTTTGAAGCAAATAATTTCAAAAAAGAAATTATAGAATTTTCAAAAAAACTTGAAGCATTAGCTTTGATACCATGTTACAAGATTCAAGAATTGGCAGATTAACGGATTTCCGGATGATTGATTTATTAATAGAGGAAAAAATGTGTTCCTTATAAAGAATTACAAGGATCAACGTAGACTGAAGATGAAATTAGAAAAGAAACTAAAGACAGGACAGGAAACATTCCTATCTGGACTGAAGACAAAAGAGACAAGATAGGAAATATTCCTATCTAGACTGAAAGACGGACTACAGACAAGTAGTTGGCCATTATAGAAAGTATTTAACTAAGGAGATAATATCTTAATAAAGATATTAAAGATATTATCTTAATACTGCTATGGGTTCAGCATCCCTTATCTTTATTTTATGTAACTTGTTTTGAAATGCTGCGATTTAGTTTCACAAATTTTCCCATACAATCTCTTCAAAACTTTCCAAATTCACTTTGCATTCTTTACCTATTGAATTTCAAGTACGATTTATTTGTGTGTTATTCTATTTAAACAATAAATTTTTCATTACACTTCAAATTTCTTTGCCGCCTATAAATTCTTCGTTTTGTACTTCTACCCCACACATTTTGGCAATCATATAAACATTCATTTTGCCCTCGTACTTTTAGTTTGAAAGCATGAGCTACATCAACTAATTTCTACGTTTCTATCATAATAGAACCATTCCACATGTTTATTATAAGCCTTGGAAAAAGAAGTAAAATGATTTGAGTCTTCATCATTTGGTTGGGCAACTTAGAGCTAACAACATGGTTGCCACGGTCTTAGAGCATTTTGATGTTGATCATCAAATGTTAGCCACCTTTGGTTGGAGTACTCTTATGACAGATGAGTACATACATTTATATTGTCATATCAAACATTGAAAATATACTACATTCATTCATCAAAACAAACACAAATAAAGGCCGAAAATTTGTATTTACAAGAATCTGCCACAAGAGGGTTCTTATAGTGGTATCTCCACATAGCCCAAGATAGCTACCTCCCACACCCTTTACAATTATATGGTTGCAGGTAACACAAAGAACGGGGTTTTAACAATGAATTGAGATAAAAATGGGCAATGATAAATGTCAGGGTTGATCCTACCAAGACCTCTATTTACCACTCAAAAGTCAAATCAGATGAATAAGACACAAGAGGAGTACACCCCATTTCAAATAGAATTTGAGAATAAATAATAAAAGATACAATTAACGAGTAAATAAACTGTAATATTATTATAATTTTTTATTATAATTAATCTAGAAATATATTAATTAATATAATGTAATAAATATATCAATGAATAATAATATATTTCTTATATTAATATAAGACTTATGAATCCTAAAGATCCATATGAAGAATAATAGGAAAATCTAGGAAGTTCATACACATATAGAGGAGGGATGATGAACCAAATATTGTTATTTTCCATCGCTCAGATGCATCCCGAAAGTATGTGCGATCATGAGGAAGATTAATAGATCATGAAAAAGTCATGCCATGTTAAAATTATTCTTTTGGAGAAATCATTTTACTTTGCGGTTAAGCCTGGGAATTAATAATCTATCCTTTGAACACAGCGAACTGTGAAGCAAGAGGACAGGAAAAATAGATACTCATCAAATGGGAATTGGAAAACGAGAGACTCATAATAAAGGAATCAATTAATAACTAATCTTGAATTCTAACAGAGAAATCATCGTCTCAAAGAAGCGATAGGGATATGTCTACACCTTTTGTCTTTAGACCATTGTGGCACATAGATATTAGAGGTAATAACCGGATATAAAGATCAAAGCATCTATTTACACTCGATGGCTTGACAATTGTGTTTCTTTGATACTAATATGTTTAGATTAAACATGAGAGTGATGAATAATAATTTATAAAAGGTTCAAGCATGACATAAAACATCGAAATGAAATAATAATTATGAAAGGCTCGAAGCATGTCATCGGGTGATATATAGTGATGAATTCTAAACACTAATCAGGCATTGATCCAACCAAGAGCTATTGGAAAGACCAACTAATCCAGATTAAGGGAATACTACTATCGTTTTTTTTAAGCATAGTAATAAATAGGTTATTACCAATATCAATTAATTAATTAGGGAAGGATGCAACACAATAAAGGTTAGTCATATCTTTCAATGATGAGTTTGTTCGGTTGTAATAGGTATATAAGGATAATGAAGACCACTATTTTAGGACAGACATTACTTCACTTTTAAGTCAATAAATTCCTAAAGAGATCTTCTTTTTTAGAGAGAACTGCCATTGGCATTTGGTGCAAGCATATTTTGGCTAATTAGAGAAAACATCTAAGGATTATAGGGACTAAGAAATATATATCAAATATAGAGTCCATCACTGATTGCAAGAAATAACCATAGACTTATCAAAATCAACATTATATATATATATATATATATGACACAGCAGCTCTATTGTTGCTAAAGTAACCTCTATATCAAACACGGCAAAACTTACATTTGAAAGAACAATATTAAACTCCCTTGCATTTACTAGAAATATAAGATCATAGTGTGAATAATGATTACACAAGTTAAAGGGTAATCATTTGAGGAATTTATTAATACAATAAGGAAGCACATGTAAGGAAAGTGGTATCAAAGCATAATCTTGTCATCTAGGATCTTGGCTCATACAAACTTAAACACACCAAAATAAAGAATGCTATGTCAGAACAACTAGCACAAGAATTGGGAAAGTCCATGGAATAGACTAATGAAAGGTTTGAAAGAACCAACCAATGATAGTCAAAGCCATAAAAAATATGAATATGGTAATTGTAATAAAAGACCCAATCGAAGCATACGGAGGGATATTCACTCTAATCATTCAGAAAATGAACCTTCAACCCAAAGTTTGATTCCTAGGGACACCATTCCTTCTTTCCTTTCAAGAGAAAAATCCATCATAGAGGATAAGGAACCAACCACAAATAGTGTGGAAGAACTGCCCAAATGTATGGAAGACTAGAACTGGCAATCTAGAGACTTGTTCCCTTTAAGGAATATTATGAAAACAAAACCATGGCTAAAAGAAATAGAAGGAGCAATCATGCAGACAAAGATCTTAAATCAAGGATCAATAAGATGACCCTATGATGTTTTGAAGGATCAAGGAAGGAAACCGCTCAATCATGGGTCCAAAAATTAGATACACATCTATTCATCAACCCCGTGACTGAAGAAAATGCTATTATGTTCACCATACTCCACTTAACTGGGTCATTCCACAATTGGTGGCTACTCTAGACCATAAAATATCTCTATATATAATGATTTTACTCAAAGACTAATGGGAAGGTTCAACTAGAGAGATCTGCATGGTACTTCCAAGAGTTAACCCATCTTAAACAAGCAAGAACTATACAGGAATTTGTGAATCAATTCCAAATCTATCTGTTATGGTCATAGATTTATGCCAAAGGAGACTCGTGTATATTGAGAGGCTTAAGGACTACATCAGAACTATAGTAAAACCGATAAAACCTCAAACTTTGGGAGAAGCAATACAAAAGGCCCAGAAGGTTGAAGTGAAATTCTTCAAAGGAAGGAGCTAAGAAAGTTCTAAGGCACGCCAGGGGTATGAAGGGTCAAGAAAATTTAATGAAGCCCTCAAGCAAAACAATGCAATAATAAAGAAAATCTTACGTTTCAGATGTAAAAAGGCATGGGCCTCAGGGCATAAGTGTGGAAAAAGAAGCGAATACCATAGAATAGAAGCGACATGTCTAGATGAAATTAAAGTCCCATAGGACTTCTAACTATTTAAGATTTTATTTATTTATTTATTTCGAAAAAACCCAAATTCGCCTACGGCAAATTGTGAATCTATAATGTTCTTTCTCTAAAATGAGAAATTTATCATAAATAATAATAAAATATAAATATAAATTAATTAATCAATTCATTAATATAATATAAATTAACTAAATTCAATGAAAAGTCCAAAGACATACAATGAAGAGTTAGGACTCCCTCAAAATAGGATATAATAGGAAGGAAAGTTCTTTTGAAAGGAGAGAGACAAAGGAAGGAAGAAAGGAATTAAAGAAGAATTAATGGAAGGAGAAAGGAAAGAAAAGAAAACAAGGAAGTAACTCTTTCAAAAGACAACAATGATGAAGGGTTGTGATTATGACAAGTTGTGACTATTCAAAAGGCTTGTGAATTTTCGAAAAGGTTGTAATTGTGAAGGGTTGTGACTCTTCAAAAGAGGGACAATTATGAAGGTTTGTGACTCTTTACAAAAGGAAGACATGATGAAGGGGTATAGTCAAATAGAAGGAGGGAGAGTAGAAGAGATCTAGACTAGATTCAATGTAGAAGTATAAGGAGAGATCTAAAATAAGAATGGAGATAAACATCAAGAAAGGAATTAAAGAAGAATTAATGGAATTAAAGAAGAATTAAAGAAGAATTAATGGAAGGAGAAAGGAATTAAAGAAGAATTAATGGAAGGAGAAAGGAAAGTAAAGAAAACAAGAAAGTAACTCTTTCAAAAGACAACAATGATGAAGGGTTGTGATTATGACAAGTTGTGACTATTCAAAAGGCTTGTGAATTTTCAAAAAGGTTGTAATTGTGAAGGGTTGTGACTCTTCAAAAGAGGGACAATTATGAAGGTTTGTGACTCTTTACAAAAGGAAGACATGATGAAGGGGTATAGTCAAACAGAAGGAGGGAGAGTAGAAGAGATCTAGACTAGATTCAATGTAGAAGTATAATGAAAGATTTAAAATAAGAATGGAGATAAACATAAAGATAAATTGATTAATGTCCAACAAAAGACCAATCAAGGTCCAAGGGACTACAACAATGTGGCAAAGTAAAAGCCAGCAACACATCCACCAAACAGTGACCAAGGAAAGGAACAAACCCAAACAAAGAAAAGAACCAAAACAAGGAACCGAGAAGAACAATTAAAATGCCTAACAAGAAATCTCGAATAGAAGGGAAAAAGTCCATAAGCAAAGGATGGGCCTCAGTGCAAAAAGAGACCCTAAGCTGTCACTGAGAACCTTTGGGGGATGGTGGGGAGAACGACCACAACCATAAAGAGGACGTGCAAGGACACACAACCCAAGGATTCCTAGAAGGGGAATCGAAGGTCGCTTAGTTCTATGAACTCGAGAAACCACAATATAGAAAGATGTGATGAGATGAACTTGATCCTACTGTGGTCCATTGTGGAAGTGTTGTTGGAAAGAGTGATCCTGGAGCCTCAAAGCCTTCTCAAGATAGAAGGAAAGGCACTCTTAAAGTAGGGGAGAGATTGAGACCCATTGAATAAACAATAGAACCTCCCTTTGTTCTCATAGTATATGGGGCAAAAAATTGAAAATGAGCTTCAGTCTCAACCACCCCATAATCACATAGCTGGCAGACCTCGTCCTCTCTTTGTAGGTCGTGATTAGAATGGATAAGAAGATTGTGTGAACCAACTCTGGAAGACCCAATGTAATAGTCTGCCTTGTTCTATTATTTTAATGTCTATTTCTTCCTGTAATTTTGTCAAACAATTGTCTTGCAACTAAATTTCTTATAGTTTTCAACTTGATGTTGATCAATGGTTTCTCAAGATTGTTTGTGTTTCATATGAGATGCAAATAGGAGGCAACATAGAACCATATGCAACTAATAACAATGACCATTCATTTATTTCGTGTTTCAAATTATCAAGAAATTACAACTACCATAACAATCATATCTTCTCATTAAACTCAACGCATTATATCAACTATAGAGTTCAATGATGATCCATACCCATTGCAGTTACAGCAGTGTTAATAGTTCTGAAATTGCTACAGTAACTCGTAGCTACAGTGATCCAGTCTGCGACAGTAACTTGTTGTTGCAGCACCGCGCTACAGTGATTTCGGACTGCTACAGTAACTCGCTGCTACAGTACTGCGCTACAGTGATTCGGGCTGCTACAGTAACTCGCTGATACAGTACCGTGCTACAGTGATTCAGACTGCTACACTAACTCGCTGCTACAGTACTGCGCTACAGGAACTTGCTGTTACCATGTTGAATCTCAAAACCATATCCTTCAATGGCGTCAAGATTTCCAGCTTGAAGGGATTTCGTCCTTCAAACTATTGAGATATAATCTCCAGAATATTACCCAGTTTCTTTGATATTTCCAAGCATGAATAAATGAGAGCTATCCTCTTTCTTTTAATCCCTTCCTCACTTGATCCACGCTTCCGTCTTGCCAATGTGGGATAATACATGAGTTTTTAATATTACTTCTTTTTTTCCTTTTACAAAGCCCATGTATGTACACAAAAGGGGAATCTTGATTTTTTATAAAGTGACTTTATGAAACATTATAATATTTAATTTAACTAGTCACTTTACCGTTGTAACTTCAAACATTAAAATAATATACCAAATAAACTCGGAATCCCACATATAATAGCTCATCGGAAAGAGCCCAACAAAACGCATCTCATCCTATCGCTGAAAATTGAAGGCACTACATCCCCCTATTGGCTTACTAAAAATAGTAAGTCTTTCCGAAAACCCAACAAACGAACTCTGTTTGGCCTGTAATTAAATTTGACTAGGCCAAATAACCTTAGGATCCCTTTTGAAGTCCTGGTTAGCCCTCGGGACCATACAAGAATGGGCTAATGACACATACATCCAGACTGGCTAAGTGGGGGACATTACAGTCCGCCCCTCTTGAAATTGCTTGTCCCCAAGCAATCTCAACTCAGGATGCTGAATAATCTGCTCTACCTCCCATGTCGCATCCTCAACTGGTAGGTTCCTCCACTTCACTAGGTACTCCCTAATAGTCCGCCTGCGAAGCACCCTCTCCCTGGAGTCAAGTATAGCCTCGGGAATCAAGATAAGCTTTCCCTCATCATCGAGAGGTGGCAATACTACTGAAGGCACCACATTATGCCCCAATGCCTTCTTAAGGCGTGACACATGGAACACGTTATGCACTTTACTGTCTGTAGGCAGCTCCAACTCATAAGCTACCTCGCCCACTCTCCTGATTACTTTGAATGGTCCATAGTAGCGTGGTTTCAATTTCTCTGCTCCACTCCTCTTGAGAGAGGACTGTCTATACGACTGTAACATGAGGTACACCATGTCTCCCACCTCAAAAGATCTCTCAACCCTGTGCTGATTAGCATATTGCTTCTGCTGATTTTGTGCCTTGTGCAAATTTTCCTTCAAGGATCGCATAATCTCTTGACACTCCTGCAAAATATCCTTGGCCTTCGGCACCCTACTATCCCCAAATAACAAATCCAAGAAATTAGGAGCATCATACCCGTATAGTGCCATGAAAAGGGACATTTGAATAGACATATGGAAAGAGGTATTATAGCAGTACTCCCCTAGATGTAGCCACTTCACCCAAGCCCTCTGCTGCCCTGCAATATAGTTTCGAAGATATCCCTCAACTCACTTGTTCACTATCTTTGTCTGCCCATCGGTTTGGGGGTGGTAACTGGTACTCGGAGTGAGCTCTATTCCACATAACCTGAACAACTCCTGCCAAAAGTGGCTCATAAATCTGCTGTCTCTGTCACTGACTACGCTTCGTGGTATCCCATGTAGTCTGAATACCTCTCAAAAAAAAGTTCTGTTGTTTGTACTGCTGAATACGTAGATGAAATTGCAAAGAAATGTGCAAATTTCGTCAATCTGTCTACCACTATAATAGTTTGCCTTGTTCTGTTATTTTAATGTCTATTTCTTCCTGTAATTTTGTCAAACAATTGTCTTGCAACTAAATTTCTTATAGTTTTCAGCTTGATGTCGATCAATGGTTTTTCAAGATTGTTTGTGTTTCATATGAGATGCACATAGGAGGCAACATAGAACCATATGCAACTAATAACAATGACCATTCATTTATTTCATGTTTCAGATTATCAAAAAATTACAACTACCATAACAATCATATCTTCTCATTAAACTCAACGCATTATATCAACTATAGAGTTCAATGATGGTCCATACCCATTGCGGTTATAGCAGTGTTAATAGTTCTGAAATTGCTACAGTAACTCGCAGCTACAGTGATCCGGACTGCGACAGTAACTTGCTACTACAGTACCGCGCTACAGTCATTTCGGGCTGCTACAATAACTCGCTACTACAGTACTGCGCTACAGTGATTTGGGCTGCTACAGTATCGCGCTACAGTGATTCAGACTGCTACAGTAACTCGCTGCTACAGTGATTCGGACTGCTATAGTAACTCGCTACTACAGTACCACGCTACAGGAACTTGTTGTTAGTGTGTTGAATCTCAAGACCATATCTTTCAATGGCATCAAGATTTCCAGCTTGAAGGGATTTCGTCCTTCAAACTATTGAGATATAATCTCTAGAATATTAACCAGTTTCTTTGATATTTCCAAGCATGAATAAATGAGAGCTATCCTCTTTCTTTTAATCGCTTCCTCACTTGATCCACGCTTCCGTCTTGCCAATGTGGGATAATACATGAGTTTTAATATTACTTCTTTTTTTTCTTTTACAAAGCCCATGTATGTACTCAAAAGGGGAATCTTGATTTTTTATAAAGTGACTTTATGAAACATTATAATATTTAATTTAAAGTCACTTTACCGTTGTAACTTCAAACATTAAAATAATATACCAAATAAACTCAGAATCCCACATATAATATGCTCATCGGAAAGAGCCCAACAAAACGCATCTCATCCTGTCACTGAAAATTGAAGGCACTGCATCCCCCTATTGGCTTACTAAAAATAGTAAGTCTTTCCGAAAACCCAACAAACGAACTCCATTTGGCCTGTAATTAAATTTGACTAGGCCAAATAACCTCAGGATCCCTTTTGAAGTCCTAGTTAGCCCTCGGGACCATTCAAGAATGGGCTAACGACACATACATCCAGACTGGCTAAGTGGGGGACATTACACCCAAAGGCAATACAGAGCTCATGAGACTAATTGTAGGAAAGATAGAAGTGAATAATGATCCTGTCCTGAATCTCCAAAAAATGCTCAGCATAGAAGGCCTTTCTTAGACTTAGCCTCTCTCGGGGGGTTTGACCCAAGTAGTGAGAACATATTGTCTATAGATATCCATCCTGATGTCTCTATTCAGCTCTTGAGGAGGAGGCAACAGATGGGCCTGGACATCCAAGGAGTACTATTTAAGGAGGCTGACGGTCAATGTCAATGCTAACCGACCTCAGAAGAGTCGAGGCTTGAGAAAACCAACAACGAGACCTCCCCATAGGTCCAACCACACAATGTCAACTGAGGAACACTATGCAAGTGTAATATCCACATCATTAAATAAAATAAATTAATAACTTTATATGGGGTCCTGATTGATTTTTGTATATCTCGGACCCATCATCCGTAAGTTTAGGTTTTTGTTATGTCATGTGTCGGCACATTGTTTCTTCCTCGAGAGTTTTCCTTTGACAGGGTACATATGTCCTTCGGATTAGTTGTTGTAGGTATGCGATTTGGATTATTTCTTGTATTTGCGAATTCCTATTAGAGTTCTTGAATTGTTTGCCATTTTGAAAGTGGAAGATCTTACCTACTTCGCTTTCTAGTAAAACTTTGCTCAAATCTGGCGAATCATAGCACAATCTTTGTCTGTGAGTATTAATTGAAAGTTATCTATATTCAATATTTGTTCACGCTTGGCATCTATTTGAGGGATTTGGTGTTCTAAATTCTAATATTATTTGCATATAAGGTTGTATTCTCTTTCCAATCTCCATGCAAGACCCCCAATTTTGTGCACCATATGAAATTTTCATCCACCGTACTCCTCCATCTACTGTACTACCTCCTTTGTACTCCTCCCTCCATCCACCATACTACCTCCTCCGTACTCCTCCCTCCATCCACCGTACTACCTCCCTCCACCCACCATACTACCTCCCTTTGTACTCCTCCATCCATCCACTGTACTACCTCCCTCTATACTCTTCCCTCCATCCACAGTACTACCTCCCACTGTACTCCTCCCTCCATCCATTATACTACCTCCCTCCATCCACCATACTACCTCCCTTGATACTGCTCCCTTCATCCACCATATTACCTCCCTCCTCCCTCCTGTTGCTTCCCAAAACCACAGATTGGAAATCCAAGATCTTGCTAATTTTCCAACAGGATTCCACAATCAGTTATTGCCAATGTATGAGATTCAACTTGATTGCCTTGCACTTTAGGATTCACTACACCTAAGTGCATAAACCTTCACTCCAAACCTGATCACCTGATTTGAAGCTTTTCTATAGAGAATTTAAGCTCTACGAGTTCTCCGGTTGGCAAGGTCCTCAAATTCAATCAAAATGAAATTGAATGCTGAGTGCTTAAAATGGTTGAATGCTTTGTAAAATGCTATCAATAATTGATTTGATGTTTGTAAGAAGGAAGATATAGATTTTATGACTTCAAATATAAATCCAATAATAATACTTCAATGATTCAAAAGACTAGTGCCTTTGCTTATTCGGGCAATAGAGTCAACTTCAATGAAGATTTTCGCATACAACTTTATAAAGTTCTATGCACTTAAACTATAAGCAATTTAATAATCAAGACGCAACGGATCAAGTATTTACATGCAATTTTAAATTAGTCCAGATTGCACTTTAAATCTTAAGGTAGGGAGACAAACTGGACATAGCTAAGGAAACAATTCAAAATTTCACTATATCTATGATGATAGAGTTTAAAATGCCATAAAGGACCGTGTCTACTTATTGGACATTTAAATTGTTTACAGATTTTAAAGATGACTGTAAAGGACGAATCAACTATAGTTTAAACCTCCATGCCTTTTAAATAAACAAAACAGAGCCTTTTATTTTTTATTAAAATAAAATATTGAATTCATATTGCAAAGCCATGCTTTAAGCTCCTTGTTCCTCCTTACAAATATCCTTCTTCGAATTGTTTATTTTAATGTGTCTTGTTACAATGTCTTTTCCAATGATAGACTTATTATTATTTATATATTCTCACATTTAAAGGTGTGACTTTTCAAAAATGAAAAGTCATATCGCATACATTTCATTGGTCTTTTTAATCTCACCCTTTAATTTTTTAAATAAGTTTCTATTAACTTTAGATGAACATAGATCTTGGAGGTCTTTGTGTAAATATTTCCTTTATTTTCCTTACCGTTCCACAAATCTCCGTATGTGACAATAATTCTTCTAAGCGCGTGTCTTGCTATTGCTTTAGGACTTCCATTGTTTCCATTGCAGTCGTCCTTGCTTCTGGCTTGTGGTCGTTTTATGAAGATCAGTAATCTAGTGCCTGTGAATGTGATGACAAACAGAGAACAAACTAATGCTTTGAATTTCATTATTTCAGATTTGCGGCTTCATGATGTTGTTGGAGTCAACGACAATTCTCACTCATCCTTAGCACAATTTTTTTTGTCAAGCTCCATAGACATCCTTCCTGGAGTCAAGCGCTCAGCCTCCATCTGCTCTATTTCACTTATCGGTGTCACATCATTGTTCTTATTACCTTCGTTAATATCGTAAGTGGATTCTGTGATGCAGACCATTTGTCTTGACACAAGAACGATGTAAAAAAACTGGCTAGAGGGGAATCACATTGTTTCTTTGCTCTGAATCTTCAAGACTTCTTCTCTATATATTTCTTTCTATTGCTGATCTTCAGCACCATCTCAAGACCATTGTCATTCAAACCTTTTCTTTTCAACCATTTTATATTTTTTCAGAGAATATCTGGAACGCAACACACAGTTCTTTAATTATCATCATGCTCAATTTTATCCTCTGAAGTAGAGGAATGGAGTTGGCTATATTTTCCATTAGTAATCATTTGCCAAGGCTGCAGATAATAAATGCTTATCACACCTTCCCCTTCATCGGAAATCTTGTGCTCTTCCACAGCAAACTTTCCTCTATAAAGAGTTACTTTGTGGCAATGCTCCAGGGGCCGATGAAGACATGGGCTGAGCTCTACAGATGAATTTCTTGAGTAACAGCATCACTGTTGTAAAAAGATTTGAACATTCCTATCTCCACTTTCTCAATTCTCAGCAATCTTGGAACCTACCCACGGAATCAAATGACAATTTTGCTGCATGATTCTTCCATATCTGTACCATGACATTCTTCAGATTATTGTTCATGGCAAAGATGTGTTTATAATAGTCTTTCTATTAGAGTTGTGTTTCTTCAGTTTCGATATTCAGAACATTGCAAATATCAAGTCTCAAACTTCACGACTTCCTATTGAATTGTCATTAATATTCCTAGCATTGTAAATATCAACAATCTTCCTTTCATCTTCCTCCAGAATAGTGTTTGAGTGTAAGTATTGAGTAGTATCAGGAAACAAATCCAAGTCAGCCACGAACATCTAGCAGTGGATATCTAAAACTTTTGCTTCCATATATTGGTTTGAATCTGAGGAAGATTTTCCCTTTATTACTGCACACCTAGCATATGCAAATCATTGAGATATGCAAATCTAACATTAGCTGTGAGATAAAAAGAGTAGAGAGTGTCCTCAAATGGAAGCCCAAATTTGCCAAAACTTTTGGGCTCCACCAGTTGCTCTTGTTGGGAACTTAAGCTCCTTGTCGGCATAATGAGATTCCAGCTATCTCCAGAGCAGCAGACTAAGCATCCATGCTCAACATGATGCAAGGTGAAATTGGGTGGCTCTAGGCTCCCCAAAAAGTAAACACTGATCCTTTCCTCTATCGAACACTCGAATTTGATCATGTAACACTTTGGATCTCTTAAACACCATTCTTATGAACAATACTTATTGCTTTATCAACATGGTCTTTTCTGAATGGATTATCCCTATGCATTTGATTTGTCATATCAGCATCTAGATCAGTTTTCTTTGCTTGATTTTTCTTTTGTACACAATCTACCTCATCTTCAAGATGCTTCTCATTACAAGCAACTTTCAACGATGGCTTACATTCATAGGATATTACTTCCTTTTCATCAAATGTTTGATCAGATGGGACACTTGGAAGGTTTTCAAAACCATACTCATCTTCACATGTTTGATACAACTCCTGCTGATTGGATGAGCTGAAAGATAACTCACTTCTGAATCCATATCATGAGTTTCTTTAACTTCCAAATCATTATTAGGCCTACTATCTTCATCATAATGCTGATAGACTTGATTGCATAAACAATCTTCTTCAAATAATGGGTTGAAGAATATGGAGAACTCAGACATATCTTCATGAGAACTTTCATCTGAAGCTTTCTCCTATTCATATGTCGCATGTTGTTCTATTTCATTTCCACTATTCAATTCCTGGGAATCATCATCTCTTTTATCCAGTACACCCCTTTAGAATGCACTAATCCATTATCTTGCTCACCATGGTGAATTGAGAAAAAATTTGGACCATTTCTTTCAACGTGTTTCTGATATTCCAGATCTAACAATGCTGAAATTTCTTCCACACTGCGAGAATCCTCTTTATCATATTTGCATTTGCTAACATCTATTGTCATACAAATATCATCATAATCAGATTCCTCCTCAGACTGTCCACAAATTTCTTCTCCATTCAAGTCTAAAACATCATGTGACTCATGTTATTTCAGTCTTGCATTCATTCTCCTCCACCACCAATTCATTATCCATAAGTTTGAGAAAGATAAGAAGCCAATGATCATATAAGAGACCTAGTTCTTACATTTTTTTGTGAAGATCAGAGGATGGAGGTCTGTATTCCAAAGGTATTTCTTGATAGACATATTACATCCTCATGAAGAATTGTACTACAGATTCTTCTAGTTTTTCTAAGTTCAAAAATGCATCCAAAGGAGATATATAACTTGGACTTTCATCCTATTCTTCTAATATTTGAAAGAAAAGCTTCAAATCCGGGTCATTTGGCGAGATTCCAAACTCATGAAATTTTCTTATGAATTCCATGCACGGAGGCATGATGTTTGAAGGTACTCCCTTAAACATATTCATCATCCTTATAAACAAATTTGTCATGGGTTCACCTTCATATCTTTCCAAATTGAAAAATGAATCTGAGTGTATGTGTGCTCCCTCCATGGTGTAACATAGATCCCCAACTTGTTCATAATACATATTCTGCATGGTACATGATCAAATTATTTCCTTCTGAGTCTTTTCCATTAGCAGAGCTATCAACTGAAATTTTATCACATAGAGTCGCCACCTCTTTCAAGGAAAATGTTGTTCTACTGAGTTCTCACTTTTATACGCTTCCAATCAAACTGCTTTTTGATTTTGGTCTACGAAATCTAAAATTCTGGGTAACTCAACAATATATATTGTGAGCAACTCTCCCTAGTAGAGTCACCAATCTGTTGGTTCCCAAAACCAAAGATTGGAAATCCAAGAGCTTGCCAATTCTCCTATAGGATTCCACAATCAGTTCTGGCCAACAAACGAAAATCACATTGATTCCCCTGCACTTTAGGCTTTGGTACTCCTAGGTGCGTAAACCTCCACTCCAAACCTGATCACGTGATCTGAAGCTTTTCTATAGCGAATTTAAGCTTTGCGAGTTCTCCGGTTGGCAAGGTCCTCAAACTCAGTCAAAATAAAATTGAATGCTGAGTGCTTAAAATGGTTGAATGCTTTGTAAAATGTTATCAATAATTGATTTGATGTTTGTAAGAAGGAAGATATAGATTTTATGACATCAAATATAAATCCAATAATAATACTTCAATGATTCAAAAGACCAGTGCCTTTTCTTATTCAAGTAACAGAGTCAACTTCAATGAAGATTCACGTACAACTTTATAAAGTTCTATGCACTTAAACTATAAGCAATTTAATAATCAAGACACAAGGGATCAAATATATATCTACGCAATTTTAAACTACTCCATATTGCACTTTAACTCCTAAGGTAGGGAGACAAACTGGACATAGATATAGAAACAATTCAATATTTCACTATATTATGATGATCGTGTTTAAAATGCCATAAAGGACCGTGTCCGCTTATCTGACATTTAAATTGTTTACAAATTTTAATAATAATTATAAAGGACGAATCAATTGCAGTTTAAATCTCCATGCCTTTTAAATAAACAAAATAGGGTCTTTTATTTTTTATTAAAATAAAATATTTGAATTCATATTACAAAACCATGCTTTAAGCTTCTAATTCCTCCTTACAAGTATTCTTCTTCTAATTACTTTTTTGAATGTGTCTTGTTACAATGTCTTTTGAATGATAGACTTATTATTATTTATATATTCTCACATTCAAAGGTGTGACTTTTCAAAGAGGAAAAGTCATATCGCATACCATTTCATTAGTCTTTTTAATCGCACCCTTTTATTTTTTGAATTAGTTTCTATTAACTTTAGATTAACATAGATCTTGGAGGTCTTTGCGTAAATATTTTATGTATTTTGTTCACTGTTCCACACATCTCCACATGTGACAATAATTCTTCTGGGCATGCCTCTTGCTATTGCTTCCAGACTTCCATTGTTTTCATTGGAGTCGTCCTTGCTTCTGGCCTATGGTCATTTTCTGAAGATCAGTAATCCAATGCCCATGAATGTGATGATAAACAGAGAAAAAACTCATGCTTCGAATTTCATTATTTTGGATTTGCAGCTTCATGATGCTGTTCGAATCAACAATTCTCACTCATCCTTAGCACATTTTTTTTTTGTCAAGCTCCATAGACATCCTTCCTAGAATCAGGCGCTCAGCCTCCATCTACTCTATTTCACTTGTCAGTGACATATCATTATTCTTATTACCTTCGCTAATATTGTATGTGGATTTTGTGATATAGATCAATTGTCTCAACACAAGGACGAAGTAAAAAAATTGGCTGTAGGAGATTCACGTTGTTTCTGTGCTCTGAATCATTGAGACTTATCCTCTATATATTACTTTCTATTGCTGATCTTCAACACTATCTCAACACCATTGTCATTCAAACCTTTTCTTTTCAACCATTTTATATCTTTTCATGGAATATCTAGAACGCAACACACAGTTCTTTAATGATCATCATGCTTGATAAAATCCTCTAAAGCACAGGAAAGGAGTGGGCTATATCTTCCATTAGTAATCATTTGCCAAGGCTTCAAATAATAAATGCCTATCACACCTTCCCCTTCATCAGAAATCTTGTGCTCTTCCACGGCAAACTTTCCTACATAAATAGTTACCTTGTGGCAATGCTCCAGGGGGCGATGAAGACATGGGATGAGCTTTACGGGTGAAGTTTTTGACTATCAGCATCACCTTGTAAAAAGATTTGAACATTCCTATCTCCTCTCTCAATTCTCAGCAATTCTGGAACTACCCACAGAATCAAATGACAATTTTGTTGCATGTTTATTCCATATTTGTACCATGGTATTCTTCAGATTATTGTTCAAGGCAAAGATATGTGTTTATCATATTCTTTGTATTATTGTTGTGTTTCTTCAGTTTCAATTTTCAGAACACTGCAAATGTCAACAGTCTCAAACTTCAAGACTTCCTTTTGAATTGTCATTAATATTCCTAGCATTATGAATAACAACAATCTTCCTTTCATCTTCCTCCTAAATACTGTTTGAGTGTAAGTATAGGGTTATATCAGGAAACAAATCCAAGTCAGCCACAAACATCTAACAGTGGATATCTAAAACTTTTGCTTCCATAAATTGGTTCGAATCTCAGGAAGATTTTCCCTTTATCACTGCACACCTAGCATATGCATATCATTGAGATATGCAAATATAGCAGTAATTGTAAGATAAAAAGATTAGAGCGTCCTCAAATGGAAGCCCAAATTTGCCACCACCATACTACCTCCCTCCGTTCCCCTCCATCCATCCATCGTACACAAACACATCATCATTTTGGTACACCAACCTCCCACTTGGACGGGAACATTACAGTGGTGTCAGAGCCAGTGATTCTGCCATCCTTTGGAAGTGAATGCAAGTTTATACCCGAAGAAGAAGGCGAGATAACCTTGTTGGTAGAATGTCATATCCCCAAGATCCTACAACAAAACTCATGAATCTTCAAAGAGAACTCAGCAAAAACCAAATGCAAATCAACAAAACCCAAAGCCTTACATTACAAAAATTGGCCGAGGTAAAGACAACAAGAGAACAAGATGGGCATAGTGACGACTCTATTACAAGAAGGACAAACTCTCAACGCTCTCGCTCTCGACCTTTGATACCCGTCTTCCTTCCAAGGACAGAAGCACCACATAAATAAAGAGAGCCCACTTTTCAGGAAATGCAAGAACAACTTTGAGAAGATTGGATGAATGCAAATATGGAAGGTGATATATCCTACAAAGACTCTGTTGATCTAAGAATGAGATATTTAAGCAGGGAAATCGTGGTTATTTTAATGATGATCTCAAGAGAAGTATCTAAAAAGTAAACTTATCACCATATGATGGATCTGGAGCCATCACTACATAGGCATGGGCAAACACCTATTTTCAGCTCAACTTGATGCCCGAAGAGGAAGCACTCAAGTTTGCAATGCTCCATCTAGAAGGAGTGGCGCAAGAGTGGTGGCACCATGGATTGGTCACTCTCAGCCACAACCAACCTCTTATGTCGAGTTCACTGAGAGACTCATCGATCGTTTCGATGGTAAGGATCTTGAGCTAAACTTCAAAGATCTATCTCAGCTAAGGCAAATAGGTACAGTAAACAATTACATGACAAAGTTCCAAAGGCTATCAGTACTAGTCATAGACATCTCTAAAAGTACCTTTGAGAGGTTGGATCTAAGGGTTCGACCCGTGCACACTCAACAAAGCTATTTAGAAGGTCCGCAACATGTCTACATCTTCCTCCAAAACCCATGTAGCTACGCCAACACCTTCCCCACAAGAAGACAAAGACAAGGTGCTAATTCAAGAAAAACCTCCACTGGATGAAGACTCTCGACAACAGCTCTGGAGGAAAAAGCTTTGTTTCACATGCAAGGAACCATGGGGACCAGGTCACTGCTGCCTTGGGAAGGGAAAGATTCATTATATTGAGGTGTTTTTTGATTACGACGAAGGACGAGTATCTACAAAGTGGCAAAGAAATTAACTAGAAAAAGAGAATAAATGCCCTCATACAAAAAGGGGGTTCCACTACTACCCTCAATACAATGGTTGGAAGTAGCATCTTCAGCATCCATGGCACACTTCACAAAAACGAATCACAATCATGATTGATAGTGACGACACACTCAATTTCATCAATTTGTCTTTGGTCACTAGTAAGGGCTTGCACGCAATAACCTTGTTACCTTGTACTCACATTATCCCATGACTAAACATTTCCATGGGAAACTATAATTTGACAGATGATTTTTTTCTTATAGATTTGGTTGATATTGATATCATATTGGGCATCCAGTGGACCGTGACCCTTGATCAATACACCCAAAGTTTCAAGAAGATGGACTTTTCATTCGAGACGGATGACAAGAAGGTGTTGCTCAAAGGAATGTCAAATAAAGGATCGAGGGAAGTCACAATCAAGAAGATGGAGGCAATTTTTAAACATGATATGATCCTAGATGCTGCAGTGGCAAGTAAAAACATGACAATCAACATTTTACCCCATTCCTTGGATGATTGGCAGGGCCATCTATTGGTCAAGTACTCCAAGAACACTTTTGCATGTCAACTGGATGGCTATATACATGATGAAAGATACTAAGTTATTGATGATATCATTTATTACGGCAATAAGATCTACTTTGTGCCTGACTCCAAACTGAAGAAGCTGATTACAGAAGGTTTCCCAGTATCAAATCTACAATTGCTTGAGGCAAGCAATTTTTGGGACGAGAGGGCTGTAATATCCCCGTCATTAAATAAAATAAATTAATAACTTTTTTTTGGGATCTCAATTGATTTTTGTATATCTCAAGCCCATCTTCTGTAGTAGGTATTTGTCAGGTCATGTATTGGCACATTGTTTCTCCCTCAGGAGTTTTCCTCCAACGGGGTATATATGTCCATCGGATTAGTTATTGTAGGTATGCGATTTGGATTATTTCTTGTATTTTCTAATTCTTGTTGGAGTTCTGGAATTGTTGGTCATTTCGAAAGTGGAAGATCTTCCCTATCTGGCTTTCCAGTTTCGATGGGATTCAATACTCACCCTATTTTGTCGCCTGTAAAACTTTGCTCGAATTTGGCAAATCAGAGTACCATCTTTGTCTGCGAGTATTAATTGGAAGTTATCTGTATTCAATATCTATTCATGCTTCACATTTATGTGAAGGATTTGGTGTTCTAATATTATTTGCATATAAGTTTGTATTCTCTTTCCAATCTCCATGCAACACCCCCCATTTTGTACACCGTACGACATTTCCATCCATCGTACTCCCTCCATCCACTATACTAACTCCTCTGTACTCCTCTCTCCATCCACTGTACTACCTCCTTCCGTACTCCATCCACCATACTACCTCCTTCTGTACTCCATCCATCCACTGTACTACCTCCCTCCGTACTCCATCCATCCACTGTACTACCTCCCTCTGTACTACTCCATCCATCCACCGTACTACATTCCTTCATACTCTGAACTCCATTCACCATACTACCTCCCTCCGTACTCCTCCCTCCATCCACCGTACACCAACACGCCAACATTTCAGTACACCAACCTTCCACCTAGGCGAGAACATTACAACAAGGTAGGTATACCCGTAGCAACCTTCCAAGGAATATAGCTAGAAAGGATGGACTCCAAACTCATTCTAGACGATACTATGTGCTGAAGAAAGAGCATTTGAACCCACTCAATTGATGCACAATCGGTCTCAAGCAAGGAGGGATCCCACACCACAGACCCATAGAGAATCATCAATTTAATAATAGAATAAATAAGAGTCAATATGGACATTGTGTTCTAAAAGTAATGCTTCAAACATTGTCTCTCAACAAGGGCCAAAGAACCATACCCTTTGTTGATATGAGTCAGACACGTAGCTCTAATATTGAAAACGGGCACCAAAGAACAAGACTCCATATAAATATAGGAAAGATGAGATCTCAATTTCATAACCCTGGAAGAAGAAATAGAGGTGAGAAGTCTTGAGCCGATTGAAGACCATCACCTAGGTCTTTTCCATGTTCAACATAAGTTGTCGTAGATCACAGAAAGAGGTGTGCTCATCAAGTAGTCTTTGCAACCCCTCCGAGGAGAAGGTCAGAAGGACTACATCATCTGCAAAGAGAAAAATATGTGTCAAGATCAGATGTAAGGAGCAGTCGTCCCTCAAGAGGGACTGAATCTGCAGGTAAGCCTCAAGGTCATCAATGTAAAATCCAAAAAGTGTGGGCGAAAGAGGGCAGCTTGTTTCAACCCAATAGTACTCTAAATGACCTTGGAAAGCCATGGGAAGTCGTGATGAGCACAAATACTAACTCATAGAGTCACATGAAGGCCGCCAAAATTGTCTCAGAGATCCCAATATCGTGAAGCCTCCGAAACAACATCGTCCTGGGGACTAAATTAAAAGCCTTACGGAAATCCAAAAGGCAGCAATAGACCTTGGAGGAGAGAGATTGTGCTTCCTTGGTGATCGCTCTAAAGGATCAAAATGTGGCCAGAAGTTCAACAATTCGAGTGGAACCCAACCTACCCCGTGCCATAAACCTATCTCCAATCTAACCCATGCAAGAGAATAGCATATAGAACAATAACATAGAGTTTGGAGAATGTGTACCCAATTATGATGGTTCTATAGTTGTTGGGATCAGAAGTAGGCCTCGACTTGTGAATTAGATGGGTAATGTGTGTCTAGACCAAGAGGAGGAGAACCAAATGCAAACCACTTTGTTGAACAACTCTGTGAGGAAATCCAAGATTCCTAATGTCATAATTAAAGAGTTCCACTTGCAACCCTTCCTCATCTACTACTCTGCTACTACTTAAACACCTAACAGCCTCACAAATGTTGTTGGTCGTAAAAGATGGAAAATGGAAGGGAGGATTGACAACAATGGAGGGCTCCCCTAGGATGTCATAAAAGGTGGTGGTGTGGGAGATCAGCGATACGAGGTCTAAGGCGGTGGAGGGGGGGGAGCTGTAGAGAAATGTGTAGATCTTAATTGGGATATGAGCAGACCTAAAAACTGGTAAAGAGAGATTTGACAAGTGAAATAGGAAGTGAAAGGGGTGGCAATTATCAAACATATGTAACTTTTCATAACCAAAGGGCATGACCCTTTCATAAAGGCATTTACAAATGAAAGAGTGTGACTCCTTGCACTCAAAGGAGATATAAAAGAGAGGAACTTCACTGAAGAAGCACAGGAAGCCAAGCAGGGAAGATTTAGAAAACATAACAGATAAAGATACCGATTAAGAGATTATGGAACAACCATCAGCAGAGACAAAGACATAATTAACAAATAGAAAGAAAGAAGGAAAAGTACTAACAAAAATCATTAAAATAGATTATTTGTGATATTTGGTATGAGTATTCGATGTCCATGGCATACTAATTATTATTGCTCGTTACTAAGTGGATATAGTTGATAATTGTGACAACTTTTATTACTCGCAACAGACATCCATATAGTATCATACTTTTAAGATAAGATGCATTGTGTTTACATTTACTTTTAGATAATTATTGATTCGTATCTATATTTTGATATATGGACATATGGAATATGTGACAGGTAGAATATTATGTATATTTATATTTTTAATTGCATTATATTAATCCTCGCAAGATAAGTGTTGCGGTGGAATGGACCATACTACATGTTGCAACATTTTCACACATGCTCTATTGCAAACAGGGACCCCCAATTTCTTTGTTTTTAGGGTTTTCAATCACCAGTTGTTGAGAGTTTAAATGTAGAGTTTTCAAGTGGTCATCAAAGTTGATAAGGAAAATCATAATTAGAAGTTTGAGTGCCATCAAAGTGCTTAAAAGTCTTGATAGACAAAAAATGCATTTGATTTGAGTCAATTTGGACAACTTTCTATATTTAGAAAGTTTGATTATTTATTCTTTCTTTTTCCTATTTTTTAGGAATATTTGCCTCTAGCACTTTGGGCACAATCCTCGAAATGGCTATTTTTAAAAGGTTTTTCCTATTTATTATTGCTTTTCTCTAATTTTGAAAAGGCCGGGTCAAGTTTGTGAGTTTCTTGCCTTCAAAATTAAAAACTCTCTAAGGTTGACAATCATCAACAAAATCCATCAAATTTAAATGGCAAAAAAGTCACTAATTGGAGATGGAAACGTCTCGAGCTAGCTGAAGTTTGTTGTGAAGGGAAATGGCCAAGTCTTGTGCCATGAGGAATTCCACCCATACACAACATGAAAATGTCCAACATATGTTTGAGTTTGCCCAAGGGGAAATGGCAATATCCAAGCCATGTTCAAGACTGTCCAAGGGGAAATAAAAACATTGAAGCTATGTTCAAGTTCTCCCAAGGGGAGATGGAAATGTCCAAGCCATGTTCGAGTTCGTCCAAGGGGAGATGGCAATATCAAAGCCATGCTCAAGTCCACCAAAGATTATCCAACCAAGCATGAAGTCCACCAAAGGAGTGATCACATTGCACAAGCACATACGAAGTTTTCCAAGCTTGGATGTCATAAAAAAATGACCAAGTGTTGAGAATTATTCAATCCAAGAGAAATCTGCCAAGGAAAGTTGAGAGAAAATCCACAAACACAAGCAGAGTTTTCTATCTTAAGATGAAATATCGGCTGAGCTTTGACAACCCAAGAGATGAAATTCACTTTTTGAAACCAAAGGAAGTTGAAAATTTGTGTAGTCCAAAGCCATTTGAGGTTAAAATCACCCAATATCCAAAGAAAATTCTAAATTCCAGAGAGGAAAAACCAAGTTTGAAAGGGAAATCTTAAGTTTATGCATAGAAAAGAAGAGGTATAAGTTTCTAGAGAGTGAAGGCGTAAATTTTGGAGAGAGGGATTTTGCGGGTGCAATCACTACGGAAGTGATGGTGAAAATTGCCTAAGTATGGGAAATTTACCAAAAAACTGACTTGAAAGTGCAAGACTTCATCATTTCCAAAATCCATAAGGCCATTTCCAGATTAAAGGTAAGATTAGTTAAGTCATTTTTATGAGTCATTAACAAATTTTTCAAAAAAAATTTGCAGGTCTGCTGCAAAGTGAACAATCAATGGTATACAAAGATGGAGATGCTACAACAACTTAGGATTTCCAAAGATCAAGATCTAAAGAAGGAATTCAAATGGTATAATGAAAGATGACATTCACAAATGAGGAAAACAAACACAACCAAGGACTTCATTGCGTATGAAGAATTTCAAGACAAGGAATGGATGGACAATGGAAGATTTCAAAGACAACTTCCAATTTTCAATGTTCATACCGAAAAGTCTACAATCCTCATTCAAAGAACATTCCAAAGGAGAAAATTATAAGTCCAAGAAGGTTTAAAGATGATAAAATTTGGGAATATCTTTCTGAAATCTCAAATTCCCAAAATTAAAGAAGAATTGTTCAAGGCCAAGGAGATAAGAATGTAGGTGGCAACCACTTGTCTCCAATAATCAAATAATTTCATGACAAGGCATCCAAGTTCATTGAACCTGATCTTTCCTTCCATTGGGATAAGGGACATTTTCTTTTAGAAGACAGCTCCATCGCATGTTCGTATTTCATTGCTCTTTTTTGGATAATCGTTGTAAACCCTAATTAAGGTATGGTAATCTAAACTTTGTCCATCAATTTTAAATTGATAGAGGCACTTCATTTGTTGTGAACTCTTTATAAACCCCACTTCTCTCTTTTGTAAAGGTAGATTTTGAGAAATTATTGCAAAAATACACTACTTGAGCAAATCCATTATTCAATTGTTGGTGAATTTAATATCTTTTTCAAGTTGCATGGTTTCTTGTCTCTCATTCAATATCTTCAAACTTTTGATAATTGGATGATTTTTAACTATTGTGCAATGTTAGTCTAAACTTGTAATGTAAAACTTAACCTCTATTATTGTTTCATTGTTTGAATGTTGGTGAATATCTATGATGTGAGAATCCTTAGAATACCTATAAAGATTGCACCGTTCTTGTGGAGTTGTTGAGTTTGGTACAGCAAGGATAGGTTTTGGATTACATATTTTTTAATTCTTGTCTCCTAAATTCATAGGATTAACTTAAAGTTAGATTGCCCTTGCTCAACCCTTAATTTGTTTTTTATCCTTTGTCTAAAGTCTTAGTAGAAGTATAATCCAAAAGCTCAAAGGAAAAATTATTTGAAAGATAAACCTTGAACAGCTACATAAGTCCCCTTGGAGGTTTTCAAACAATCATCCTACAACGAGTCTATCCTAAGAACACCAAAAACCAGACACATTTGGAACCTTGAAGTCATCTTTGTGATCACAATGTTTGCTTGTTTCACATGTTAAAGGATTTTGTTCAACAGAGGATAGAGTACCCCTAGTATTTTGTTCCATGTTGTCTGTGGCATAAAACACACAACAACACTACATCATACAAAAGCAAGGGATAAGTCATGTGATGGAACAAGCATCAGCTAAATCATACAAAAGAAAGAGGATAAAGTTTAAAGTGAAATGGGCATGGACTACAGATACAAAGGCACTACTTGTGAAGGATATATATGGATGGAAAGTAATTACAATAAGGGGGAAAGGTGAGGCCTCGCTAGGTACACTACCTCATGAAGCATTAGGCCAAGAGAGAAGAGATACCACTCTTGGGCCTAGGCTCAAGTTGAATGCACCCTATTGTAATCCTTCCCCCAACTCATATGAAAGAATTATTGTGGTCCCTAATTATATGGGGTAAGGTAGAGTAATGCTATATGTATTGTTTATTGTTACCAAATCTCTAGGTTAGGGTTATACAACTATTGATTTATTGATTTTTAAAGCTTAAGACTATATAACACTACCGATATAATTAGTTTATATGTATGTGTGTGTGTGTGTACTTGTCCCTTATTTGGTGATTACGGGACCTAGATCATGATTTTCTTGTTAGAAAGGCATCTTTATTGGTAAAGTTTTATCTCTAACCATCTTATACTTCTTATTTTAATAGAACTTGTGACTCTAGGGTAAAACTTAGGGCAATCCCAGAAGGGTACATTACACTAATAAGCTCCTCTAGATGATCACTTGGACAAAATGGGACATCACAAAATTCTGGTGATCAGGAGGCTTCCATCAATGTTTTTTTCCATAGATTTTCCCGACTTTCAAAGATAAATTTAATACTAGAACAAGGATTCCAAAGATTCTAATTCATTTCACCACAAAATCTTAACTTCAAATCCACATCCTTCACTAGCTTGTCTCAGCTCTCGTTCATATCCCTGACAAACTTGATTCCCTAGCATGTCAATTCGCTAAAACTTATCTCTTAGACTCAAGACTTGAAAATTGTCACTAAACTAAAGAATACAAGGACAACTACCCCACTACCAAGCAAAAAGTGGGGGTCCCAATTTGTAATGGGGCAATGGTGTGAAAACCTCACACGTATGTCTTTAGTTTGGGAAAATGTGCAATCATATGGACTAACAAGAACTACTAGTAGCTCTTTCCTCAACTAAAGAATAATATTAAGGAACAATTAAAGTAGCTTGTGAGACAATTTAGCTTCGAGGAATTCTTTTTGACATACACATGTCTCAAGCAAGTCTTCACTTCTATTTTGTGACATTAAAGGGGTGCTCAAACTTGGCAAAGATCGAGTCTTCCCTGAGTGGACCAAGCATGTTGAGCTTCACTATCATTAAATCCACCAACTTGTTCAAGATTGATCAATACAATTACATGTTCGAGCTGAGAAACAGACTGCAGACATCTTCACCAAGTCTCTAAGTCCAAACAAGTTTATCAAATTTACGGGACAACTTTGTGTACTTGACAGATTGATCATTAAGGGAAGGTATTAGAACATTATTAATATCTTATTAATTAATGGTCAAGAGTCTATCTTTAGTTACATTAGATTGTTTCTAATTTATTCTTCAATTATTGATTGTTTCTTAAGAAAACATCGACATTGTAATTTCTATAAATTGTGCATACTCTTTCATTGTTAAAGCAAGCATTTCTCCAAATTCATCTATTGAAGAGAAGCTCCACGATTTTGTGATGAGATCAACAATGAAACTAGCTTGTAGGCTAATTGACCAATAAAGAATGAACCCAAAGTTGATCCCTTAATTGCTTCTCTTAGCTCTCCTCTAATAATGCTTTCAAAGGTCTTCCCTCCAAATAATTAATTTCCAATTGGGTCCTCTTTGGAAAGGAATTTAATGAGGCCCCAAATAATATTTTATTATTAAATTCAATGGGCCCTCTATAGCTAATTAATTTAAATCCTTTGTGGCTAAAGAGGACATTACAAAGTTCAATTCTTATATCAAGAGGCTTCTTTGTTATATCACCTAAGTTAAGATCGCTTTTGAGGAGACAACCATGTGTAGCTTTAGCACAAATTCTTCCCAACAAAAGCAATTGGCTTCCCTTCAACCAGTGCTAGCAAGCCACATGCTGCTCTATGTGCCATTCAAAAAAGAAAAAGTTGAAAACAGTTTTAAACAGTAATCACCCACAACATGCCACTTGTCCCAAGAACATAAGTCCATTTATGCCTTGAACACTTTTGAATCGCACATTGGTAGGAATTAAATAAGGGACCTGCAAGTGGGGCCCTCACAAAAATGAATTAAGATGTACATGCAGCAACATAGCACTCTCTTAAGAGCAACATAGCACTCTCTTAAGAGCAAGTGAGGTTCTTAGGTTTTGGAGTTGTACTATTGTTTTAAGTAGCAAATAGGATGGACAAACTGATTCATCACGAGGTAAAGAGGACAAAGCATATCAAAATGGCATTCTTCACAACGATTGAGGTGCTAACAAGCTTGTCAAATCTTTTGCCGAGTTGCTGTCAGGGATGAAATTTACAACTATGGTCACGACATGCTCCACCTTTTCTCATGATTTGACAAACCTCCCTTTTCTATATATATATATATATATATATATATATATATATATATATATATATATATATATAACTTTCAAGCAAGAAGTCCTTTTTTGGGGATCCTATAATTACCAATAATTCTTCATATTGTTTCACATCGACCATGTTGACAATCCCACTCAATCTCTACTTTTTTAACTTATGTTGTATAGAAAGATTGTAAATGGTTTAAGAAGAGGAAATCATCATGTAGCCTAAAATGCATAATTATCATCCTGGAATGTATTTTGAGTACATAGATTTAATGACAGTCATCAATGCATTGCATTCACTATGTAAGTGTTTTGTAATTATAGAATGACACTTTTGTTAAATTTATATTGAATTGATCTGATGTTGATAATTGTATGAGCAGAATATTTGTACACAATTATAAATAAAAACTACATTGGAGTTAAATGTAAAAGAATTTAAAAGTTATATTAAAGATAAGGAGCTATATGAGTATGTAATAATCCCAACCGGTTAAAACTTCGTCAAACACCAATTCTTTTGTAATTCAGTTGTTGGACATTTTGTCAAACACTTTGCAAGCAAGCTCTGATACTATTGTAATATATCGTACAATTTTTATTTTTATTTTCAAATTGCTAACCTGAGAATTTCGTCAAACACTTTGCACACAAGGAATATATGTATGTATGTATATGTGCCAAACTTTAATTGATACACTTGCAGAACTCCAAACAACCAACAACAAATGTTTTTTGTATTTTTTTGAAACATGGAGCATTGACTATAAATGAGAAAATATGCATCTACATCAATAAGACATTAGGGCAATGAATTCTAATGTAAAACTTTGATATAAATCAGATTACAAATGATTTCTAAATTCTTACACATGCCCTAAAATATTCAAATCTATCCTCCATGCAATACAAATGAAATAGAGAGGAACCTAGGAAACTAGTCAAGGAAATCTAGATTTTTACTGTAGCGAGTTCCTGTAGCAGCAACGACACTGTAGCGAATTACTGTAGTAGATCACTACAGGAGCGATACTGTAGCGGCATTACTGTAGCAACAATATTGTATCGGCGTTACTGTAGCAACGATACTGTAGCAATATCCAACTTATTGCTTCAATCTTACTCCATGAATCTGGCCCTAGACCACAAATTTGACACAATGAAAAGATTGAATTGTCTTCTCCAACAACTGCACCCTGTTGAAGGGTATTTCACCAATATGCTCGAATAGAACACCTGTATGATGTCCTCCCGATACCAAATTCACTGGGTATTTCACTAGCTCAAATGGAGGCACACAAAAGAACTCCGTTCTCTAGTGGCAAATGTTGAAACCCTTGGCTCCACACAACTCATCAAATGTAAATGACAATAATCGGATGATAAGAAAAGAGCCTCTCATGCCCCCTTTATTCTTATCTTATGGGAACTCACTTACTTTTCTCCTCAATGTGGGATAAAAGATATTCTTATATTTTCACTTTATTATTATATTTTAATATGAATTTATAATATTTTCACTTTATTATAGTATTATAATATGAAATTATGCCCCATCATAAAGTGTCAATCCCCAATAAAACCCTCTAACCACCATAGTAGCCTACGAGACATCACAATAATAGGCTAATCCCTGAAATTCTGATGCTGGCAAAAATGGAGACATTACAGTCCTCCCTTCCCAAAATTGCTTGCCCTCAAGCAATCCAGCGACACAATGAACTCCAACCTCCACTTGGATCCCAAATGAAGTAGTACGTGACACCCCTGTCAATGTTGAACCAACTACATACCACTAACATCATCAAGACCAACAACATAACCTACAGTATAGCACTCAAAACCTGTGCTACTGATGTAGGAGTTAGAATATCACCAGAAGAAAACCCCACAAGAAATATCTTCATCCTTGTCCCCACCCATATAATATATACTGGACTGGAATCCTAATCAACAATCCCTTGAAGAGACGTAGCTATAGGAGAATAATGAGGAGAGGGCATCAAGTAATCTTCAAATCTGTTTATCACATTATCTTTTTATATAAAACCATTTCCATTACCATTCCTTCAAATTGTCATGACACAAAACAAATCATTTACATTTCTTGCAAATAACAATAGAGAGAAACTAATTCATGTTCACTGTTATAACCTTCCTGACAGAGATCAAAAGACGACAGAAGGAAACATAAAGACTTAATAAAAATACATTTCATTTAATGTCAAAGTCAACAAAACATCAATGGCTCTCTGGTTAAAACCAGAGAGCCCAATTTCCTCTCACAACCTATTCCTTATTCCTCTAACCACTATGTCGATCTCTCTCTGCTATTACAATAATGTCTTTCTTTTAAAGACAACCTAAAACAGTTACAACCCTTTACCTTCCCATGTCCCTTCCTATCCATATTTGGATTTTCATTACAAATTTCATATGATCCCGATTACAATAACATAATAAATAGACCATTTCACATTATGGTTCCAATCACTTAATAATTTAAACAATATAAAATTAATAGAGGGAGGTGCCCCTGCACCATACTCTCAAACTTCAAAGTTTTCCATGACCTCATGGAAATGCATTGATGAGAATCTGCGCCTCTTCACCATCATTGCTTCAATGCCTCCTCCGCTTTCTTTATCTCTTTTAATTGACTCCTATCAATGGAGTTATGATGGTCGCCTCCAATGGTGCTTTAGCCATTGCACAATCCACTCGTCCATGCCGCATCACAACCTCCTGTCCCTCACCTGGGAGTCCCATCATGCCTCTCTCCCCAGTCTGTTGACGACACACAAAGGACCATCCTCTCTGGCCCTGGATCATCTCCTATGATCCTTTGGTAGACCTCTCCTATCCACCCATTGCAGCTGAGTGAACCGGCACCATTTTGCAACCACAACCCTCAAAACAAGAATCCAAAACAACCCAACACTGCCTGGTGTAGATACTATCCATCTACATGCTTAGAATCTTCTATGCTCTGATACCAATCTAATGAGGAGAGGGCATCAAGTAATCTTCAAATCTGTTTATCACATTATCTTTTTATATAAAACCATTTCCATTACCATTCCTTCAAATTGTCATGACATAAAACAAATCATTTACATTTCTTGCAAATAACAATAGAGAGAAACTAATTCATGTTCACTGTTATAACCTTCCTGACAGAGATCAAAAGCCGATAGAAGGAAACATAAAGACTTAATAAAAATACATTTCATTTAATGTCAAAGTCAACAAAACATCAATGGCTCTCTGGTTAAAACCAAAGAGCCCAATTTCCTCTCACAACCTATTCCTTATTCCTCTAACCACTCTGTCGATCTCTCTCTGCTATTACAATAATGTCTTTCTTTTAAAGACAACCTAAAACAGTTACAACCCTTTACCTTCCCGTGTCCCTTCCTATCCATATTTGGATTTTCATTACAAATTTCATGTGATCCTGATTACAATAACATAATAAATAGACCATTTCACATTATGGTTCCAATCACTTAATAAATAAATCATTTCGAAGATGAATTTAAACAATATAAAATTAATAGAGGGAGGTGCCCCTGCACCAGAGAACCATATGCACTCATGCCAACTGTATCAACAATAGGTGTAGCCACATCAAAATCTGTGGACACAGGAACATTACCAACTACCGCAACACAAAACTGAATCTTTACAGATGGTAAAAGTTGAGCCCAACTCCACTCCGGTGAGTGATCAACTTTAACCTCAAACAACAAATTGTCATAAGACAATGTTACATCCATGTTGAACATAGGACTGTCCATGAAGTGCACGTCAACACTTTGTTGATTGATAGTATAACATGACTCTGTCACTACATCACTCACCTCATCAACAATAACAAGTGTACTATCATCAAAACACACATCTAAAACTGCATGCATAATGCTAAACTCCTCATTGGATGGCTCAACTGACACAGAAGTGTTTGCCGATAAGACAGTATCCTCGCATGCTGCTACTCCCACTATTGCCATCAAATACATGATCAGGGGAACTCATGTCAACAACTGCATCATCTGACTTGACATAAATTCTCATCACATTCCACCTCAATTGTGCCCAATTCATGCAAGTGCCTCATAAGAAATGTCCCGCAAATCTAAAGCCGCAATTGTATCATCACATTTTGCTTTTTGAAAAAGTGATATCATGCTTTGCTCAAATCTCGGATTTGAAATCAGTTGAGTCGTTTGTTTGCGATTTTGATTCAACTCATTCACTAGCACATCCAACTGTTTCACAATACCTTGTATCTCAGAATCTCCATTCCTTGGCGGAGAAGTATGCCCTCTGCAGGTATAATGTATACCAAACCTCCTGTCACCATCCATAATGCTAAAATCCAAGTCCTCTACCTTTGGGTTAAAAGAAAAGTGATGAGCACTCCTCAAAGTGTAATGCTAATAAAAACTCTCAATCTCTATCAAGGGCTCATCATCATCAAATTGGGAATCAGAAGATGGTTCCAATCTCTAACTCTGAACTATTGGTCAGGCAGGATCCTGGGTAACCCTCTCAACAAACCCAACTACAAAATCCCTATTGGGAGGCATTGTAGCCAAGGTCCCTACAATCTTCCTCACCAATCGTCGTATAGCACAAGAGCCCCGAATGAGAGTACCCTCAAATATACTATATGAAACATCCGGAAAATCCAAGCTCTCCAACAAATACTCCATGAATGACTCAGTACAGTAGAAATTATATGTGGAATCATCAACCTGCTCTCCTACGGCCCACAACTAATCCCTCTGAAAATGTGGCACTGCCATTTGTCCCATGTTATCAGTTGTATGAGATGAAGAAATAGATTCGCTTTGAGCAGAAGGAAGCAAATCAACATAAGAGCTCGTCTTCGCTGATGTTCTCACCTCCTCTATACATACTATACTCATATCCTGGATGAATGTGTTTGCCACATCATCATGTCCCTCATCCTCAACCGTAGAAGCAAACTCACCACCAACCACAATATGTAATTGAACAAGATCTAGGGCTGGTGTCGACTTTACCCGCTCTAACTCCATAGTAACCTCATCCAACTATGACTATGACTCTTGAAGAGCCAACTGAGTATACTGAAGAAAGTCCAAAGTCACCTCAATCTCTCAAGTGAGCTTAGCCACCTCCTCCTCTTTCCCTAACAACGTCTCATAGCAGGTGCTACCACACTCCAAGAGGTAATCCCTGTCAACAACTAACTAAGTTAACTATGTTTCAAGATCCTCACATCCTCTCAAAGTGCATGAACCTCTACTAGAGAAAGACTACTATCACCATGCTCATCAAACATATGGGCAACCCAACCAGATGTAGCTAACATCTAACAAATAGCATCATAATGCTCAAGAGCTGAAGAAATGTCACTATCACTCACCCTGAGCTAACAAGTCACATGATGCCTCTGTAATCCCTGACTCCTATGCAAGCTCTCTATCTCACTAACTGAACTGAGATAGGAAACTAAATCAGAACTCTCCACCACAAGATCGCTCATACGGGTTCTATATTCCTCGCACAATTCTACATCCGACATACAACTATCATGTACCTCAACCAACTTCTCATTCGAAGAAATGGAATCCCTTGCTGTATCAATCTCCTCGCATGTCTCAACTTCCACCTCAATAATAAGACCCTATATGCATCGATCCTAGGACCCACCCCAAATCTCCTCAGAGTCATCACCCAATATCTAATAAGGAGTGTCATACCCAATACATCTCATAGCATCATCAAATGGATTATCAAATGTCCATAGTATCTGTATCGACATCTCTTGACAAAGCCTCAACTGCGGACTCCTGACTTTGCACACGACTCAATGTCAGGTTGTGAATCAATAATACTAGAGTATAAACCCACATCTACTAACTCCGTTGCAACACCAACATCACAACTGGGTGACCCTATACATGCCTCAGTCTCGCCTAATGAATCAACTGCCTCCTACACTAGAGCAACTCTACGATAGCTGACATATAAGTCTCCAATAACAACTCTCTCCTCAAGGGAGTCTGAATAGTTAGTGACAACTACATCATCAAATGCCTCTGAACTAACCGCAGCGATTACTATGGGAGCCTCAACTTGTTGAAGCTCAGTACTGCTATCCACCAAGGGCACTAACACATCCACATGTCCCTCTGAAATAAGTCCATCAACACTGTGGATAGGACTAGTTGGTGTCGTACTAAATACAGGTGCATCTGCATCATGGACACATGTCAAGCAAATCTCAAGCCCCCTTTCCTGCAACCTCGATCTCGGCCTTCTAAAGGCATAAACAATATACCTCACTGCCCTCTCAACTGTCCCTAGATCCGACAAGCTCTTTGCTAACCTTTGTTGATGAAGCTTAAGTTTCTCCATACTTTCTTGCAAAGCATTCATTTTCGTGCTAGCTTCATCATTACTCCATCGACTTCTACAACTGCGAATCCCCATATGTCTATCCATCACTAGAAAATGCTAAAGTGCTTCTCACTCCCCATGTAACAACAAATCTAAAAATAAAATAACTTTACCACCCCACAGGATGGCAGGAAACCACTATGATACCATTGTAATAACCCCAATTGATTATAACTTCCTCAAACACCAGATTCTTCTCTAATTCAGTTGTTTGCCATTTCATCAAACACTTTGCAAGCAAGCTCTGATATTACTATAATATCCCTACTGTAATATCCCATGCAATTCTGATTTTTATTTCCAAATTGCTAATCTGAGAATTTCGTAAAACACTTTACACACAAGATATATATATGTGTGTGTGTGTGTGTGTGTGTGTGTGTGTGTGTGTGTGTGTGTGTGTGAAACTTTAATTGATACGCTTGCAAAACTCCAAACAACCAACAACAAATGTTTTTATATTTTTTTGAAACATAGGCATTGACTATAAATGAGAAAATATGCATCTACATCAATAAGACATTAGGGCAACAAATTCTGATGTAAAATTCTGATATAAATCAAATTACAAATGATTCCTAAATTCTTACACATGCCCTAAAATATTCAAATCTATCCTCCCTGCAATACAAATGAAATAGATAGGAACCTGGGAAACTGGTCAAGGAAATCTAGATTTTTACTGTAGCGAGTTCAGCAACGACATTGTAGCGAATTACTGTAGCAAATCACTGTAGCGATGGCACTGTAGCAGTGTTACTGTAGCAACGATACTATAGCAATATCCAACCTATTCCTTCAATCTTACTCCACGAATCTGGCCCTAGGCCACAAATTTGACACAATAAAAAGAATGATTTGTCTTCAACAATTACAGCCCCTTGAAGGGTCTTTCACTAATATGCTCAAATAGAACACCTACATGATGTCCTCCCAATACCAAATTCATTGGGCATTTTACCAACTCAAATGGAGGCACACAAAAGAACTCCGTTCTCTAGTGGCAAATGTTGAAACCCTTGGCTCCACACAACTTGTCAAATGTAAATGACTATAACATACAAATTTTCATAACCAATTTAAATCTCTTATTAATCTAATTTTATAAGTAAATGATTCCAATTCACATGACAATGATTTTCTACCAACTGATTATAACTAAAAGAAACTCTTCCCAATCTAACTGTCTTACATATTTTGCTGATTTCACGAGAAATAAAGAAATATATATGTATTGCTAACAATTTAACTACTTCTAACATATTCAACTGAAAATAAAGTAACGGCTAATTATATCAACTGAAATGGTTATACAACATAAAAATAAATGTTTACTCCATCTAGCAATTATAATATCTAACTATTCTTCTAAGGGTTAAAAGTAAAAGAGACATTCAGTAATAATGAAAGAATCCATTTATCTCATTGTCCAAGCCTCAGCATTGGTGAAAGGAGAAGCGTTGACATAGGCTTAACCTCCCAACTACAAACCATTACTTATCCCCACACATCCTAGCTTAATAGAACGACCCTCCCTACCTCAGAATCGGGCTTGGGATGTTCATAAGCCCAGTCATCTGAGTAATCAGGTGGTTTGAGTGTCCCAACAGTTATTCTCCAAAATAACTGAAGCGTCTAGACAAACAACAAAGATCACATGTTCAGCACATCTGCCTATTTCTAACTTGGCCAAGGATTTCAAAGTTGGGTCCGTAAACCCGATCTCCACCACTTGAAAACATATTTCATAACTAGAACATGCATGAGCTATTATAGTTTTTGTTTATTATTAATTTATTCTGATTCCATTCTTGTTTGTGCAAACCCTCTACACCTCCTCACCTTCTCAGGCTACCATGTCGGTGATTCCTAGGTGCTCACAAGTCAGATCCACTATGTTTGCTTTACACCTCTTCACCTATAATGGCATTATTGCCGGTGAATTCCTCGGTGTTGGATATAATTTCCATCTCTGTATGGTATAAATGAATGCAGTAAATTCTGAGCAGAATTAGTTGTTCATGGTTATCATTGCATATCCATCCTTCATGCACATGGTTGATACTCTATTATGAGTAAAGAACATTAGTGATATAAAAGACAGATTCAATGGACTAGAAATCTATTAATATCCAACTCGATTCAGTCTGTAATAAATTGGCATCAATATTTTGGATATTATACTAAACAAGATACACGACTAGTATAGAAATATGAAAGGAATACAGTGATGGTTTGATGGTTTCTATACTTGGTCCTTATGATAAACAAGACTCGCAGAAAGCATAGCAATATGAAAGTAATTAAACCATGATTTGATGGTTTCAGTACTCGGTTCTTATGATAAACAAAACTTACAACAGGCATAGTAACATGGAAGGAATTAAAAACAAGGTTCAGCGGTATCTTACATGACACCTCTGTCTACTCATGAATCTTTGCGGCAAGAATATTGGACTCGGCTTCTTGCTTAGAACCCGTGGAAAATGGAGACGTGCAGGTAGTATAGGAAAGCAGAAGAGCAGAGAATGAAGTCGGAAGTTATTCTCAGTTTCTCCTCACTATGAATAAATGCAGGGGGCTGAGAGCCACCGATAGCAGAGAAGGAGAAGATAGAATGTGTTCGATACAATCATGAGACTCTAATATAAAAAGAATAACTTGACTCTTCGACTACCAACAGTTACAAGAAGCCATTTGAATGCTATTCAAAAACAATAAAGAGGAGGGAAAGAAAAAAAAAAAGGAGTTAAAGAGTTTTTATTATTATTTTATTATTATTATGCATCCTTATGTACATTTATGTGTATGTATTGATAAAGTGGCATCATTAGATTATAACTTATAATTTATTGGTGTCACCTTATTTTTATATACATATGTTCGTATTTGAGAGTGTGTAATAATGATTAAATAATAAATTCATTGTTAATTCTTTAAAGGTATGAATTATATTTTAATTTATATTATTTATTATATTGTTCCTTTAATAGCTCATGTGGTTCCACAATGCAACAAGTTGTCAAATCCTAGTAACCTTGCCAGGGTAGTCTTAGGTAAAACCTGTCGATTATGATGACTGGACCATTCGACCATCCCCTTTCAATGATCTTGTTTAGCAATGCTTCCCCTCTCTTCAGTCTTCTTCCTGTAATCACTCAAACAAACATTCTCGCCAAGACATTAATTCAAGATATATTAATTATTAATTCAAAACCATTGCCGATCATCTAGTGACCGTTACAAATTTCATCAACGTCTAAATAACTACTCATTTCACATGATCATGGAAACATCTCATAATAAATTGATGCAATGGCTATAATTAACTAACTCAGTTCACATGATCAGGAAGAAATAAATTGATACAACAGTTATAATTAACTAACTCACTTCACATGATCAGGAAGAAATAAATTGATGCAATGTCAACTAACTCACTTCACATGATAATAATTCGTTAAACCAATGGCTATGATCAAATTAAAATTTAGGGCAAAAATTTGGGATGTAACAATGACAATAATAGGATGATAAGAAAAGAGCCTCTCATGCCCCTTTTATGCTTTCCTTGTGGAAGCTCACTTACTTTTCTCCCCAATGTGGGATAAAAGATATTCTTATATTTTCACTTTATTATAATATTATAATATTTTCACTTTACTATAATATTATAATATGAAATTATGCCCCATCATAAAGTGTCAATCCTCAATAAAACCTTCTAACCACCATATTATCCTACGAGGATCACAAGAATAGGCTAATCCCTGAAATTCTGATGCTGGCAAAAATGGGGACATTACAGAGTAACTGAATTGAGAAAAGATAGGAGATTAAACCTACAAACTTGCATTGGATCCTCAATTGCAGTGAAGTTTATGCATGAAATATATAATGTTATGACACATTCTTGAGTAGAAAAATATTTCTATGGAACCTTCTAAATTTAAAAGTGAACCAAAAGGAATTATTGAAAGATCTAAAGCTTCAAGAAATAGAATCATAAATGGGGTAAAAGAAAAAATGGAGTGATTGTGATGCTAACGTTGCTACATGAAAAAAGAACAAAAATATGCACAATAATGAGTTGTGAATGTATCTTTGGCCATTGCGTATAACAGCTAATTACAAAGAGAGAAATGCTATGTTTCTTTAGAGCACCACTTTCAGTTCATTACTGGATGCTTGTTAGAGTCATACACTGTATTACAATTGTAAATGTCCACAAAGGTAATAGGAAAGGATTACAACGGATCTGTTTGGATTCTAATTATAATTTATAGGTTAAAGCAGCATTTATTACAAAGTAATTGGAAAATATTTGCTTGTTATTAACAAAGACTGAGAGGTCTATATATACAAAAGAATAAAGTGATGTTTCCATATGAAACGATCGTAAAGACTAGAAACATTCTATTCTAGTTAAAAGAAGGCTAAAAAAGCTAACAGATAACTACATCTAACTAAATATTAGAAACATTCTAATATTTACAATAGATTACAAATAGGTTTACCATTAACTAATAATAGACGTTTATCTATTATCGTAATACCCTCCCTTAATAGTTAATCTATCCACAACACCAAGCTGTCCTCTGAATTTGACAAACTTATTAGGACCAAGAGGCTTGGTGAGAATGGTTATGGTCTAATCTGTGGTAGGAACATACTATAAATCTATTGTCCAAAACCAGTTGTCGTATGTAGTGACAATGAACATCCACATGCTTGATTCATTCATGGAAGACTAGATTTTGGGCTAACTTGATAACGTAGTCGTTATCAACAAACAGAGTAGTCGGTCTTGCTAGTGACATCTTTATATCCCCAAGCATCCAACGAAGCCAAATAGCTTCACATCCTACCTTAATAGTCCCTCTGTATTCAGCCTCTGTAGAGGAGAGAGAAACTGTCTGTTGTTTCTTACTGGTTCATGTGACTACACCGGACGCCAAACTGAACACATATCCAAAAGTTGACCTTTTACCATCAACAGACCCTGCCCAATCTAAATCTATGAACCCACTAAATCTTGAATTAGAACTTCAAGAGTAAAGAAGTCCATACTCTGAATTGCTCTTCACATTACGAAGCACACTCTTTGTGGCTATCCAATGATCAACCTTGGGCGCTATCAAAAAGCATGAGATGTAGCTGACTGCAAAGCTGATGTAAGGCCTAGTAGCAGAGAGGTAGATGAAGTTGCCTACTAGTTGCCTGTATGTAGTATCATATCAGGAGGAGAATCAAACTTTTCTCCATGGGTGTAGATGCGGGCTTGCAATCCTACATATGGAATTTGTCTAACAGAGCCCTGGCATATTTGGACTGAGGGATGAATATACCAAAAGACTGTTGTCAAACCTCAACGCCTAGGCAATAATGCATGAGCCCAAGGTTAGTCATATCATAAGACTAGCATGAATTTTGTTTGATTCCCTGAATCAAAGATGTTGAATTGTCAATGATGATCAAATCATCCACATAAATAACCATAAGGATGATGTCATTGTCTATAGTCTTGATGTACGAATTTGAGTTTGAAGAACTCCTCTTGAAGCCTTCATCACTAAGGTACTTATCATTTTTTGTGTACCATGCCCAAGAGGCCTACTTCAAGCCATTGAGAACTTTTACCAATCTGAGAACCTAATGGTCTTTATTAGCAACCTTGAACTAGGAGGTTGCGTCATGTAGACCTCTTAATGGAGATCACCATTCAAGAAATCATTCTTGACGTCCATCAGATGGACCTTCCATCCAAATTGTCCTGCCATGGCTAGGACTAATCTGATCGTTCTCATCTTTGCAGTAGGAGCAGAGGTCTCGTCATAATCAATGCCCTAACACTGAGAAAAGCCCTTTGCAACTAAACGAGCTTTGTATTTATCTTAAGTACCATCAGATTTGTATTTGATTTTGTATTCCCATTTGCAACTAATGGGTTTCTTCCTTGGTGGAAGATCAGAAAGGACCTAGGAGTTATTCTTCAACAGGCTCTGGTGTTTAGATGTCATGGCCTATTCCCACTCTGGAATTCCTTTAGCCTCGGAATATGTTTGAAGTTCAAAAAATTTTAAATGTCGGCCATGAGAGAAAAGTTAACAGATTCTATAGGTTTTCTCTTTTTCCAAGCAGTTCTCCCATCAATGAGCTCATCATCATGAAGATCAGCAAGTGTCTTAGCCCACCACTTAGGCCAGAGAGGAGAACGACCAACATTAGTATCAAGAGATGCTTGATGATGAGGTTCCTCGTCAGAAGAATTTAGATTAAACTCAGGTGAAGCATCTGCAAATCGAGTTGATCCTGCAAGAGAAGCTGGAGGTGTCTGTACAGGGATCATTGGTATAACTGGAGTTGTAGGAGCTACTGGAGCCCTCCCATCAAGTGGACCTAATGGAAGCCTAACTCCCAAATCATGAGCCTTCATAGGCTGGTATGTTGGATCAGTAACAGGAGAAACAGGCATGAATGGTCCTCGCTACTCATTGAAGACTACATCACGATTGTACAAGAAATGAGATGTCTCAGTGTCAATCAAGCGATAGGCTTTGTGAAGACTACTGTATCCAGCAATCATGAGTTTTTGACTCTTTCTATCCAACTTGGTTGGTGACGCATCACGGATCCAAACAAAAGCAAGAGAGCCAAAAACCTTCAAGTGACTAATTCTGGGCTTACAACATAACCAGGCCTCTTCCTGAGTTTTACCTTTAACCACCACTATAGGTGACTAGTTCAAAAGATAAACTATAGTGTTCACTGCTTCTATGCAAAAATTCTTCGGAACATGCTGTGTTCGAACATGGATCAAGTCATCTTGGTGATTGTTATATTCCAACGTTCAACTACACTGTTCTGTTGTGGTCTATGGGGTGTGGTTAACTGGCGTTTGATGCCATGAGTATCCAAGAAGCTAGAGAAATCATTAGAACAAAATTCCCCCCATTGTCTGATCTAAGAGTAATAATGGATTTCCCAAACTCTTTTTCCACTAAAGGTTTAAACTTCTAAAATATAGGAAATGCATCGGATTTCTTTGAGAATACACCCACATTTTTCTACTAAAATCATCAACAAACAACAAAAAATACCTAGACCCAAGAACGCAAGGAGTGGCCATAGGGCCGCAAATATCGGCATGAACAAGCTGAAGTACCTGAGAAGTGCGCCATGAATCACCACTTGTAAAAAGATGTGTGATGTTGCTTCCCAACCTAGCATGCATCACAAACTCCAAGTTGTTGAGTCTAAATCTCTGGCAATCCAAGGACAAGCTCATCCCGAGCAAGTTGAGAGAGATAATGCACATCTAAGTGCTGATATCGCTAATGCCAAAGTGTGCAAATAGAAGACCGCCAAGCAGCCATAGCTAAGTCCCAAGAATCACCAGAATCAATAAGTCGGAAAAGACCATGATCCTCAAGACCTGCAACAGTACATTGAGTCACCCGATCAATGATGGTACACTGATGTGAACTGAAGGTGACATCCAAGTGTGGAGAATGTAGCAGTAACTAACTGACTAAGAGTAGATTTAGTTCCATCCCTGGAACATAGTACACATCGAAGAAAATGAGATTCCTCCAAGTAGACTAAATTTGAATATTGCCTTTGCCGACAACGGTGTACTCTTCTCCACCACCAAAAATAACAAAATCTAAGTAAGCTTGGTAATCAATAAACCACTCTCTATGGTGAGTAAAATGATGAGAGGCACCTGAATCAATGTACCAAGCAGACGATTTCACATGATCTATAGGTTTTTTAGCCATGAAGATGTAAAAGGTAGATTATGTCTGCTCAATGTGCTCTGCACTGTTCACTTTGGGTTGTGAACTAATTGCTTAGATTGAGCAGCTAAGTGTTTCCAACATTCAACCTTCATGTGAGCAAACTTGTGGTACTAGTTGCATTGAATGTCCTTCTTTCGGGAGAGTTCTGAAGTTGGAGCAGAGGACTACTGTTAAGACTTGCCTTTATCCTTCTGAAAGGATTTAGCAGTAAAGGCTTGCTTTGTGGAGGTGGAGTTGGAATTGCTACAGAACTATTGTTTCCACCGATCTTTTTGAAGCATAAGTGTACAAAGATCAGTGAACTTTAGATCAACACCAGAAGACATGATGTTGAGTCTTAATAAAATGCTTTAGGACTTGGGTAAACTAAAACTCCGAAGAGTGATAACCACAATGTCCTCTTCCTCCATCTTGCGACCAATGGCAAGGAACTGATCACAGATTTCCTGAATCCTATTTAGGTGTGCATGGAGCAAGGTTCACTCATCCATGATAATAGAAAACAGAGTGTTCTTCAAAAAGAAAGCTCTTCTTTTGTCAAAAGTCTCATGAAGACCTTTGAGATGTGCCCATGTCTCGGCAATTGTCTTGCCAGATGGAATTTGAGAGGGCTGATCATCAATCTCGATTAATTTGAGAAGCATCACTGCCTCTCGATTATTCAGATCCCATGTATCCTGATTAGTAACTAGAGCAGTCGGATGCTTCGTAACACCCATAACAATTTGATCAATATTCCGATATTCAAAAATTGCTATGATCTGGTGCTTCCAAGTGCCATAATTTCGACCATTGAATTTGGAGTTGTGCTCGAGCAGAATGTTTGTCAGATATACCATGGCACATTTTTCATTGTTAATGAAAATGTGAAAATTTATGAAGGCGAGTTCTTCGAGGCAAAAAAATGGAAGACCCTGAAAATTTGAAGGATGACCCAGAAGAGAGCTAAAAAAACCTAGAAAGAATATGTTGTCAATTTCTAAATCCGTTGGTTTAAAAATTGAGGCACAAAAGTCAAGGCACCCAAAAAAATGGACCACAACCCAATTGACCTCTCAAAAAATCCACCAAGAATCTAAAATCAGAAAAAAAATATCGATATCAAAAAACTTAGGGTTTCAAAAAAAAACCTAGTCCCACCGATGGCTATGGAGGTCGGATTTGCAAAGAAAATGGCCAATTGTTAATAAAAAAAGCCCAAATATGGGCGATTTTGATACAAAGATGGGCGAGTAGGTTGGATCAGACAAAAAACTAAACCAAGAAATGGTGGGAATGGCGTGTTTGCAAGAGAAAAATGCCTCAATTTTGTGCTTAGAGTGTTGTGAGTTGTAGGTAAAATACTAGAAACGACGCCAAAAAACATGACAGACTACTCTGCAAGAACACGAGCTCTGTCATCACAAAGAGACATGACCAATAAGCGCTAGTAGCCCGCGTGCATGGAGGAACCAGGTGTGATTTTTTTCAACTTTCCCAACCGCAATTTGCAGATTGACTAAAAAACCCTACACAAACCAGGGTTTGTTTGAAGCAAAAAATAGGAAAAATAATTTCGAAAATAGAATCTGATAATTTTGACAAAGAATTATGACTTTCGAAAAAATTTCAAATATTGACTCTGATACCATATTACAGAGTAACTGGAAAATATTTGTTTATTATTAACAGAGACCGAGAGGTCTCGATATACAAAAGAATAAAGCGATGTTTCCTTAGGAAACAATCGTAAAGAATAGAAACATTATATTCTAGTTAAAAGAAAGCTAAAAAAGCTAACAGATAACTACAGCTAACTAAATATTAGAAACATTCCAATATTTACAATAGATTACAAATAGATTACCTTTAACTAATAATAGACATTTATCTATTATTGTAATAACATTTTCATTGGCAAAAAGACACAATAGAGTGCATAGGAGACATGTTGTAGAGATCTCAGGGACTGAAACAAGTTGATTTCAGGCTTATTGTGGGCCAAAGAAGCCTAGGATTGAATTTCACTTTCACAATAGTAGAAAGTGGAAAGGGTGAGAATATGAGTATTCTAATATGTTGCGTTAACTTTCTCAATTTGCCTTGTTTAATATTAGTTTTCATTAGAATTTGCAGTTCATCCTTTATTTTAAAAATCTGTTTGACAATGACCAGTGTCTGGCATAGTTGTCACTACTTTACAAATCATAGATAACAAAATAAAGAGCTAATTTTGATAACAATGGAAATATTGTACGCTAGCCTAGGACACTCCCTCCCAGCGGATGATTTCATCTTCAAACACCTAGAGTCCTATAGCTAATAGATCAGTTTCATAGAATGAATCTTGTGACTACCAGCACATATGCCTCCTTAAACTAAGAAATACTGGGGAAATAAAATTAAGATACCATGTAAAAAATTTCCATTGATTGGAAGACAACAAGAACATCTGAAACCAACTAAGGATAAGACAGTTTAATCTAGATATACCATTCAAAATGTTGACCTATGGAAATATTAAAACTTTTATGTCTACATGATTTGCCTGTGATTGCCTATTTTCTAAAACTTATACAACACCGACTTTTTTGGTGCAGGAGGATCTCCAAGCAATGGAACCATAGGCCATTAACAAAAACTCTTATTTACAGTGCCATTTACTTCCACTTCCAGGCCATCAGACCAGATCTAAAATTTTGCATTGAACAAGATTTTCAAAATTTTCTCGGATGCTAATTCTCAATTCTAAAATAATAGCTACTTTGTTTTAGATTCAAAATAACTTCAAATGTTTGTTTACAATGGTTTAATCCAAAAAATTATTGCATTTTGAGGAAATCGTCCTGTCAACAGCATACCTGAGCATTATTGCCTATATCTCCAGCAGTAATGGTCAGGCAAGCACCTTCCTTATCATACGGGCCTGAAAGCTTCTTAGAGAGCTCATAACGAACCAGAGATATATTTAAGTCTCCAACAATCTTAAAGGCCTCATCAAGGAACCATGAATCTACTGGTTCTGTCTCTGCTAGTTGTATTAACAGTTTAGCATCCTTGGCCTGCAGAAAAAACTAGGTCACTACAAAGGCTAAAAATTGGAATTTTCTTGTGATTTCTAAAGAATGTGTTCAGGTAAATTAGGAGTGCATCACATGCCATATGAGATCTAAGATAAAGATCATAACACAACAGTCTCAAAGAAACCTATTGATCTACATTCCCAACCATTCCAAACTTGTCCCCAACCACAAAAACAGTGGATTTCAGCCAGTTCACAATGTTTTTGCATTTCAGAAGCATACAAGCACAACATAAACTCATATGCAGCCAAAGTATTTTCAACTTGCACATCTAAGTTATGCATGGTGCTAGAATTAAATGCATATGGGCCTTCTAATTTTGCATAGATATGTTGACATCATGGTAGATTAGCAGGGATATCAAGCACTATCATCAACAGTTGTCATCTGCAAGAAATGAGATATGCCCAACACGAATTCCTTTAATTCCTGTTTGCAGGAGGAATTCTCCAAATCTGAAATATCTATGTGGAAATCAGCAAAAATAGATCTGGTGATGTAAGTAGCCAGCTTTGAGCTGAGGTAGCAATGAACTCATCATGTTTTTCAATCATTTTCTCATGACAAACTATTAAAATAATATAGTATTCTTTTGTTCATAGTGGCTAATTAAAATTTTAGGATAGACTTTAGGAGTATTCATTTATTCTTTTAGTTAAGTTCTTATCATCTGCTTTCTTTGTTATCAATATTATCCGTTTCTGATATATCATTGTAACTAGTATTTAAAGAGAATTTTGCTCCTTCGTAATTATTGAATATCTTGGTAATCATTCTGTGTTTTCACTTTTTGTAATATGGTATCAGAGCACAGCGACATCTCAGGATTGATGAGCATTATGAATTTTACACTGTGGCAGTGATAAATTGCATGCATGTAACACAAAATTTATCAAAAGGACATTGAATTTTGATGGGGGGTTTTGAGAGATTTTTAAACAGAACTCATGATCTTTTATCCTGTTCAAAAATTGTGATATTATTCTGTGAAAAAATATGATTTTATTATGTGGTAAATCATGGCTACTTTTTGACAAAAAATGTGCTCCGTGTTCGTCTCAACATTCCGATCTTTTACTGAAATCACAGCATGATTTTACCATGTCATCTAGGTTTTTTCATGTGAGAATGTGATCAACTCACATCAACCACATCGTCTCCCATTTTTTTTCAATTTGGGTTGTTGTTGAAATGCAACATGTATTTACCGGATTTTATGACAATTTTTTTTTTAAATGATGGGTTTATAAAACTGTTCAGCGATGGCTAAGGTTCGGCAATGAGTTTTTGTTGCCAAATTTTCAGAATTTTATTTGCAAGTTTTTGGTGATTTTCTAAGTCATGGGTGTTGTATGCTGCCTACGATTTTGAAAAAAATGGCTAAAATTTTGTAAGATGTTCTTTCATGGAAGCTATTGTATCTTTTATTTTCCATGATTTACAATTGCAGAAGGGATAGTTTCATTACCCTACATGATGTTGAAAGCAAAACAGACCTTCACTGGCAAGATTTCTAACACTTGAAAGCAGAAAATGCTCATGATATTTGACTATAGGTGACTCGATAAGATCATCCACAGGACTGACATTGGCCAACAGTTGCAGGTAAATACAAGGACAAATATGATCAGCATAATCATGAAGCCATCATGCTAATCAAAATATCAGTTACAGATGAAATGCTTCTAGAGGTTCCATCAGACAAAAACTTTGCAGAAATTTGGACGCACCTACAGGTTTGCATACAATGTTAGCTAAAGGCAAAGCATTCTTCTAAAAAATATGTTGTTCCCAATAATGATTATCAAGATGTATTTGCAAGAGCATCTAATGAAGATCACAAACATTTGCAATCAATTGCAAGCTATAGTTTGCATGATGGAAAAAGATATGGTCGTTATTGAGCTAAAAGCTTGGCACGCCCATTTGAACATTTCATTGAGAAACTCAATATCTACTAATGTCAACCTGAAGTTCAATGAACTAACAATCTTTTGCAACACACAAATAGAAGAAGCAATTTAGTAGCAACGATGATACATCAAGTGCAGAACACACCCTTGCAACTAAAGACAAGGGCAATAGCATGTGGCCTAAAAAGAAAGGTAAGGAATTTTGATGATACATCAAAGATTGTAAAAAATATCATGTCACTATTGTATAACCTGGTCATATAAAGAAGCACTACAGGAAGATTTACTAATCAGAAATTCAACAAAGGAGAGCCTGCACAAAAGGCTCATTTCATATAACATTTTGAGCAAGGGTCAGTCTTCTATACTTTCATGGCCAAACGACCCCAAATCATAGAAAGTCGTCTCTGTTTTGCATTGATCCTCAAAAGCATCTCAATATTTTACTCACAGGAAGGATTGGTTCAGAGTACAAGTGTAATGTCCGACCTCCTAGATTGACTATCATTTGATTCCTTGATGAAGTAACCTGCATTAATTATTCATGAATTTCATACAAAAATAGATATATAAACATAAATGAAAGAAACTATAACCTAATTCCCTATTAATTCCCACTAAATACTTAGGGAAAATTCAAAATCAGATTCCTAGCTCTCTGTTGAGGACCTCCGGGGCCTCTGGTTGCCTTATGCCTAATCTAGAACAGTCCTCAGCTGTTCACCATATCAATTTGCTTCTTCTCCTCTAAAACCTCCAAGAGAACCAACATTGGTATATCCATCACTGTAAGTCTTGGGAAGAGGTTCCATCTCTTCCCGATCCTTATGGATGCCCACCAAGGGATACCCTTCTTTCACATATGCATATGTATCTTTCCACTACTAGTATATATAATAGTTAAAAATTTGGTTCGGGAAAAACTCGTTGAAATATTTAGCAATAAAAAGACATTTTTATTAAACATTTGAAAATATACAATTTCTTAATGTATTCTTAAAAACTCATACATACACACCAAACTTTTAGAACATATAAGGATTTGAGATATCCACCATATATTAATCAAAGTTTTGAGTTTAACAGTAATTCATAGCAACTAAAACTTAGTAGATTAACATAATAACAGAATAATATACCAAAAAACAAGTACAATATCTGAAAATAAATAAGTTCAATACATATAAAAGTCAAACTCCATGAAACTACAATTTCTGAATACATGTTAAGTTCACGATAAGAATCTACCAAAAAAAAAAAAAAATTATAGTTAGAATGCATATTGATATAGTAACTTATAAGTAACAATTTAGTACAGTTATAAACCTATAAAAATTAACAAATTGAATCTAATAAATCTATATTTATTCATATATTCATGTGTATAGCATATAAATTTATAAATAATAATTATTTATTTTATTATAAACTAAACTTTATTTATTATTTTTTATAGTTACCATGTTACCAATATATTTACTGGTAACTCGATAACTATAAAAAACATAAAAATTCAAAATTATAATTATAAATATTGGTAGTGGATAATTATAAAATTAATAATTATTAATTTGATAGTAGTTATAAATTGATCAATGATAACTACTAATAATTATAAAATAGACAAAATAGACAATTATAAATAATAAATATAACCAGCATTATACAGTTTGCATTTTAATTGAAATATAAATTGTGATATGTAAAAATAAAATAAACATAAAAATACTGATAATATGTAATGTAAAGATAACATTGGATAACATTTTAATTTTTGCCACTAAACTAATACTAGTAAAGAGTTGACGCTTAACAAGGAAATGGAGAGTCAACGCCTGGAAATAGAGAGTCGATGCACTCCACGAATCCACACTGTTGATGCCAACACAGAAAATGCAACATCGATGGGGCGGTTGCAAAAATGGTACTTAACACTGACACCTCCAATACTGTCTCCATCGCTTGAGCCTTTGTCACAGAAATGGTTGTCCAGTCTCTGCTATTGCTATCGCAACTAAAGACTATTATGAAAAAATGAAATGTCACATTTGAAAACAACAAAGTTATAAACCTAAAAGCAATAAGCTTTTTCGACGTTTTTGACCGATATTTTTGGCTTTTAGCGCGATATTTGCCAGAAAGATCGCTGCGGTTTTTTGAAAATTTCAGTGCTGATATCTTGTGCGATATAATCACTGGCATGTTTCTTCCACGAAATACCACAAGACTGACGATATTTCGCCAATTTTTTAAACTATGGTATATATAGCCTCTAAGAGATTATCAAAATCTGTCACTGGATTACAATTTGGAATCCTGACATTTACTAAAAATGCCCTTCACCGAGATCTTGGATCATGTTCATACGAAATAAACATAAATAAAAATGAAAATACCTTCACTTAGTTGCCAAACTAATCCTGATCAGCTATCTCTTTTTTTGTGATTCTCCTCTTAAGGAAAGAGGCATCAAATTAGATAACTTCTCTAAAGGGGATGGATCCACTAAGGGAAGTCCCTCTCCCCTGACTTGAAGCTATATTTGATTACTGATGAATGTATACAGTTGCTGCATATAATAGTATCTCTATAATATGTATTATGTATATTTCCTTGGTTTGATCTGTAGTATGTCTTGATGCAACTTCTTTAATGAATTTGCTGCCAAGTTCTTATCTGAAACAACTAAAGTATATAATAATTGTTTGCTGAGTTTATTGTTTGATTTTATGACTGAATAAATGTTCTTCTCTTGTTTGATATTGCTTGATGCATTGACTATCTTATATGGAATGTTGGCTGGATAGTTTCTTGTCCTCCAATTGAATAATCCTTTTCGTTTGATCAAAGCATCATACGTGTACCCGCATGGTGTCTATTCAATAGTTGGTGGATCCTTCAAATGGTCAAGATCCTTGAACCTTATTTGGTTAATTAATCGCATCTTATTGAACCATCAATTTAGCATATTACATTACCATTTGATATATTATATTGAGTTATATATTATATTTTATATTTGGTGCATTCTATATTATATATCATATCTATTACAATATATTATAGATTATTTTATACTATTATAAATGATAATGTTTCATGTATTATCATTTATATTATATTATATTTATTCATTAAATAGATACCTGAATGCAAAGTAACAAGAATCGGAATCGGGTCAGAATTGGCAAGGCCGAACCGAATCGCAAATCGGCCATGAATCAGAATCGAATTGGCCACGAATCGGCAAATTTATAAAACCCTTGAAATTTAGTAACTTATTTCATAAACCCTTTATTGCTGATTCAATTCACCAATTCACAAATAATCATTCGGCTTGAATTGAATCGCTGAATCGCGTGAATGGCCGCGATTTTCATTACTATGCCTAAATGTATGGATTTATGGTTAAGGAAATGCATACATGATGATGATAATATTAATCATGAAACCATTTGTAATTGTTTTACATGATTAGAATCAGATCCATTTGTTATATTGATAATTACATTAATACATGATTTTACTACCTATATCCTAGGGTCATCACAATCCACCCATCCCAAGTTTGCTTTTCCTTGGGCATTTTAATGCCTTCCTCTTTCTTCCATGTGGTGACTTCTTTTGGCAGCCCTTTCCACTTGATTAGGAACTCCATATGGTTCTATTTCTTAACTTTTTTGCTCGAGCTGGCTTCAAAATAAATTGTCCCTCATCATCAAGGGACGGGAATTCTTCACATGGCACTACTCGTTGTCCAAGGACCTTTTGAGTCTAGAAACATGGAATACATTGTGAATCATGCCATTCCCGAGTATTTCTAGCTTGTAAGCTACTTCACCAATCTTCCTCAATACCTCATATAGCTCGTAGAATTAGGGCTTAAGTTTTTCGGCTCCGTTTTTCTTAATTGAAGATCGTTTATATCGTTACAATCATAAAAATACTAAATCTCCAACTTCAATGTCCTTTCTATGTGGCTTTGATCAGCATAAATGTTATGTTGGTTCTAAGCACGATGTAGGTTCTCTTTTAGGGTTTTTATAATATCTATGCTTTGTTGTTGGAAGTCTTCTGCAACTAGTACTTTGCTTTCCTCTAGAATGAAGTAGCCTCATACCCATATAGAGATTTGAAAGTGGCCATCCCAATTGACATGTGATTGGTAGCATTGTAGCAATACTCTCCTCGGGCAATCATTATATACATGCAGTCAACTGGCTAGTAGCATAGCTTTTCAAATACCCTATTACCACTTAGTGACTATTTCTATTTGTCCATCAATCTAATGGTGGCCGCTTGTGTTAGAGGTTAGATATGTCCCTATTAGTTGAAAGAGTTCCTATCAAGATTGACTAAGGAACTTACTATCTCTAAAACTAACAAAATTCTTAGGTAATCTATGGTGATGAAAGAGCTCTGTGAAGGATAACTCTATTATCTAGAGCGCCTTATGTTCTATGGAAATTGAAAAGTACTTTGTGTGTCCATCTACTATCACATTAGTATTGTATTTCCCATAAACCTTGGGTAATCTTGTTATTAAGTCCATTGAGATGCTTTTCCGTTTCTGGTTGGGTATAGATAGAAATTGTAGTACCCCTGCTTGGTGAGTCCGCTTTGCTTTATTTTGTTGGCATATCATGCAACCTTTTACATATTTAGACATCTTTCTTCAATCCTATCCATGAATACTTTTCTCTAATCTTTTTGTATGTTTTGTAGTATCCTTGATGGCCAGATAGAGGATTGTCATGATACTCCATGATATTTCTCTTCAATTTTTAGTGTGGGGTTAAGAATACTTTTCCCTTGTATAGAATGACATCATCCCATACTTTGAATTCTTCATTTCCTATTCTTCCTTCTAAGATCTCCTTTTCTTGGGGGGATTTGATGTATTTAGAAATGATATCCTTTTTCTAATCTTATTAAATGTTGGTGATGGTATTGAAGTGGGGGCATCTGGATAGAGCATTTGTAGCTTGACTATTGACCCCTTTGAAATACTCTATATCAAAATCATAGGCTCAACTATTACCTTCTCATTTTTGTTATCATTCATTAAGGTCTTTTTGGTTCATGAAGAGCCACAAACTATTGTGATCAATCTTGATAATGAATCTCCCACAAACTAGGTACTTCCTGAATTTGGCCAAGACATGCATTATGGCCAACATTTCTTTATCATATATGGAATAGTGTTTCTATATTTCTATGAGCTTGCATCTATTAGATGCTATTGGATCTTTCTTTTGCATGAGAACCACCCCATTTCCTTCTCCTAAGGTGTCACATTATAACTCAGATGGCATTGTAAAATCTAGAGTTGCCAGGACAAGGCATGAACTTATGGTTTCCTTAAGTTGTTCAAAGGTTTTGTTATGCCTTTTCATTCCATGTAAAAATGCCTTTCTTTGCCAAATTTGTGGAGGCACCAATCTTCGAGAATCCTCTTACAAAATGTCTATAATAGCTACATAAACCCACAAATCCTTCGTGTTGAGTTAGGGTTTTGTGTTTTGGCCATTCTTTGATGGTTTTGATCTACTTCTCATCTACACTCCTATGTTGATCTTGTGCCCCAAGTAGAGCATCTCCTCTAACCAAAACTCACATTTTGAGATTTTGGCATATAAGGATTTTGTTTCCATAATATTTAAGACTCAATTTCTCCTATATTTTTCTATAGATAAGTATATTGACAAAGAATATAAGTAGGAATTTCCTTAGTTGTTGCTGGAAAATATGATTCATATATGGTTGGAAGGTTGTCAGGGCATTGGCGAGGCTAAATGGTAGAATTAGAAATTCAAAATGAAAAAGTGGCATCTCAGAGTTCGTTTTGGTACATCTTCCTTCTTCATTCTAATTTGATGGTACCCCAATCCCAAGTCTATCGTAGAAAAGTAATGAGCTCCAAGAAGTTCATCCACTAGTCATCTATCCTTCGAATGGGATATCTATTATTAATGGTTTTCCTGTTTAGGGTTCTATAGTCTATACACATCCTTATAGTCCCATCTTTCTTCTTCACCTATTTCTAATAAATTTTTGATGATTTTCCCAATTACCTCCTTGAACTTATGAGGATGTCTATAATGGGTAATAATTACACATTTCATCCCTTCCTTTAGTTCTATAGAATGCTTAAAGCTTATTTTTGGGGGTAGACCCAGGGAATTTCTTCAAACCTTTGTGTTTCCTTAAGATAGGGTGAATATCTATGTAGATTCCTTGCTCATGAGTAGATAAACTATCTAAAACTACACATTGGGCAATCCATTCTCCTTGGCCACACCTAAGGATTTGTTTCAATCTCTTACAAGATACTACCTTTGGAGATCCATCAAGCAATACTCTTAATGTTACTTCTTGTCCTTTATGTTTGAAACATGTTTCCAGATTTGGACTATCCATAGTGAAACATCCCAAAGGATTCATCCAAGCCATTCCAAAGATTACATCATATTGTAAGTTTACAACATAGAAGTTTCTCTTATGACTTATGCACATTGATCAATATATCCATTTGCTAATGCCATTGTGAAACCCTTGAAATATTGGGTCTTCAATCTCTTTTTTATTACTAAATTCTTAATGATGAAGTTGATGATTTGAAATGGCCTATACACATTTTCTTGAGTAACAACTGCTAAGGACACATGCTCACTTTCATCAAACTTTGCTCTCTTGGCAGGTATTTCTTCATCATAAGTTTTTTCTGATTTTATGTACTTGTCCTTTTTTGCATTGATGGCCATGTTCTTACGGTTCTCTACATTTGAAACAAAACCATATTTTTGTTGATCCTCTCCTTTGGCATTTATATCTTGTACTCCGTGGATCTTTGTGTAGATAACACTACCTTTCTCGGTTGTCCTCTCTTGGCCCTTTATACTTGAGGTTTTTGATGAAGGATACTTTGGTCTTTCTTTTGAAGCATTGGTTTCAACCTTTATTGCTTTTTGTATTGTTTCTCCCAGTGTTTGAGCTTCTAGGGGTTTACAATATTTTTTATAAAGTCCTTGAGCCCTTCAATAAATAAATAGGCGAAACTCCTTTCAGATAGATCACGAACCATCACGGATAACTTTAATTCATTGGCGAAGTCGTTTATGGTTACAATTTGCTTAAAATATGTTAGCACTTTGAAGTACCACTGAAGATATTTTTGGTTGAACCTACCAATGGGTTTTCAGGTGAATGCATTAGAGGTGGTGATACTTCAATGACCTTGAGCGATGATGTCTTGATGCAACCAATCATGGGATATCCCTTATAGCTGAAGGAAGGCAAATTTAATAGCATTTCTCTTGCTCATAGGGATGAGGGATAAATAGGTGTCAAGCTTTTGGACCCATGATTGTGTAGTGATTTTGCTAGAGCCATCAAAACATGGCAGATTCATATTTTTTAAATCATTGATTTGAGATCTTTATCTAAGTGGTTCTTTCTAATTGAATTGGCTTGGATCTTGACTTCATAATGCTCCCTAAGGGTATACCACTATGAATTGTTTGATCTAGCTTACATATATTTAAGAAAATTCCTCTACGTTGTTTGTGACAAGCTCTTCTTCTTCCATGATGGGTTTTTCTCTAGGTAAAAATGGAGGAATAGTTTGCCTAAGGATGACACTTTTGGTGGTATGTTCATTCTTAGAATGACTGGAATAAGTGTCCCTCCCTCAATTTGGAATGGTTCTCTCATGACAATTATTAGTTTTCATTTTTTGAACAGCCCAGAGGATTCAATGACTGGAATAAGTGTCCCTCCCTCAATTTGGAATGGTTCTCTCATGACAATTATTAGTTTTCATTTTTTGAACAGCCCAGAGGATTAACTGATTACTTCATTCAAACCTCTCACTAGTTTGCTCCATAAAGTTTCTAAGTTCATTTGCCAATTATTCAGCCAGAGTCGCTGAACCTTTCCTATGTTGATGTGTTTACATGAACTATATTTCATAGGAGAGCAAGATTATGCTTTGATACCATGATAATGTCCAAACCTCCTAATTGAGTAATATTTGATTCCTTGATGAATGAACATACATTAAGTGTTAGTAGATTTCATACAAAACTAGATATATAAATATAAATGAAATAAGCTATATCCTAATCCCCCATTAATTTCCACCAAATCCTTAGGGAGAATTCAAAATCAGGTTTCTAACTCTCTAGTGAGGACCTCCAAGGGCTCTAGTTGCCTTGTGGCCAATCTAAAACAGTCCTCAGCTATTCACCATCTCATCTTGCTTCTTCTCCTCTTAAGGTCTACAGGATAACCAAAATTGGTATATCCATCATTATAGGTCTTGGGAAGAGACTTCATCGCTTCCCAAGCCTTATGGATACCCACCAAGTTGTATCCCTCTTTCACATATGCATATGCATCTTCCCACTACCTATTTATATGGTCTCTAAATGAATATTAAAATCTCTTTGTGGATTCCAATGTGGAATTATGAAATTCACTAAGAATGGCCCTCCACCAGGCAGAGCATGGACCGTGTTTATAATGAATAAACATAAATACAAATCATAAAATTGTCACTTAGTTGTCAAACTATGTATGATCTGCCATCACTGTGTTTGTAATTGTCCTCTTATGGGAAGAGGTACCAAATTAGATAGCTTCTCTGTGGATTCCAATGTGGAATTATGAAATTCACTAAGAATGGCCCTCCACCAGGCAGAGCATGGATGGTGTTTATAATTAATAAACATAAATACAAATCATAAAACCGTCACTTAGTTGTCAAACTATGCCTGATCTGCTATCACTGTGTTTGTAATTGTCCTCTTATGGGAAGAGGTACCAAATTAGATAGCTTCTCTAAAGTGGATGGATCCACTAAGGGCAGTCCCTCTCCCCAGATCTCAAGCTATATTTAATTGTTGATGAATGAATTCAGTTGCTGTAAAAGATAATATATCTCCATTATGCATTATGCATATTTCCTCAATTTGATCTGCTGTATGTCTTGATGCAACTACTTTGATGATTCCGCTGCTTTCCCTGCCAAGTTCTCATCTGAATCAACCGAAGTATTGAATAATTGCTTGTTGATTTTATTGTTAGGTTTGCTGACTGGATGCATGTATCTTCTAGTGTTCGATATTGCCTGATGCACTGACTGTCTTATACTGAATGCTGACTGGATAATTTCTTGTCCTCAGATTGAATGATCCCTTTCCTTTCATTGAGATCTCCTACATGTACCCACGTGGAGGTCTCTCTTCAATGGGTGGTGCCTTTCCTTCAAATGGTCAAGATCCTTGAACCTTGTTTGGTTAATTAGGTGCACCTTATTGAGCTGTTAGTTTAGTATTGTATTTGGATATCATTTAATATATTATATTTAGTTATATATTATATTTAATATTTAATACATATCATATTATGTGATATATATTATATATTGGTATATATTACAATCTATTATAGATTATGTTTTACAATAATAAATGATAATATTTGATATATTATCATTTAATATATTATATTATATCTATTCATTTAATGGATACCTGAATGTATGGATCTATGGTTACGGGAATACAAATATGATAATGGTAATATTAATGATGAAATCATTTTTTATTGTTCTACATGATTAGGATCACATCCATTTGTTATGATGATAATTATAGTAATACATGATTTTACTGCCTTCAACTGAGGATCATCACAACATGGCTTGCTCAAATGGTCTAGAGAAAGTGGGGATATCAGGCCAGCATGAGAATCTACAAAGTATAGAATCTACCCATGTAAAGCATGGCGAAGGATTAGGAGAAAATAATTGCAGGAGATACAGTAAGCTAAACTTTCTCAAGGTTCGGGTTACTTTTCCTATCAATACTTATACAAGAGAAAAGATTTTTATAATGCTGGAATTTTCTTATGTTAAACTAGACAAATGCATTAAGCTGCCAGATTCTCTGAAGTAGGAGGCTTACCCTTCTAAAGAAGAGTGCCCATCGGAAATGGGCACCAATGAATGGGAGTGGAAAAAGAGGTGTCTCACTTACCTCTACTAAAACTAGTGAATGGAAGGTGGTGCATCAAAGGATATACAGTGTGAAAAAGAATGCATCTCTGGGCATGACTTAAAGGTCTCATTTAAAACAGTTAAAAGAACAGTGTTATTTTTGGAGTGTTTGGTTGTTAAGACTGATGATTACTAATGTTGTTGTGTGGAAGATATTGTCACTTAAAGAATTTGTTTTTCCTGAGGAGGGGATCCAAGAGAACCCCCATTACTTCATTTAATATATATGTGTGTGTGTGTGTGTGTGTAGGAGTCAGGACATCCACATCATCTAAACAAGAAGAAATTTATTATAGTCTGTATCTTCTAGGAGACTGAAGCCATCCAAAGTCACCTTTCATAGGCAATGGGACAGTTTTTCATCACACAAATCTTTCACTTAAGAAATCTGAACTGCAATGAAAATTTTACCAAGGTCTACACAAGTTTGAAATTTTCCACCAAATTAAGTTTTACATTTTTTCTTCTGGTATTTTGGTTTGTTATCCTAGACATCCAAAAAAATTAACAAGAAAGTACCATGCTTCAGACCTTAGACTGTATGTCACTGAGTAATTTCACATTTTCTGCAGTATCAGTCAAGGCAACAAATGTTTCATGAGCCTTATTGAGATCCTCCCAAATATTACTTTCAGCAGCCAGATCCTTCAGATCAGTCATAATTGCTTTTTCTTTTTCCAACCAAATAGATGACATTGTCTCCGCATGCCTTCCAACCTCTTCCATATTCTTCTTTAAGTTATAAAAACCTGAACAGTTCTCAGTCCAGGAGGCAAATTATGACAGGATCAAGAGTCATGCACGCCTTAATATACAAATAAGAAGTATTTCCTTGTCTTAATCTAGACAGTATAAATTTTCAATTTTCTAAGGCTCTAAGATCAAAGATGTGTATCAAAATATTTTACTTACAGAATCGGAAATAAAAGATTTTCAAAAATCATATTCTCATTTAGTATGTTATGAAATTTGCCAATTACTTCATGCTATTTAGGCAAACAGGTAGTATTTAGTTATGAAACTCCATATCTTTAGCAAATATTGATGTTAAACTAACCACATCTTTTGAATAATAATTTAAAATAGGTGTCCTATGCAGTAGCTATGCATGCCCATGGTTGAGATGCCCAAAAAAAGCCATTGAAAAATAAATTTATGGTCCAAAAATCTAATTTCAGAATGTCAAGGTTGTCATGGAAGGATTGCTCATCAAGTTATGATTTTCAACGATTCTTCATTGGCATATAGGAAAAAAATTCCAAGTTCGGGGTACTAGATCAAGTTTACAAATCAAAGTCATTTTAGATTTTTGAAAATCACTCAAGTGACAAAAGTATTTATATTTCCAGCATGGCTGTATTTGGCAGTTACCATAGAAGTAGTTTTATTTTTGTTTTTCCAATAGATAAGGAAAGTATAGCATTATAGCAGTACCTATTTTAGAATATTTCATGATTATTTTATCCATAAAAGATACCATTCGAAGGCTTCTTTGAGCAAATAATTTGCTAACAACAGTGGAGGCTAGAGACTTCTACTGCAAAATTTTCATTCAAATTCTGAAGTCAAGATGTTGCATTTTTTTGAAACTGCAAAGTTGCAGGATACTCCACCCTTACTCCCCTAGTGTGTGTACCAACATTCCTAAACAAATTTGGGTACAACACAGCATGGACATGGTTCATGTACTGTGCCTTCTCAAGACAAAGCTTTTGGTCTGCCGTAACACACTGCCGGTTGTTATATGTAGCAACCCGTGCACGTAAGCTCTGCTCAAACCTTTTTACCACCCATCAGTCTATCAGCCCATGTCCAGTTTATTGTGATATAACCTGTATTGCCAGCTATCTCAGATTAGATTGCCATATTTGATCAGGTCAACCATGCAACCCGTCCATGCAAATACCACTCGCGGATTCCTTACTACCGGCCGGACTCTTGTTAACGTTGCTAACCAGGCACTTGGTTCCACATTAATACTAGCTTGTTTGGCAACCCCGCGGCTGATACAATCCATGATTAAAATCTTATCCAACCTGTTTCCTACCTGGCAATGACTCAACTCAATATAATCTTAACTTAGATATTATTGCAGCCAGTAATTCGTACTTACTCAGGAACTGAGATGACTTGCAAAAAAACTTTCATTAACTCCATCCATAACTTGAAGTATTCAAAGAGAAGCTGGGGCTATGTCTAACGTCTCGCATTTGCTCCAAGGGTTTGTGTCCTCAAAGCAACCAGTCACATTTAAGCAACTAGAAAATACCAATATGCTGAGTTCATAAATTCTCGTGTGTCCAAATCCCAATGCGAGCTCCTTTTATAACCTCGAAGTGAGGGAAAAACAAAGAAGCAAGGAATGTGGGATAAAACACAATTTTCGTCCTATAGCCACTTAAGTCACTTTATAAAGTAAATAGCTTTATAACATAATGTGACTTATCCACACACTTTAATAAAATACTGAAGTATATAAAATAAACCTCCGACGTGACTGGTAGGCATCCTGTTAGCTAGGGCCATTAATCTATCTGGATGTGGAGATAGATTAACCTGGCACCAAAACACTAGAGCTGAGAAGGGGACATGACATTTTCTTATGAGAATTTGTGTTTAAAACATGAATATCCTCATCTACAGGCTTTTGTTTGTTCCCTTTTGTCATTTTTCAAAATTCTTCTTGTAGGTAGTCAAATCTTAGCCTATCAAATTTCGGGAGTTTTGATCTTGCACTTGATCCTTGAACAAATGACTCTCATGAATTTGGTAGGCTACTTAAAGCTATAAGTGTTAATTCCTTGCTATCAATTTGAAATCCAACCGTTGACAATTGATCCCTTAATTTAGTGATTCTCATGAAGTCTGCATTGATAGATTCTCCCTTGTTGATGCTTATATGATTTAGGTGCCTCTTTAGAGCAAGGGTCCTACTTGTATTAGTTATTTCAAAAGAGCTTTTTGTTAATGTTTTATAGCTTTTGTCAGATAAAACATAACATTATCTCTTTGATTAAGTATTATATATATATATATGATAGTTATAATTATAACTCGAGAGTTACTTATTTATATATTTACCTTCTTATAATTGTCATATATTAGGCAAGCCAATTTATTATTATCCTCTAGGTGATCGAGCATGTACCCATCCCTAGGCATGTCCAACCTGTTGCCCATGTGTTCTTCGTAGAGGAATTGGGGATTACCAAATGTTTGCATCGGGCTTTAATGTCCTTGTTGGCATGTGGTCGGGTGTACTTCTTACCTTTATCATGCCACATTGTCTTGTCATAACCAATGGTCCTTCCCGTGTTGACCAGTCTTGTCTACGATTAAATCTTTGTGTTTATTTCTTCTAAACTGACATAGGTCGTTGTGTCGGTTGGGTGCCAAGTTTCATGTAAGGTCACATCCACTCGTCATGGATGGTATATATTTGAATCAGACCTCCCTTTTCAGTATGATGTGTAAGTGACAAGTGCACATATTAAGTCAGAGATAAAAGAGCACTTCGTGCAACTAGGATATATTATTTGCAAATACTTAGCAAGTTAAATTAATATAAGATTTTATATATCACATTATAAATTTGTTGAAAGATTGAGAATACGTTCATATATGTGAATGAGTGAATTTAAATAAATCTAAACTACAAATTTAACACTTTCTAGGGATTTAAGCATTAGGTACGCAGTCTCATGTTTAGGCAATATAGGTACTATATGGTCTCTAGCTGCATCTACTATGAGTTTCATGGCTTTCTCATTGTTTTTTATCCATTGGGTTTTCTTCGGATTATCTTAGTTTCTATCTTGTTTTCTTTCACAAATGAATCTAGCTTATTTTCTTTCACAAATGAGTCTAGCTTATTTTCTCTTAATATCATTGTGATTTTGAATTTCCATGATGTAGAGTTATTTGCTCCTTCAAGCCGATCCTCAAATCTGATTACACTCAACACTATGAAGAATGGAAGGTAGAATGAGTTTAAAATCTGATATCTCAAATTTAATCAGATCTTCCTTAAGAAGGCTCTGATACCATGTAAATGTTGATTAAATTTATCTTAGATTTATAACTACGAATGTCTTTTTCTTAGAATCTGATTATTACTAATCTCAGAATGCTACTTTGCAGAATGTAATCAAAATTGGATCTGTCAAAGGGCGGGGGCCGTAGCTCGGTTGGCTAAATCTTCCCTATTGCAGGGGGTTGGTCATGGGTTCTAGTCTCCCCCGTCCTCGTGGTACCGGTGGGCGTGTCGCGCCAGCGCTACCGGTCACGTTAAAAAGTTTACCAGGCGCACTGCAGTTTATAGGTGGGCCGTGTTGCACCGATTCCTGCAGTCTAAAAAAAAAAAAATTTGGATCTATCAAATGTGGGTGCAAGTGGTAATTGAATATTGATAAATACTGAATATTGATTATTAAATTTGAATCTCATTTGTGTTTTCACCAAACTCCAAAAGGCAGAGCATTAATTGATTCAATGCTCTTCTTGGTCGATCGGTTCAAGTATATGTAAGAGATGAAAAGGCATGTCCATGAGGGTAACTATTTGTTTACAAACCAAAGCCTGATCCTAATCGGGATTAGCAATAGTTAGCATTTAACCAATATAAATGACATGTCACCACTCTGCAATGAGGAATAATCAAACTTCGATCTGATTTATTCAAGCATTTGATCATAACTCGATCTGGGCAAGAGGAACATAAAAATAACAATAATCTGTAATGAGGAATAATCAGACTTCAATCTGATTTATTCAAGCATTTTATCATAAGTCGATCTGGGCAAGAGTAACATAAAAATGACAATAATCTGTAATAGAATCTGCAAGTGCAAATCTACAATATACTTGGATTTATTATGATATGATATGATATCGATAAATATCTATCTCCAAATAAGATCATATATTTATAGAGTTTTGATTAGGTACAAGGGTGATGATTGTTTTCCAAAACACTCAATCATTATATCTGACTGAAGCTACTATTGTTTCAACAAAGACCAACTTAGGAAATAATTAACATTGTTTCCAATTTATTTGTAGCTCATTCATCTGGTCCCCTGTTTGAATTATATCTGAAGCTCCCTGTCCATTGATGTTGTCTGACAATGGCAAGCTAGCTGGAGGTTTCGTCTTAAAATTTAGTAACTCTCCTAAAAAACAGTAACTGTGCCAGAAGTGTCCCGACTGATCTCGGAGGCCTCCTAGTGTGTCCCTACTAACTCCCAATTCATCCCAAAACAGTAGGGATCCTTCTATTAGGCTAATCCTGCTAGCTGGTACTAACACTAAGAGAGGCATAGAAATAAGTGACATTACAGAGAGCAGAGAAAGGTAAAATTAGAAAAGATAGACCAAAGGAAATAAAGAAGGAATTGTTGTTGATTTTGTTCATAGGCTGGATAGATCAACAGCAATGAAGAAGACAATAGCTTAGAAGGAAGTTTATGGCCTGCAACCAGTGAATCAGACAGATATCAAAGCTTTATAATTTATTCTTTTTTTAGCAGAAAATAGTGCTCATTAACAATTACTGTTTTTGTTACATCCCAAATTTTGCTTAGTTTAAAAATGTTCTTATAGCCATTGAAATTTCATGTGAAGTCAGTTCACTGGTAAATTAGTTAAACATTATGGTTTCATGTGAAATGGAAAAATTGATTATTCGTTATAATTTCATGGAAAGTGAAATGGTGGTTAATTGTTATGATGTTTTATAAAAAGATTTCTTATTACAGTAACCTTAATTTTATAATGAGGAATATGTTATTACCGTGGTAATTCTCTTTTGCAGGAATGTGATGAGGGGGGGGCGGAAGCATTGCCAGAGAGGGAATTGGGTAGGGGACGCCAATCCACCTATGGGCCAACAAGTATGAATTCTAACCACCAAGGCTAAGGGGTAAACAGCTAGGCAAGCATGAGTACACTATGGATTACCATGAGCTAACCAATCAACAAATAAGTATTATAAATAAAAGATCACTAAGGATTAAATTAAAAACTAAGAACTAAGGTGTTACCTTATAAATTGGATGGATCTCAAAGCATCCTGTGATATATGTCATGTCTTAATATAACAATACCATAGCATCTACATATGCTTGTATCCATATATGTTAAATTTTGATTAGATTTATAAATTTAGATTTTTGTATGAACTAAAATCTTACACTTAGAACCCCATTTTGTAATAGCACTTTGATATTATGTGTGTTTCAAAGGCGGGTTCTTACTCCTATAAATGTATTTGAAGGGAGATATGAACATAACCTTTACCAAGGGGCACATCCCATTAAATACAACCTATCAGCATGAAACCAATAGTTAATATATGTAGTGCCTATCCCTAAGTTACATTTTTCCTATCATTGCCAAACTCTTTTAGGCCAATTTTATGTTTGATGATTAGTACTGTTATTTTGGAGATTATCAGATATTGTTTTCCATTCAGTTTATTATAGAATGAGATTACTTGGCACTCTATATTTCATGTATGTATGATGATTATTCAATGTTTTCAGTTACTGATGATGATTAGTTAGATGGATTATTATGTGTCTTCTTATGGATACTTACCTCATACTGCATGTGTATGGTGTGCGTGTTTGTTTCCTTTATGTATGGCATTTCTGATGTGGTTAAAGAAGGGAGCCATAGTCACCTACTAGTCAGAATCTACACGATGCACCACTTCCTACCATTGCTTGTTTAGATTAGAATATTGTGTCTGTACATGTGTGGATTTTATGCAAGTTGTAGGTACCGGGTATCAACTTCCCTAAATTGCCAAGATGAGCGTACCCTATCGCATTATCTCAATGGTAAGAGAGGGGAGATAAATTCTCAAGTCCGAATCCTAAACTTTTAAGCCATTTGTCCTAATTGAAAATTAGGACAAGTATCTGAGTCGACTACCCTCTGAATGCGTCAAATGACATTAATTCGTGATTATAACCCTTTTGTTTGGTTTGGTATGTGTATTGCTATGATGGGTTTTCGTATGTTGTTTTATGAGTCCTTGGAGTATTTTTCTATTAATTAAGTCTAATTAAAAGACTAATTAATGATTTAATTTAATGGAAAATTATTATGATATTTTAATATTTAATTATATTTAATTAATTGAGAAATTAATTAAATAAAAAGAATTTAATTTGGAGATAAAAGTTAAAGTTTAAAATTTAGAACGTGATAATATTTATTTAATTTAATAATAATATATTTAGAGTACATTTTTAAATAAATACTAAATATTATTGTTATTTAAGTTAATAAATATTTTATCAAATTAAACGTTCGAAAGTAAAATTTAAAAAAATGAAAAGATATTAAATTATTAAAAGATTCTAGATCGCATGATGCGTGCATGAGTTGAAAATAAAAAAAATTAATTTTTAAAAAAAACATGTGGACTTAATAAAGATATTTTAATTCATAAATATTGCACGAGATTAAAGTAATAAATTAATTAAAAATAGAAGTCAAGTGGAAATTAAATTAAGTTATTTAATAATTCATAAACGTGCATGGGAAAAGATAAAGAAAGATTAATAAAAGTTAATATTGAGTTACGGGTTGTGAGCAGGGAGTTCTCCCAGGTGAACGCACAATCAGTGCCCCGATTTAAGGAGAGGGCTCTTTATCACAATTAGAGAGTTCATTTTTGAAGAGAGGAATTTTGGAGACAAATTTTGGACACAAATTTTGGAAGCAAATTTTGAGAAGGAATTTTGGTAAAGTTTCGAAGAGAAGTTTTGGATAGAAGCAAATTCCCTCACAATCTTCGGGTGGGTGCATGTTAGCATCAGGCTCAGGTAGGGTCTTGTTTTTTTTATCACTGATTAATTACACAATTTTCCTTTCCTGTCTTCTTCGTGCCTGTGATTGTTGAGATCGAATTCTCTGGATTTCATGGTATGATTCTTTCGTTCTCTTGTCTGAATCTATTATATTTATCTCATCTTTATAATAAGATTGAAAGAAATTAGTTTTTAGATCGGGATTTTGGTTTGAATTTTTAAAAAAATGGAGTTAAGAAATTTAACCTGGGTAGGGTTTGAAAGATGGAAATTCTAGCTTGAAAATTTGAGTGGTTGGTTCTAATTTTTCTATTAGATTAAATGGCAATTGTTTTAAAAATATATAAATTATAAATTAAAATAAAGATGGGTTTGCTAAAATTATTTATAAAATTTTGTTAAACAAAATTTATTATTAAACAAAGTTCTTTATATAAAACCAAATATATATTAAAATACATTTGGGGTAGGGGATAGTTTAAAAATTTTATATTTAAAAAAAAAAAAATTCATTATATATTTTGGGGAGGCGGGGCCACCACCCCCCTTTTTCTCTCCTGACCGCATCACAGCAAGTGCTGCCGCGGCAGCATTACTGCTAACACAGCAGTACCTTGTTGCGACAGACCGCAGTCTGCAGGCCAGCAGGCCTAAAACGCTTTTGTAAATGCATTTTTTTTTTTTGTATTATAATTTTTATATATATAATTTAATTTAAAATTATATTATATTTAATTTTAATTATTCATAAACTTTATATATATATATATATATATATATATATATATATATATATATATATTAATGTTAATATTATAAATAAATAAAAATAAGTTTTAATTATTAAATTTATTATTAAATTAATCATTAAATGGATTAATATTAATTATTAATATTTAATAATTAATGAGATGTCAAGGAAAAATAAGATTTGATTTATTATTAATAATAAATCTGATTTTAATGAGTTTATTTTAAATTTGTTAAATATACTCCTTATTAAGTATGTTGATATAGGGATTTAAATTGCATGAACATTAATTTAATCTAGTTTAATTAAGTTTAGATACTAAAGGGGAGTATTTAATGAAATTGTTATCATACCATAATGCTAATGTTTTTCAATAAGATTGGGATTATTTCATTAGTTATTATATTGATTTAAACAAATACTTATCCTTAAATCATTTGAAATAATGGATTTAAGTCACATAGGGGTGATTATGCAATCATTTAATTATAGGAATGGGTTAATTGTAAGGGTTTACTAGGAAACTTACTTACTCAAAACATATATTAAATTGGAAATTTAAACCATACTATTTAACTCAACTGTGTGTATCAAATCAAACCAAACTGCGTGATTATGATGTATTCTATGTATTGTTTATGTTTTGGGGTGTTGGGGTTTGGCCTAGTTTGACTAGTCTTAGGTTGTTACCAGAGGCTTGGGGGTTCTGTGAATGTGATGTTATGGTGATTTGTTCTCGGTCTTTCTAGACCCAACCATGGTAATGCGATGGCATGCTCTATGATGTGTGTGGATTATTGATTGTTATTGCTTTCCAGTTTCCTTGTGTGAAGCTGAAATGTATGTTTATGAGATACCTAACTTAACCATTTTTGAGTCATCGATCAGTATATTTGATTTTCTTTCCAGTCGCTTTGAGAGGACTGAGGTGTTTTGAGTGATTTGTTATTGATGATGTCATGTTGTGACATGTTTTGACTTGACCGTTTTGGAGTCTTTGATCAATATTGTGATTTATTTTGAGATATTTTTCCGGTTGCTTGTTAAGAACCGATGGATACTGTGATTTATCATGGATGTCTTCAGTTGCTGATAGAGAACTGTTGTGATCATTATGATTATCTTTTGATGCTTTTCAGTTGCTCGTGGAGAACTAATGTAATTATTGTGGCTTATCTTTTGATGCTTCCCAGTCGCTTGTAAAGGGCTGAGGTGATTTTGTGATTTATGATGTTATGAGCCTAGGGTAGGTTCTCTATGTGTAGTGTCGGGATGTGGCTTGCAATGGGGACGAGGGCCCTAAGAGGCTATGGGGATGACTCATTGTAAGTTGTTTTTTTAATAAGTGATAACATTACACTAAATATTGAGTTAAATGAACCTAATAAGATTAATTGTATGTTCTCACCCATGCTTCGAGTGCTAGTACAGACTAGGATGGGAGTTGAGAGAACGCTTGGTTACGACGTTGCATTCCATAGTATGCCTCGTCAATACGAGAGGATACTAGTGGCCGCAAGATCACTGGGGACCCGAGATTCCTAAGGGATTGCTCGGGTAACTTCCAACATGATTTGTGCAATGACACTTTCCTGCTTGCATATTAGGTTTCCTACGTGTCTTTGTGTGCCTCTGGATCTAGATGTTGATCTATGTTGGAACCTTTGAGTTAGTATACTTTTAGGAATCCTGGACTTAGAGAGTATCTGTGTCATGTGATTTGATATCCTGTTTGGGACTTGAGACTATCTCCTTAGCGCGATGAAGTGGGCCATTTAGGTTCCACGCGGTTGGGTGGTAGTGCTTTTTCACTCTTACCATTGAGATCCGTATGTAATCACCATGGCTGGAGCATTCTTTGTTGGCATTTACCTTCATTCTGTTCATGGATCATTATGATGGATGGTTATATTTTATGAGGGATGCTATATCTTTTTGATGTATGGATGTATCATGTATGGTGGATGATTTCATTTATTTTACTGTACATATCATGGATCTAAAGAGGATGATGTATTTCTATTTTTACATATGTATATTCTTTTAAGTCTTTCATACCCTGTGACATGTACAATGGATGAAAGAGCATTCCGAATTAATTTGCCATGAGGCATTTGGAACAAATGTATATTAAATGGACATTGGACTTTTCATTATTCTTTCATATGGATATGGTAGTTATTGGACTTGGAATTAATTAAATTTAAATGTGACTCAATGTCTTGGGATCCTTAAGGAATGTAACTTGTCATGTATGCTTTAGTTGATTGTATGTTATTGCTTCCGTTACTATGTGTTTGATGTATATGTTATACTTTCTTTTCTTTTCTTTTTTAAATGTTGACAAACTTCGTAAAACTTTAAGTTAATTCTTTTGGATCCCTTGGCGGGGCGTTACAATATATGTATCTATGCAATCTATATATATTAATATATATTTCATAGATCTATATTGTTATATTTGTGATAACATTTAATCAAAGAGATGTCCTTTAGGTTAACACTATCTTTTATCCAACTAACGCTATAAAACATTAACACTCCCTCTTAGCTAGGGAGGATGAACACGATTTATACACTATGAATAACATATGACCTTAATGTTAAAATGGTTTCTAGAATGTCAACTCATTTGACTTCTTAGTTTATCGAATGCCAACTCATTTGGCAAATGTCAACTCATTTGACATTTTAAAGTCAACTCATTTGACTTTGAATGTCGACTCATTTGACATTCACTAGATGCCTTTGAGTAATGGCCTCCTAAACGTCAAGTTTGCAAGATATTCACCAAGTACTATGAGTAATGGCCTCCTAACATCAATTTGCATAACATTCACCAAGTACTCAAAAATGTTTATAAAGTATGTGCACACACATTCTCATAATGCGTACCATATAAACATTCACCATAATCTATCATGCTCTGCATAGACATCGTAAGACATCCATCATAATAGAAAATTAGTTTGTCTCGCTTGTCTATTTTTGCTTTCCTTTCCCCCACTTGGCTTATTTATTTGATTTTTATTCTATTTTTGTTTGGGGTTGTGTCGCGCCAACTCTCTCCCCTCCCCTGCCGCCTCCCCCTCTCTGCCCCCCCCCCCCCATTAAAGCCTGGTGGATCTGCATTCTACTTTTTTATGTTATTTTCTCTCTAGCATCCTAATGGTGGATCATGTAGTATGATCCAATACGTTGATGTAAAAAAACTATACACAATCAAATCCAAAAATTTGAAAGCAGATCGTCACCTTTCAATAACTCCTACAAATACAAGTGATAATCATTTGGAAGTTGTCACTTCCTCGTGATGTACACAGGGCCCATACAAAATAACTTTTATTAATAAGTAATTCAATAGTACAATAAATACCCTGGGACTCTTCTCATTAATTTCAGCATACCAAGTTTACTTCAAAAGTGATCCAATTTTATTTTGCTAGAGGCTTGGTGTAGATAATAAAGAACTCCCTCTTAATCTAGAATTTTACAAAATCTTTGAGGTTCTTTTAGAATGCAAGATTCTCTGAATCCAAGTTTGAATTTCTGATTTCAGCAAAACAAGCTTGATGTTTAATTTTGTCAGGACATCTTGCTGCAGTGTGACCATATTTGTCGAATCCAAAATATTGTACATGAGAAAGATCTTTTTGTTTCTTGAATGGTTGTTTATCATTCTTTCCCTTTTTCCTTTTTAAGTTTGTGGTGAGAGCCTGAATGTCTTCATTTGTGGACTCTGTGTCAATTCCTCTAGTTTTTCGATTACACTCTTCTTGAATGCAATCAACTTTTAGTCGATCGAATTTTGGGGGTTCAAGACGAGCACCTATTCCTTGTCTAAAGTTTTTCCATGAAAAAGGCAGCCCATTTAATGATACCATAATTAACTCTTTGCTATCATAGTTATGACCAACTGTTAACAGCTGGTTTCTTAACTCTATTATCCTCATAAAGTATGATGTGATGGACTCTCCTTTCTTCATTTTTATATTATTGAGATGATTTTTCAAAGTGAGAATCCTGCTAGTGTTGTTGATCTCAAACATGTCTTCTAGAGCTTTGAACATATCATATGCAGAGTCTAATTTTGTGATAATAGGTAGTAGATCTACTAATAATTCCATTGCTTTAGTGTTGTCAGTTTCCCATTCATCAATCTTCTTATTTTTCGGAGGATTTTCTACAATCGTTAACTTTTGTTTTCTTAGTATCATCATTATACACAATTTCCATGCTTCAAAATTTGAAGCACCTTCGAGTCTATCTTCAATCCTCATTCCGCTTATCATTTTGATAAGTAGGGTTTAATAATGTTTGAGTGCACCGATTAAATAAATCTAATCTGAATCGCCTCTTAGACTGGCTCTGATACCATGTTAAAGTTCGATTAGATTTATAAATTTAGATTTTTGTATGAACTAAAACCTTACACTTAGAACCCCACTTTGTAATAGCACTTTGATATTATGTGTGTTTCAAAGGTGGGTTCTTACTCCTATAAATATATTTGAAGGGAGATATGAACATAACCTTTACCAAGGGGCACATCTCATTAAATACAACCTATCATGTAATAACCCCAACAGGTTATAACTTCTTCCAACACCAAAAATCTTTATACTTCAGTTGTTTGACATTTCGTCAAACACTTTGCAAGCAAGGGTCCTCTGACTGATATAACTTTTCAGATTGCTGCAGTGATTCTTGTTTGGATTTGCCTCAAAGAGAATGCTTACAAAAGACTCCAAATTCTCTAAACAATGACCTAACATAAATATGCAACTAATTTTGGCAATAGTGAATACATATATGAGTTCTAATCATGAAAATGATCACTTACAGCCAACTGGTATTTTAACAAACAGTTGGTATGCAAGCTAACTGGCTGATAAAAAATGACATATTAACGCTCAAAGACAACTATTAATGACCAGCAACTGTATCTTCTTAATTGAGAATGAGTATCCAATACAATATTCATACTAAGTTAGCGAAGACTCTTGGCATTTACAAAGATATCAAAATATGATGATTGCTGGTAAAGTAATATGCACCTACAGCTGCCAATGAAAACTAATGCAACACTAAATATCTAACTTCAATACTCCCCTACAGCAGTACGCTAATCACATGCATGATTAAATACAACTAAAGCCATGGATTGCTGATACCATTGTGAGGAATGTAAAAATGAATGATATATCTATTAATGAATGATAGGTCTGATACGAAATGACAATTACAACAGCACTCTATAGTGAAAGGCAACTATGAAAATACAAATCAGACCTGGCAAATGAAGTCGCCTTAGAGAATAGATGTATTGCAATACCACTAAATAGAAAATAACCTCCTCAAGTGCCCAAGTCGTGCCTCTCTAGCTGTCGCCCCTGATTGTAAATGGCTGTAATAATTTTTTTGCTTTTTCGAATTTGCTTTTTCGGATTGCTTTTTTTGGATTGCTTTTCCGGACTTGCTTTTTCAGTTCTGCTTTTTTCGGCCTGCTTTTTTCAGACTGCTTTTTCGGCCTGCTTTTTTCAAACTGCTTTTTCAGCCTTCTTTTTCGAACTGCTTTTTTCGGCCTGCTTTTTCGGCCTGCTTTTTTTGAATTGTTTTTTCTCAATGTAGCACAAATAGAAGACTGAAGTATCTTCCTCCCAGTTGCAATAATTCAAGTGATATTTCACACCCTCAAAATCGCATACCAATTGAGAGTTTTCGTTCTCAATGGCCACAAATATTTTTTCTCAATGTAGCACAAATAGAAGACTGGAGTATCTTCCTCCCAGCTGCAATAATTCAAGTGATATTTCACACCCTCAAAATTGCGTACCAATTGAGAGTTTTCGTTCTCAATGGCCAGTTGTGACTATTGCAGAAACCCTAGGCTCCACAATGCACATCAACATCAACAACAACAAATTTGGATGATTAGAATGAAGCCCGAGGTGCCTATTTATTCTTTTTCTCCACTTTCTCCAGAAACTTCTAGAACATTATTTTATTTTATCTATTAGTGACTTTATAAAAAATATTTTATAATTCAAGTCACTTTATTAAATTAATTAAATATAAAGTTACCTTTTAATATTTAGTTATTTGATAACTTTATAAATAATTAACTTAATATCACTTATTTATTTAATTAAAATAATTAATTAGTCATCCTCATAAAATATTCATTATTTTGGACAACTTAATTAATTAAATCAAATTGCCTCCAAAATGGGGACATGACATATCAGCATGAAACCAATAGTTAATATATGTATCTATGCAATCTATATATATTAATATATATTTCATTGATCTATATTGTTATATCTGTGATAACATTTAATCAAGGAGATGTCCTTTAGGTTAACACTATATCTTTTATCCGACTGACGCTCTAAAACATTAACAGTATATACACATATATGTATGCATGCGTAAATTTGAATGAGACATACGTATACGCCACGTAATATATGACGTAGACACTTGATACGTTGTTGGAATATCATTCATATAGATATAAGTGTGCACTTACATACACAAGTGTAGGTAGGTATAGTATAATATTTTTATATTAAGGCATTAGTATGAATTTTTTTTTTCCTTGGCAATAGTATTATTATTTTATCATGAGCACCACAATTCTATATTATTCATCGGGCCTTATATTGTTCAGTGGCCATTTTAATATATTGCCACATATGTGCTTGGTTGTAACTACTTGCCACCTTCATACTTTCTTGCTCGTAACCGAGCATGCAGCCGAGTAAGGCAAAGATATATTTTGTGTGATAGTTCATATTGAATAGCATCCAAAACATCACGGAAGAGTTATTACATCTTCATACTGCCTACATTGCATTTTTTTCGTATTGCTTTACACAATCTCAATTTGCTTTGTGTTAAATATTGAATTGAGCGTCACTATGGTGTAACCATTCCACTAAGGATTCTCTTGCACATATTTGCCATACTGTGTCAGACTTTTTGCTAGAAGGCACAAGCACAGAAGTGCCGTGAGAGGCATTAGGGAATGTTTTCAATACTTCTTTGCTCTACTTTTGCAACCTTGGTCTTGCTTTCACTAGCATTGCTTAAAGACTGACTGACCATTCAAAGAAGCGACATTATAGTCAGGTCATGAAATACTTCTGCTTATTTATGCTCTTTAAAATTGATATAAGAGGCTCATAGATATTAGCCTAGAATTAAGAAGGCAACGATAGCATTGATAGAGCCTTGATCTGAAATGATCTAGTATTTTCATTTGTATAAGATTTGTAAATATGCTCCAGATCGAGCAAACTATGGCATTTGTATTAACATCTTTTCAAGATCCAACAGTGCAAGCTTATACAAAGGTATCTGCTATATACACTGTGAGATAAGAGACAACACTCTTATGAAAAGTTAAGAATAAATTACAAGTATCATTAATTTTGCAAAGGCATAGGCCCAAGTCGTGCAGAATGCATTGGTTGTAATTATATAATGTTTAGACAATCATCTCATAAATTCATCAAGCAAGATCGGCACGTTCAAGATGAAGGGTGTGTATTGATAACCATTAAACCACGGGTTATCCCTGAATGATAAGAGAAAGAAAAATCATGAACAAATAAGCAAGTAATAAAAGTGTTTTACTTTTAAACTAAGTCAACTCATGGTAGTCCATTGTATAGGTCTTGTTATCAAGTCGAGCGTTGGGTGATCAAGTACATAGTGCCCACACAAATCCTTGGCCAAGGTAGATTAGTGGCATGCTTGTTGTTGTGATCACTACAGGTCAAGGTTGCTAGCAGCAAGTAGATAAGTGCATGGAAGGTATCCAAAGCCTAGTTGGTTGTCTAGCCGACACTCTTAACACTAGGATGCTCAGTGGTTGAACAGTGGTGTCCCGAGCCTAATCCTAGGGTAGGGAGGGTCGTTCTCAGTAGAGATTGTGTGGGGATACTGAAGGGGCCACAATTGGGAGGTTAAGCCCTTGGCAATGCTTCCTCTCTCTTTCAGATGCCAAGGCTTGCACAACTCAAGGATAAGATATGCATGCAAGATAACTACTTTCGAGTATTTTACTTTTATATTTCCACTTTCTAATCTATGTATTGCTTAGATGGTTATTATAATGAAGTTAGTTTATCTTTCATTGGATTTAAATTCAGTTAAATCTGTTAGCGCTTGAATATGTAAATCGAGGATGAAATTGCATTTTATGTGAAAATGATATGATAGTCCATTATAACCGTCTTTTTTGTGATTTTGGAAAAGAAATATTATTTTATTAATTAAATCAATTAAAGTAGGAGTAGAGATTTTAGTATGTTACAGTTTTGTAACTCGGTGTTATAGTCATCTGGGGTAAAAAAGATAGTTTGCTTGGTTGTTGAGTTCAACTTCCATCATGTTTGGTATGTGCAAATTAAATTTCTGTGCCTTTAAATGAGTAGTTGATCACATTTTTTTGTTCCTGTTGCCTCTGTAGATAGACTAAGTTGTCTTTGTCTTTGGTTATGGAAACTGTCCTCATCTTGTGCACTCCAATGTCAAGTAAAATTTCCTTGTACTTCGAAAAGAAAGTGTCTTACCGTAAAATGACTTGTAGCTAAACTGTAACCTAAATATAGCCACTATCTTCCTGATTTATGTGGGAAAATCGAATTTTTTGGTGCTCAAGTAAGACGATCATCTAGCGTTAGAAAAGTCCGTAGTTGTGATATCTTTTGTAGCGTTGTTTTAAATAAATTGTCTAAAACTTAGAGAGGATACTCCCAACCAGGTATAAAATTATAATCACTATAAATATTACGATATTTTTAAATTTCTGAAACGAAAGGAAAGAGTGCTATGGCAAGTGAATGAGGAGGAGCGCGTATGGGAGAAGCAAACACTCACCGAGCGAGCTCAAGGGCTGGTTGGATTGAGACTGTGAGGCTCTAACTACACTTGTTCTGCTCTGTCGCGGGCAAAGCAAGTTGTTTATCATAACCGCTTGTGGAACCCCAAACACCATCCTCTCAATTCCTGTCATTGCCCATGAGACGTTCATTTCCCCCACTCTCCACTCACACCCGATGGGTGCATTAATTTTTGCTTCAATTGTTGCAATGACTATGTTAGCAACCCAACTGTTCTAGTTTTCGCTTGTTTACAAAAATATAGTCCAACCAGAAGCCCGTATATCCTGAGCCGAATTAGGCGAACCGGCCATTCAGGATTAGAGAAGTACGGCGTATACTAAAACGAGAATGATTTTAATGTTTATGGTTTTTATGGTCTCTCAGGTTAAAGATACTTTGAGATATATTATCCTATAAATATTCTACATTTATGAGGCTAAAGATAGCTTATGGATATATCATTTTATAAATTGATTTTTTAATTTTTTTTCTATTAAATATAGTGAGATCAAAAAAAGGTTACAGAGTACTCTGAGTATTACAAAAGAGGCAAAGCTTCAAATCGGAGCCATAGTAGCAAAAGACCGGCTAGAAAACATCAAAGAACAACAAAAATTGAACAGCACAAGGCTAGTACAAGATATCACAATACAAATCAACCCAAGTGGTCCAACCAAGTGGGCATTCCATCCAAACAATAGTCTTTCGTTCCTGAATCTGAGACAACATAAAGATATCTTCCTTCCTAGCATTATGGTTCCTCTTAATAGCTTGGATCAACTTCCAACACATGTGCTCAAATATTCGCAGATTATCCATAATCCTTCGCCACTGATAGCCATACTTAAGATCGTGAACAAAGAAAGAAGCCTGCCCATCTTTAAGAAATCTACTTAATTTTTCCTTTTCAATAACTATGGTGTTTTGCACCTGCAAGAAGATTTTAAAATGTGTGTGTTTTTGAAAAAACTCAATAAGAACCCTTGGCTTACCTTGGTATTTTTTCTCATTCCTGCATTTCCAAATCTGCCAAAGAATGTTAGAGGACAGCATATTCCAGAAGAAATTAGCATCCTTACTAATCCCATTAATATGACCAATAACAATTTCAATGATGCTCACATTAATGGGATAGTAAATATCAAATAAATTCTAAATTTCTTTAGCAAAAACGCAATCAAATAAGATATGTCTACCTATTTCAGGTAACCTACAAATATTACAAATATCAGAATGTTGATTATCTCTTCTAATAGGAAGTCTATCAATTAACAACAACCATTTAAAACATTGAATTTTAGGCTCACAAGGACCTTTCCAAATAGAATTCAGCAACTTATTCCAAACTTTAATATTAAAAGAACAATACCAGAGTTTATTGACATGGGCAAGAATATCCACATTATGAGCAATAACCTTATAAATATTCTTAGATTTAAGCTTATCTAAAACAACTCCGTCAGGCCACTTGCATTTAATGTATCTATAAGAGTCCACATGGCAAAAAGAAGGAATATCCTTGGAAGCTTGAGAAATTAAATTATAGGTTTTCTTCTGAGACTAAGGTAAATTAAATCTAATCTTGAGATCTTCCTAAGGGATAAGAGAATCATGTTCGAAGATATCAGCAAATTGAGAAATACTAGCTTTAGCCCAGGACTTAGCATAACACCCCTGGTAGAGGGCTAGGGGCTTGTTATTCAAGCTTAGATTCCACTAGATGGATCTCTCTCCATGAAGGTGACAATTATTATAAAAATCCCTATTGGTGATAAATTTCCGAACGTGCTCCCAAGCTTGCTAAATGGATCTGAAAATAGGTGACCCTTGGACCACAACTAGGAACTTACCAACAATTTAAGGTCACATAAAGGGAGATTTTTCCAAGATCTAGCCTGCTTGGGAAAACCTCTCTCAATGTTGTGTCTAACAAGAACTTTCCAAGGACTATTACCCTCCATAGAGTGAAATGTCCATTTGGCAGAAAGAGCTATACCTTGTAGCTTGAGATCTTTTAACCCCAGCCCCCCCAGGGACTTATCAGTATGGCACCAATCACATTTAACAACATGATACTTTCTACTGCCCTTGCCATCAAACCAGAGAAAAAATGCATGATGGCCTTCTGAATCTCAAGAATTTGGTAGCTATTGAACATCCAGGCAGAGGAGTAATAAATACTATAAGAAGATAAAAGCTTTTGACAAACTTGAAATCTCCCGGCCAGAGATAAAGATCTGTTATACCATTTATTAAGTCTATTCTAAATCTTGGCTTAAACCAAGCCCATGTGTCCTTGAGAGAAGGATCAATAGAATAGGGGATACCAAGATACTTGACTATATTTTTGGGGCCTCCCCATTGAAACTTGTGCTAGAAGAACCAATCAGGAGGTTGATCACTCTAACCCAAGCAAATAGACTTAGCCTAGGAGATTTTAGCACCTGAGATGGTACAAAATATGTCCAACTTAATTTGCAGATTTTTAAGGTTGTTGTTAGTAAGCTCAAAGAAGATAGCAGTGTCATCAGCAAAGTGACTATTTATAAGTTCTTCATTATTAGGCAAGTAAAGCCCTCTAACTTTTAGGGACAGAGTATCATCTCTAAGGATATAGTATAAAGCTTCAACAACAATAACAAAAAGAGTAGGAGCTAAAGGGAAAACTTGCCTGATAGATCGACTAAGAGGGAAAGGGTCAGAGATAGAACTATTAATCTCAATTTGGGCACAAGCATCAGTGAGCAGAGTTTGAACAGCCATATAGAAGTATGGAGGAAAACCAAAAGACTACAACATCATGATAATGAACTTCCATTCAACTCTATCATAAGCTTTCTCAAAATCAAGGAGGAGCAAAGCAGAGTTTCGATGAGAACATTTAGCCCAATCCATAGCTTCGCAAGCAGTAATAAGATTTTCCAAGATATATCTACCTTTAATGAAACCAGTTTGGGAACTACTAACAAACTTAGGGAGAAAGCGAACCAATCTAAGGGCTAAAACTTTTGCTAAATTTTTATAAGAAACATTAAGGAGCAAAATAGGCCTCCAATTTTTTATAAGAGTTTTGTCCCCTTCCTTGGGAAGGAGTTTAATGATACCTCTGTTGATGTCAAGGCTAAGAGAACCCACACTAATGGCCTCATTATAAAGATCAAACAAGTCCTTGCTGATCCAACTAAGGTTAGCCTTATAAAATTCAACAAAAAGCCCATCCGGCCTAGGGGCCTTGTCATCCTTGAGAGCTTTAATAGGCCCCTTGATCTCTTCAATAGATCTAGGGGTCGAAAGAAGCATAACATCTTCAACATCTCATTTAGAAGGAATAAGGGGTCTATATTGGAATCTAATTTCCTCAGCCTCCAAGGAATCTTCAAATGAGAAAAGCTTACTATAGTAATCAGCAAAAGCCAATGAAATACAAATAGGATTAGTGACTTCTTGATTATAAATAACAAGCTTGTCAATAGATTCTTTAATATATTTCTGCTTAAGATAATTAAAGAAAAATTTAGACCCTTGATCACCATGCTCGATCCAATTAATCCTAGAATAGATTCTAGCTCCATGAATTTTAGTCTGTTGATGCTTGCTAAGGGCATCCTTAGTAGCAATAGCTTGGTTCAAAAGATCTACATTAGAAGGATAAGCCTAAACATTAAACTCAGTAGTTTGAAGGTTAGAGCAGAGCAACTTTTCAGTGAATCTATAGTCCTTAGCACACTTTTGGCCAATGGTTTGCAGGAAAGCTTTCCAAGCCAAGAGATTTGCCTTCCACTTGTCAATCATGAGAGAGTCCTTCATGTTAAAGAAGTTGATGTTCCTAATAAGATGCAAGGCACATAGAACATCGTCATCGTGCAACAGCTTAGTATTCAGCAAGAATTTGGAAGAGGTAGGTTTATGATGAACAGGATTAGAATTAATGTTGATACAGGTGAAAATAAGATGATGATTAGACAGGGTGGTGGCAGAAACCAAAACAATGTTACCATTACTATCAAGAAGAAAAGAAAAACAATCTTTATTGCCATAAAAGTGGTATGATTTGGAATAGATTCTAGATCGACCTTGCTGGAAATTGCACCAAGTGTGCCAAATTCTAGGATGAGAGTCTTTAATGTTAGCTAGGGGGTCAAACAATTTTTTTGAGTTAATAAACTTAGACCAATGCAGATACTCATAATCCTTCCATCTGAAAGGGTTACCACCAATTTTATCCTTCTATGACTCAACCATATTGAAGTCTCCTCCAAAAAACCAAGGAATATTAGGGAGAGTGGACAACCAATTCCAGAGGGAGATTCTATCCTTAGTATCATTAGGAGAGTAAATAGAGCAAAAACCTATTTGTTTATTATTAATATTCATAGTAAACCAGACAACCCTTTGACAAGGGGAAACACCATTATTAGTTATGAGCTTCCCCCACTTGGGATTAACAAGGACAACAATTCCACCTTTACCCCTAATATGGCTAGAGTAAAACTTAATGGCATCCTTCCAAATAAAATTAAGGCTGATATTGAGCATGAAACCAATAGCTTTAATTTCTTGCATCATAAACAAATCAATAGAATTAAAAGAATTTAAAACATGCTTAACAACATATTTTCTATCCAAAGACTCAAGCCCCCTAACATTCCAGAATAAGCAATTCATTGAGACACATTGCAAGGGGTTTGGGATGCATCTTGAATAGTCATGTTGGGACAACTAGGAGCATCCCTAGGATTCTTATTAGTAGAATTATTTTTGGACCTTGGTGAACTTCCACACCTACTGGTGGAAATGGTGTCTAATTTAGGAAACTCATCAAGGACTGACGGCTCCATATCTATATTGAGATCAAAGAGAATAGACCTAGAAGTAGGAATGACTTCAAAAATATAACCATCCTCAATTTCCTTAAACACCTTTGGTGGAGCCTTTGGCAGATTCAAGGCGGGCTTGACTGCTTCAATGGAAGGAGCAGGACACTCAATGGGGACACAACTTAGAAGGGGATTTAATATGGGATGAGAATCCGAATTAACATAATTGGATTTAGGGTTAACTGAAGTAATCCCTCTCCACTTTTTCTTGTTTTTAATAAGAGTAAATCCATCATCTAATTTAGGCCCTGACATAGCCTCTAGAGGGGGAGATAAGTTCAAGTTAAGAGCATAAACAACCTGGTTAAAATTTGAGGAAGTAGGAGCCTTCATAGTGGGTTGACCATCAAATTTAGAAGCAACAAGGGGGTTAATCGGCAAAGGGGAATTGGGAGGGGAATTATTGCTATTGGAAGACTTAGCAGAAGGCTTATTAAGGATGGGACAATCCCTACATTGATGACCCTCTTTCCTACACAAAAGGCAAGCATTCAAGCCCACTAAAATTTCAATAGGGCAAACAAAATCTTCATTGAGCACATTAATATTAATTTCAAAAGGAATTTCTTTGCCAGGAAGGAGTGATATAAGAACCCTAGCATCCATATGTGGGACTAATCTAAAAGTTTCATCCATCCTGATAATTTTGCCCAAATTTTCCAACAACTGTGGCAAAAAAGGCCAAAGAAATGGCGGTGAGTTTTTTACAAGAATCCTCCTAGGCATTGAGAGGGCCAAAACTTCCTCATGGACGACCTCAGGGGTCCAAGCCAATGCTTAGAAGGATGTTGACCCATCCGTCCAATATTACTTTTTTAGAACCTCTTTTTGGGCTTCATGGATAGCAAAAAAGATAACAAAAAGCCCCTTTTGAATTTGTCTGCAAAATGTTATGTGAAACCCTAGTTTGGTATTCTACAAATTATAAAACCAATCATCCATAAACTTGCACGGAGGACATTTTTCAATATTAATGGCAACAAAAAAGATTGCAGTGTCTTTAAGCCTACCTTTTTCTTTAGTAGTTTTGGCAACCATCTCAAAATTAGAAATTAAAGAAAAATGAGCCAAGGAAGGTAGAAGGCTCTTACCATCCTTGGCGACCTCATAGTTGTCTGGGCTAGCAACAACAAACCTCACATGTTCATGAATACCACCTGCCGAATTGGAAACCGCCTTTGAGAAAGATTTAGGTTTGAAAAAATTGCTAGCAGTCGGTAGAGGAATACCATTAATGCTAGAAGAAGCATTAGCTGAAGGAGGAGGTATGGGGAGCTGCTTGGAAGTAAAAGCATTGCTTGGAGTGCTAGGAGAAGAATAACCACCATCAGCGGTCGTATGTGTGGGGACAACTAGGTGTCCACCACTGTCGACCCCAAACTTTTCCTTTCGCCACCTTGCCGACAGTGAGCAAGACTAGAGCAAAAAAAGAGCAAAGCGAACCCGCAATTCGTAGAGCAAAGCGATCAATTTTTCCAAAAACTATATTTTTGTTTTTGATTGTAGATTTTTAATTTTTTTTAATTTTTTTTTTAATCTAAGTTAAATTAATAGAGGAGTAAGTTGTTAGGATATTACAATAATTGTCTATAAATAAAATGTTATGCCTTTTTCATATTAATTCAGCTCTCGGGAACTGCAACTACTACTACTTAGGTTATAGTTTGTGCTAATTTTCCTCTTAATCTATGACCTTTTTTCTTATTTCCCATTGGTTATGGGTTTTTTCTTGGTGGTCTTATTCCTTTTAGATGAGGAAATTTGCAAAAAAAAAATCGTTGAAAACATAACAATTGGCAATCTCTAAAAATTCCATTGCATATCATGACAATTCCTTCACAATCCACCTACCTTTATTATTCTTCCACATATTGCATAGGCTTTAAATGTGGCAATGATGAAGGAAAAAAGAATTAGAAATTATCTTGGAGAGCCAACTATTTTCTTATTTTGATCTAAAATGACAAATGACAAGTGGTGTTGTTGAAGGCTACCCCATTCTTCTACAAAGACTACCTCTATTTTGTAGAAAACTGGGACAACTCTAATACACCTTGTGAAAGGTGGATGGACAAAATAAACTAAAATGGAAAAATACTCAATGTGCTACGGCACTAATATATTTCATTAACCATTTTGTCCATATCAATAGCATTACAAGATGTCTCTATTTATAGAGGTCTTTGATTGTTTCTCGAAACATCTAAATTAACCGACATAGAACAAATAGACTTTTTTAGAAATATCTAAACACAAATGACTTCTATAACTTTACCTAACCCTATTCATCAATCCAAGAATTTCTAAAATCCTCTATTATGCTTTTACATTTCATTTGAAGGGGAAATTACACATTCCAACAGTCCCCCCTAAATCCAAATCCTTTCTTTTGCCTAATGCCAAAATGCTATTTTCCAATAATCTTCATATCCATTAATGAATGAATAGTGTCTTCTAAGGTTGGGGCCTTTAGTTTCTACAAACATTTTGTTAGCAATTGGCTACCAACTATTTCCTCTTTTCATAGGATCCATTGATAATCTTGCCTCATCTATCACAAATGTCAGTGACATGATTCACTAATAACCTTGATCAAATTTATGATTTGTTTCAGTTGCCCCGTGATAGCTTCATCTATCACAAGTGGTGACAGGGTTCTCCAGATAACCTTGCTCTACAAAATAAAAAATCTCTTTGCTGTTAGAAATGGTGACAAAAAATTTCTTCCTTCTTTAGCTATCCATTGATTAGCTGCTTCTATCAAAATATAATTACAAGATACTCCCAATTAACCTAGCTCTGATTCGTTTGTCATAGATGGTGACATGATTTTCTTACACTGGCTCTGATACCATGTAATGCCTACCCCTAGTTTGTTTTTATCTTTCTTGTAGGCTTCCAGGAGTAAGCCTAAGTCTAGGGGGAGTGATGTAATGCCTACCCCTACTTGACTTTTCTATTGTAGTG